>CAWUFW010002233.1:0-1200000 GCA_963921515.1 Calotriton arnoldi
CAAGCAACATGAGACTGCATTTACCAGAATGCCTGGGGCGAACCTTGCTGGGGGTGAAGCGGTGTGCTCCCACCCCTGTTCCGGTTTAAAAGTACTCCTGTGAGTCAATGAGCTGACGAGCTCGTGGAAGAAGCACCCGCGCGCCAGTCAGAGGTACTTGACCTGATGTAATGTTTGACATCCTACTCAGCAAACCCCAAATCTGAAGTCTGTAATCTCTACTGATGACGGTTAAAGAACCAGAAACAAGTGTCTAGAGATCAGCACTATTTATTTATTTATTTTTATTTACGGATTTATACAGCGCATAGCTGCCCTAGCAACGGGGCGTCCCAGCGCTACCCAAAGAACAGGTGCCAATAGACCACTCTAACAAACACAAACAGTTACACCGGAAAGTGCCAGGTCTTTAAAGCCTTTCGAAAAGTCAAATGATTCTGGAGTCCTCTGATAGAGATCGGAAGGGAGTTCCAAGGTGGGCCGCCTGGACCTTAAAAGATCGACCACCAGCTCTGGCTCTTTGAAATCGGGGGTACACACCAATCCCGAGTTGGCAGAGCGAAGGGCGGATCGGGATGTACTGAACTAGCAGGCCCACTAAGATCGGAGGACCTTGTTGTGACAGAATTTTGTGGGCTACACACAGGGACTTAAACTGGATTATTTTGGCTATTGGCAGCCAATGAAGCTTAGGTAAAGATTAGATACCGAGCAGAACTTAGGCAGTGCCAGCAAAGCACGTGCCGCGGCATTCTGAATTCTTTGGAGGCGTAAAATACAAGATTTATTAGCGCCTAGATAAAGGGAGTTACCATAATCCAACCTGGCTAAAATTGTAGCCTGGAGAATAGTTTGAGCGGATTTTTGGTTCAAAATATCCAAGCAAAGGTTTTAACCCCTCAGGAGTCCAAAACAGACCCCTGCGAGAACTTTAGATTGGGTATCAAAAGAAAGATCCCTATCTATCCAAAAGCCTATATTCTTAACCGCCTCTTTGGGCGGTGGCGCTGGTTTGAGTTTATCCGGCCACCAGTAGCGGTCCGTGGTAGGAGTGCCGGCCGGACGGTGACGTGGGGCTGGGGAAGGGCAGGGTGGGGGGCAGTAAACCACGGATTACAGCCGAATACAGGTAAGTAAACATTTAAATAAATAAAACGAATTTCGTTGTGAGCGCTGCATCACCAAATGCGATGCAGTGCGCGCAAGCGAAATTCATTTTATTTATTTAAATGTTTACTTACCTGTTGGCCGTAATCCGTGGTTTACTGCCCCCACCCTGCCTCCCCCGCCCCACGTCACCGCCCGGCCGGCACTCCTACCACGGACCGCTACTGCCGGCCACCACTGTTCTGACCAAAGAGCACTATCTCTCCCCAATACAAGAATTTCCGACTTAGCAGCATTAAGCTGCAAGCAATTGGCTGTCATCCAATCTGCAATCGCTAACAGGTCCTCCTTAAATTTAAAGAGGTTGTTTTTACACTTTTTTGAAAAGGCAATGACTAGCTGGGTGTCATCGGCATATCTGCGCCAACTCTGACGAAACACTCGTAATACTATAGAAAATCAAGCACCATGAGACTGCATTTACCAGAATGCCTGGGGCGAACCTTGCTGGGAGGTGAAGCGGTGTGCTCCCACTCCTGTTCAAAAGTACTCCTGTGAGTCATTGAGCTGACGAGCTCGTGGAAGAAGCACCCGCGCGCCAGTGAGAGGTACTTGACCTGATGTAATGTTTGGCAGCCTACTCAGCAAACCCCAAATCTGAAGTCTGTAATCTTTACTGATGACGGTTAAAGAAACAGAAACACGTGTCTAGAGATCAGCACTATCTGCGCCAACTCTGGCGAAACCCTCGTAATACTATAGAAAAGCAAGCAACATGAGACTGCATTTACCAGAATGCCAGGGGCGAACCTTGCTGGGGGGTGAAGCGGTGTGCTCCCACCCCTGTTCCTGTTTAAAAGTACTCCTGTGAGTCATTGAGCTGACGAGCTCGTGGAAGAAGCACCCGCGCGCCAGTGAGAGGTACTTAACCTGATGTAATGTTTGGCAGCCTACTCAGCAAACCCTAAATCTGAAGTCTGTAATCTCTACTGATGACGGTTAAAGAACCAGAAACACGTGTCTAGAGATCAGCACTATCTGCGCCAACTCTGGCGAAACACTCGTAATACTATAGAAAAGCAAGCAACATGAGACTGCATTTACCAGAATGCCAGGGGCGAACCTTGCTGGGGGTGAAGCGGTGTGCTCCCACCCTTGTTTAAAAGTACTCCCGTGAGTCATTGAGCTGACGAGTTCGTGGAAGAAGCACCCGCGCGCCAGTGAGAGGTACTTGACCTGATGTAATGTTTGGCAGCCTAATCAGCAAACCCCAAATCTGAAGTCTGTAATCTCTACTGATGACGGTTAAAGAACCAGAAACACGTGTCTAGAGATCAGCACTATCTGCGCCAACTCTGGCGAAACACTCGTAATACTATAGAAAAGCAAGCAACATGAGACTGCATCTACCAGAATGCCAGGGGCGAACCTTGCTGGGGGGTGAAGCGGTGTGCTCCCACCCCTGTTCCTGTTTAAAAGTACTCCCGTGAGTCATTGAGCTGACGAGCTCGTGGAAGAAGCACCCACGCGCCAGTGAGAGGTACTAGACCTGATGTAATGTTTGGCAGCCTACTCAGCAAACCCCAAATCTGAAGTTTGTAAACTCTACTGATGACGGTTAAAGAACCAGAAACACGTGTCTAGAGATCAGCACTATCTGCGCCAACTCTGACGAAACACTCGTAATACTATAGAAAAGCAAGCAACATGAGACCTCATTTACCAGAATGCCAGGGGCGAACCTTGCTGGGGGTGAAGCTGTGTGCTCCCACCCTTGTTTAAAAGTACTCCCGTGAGTCATTGAGCTGACGAGCTCGTGGAAGAAGCCCCCGCGCGCCAGTGAGAGGTACTTGACCTGATGTAATGTTTGGCAGCCTAATCAGCAAACCCCAAATCTGAAGTCTGTAATCTCTACTGATGACGGTTAAAGAACCAGAAACACGTGTCTAGAGATCAGCACTATCTGCGCCAACTCTGGCGAAACACTGGTAATACTATAGAAAAGCAAGCAACATGAGACTGCATCTACCAGAATGCCAGGGGCAAACCTTGCTTGGGGGTGAAGCGGTGTGCTCCCACCCCTGTTCCTGTTTAAAAGTACTCCCGTGAGTCATTGAGCTGACGAGCTCGTCGAAGAAGCACCCGCGCGCCAGTGAGAGGTACTTGACCTGATGTAATGTTTGGTAGCCTACTCAGCAAACCCCAAATCTGAAGTTTGTAAACTCTACTGATGACGGTTAAAGAACCAGAAACACGTGTCTAGAGATCAGCACTATTTATTGATTTATTTTTATTTACGGATTTATACAGCGCATAGCTGCCCCAGCAACGGGGCGTCCCAGCGCTACCCAAAGAACAGGTGCCAATAGACCACTCTAACAAACACAAACAGTTACACCGGAAAGAGCCAGGTCTTTAAAGCCTTTCGAAAAGTCAAATTATTCTGGAGTCCTCTGATAGAGATCGGAAGGAGTTCCAAAGGTGGGCCGCCTGGACCTTAAGATCGACCACCAGCTCTGGCTCTTTGAAATCGGGGTACACACCAATCCCGAGTTGGCAGAGCGAAGAGGCGGTCGGGATGTATCTGAACCTAGCAGGTCCACTAAGATCGGAGGACCTTGTTGTGACAGAATTTTGTGGGCTACACACAGGGACTTAAACTGGATTCTTTTGGCTATTGGCAGCCAATGAAGCTTAGGTAAAAGATTAGATACCAAGCAGAACTTAGGCAGTGCCAGCAAAGCACGTGCCGCGGCATTCTGAATTCTTTGGAGGCGTAAAATACAAGATTTATTAGCGCCTAGATAAAGGGAGTTACCATAATCCAACCTGGCTAAAATTGTAGCCTGGAGAATAGTTTGGCGGATTTTGGTTCAAAATATCCAAGCAAAGGTTTTAACCCCCTCAGGAGTCCAAAACAGACCCCTGCGAGAACTTTAGATTGGGTATCAAAAGAAAGATCCTATCTATCCAAAAGCCTAGATTCTTAACCGCCTCTTTGGGCGGTGGCGCTGGTTTGAGTTTATCCGGCCACCAGTAGCGGTCTGTGGTAGGAGTGCCGGCCGGGCGGTGGCGTGGGGCGGGGGAGGGGCAAGGTGGGGGGCTGTAAACCACGGATTACGGCCGAATACAGGTAAGTAAACATTTAAATAAATAAAGCAATTTCGTTGTGAGCGCTGCATCACCAAATGCGATGCAGTGCGCGCGAACGAAATTCATTTTATTTATTTAAATGTTTACTACTGCATCGGCCGTAATCCGTGGTTTACGCCCCCACCATGCCCTCCCCGCCCCACGTCACCGCCTGGCTGGCACTCTACCACGGACACTACTGCCGGCCACCACTGTTCTGACCAAAGAGCACTATCTCTCCCCAATACAAGAATTTCCGACTTAGCAGCATTAAGCTGCGAGCAATTGGCTGCCATCCAGTCTGCAATCGCTAACAGGTCCTCCTTAAATGTAAAGAGGTTGTTTTTACACTTTTTTGAAAAGGCAATGACTAGCTGGGTGTCAGCGGCATATCTGCGCCAACTCTGGCGAAACACTCGTAATACTATAGAAAAGCAAGCAACATGAGACTGCATTTACCAGAATGCCAGGGGCGAACCTTGCTGGGGGGTGAAGCGGTGTGCTCCCACCCCTGTTCCTGTTTAAAAGTACTCCTGTGAGTCATTGAGCTGGCGAGCTCGTGGAAGAAGCACCCGCGCGCCAGTGAGAGGTACTTGACCTGATGTAATGTTTGGCAGCCTACTCAGCAAACCCCAAATCTGAAGTCTGTAATCTCTACTGATGACCGTTAAAGAACCAGAAACACGTGTCTAGAGATCAGCACTATCTGCGCCAACTCTGGCGAAACACTCGTAATACTATAGAAAAGCAAGCAACATGAGACTGCATTTACCAGAATGCCAGGGGTGAACCTTGCTGGGGGTGAAGCGGTGTGCTCCCACCCTTGTTTAAAAGTACTCCCGTGAGTCATTGAGCTGACGAGCTCGTGGAAGGAGCACCCGCGCGCCAGTGAGAGGTACTTGACCTGACGTAATGTTTGGCAGCCTACTCAGCAAACCCCAAATCTGAAGTCTGTAATCTCTACTGATGACGGTTAAAGAACCAGAAACACGTGTCTAGAGATCAGCACTATCTGCGCCAACTCTGGCGAAACACTCGTAATACTATAGAAAAGCAAGCAACATGAGACTGCATTTACCAGAATGCCAGGGGCGAACCTTGCTGGGGGGTGAAGCGGTGTGCTCCCACCCCTGTTCCGGTTTACATTAAATGTGCATTACATAGTGAATTGACATTTAATGTATAAATATTTCTTAAAGAATAATTTTTAAAACTCCCAGTACCAGTAACATTTTTGTTTAATTTAACATGCATTATATTTTGTTAAAATCTGTGTTGAAATTATTTAATTTCATTTTAATTTTTGTGGCAAATGTTTAAAAATGTAATTTCTGTTTGCTTTTAAATGTTAACAAAATATATATTTAATAATTATAATTAAATTTTTTCACATTAAACTATTTTTATATTTTATATATTTATGTAAAAATATATTTTTTTTTAAACATTTAAAATGAATCTTATTACCATTATTTCTGATGAGGTGTTATTTTTGAGTAGATATACGTGATGCTCGACTTGCTCCAAGGATGATCTGAAGTTTATTCACTCTGTAGTAACTTTAGAAGTATAGCAATAGTCTTATGTTTTTTGTGGATTGGTGTTTGTAGCATTTACTTCTAAGTAGCTGTAGGAAAGTGGATTATTAGTAGCTGGGGATATTCGCCTTCAGCTAGTAATAATACCACAATCACTAATATGTCCAATCAAATTTCAATAAATGAATCCTTCCTCAACCCTTGTTAGCTTATCAAATGAGCAGTCAGGCTCAACTTAGGAGACAGGTATGAATAAATCATTTAATATCACAAAAACAGCAAATAAATACAAACCACAACACAATACAAATTCCACAGCAATTTATGTAAATTGAGTATATTTTTATCTTTAAAAATAACACCAAAACAACAAAAGTCCAATGTTGGGAACTGGAGATATGAATTTTTAAAGATGAAATTAAAAATTGTGCATTGTAGCATCAAAAAGCTTAAAGCTCCACTCGCGCTGGACCAGGACAAACTTAAAGCTTTTGGCCGACCTCGATGGAGTGCAGATTGGATAACCAGAGGGCTAGGTCCTTGTCAAAATTTTACCTTCGGACTTAGTCTTTTACTTGGAGATTTTCTCTGGACGACGAGTCCTCTGATTCCTCGGATCTGTTGTGTGATTCGATGACGGTGGCCTGCTGCAGGGAGAAGCAACAATGAGCCTCTGAAAGTCCTCAATGTCAACAGCAAGGAGCTCCAGAGCTTCCAGTGGGACAAACTAGCACAGTCAGTGTGATCCGTGATTCAATAACGATGACTTGACTCAACGTTGAGCCGGTCTCCTCCTGGAGCTTTTCTGCAAAACTTTGCAGAAAGTTTACGAACTTTGAGATCTTGTTAGTTTTGAGCTTTCTTGAGGGAAAATAAGGGTCCAGTAGCACCAGCCAACAGTTCAGAGTCTCTAGATTGCTTCATGGGGGCTAGTACTCCATTTTTTGCAATGTAACCAGCACAGTCCAGGAAATATCAAGTTGTAACTAGTCAGATTAGGCGATCCTCTCTTTGACTTGGCAGGTGACTTCTTCCAACTCTTTTGTACCTGTTGCTGCACAGGAAGTCCGCTCCTTTTCCTTTGAGTCAGGCACTGTGCTTTCCTCATTACCCAAATAACCTTCAAACGGCAGATTGTGAATTAACTACACTCAAGTCTCAAACCCGAGCCAAATTACATGCATTTTAGAAAAGGTATGAAATCCTGGGAGGTCATAATCAAAGAATATTGGACAGTCTTTCATTTCAATGATTGGACTCCCAGTGCTCTATCAGCAAGGCATCCTGCCATTTTTATTCTTGTGCAGCACTCTGAAGTAACCATAAAAGTACACGCAGCACTATATAAAACTTCAAAACTTCCTACTGACTAAACAGAAGACCTATTACTGAGAAGAAAACACTATTCGAGCTTTTACTGAGTTCCAAATATCGGCTACTAAGTCATAGAGTTCTCACAGTTGAATTCATTTGTGTATCTGTTAGAGTCAACGTCTGCCTCTCACTTGATTATCCATCTTACACATGAAAGATGGCTCAGGGTTGTGGGTCTCTCTGAAACTTGTGTTATTGCTGACGTTAGCAGAATAAATGCACCACATAGACAGTTCTATAATACAAGCACCTAGTTGGGCTTAAGAGAATGCAGCATAGTAATGTTCCCTATTGTCCGGCTAAACAGTCATATTGAACCGCCTATTGAATAGACTGCCTTTGACAAAACCAGTGATATGATCAAAATCCCAAGTGGTGTGAAGATATAGCACCTACTTAATATTATAACTAAAATGTGGGTCCCATAAACGGTGTGCAGCTGAAGAATTGGACTCCGTTAAGCTAGGAGTTAGATTAAGTCAAGTATGGTGTTCTGATGGATAATAACAACAGGGTGTAACTCTCAAAGCAAGGTTTTATAAAAACACAGCTGAGAAGAAGCTCTATTTCACTTTCCAGAGTTATAGGAAATGTAATTCATGTTATTATAAATATTGAGGAGTTCATTATGTTGACCAATGTTCACTATATTGACCGTTCTTAAGTAAAATTAGCACTATATACCCAAGGAACAAGCGTCAATCAATCAATCAGTCCAGTTTTTGTAAAGCGCAAACTAATCACCCCTAAGGGTCGCAAGGCGCTGGGGGCCGTCGGGGAGATTAGGTGAGCTATTACCCAGAGTCACATGGTGCTGAGCTGGGCTGCTGCTGCGGATCAAACCGTGAGCCCCGTGCTATTGAGTCTGCTGCTCTGGCTGCTCCGGCCGCTGTGCCACACCTCTCCCACACTTCTCCCTCGAGAGGGGAGCTAACATCTTAAAATTGAATAACGTATTTGTAGCAACAGTTTACATTCCAGCATTCAGTTGTGTACAACACGGGGGATAAAAATCACCCTGGTGAATAAAATCTGATATTGCGAATCATCAATCAAGAAAAAATGTGTGGGAACATGCTAATAGAACACATTGAATCCTGCTGCATGGAAAGCAATATCTGATTTGACTTTTGAGCTGCACTTAGGAAGTTTTTTGGCACAATGGAGCATGCTTCACTCATGTGCATGATTACTTAAAAATATTCTGTTTTGCAGAAAAGCCTCTTTGTGTGTTTTATTTATCTCACTATTGCTGGGTTGGAGAGCCGAAGCAAGCAGTAACATTTATGAATCTGTATAGATATTGCACTTTTCGATTGAATCCAGGTGAGATATAAAGGCCAGGGCAGCTTACTAGATATTTCTGAGCTTGGCAAGGAGTATTCTGAAGTTGTGTTCTGGCCCCCACTCCTATTTATTTTAATGGTGGAGTGGTCAAAGAGATATGTAGTACCCACCTTTAGCTCCAAGGTTGAGAAGTGTAGTCTTGGCCTTATGTTTAGGAATTTGAAGAGGCCTTCAATCATAATTTCATATGTTTGAGTCATTTTGTAGCAAGAGGTCGCTGGCAATTATTCTGCTACAAACGAGCAAGGTCAGGTTTATGAATAGATGCAGGAGTGGGACTCATTCATTTTCAGTAACTAGAGAGATCCTGAATGCATTTTCCCACTTTGACAACATTGCCTAATATGGGAAAGATAAAACTTAACAGGTCATATTAGTGACGTGTCATATGGGCTGGCCACCTACTTCCAGAGTGATTAGAGGCTGGCCTAACTAGAGCGCCTAATACTGCAGAAGGAATCTATCACAATATCCCGGGGTCATGGAGTCAGTAGGCCTCAGAAATGGAGCTGCCTAAAGTTTACAACATGGGGAAACAGATTCAGGCATCTTTTATATGTGTACTGTGTACTAGTGCAATATGAGTTTCCTAATATATGAATACTCTTTCCTCGCTGTTCAGAATGAAAGGATGCTTGAGATCAATAGGCTGGCTTGTTTATTGTTTGCCAGTTTTAATAAGAAAGCAATTGAACTATTCTAAGCACAATTCTACAGTAAATCTTTGTGGTAAGATTAAACTCAAGGGGGCATTTGACAGTGCGAAGGAGGAAGCAAGAATGCTGCTTTGTCTTTTGAAACAAAGAGCATGCAAAAGAGATGCTGCTCTCACTGAAATGTACAGTACCACCAACCTCAGTTTGGATAAAAATAACCGGGAGCTGAAAATTCCCAAATGCAGACGAAATAGCTGACAGTAAATCAGGCACCGTTTTTAGCCATTATGCCAAATAAAACTTTATATAAAGAAGTTCGAATGAAAACAATTGTAAAATAAGGTCTGTTCAAACTGAGCATTCATTCTTGAGTGTTAATCCAGTCTACATCTACGTAATCAAAGACTTCGGACCCGTAACTCAAGCTGGCGCTTTCCAAATCTTGAATGGAAGTCTCAATCTCAAGTGTGTTATATAATGCGTGGCCTTATGGCTGCACAGTGATTAGAGAGTGCTGAATAAGGGTAGCCTAACTAGCTGAGCAATGATTGCAATTGCTAAATCATGGGGTCCCAATAGTTGGATTTTGTTACAGAATGTTGGCTCACATCTGCCCCGGTAGGTGGACAAGGAATAGAAAGTACTGACATGTTCTGGTAATACAAAATACAGATGATTCATGCGACGTTAGTCCTGCACTCTAGGGGGATAAACCATTCCAGCAAGCAGAACTCTTAGGGGGATATTCTCAAGAACGTGTGATAATTACTGCAAAATTAGCTTAACGCAACTTTGCACATCGCAGTCTATCGCGGGAAAAGAACGCCGTGTTAACGTTGTATTCTCAACACGGTGGTACCATGCGATAGTCTCACGCTAACGCGTCAAATGACCGCGATAAAATTACCGTGACGGCAAAAAAACGCGAAACACAAACGCGAAAAAAGTTGCGATGTGGCCAACCGCGTTAAAAAAATCAGCGATAACCAGCGACAGGCCTGCAATTCCCATGCGCCATGCGGGAAAATGCACTATAAAAGCACCGAAAAACACAAACAAAATAATTCAAACTGCGTAGCACCATGGAGGAAGCCGGAGCAAGTACAAGGATGACCAGAACCCCACAAGCCCCCAGGAGGACCAGCCTGGGACCTCGGGGTCACGGAAGGGCAAGGAGAAGAAGACGAGGAAGACGAGGTTCAGTTCGCAGGAAAACAGGATCATCATCACGGAGGTGATAGAACACCACCAACAACTGTTCGTCACCTCCAACGTGTCATTGGCAAATAGAAATGCAGTATGGCACTCCATCCTGGACAAGGTGAATGCAGTCGGAGTGAGGAGGAGGAGGACAATTGGAGAGGTCAAGAGGCGCTGGAATGATGCGAAGCGCAAAACCAAGAAGAAACTCGCTGACAACCATCAGGCAGCAATGCAGACTGGAGGTGGCAGTCCAGTGGAACACCAGGAGCTGGATGAGATGGAGGAAATGGTGGCCACAGTCATCAGTGGGGAGACGGTGGCAGGAGTTGGGGGTCCGGACACTGCTCAACATGACCTGACACAACAGCACCAGGGTGAGTACCGAACAGGGACTGGGGGACGGGGGAGATGGACACAATGGCACACATGCACAATTAAGTAGAGCACACTGCACACCCACAATGACTCTGGATCATGTCCCTGATCCCCTTGGCACACTGCAGCACACATACAAACAGCAAGTAGGCCCCCGTCCACTATGGGCACAAAGGGGTCCCTCCCCACACAGCACCAATCTCACAACCAACCCATGCACACGTGTCAAAACCAGCAAAGCTGCGTGTCTGTGAGCCACACTGACAATGCAAGTGACACTGCATGACGAACAGCATGGCTGCAGTCCAATTATCATGACATGGTGCACGCCACGACATTGAGGTGGAACACATCCGTAAAGGAGCAGGTCACACTCTGACACATCCAAGTGCACAAACAACCCCTGATGTCAACAACACATCTGCGGATAAACCATGCCCAAGAGTCCAAATCCGAACTAGAGCCAAAATTAGCCAAGTCTGCAACATCTCAGCACTGTAGAAGCACAGAATCAAAGGCACACCGCCTCAAAGGGATATGGGGCAGCAAAACCACAGCTGCAGGGGCGACTCTCCCACAATGCAGCACACACACATAGCAATAACAGGACATCATCATTGATGACAATGTGGTACAAAGTGCAACACTCACTACAGAACAGAGGACACAACTGGTTCCGCTTGTGCGTAGAAACTGGCCAATCACATCTGGCATAGCAGGAAACTGTGAGATGATAATGTACGTGTACAACCTCACATCTGTGATGTAGTTCAAATGTCCACCTGTCCCGCATCAAATAGTCAGCTCCTCCCAAACAGTCACAATGTACATTGTCATGCAGTCTGTATGTAAACTTGAACAATGCGTCAACATACATGTCAACACAATGTTAAAATGCATCTCCCCTTCACATTGCAGAGGGACAATCAACACCTCCTGCAGAGCAGACAGACAACTCATCAGTGATGATGAAGAGGACCTCCACACCTTCAACACCGACGCCCTACAACAGCTCATGGACAGCTACTGCAACCCACCTCCAGGAGCAGGGCAGCCCAGCTGCATTGAGGAGACCCCACCCCCTGCACAGACCCCACGGCAGGAAGCACCCACCACCACGGCTGGCTCCCAGCACCTCCAAGGCCATGTGTTAGACTGCCAGAAGGAGGTGGCTGAACAGGTGCGGGTGGGGTTCGACCTCATGGCAGCCAAACTAGATGACATACATGGGTGTCTAAGTCCCATCAGGGACCACTTACACTCCCTAACGGACACCCACAGTTCGCTCCATGATGTCCAACAATCCATGCCCGACATCGCTGGAGTCATGACTCTGAGAGGAGAACAACTGTCTAGTCAGAGTGGCCTCAGCGATGTCAGTCGAGAGTTTTCACAGATGCTGAGGATAATGGAAGACACACCGACATCGCAAGATCCTCGCCGACCACCACCAATGGGCAGTTCTCGTGCAGACCCTGCCGCAGATCCTTCACCATCGACAAAACTCCCGCAACCGTTGAAGGGCTGCCTGATGCACGCACCAACCCTGACTTGCATCCTTCTCAACGTGCGCTCCCTGCACCGACACCGTCGAAATCTGGGACCTGATCGACACCCTCTCGTCCGACGCTGCCTTCTTCACGGAAACCTGGACCAACGCCACCTCTGGCCCAGACATCGCCACGGCCATCCCCAATGGCTACAAGATCCAGAGAAAGGACCGCCCGCACCGCCCAGGAGGAGGACTCGCCATCGCACACAAGACCCCCCTCCGACTCTCCACATCCAGCACGAGTGACCCCCACTCCAACACAGAACACCTCCACTTCCAGATCCAGACCAGCCCCAGGACCACGCTACGCGGCACCCACATCTACAGACCGCCTGGACCTCGCACTCAGCCCGCAACTACCATCGCCGAGCTCACCGCACCGCACCCCACGCCATCACCTCCACGGACTACATTCTACTCGGGGACCTGAACTTCCACCTCGACAACAGCAACGACCCCGACTCCACCACTCTCCTCGACAACCTCGCCAACCTAGGATTGAAGCAGCTCGTCAACACGCCCACCCACAGAGCGGGTCACACCCTCGATCCTATCTTCGCGGGAGGAACTAACATCCATTTTAGCCACACCACCCAGCCCATCTGGACGGACCACCACTGCGTCCACTTCACCTGCAACACCACCACCGCACCCAAGCCCGCCCCGCGCCCACCACGACGGAAGTGGAGCAAGATCACAGAGGAACACCTCAACACCTCCCTCCGGCAAAACACCTCCAGCGCCACAACCGACACCAACTCCGCAGCCAGGGAATTTCACCGCTGGGTCTCCTGCTGCGCCGACAAGCTGGCACCCCTCTGACACCCCGCCCTCTGAAGGCCGCCTGGTTCACCACAGAACTTCAAGAAGCCAGACGCTCCTGCAGATGCCTAGAGAAAACCTGGCAAAACCAGAAAACCACGGAAGCACGGAACAACCACAAGAGCACCCTGAAGGAATACCACCAGCACATAAGAAACACCAAACGGACCTTCATAAGAGACACAGTCCAGACCAACGCGACCACCGTCAAGGAACTGTTCAACATCATACAGCAGTTCACAAAACCCACCTGCGAAGCCACGGACATCACACCTTCCCAGGAACTCTGCGACAAGCTGAGCTCCTACTTCCATCTGAAGATCAAGGTCCTCTACAACAACTTCAGCGAACCAGCACCGGACACCACCCCCCTACCCACCGCCGCTGATAAGCCAACCATCACGTCCTGGGATCCCGCGACCGTCGAACTCATCACCGCGACCATGAAGAAAACTCACTCAGGAGCCCCAACGGACCCCTGCCCACCGCACATCTTCCACAGGGCCACCACTGCCATCGCACCCGAACTAGGATGGGCGATCAACGCCTCCCTCAGATCCAACATCTGCCCTGATGACTGGAAACGTGCGGAGGTGAAACCCCTCCTCAAGAAACCAACGGCCGACCCAACTGACCTGAAAAACTACCGGCCCATCTCTCTCCTCCCCTTTGCGGCCAAAGTCACTGAGAGACTCGTGAACGCCCAGCTGACCGCCTTCATCAAAAAGAACTCCATCCTAGACACCTCCCAGTCTGGATTCCGCAGCAACCACAGCACCGAGACCGCCCTCCTCGCCGCCACTGACGACATCCGCATGCTACTAGAGCAGGGACACACTGCGGCCCTCATCCTCCTAGACCTCTCCGCAGCCTTCGACACCGTCTCACATCGCACGCTCGCAGCCAGACTCCACGACCGGGGATACAAGGAGCCGCCCTCGACTGGAGCCAATCCTTCCTCTCCGGCAGAACCCAGAGGATTCGACTCCCTCCCTTCCTCTCCGAACCCACGGAAATCAACTGCGGAGTACCCCAGGGATCATCACTCAGCCCCACGCTCTTCAACATCTACATGGCCCCCCTCGCCGCCATCGTCAGACAGCATGGGCTCAGCATCGTATGCTACACCGATGACACCCAGCTCATCCTCTCACTCACGAAGAATCCCGAAGACACCAGACTCTGCTTCCAGGAAGGAATGAAGAACGTGGCAGCCTGGATGATAGACAGCTGCCTGAAGCTCAACTCAGAAAAGACCGAGGTCCTCATCCTCGGACCCTGCACCTCCGCCTGGGACAACACCTGGTGTCCCTCCGCCCTCGGGAACCCACCCACCCCAACAGACCATGCTCGGAACCTCGGCATCATCCTTGACTCCTCCCTCTCCATGAACCCCCAGATCAACGCCGTCGCTTCCACTAGTTTCAACTGCCTTCGCATCCTCCGTAAGATCTTCAAATGGATCCCCCCCGACTTCAATAGGACCGTCACCCATGCACTCATAACCAGCAGACTGGACTACGACAACGCCCTCTATGCCGGAATCAACAGAACTCTTGTACACAAACTCCAAACCATCCAGAACACTGCAGCCAGACTCATCCTCGGGACACCGCGTCCCGAGCACATGACCCAACACCTACGAGGCCTCCACTGGCTCCCCATCGAGAAGAGGGTCACCTTCAAACTCCTCACCCACGCCAACAAATCCCTCAACAACATCGGACCCAAATACCTCAACGAGAGAGTATCCTTCCACGTACCCAAGAGGAACCTCCGCTCTGCCGACCTCGCCCTGGCAGAGGTCCCCCGCATCCACAGAAACAAAACCGGCGGGAGATCTTTCTCCTACATCGCAGCCAAGACGTGGAACGAGCTCCCTGTGAACATCAGACGCTCCCCGACCCTGCACATGTTCAGGAAGGACCTCAAGACCTGGCTCTTCGACTGATCCGGAGCCGCTTCCCCTCCCCAGCGCCTTGAGACCCTCACGGGTGAGTAGCACGCTTTACAAACCCCTGATTGATAGATTGATTGAATGTAGAACATGGAGCAGATGCATGCGGAAAGAATGGCTGCCACGGATGCACACCAGCGAAAAGTTGTTGGGATCTTCCATGCCCTGCAGATCCTCATCATCGCATTGCTGCCACTAAGGCAGTCGCTGATGAATGCTGCTGGTACTTCTACACACACATATCCGGCCCTGATGTGTCAGTGGCACACAGTGCTGCAGACCAAACATCAGCACCCACATGTCAGACAGATGACAAAGAGGACGAAGATGCGGGTGATTCCACCTTTGTAGTAAGAAGGAGCCAGTAGCATTCTTCTCCACCATATGCCCGGTTTCAGCTTGGTTCTGCCCTCTGCATCATGCCCTGTAACAACACCTCCCACTGTCCCCCGAAACACTCTGCGACACTCACCTTGGACCTCGACATGGACTGCCATATTTTGTTTGCTTACCAATGACACAGCAATCAGACTGCGGACTGTACTCTTCCTCTTCCGATGTACTTGTCAATCCCTAAATGACTCTGGCTGGCCCTCCACTGGGCTACAATGTAATGTGGGATTTGCATAGCCATGTACTGCTCCAGCTCCGACACTCCACTGAATGTGAATAAATCATTCAAATTCACACAGATGTGTCATGTCCATAATCGATCAAGTATGAAAGTATGGATGAATGTAAGGACATTGATTGCCCAAAAAGGTACACCCTGGGAAATGAAAGCAATGCGCATGTTTGACCGTGACACACATAGGAAGTGAGATGACTGGGAATGTGTGCACTAGCTGTGGCCTCATTGCTCTGAAACAACAATCGCGCAATTTCTCAACTTTGTCCCACGCAATGTTAGAAATAGGGCTGGGTATGAAATGTCAAAGTCGTTGGCAGGCCTAAAGTAGTGTCCCCCATCACATTTGACAACAGAACATCTCTTCGCATACCTACTCACACTCAACTGGGTGGACACAGCCTGTAGTGATGGATCACATTGATCCACATGGCAAGAATATGGACACCATACTCACATTGCTGAAGACACGTAAGAGCACAGGTCTATCAGCAACTATCCCAACCACTATGTCTGGCTCACAGCTGACAATAGGGACTCACCCCTAAGTGAAATGCGTCAGTCAGTCCCTCCCTGTGTACGGACAATGCTCATTGAGGCACACGATTTGTCATTCTAATCAACACTCATCACAGTTGAACACTAGTGAAGTTGCGTAGACTTTATTGCCATGTGCGTGTCAGTACGGGCAAGACAAGGGCCACAACATGCAGACCAATGCATCAGACACTGACAGGCAGCATTCGGTCACGGTACAGTTCCATGTGACAGGCGTTGTGCATGCGCCCGGGATGTTCTGCCATTGCGTTGGTGGCTCTCGTAGAACCGGCACTCTTCTGACCTGCGGCAGTTATATGGATGATATGCCACAGCTCGGAGCAATGAGTCGTAAGTGTGTGCAACGTTTGGACGTATGGGTTGTTGTGTACGTAAGTGTCAAGGGCATTCCATGCAAGAGTACCTCGAGCAAGAACTTCTGTGTGTGTGGTGTGGATACGTTGGTCTTTCATTAGCACTGTGCGTAGTGTGGGAGTCATCATCTGCTATGGTATCTCTCTCAGGGCGTGCCTGCCGCATGCACGACCAAGGTCGGAGGTGCAGATGTCCTTTCGCCTTATAAATTGAGACAAAGGAGCTTTCATCCCTAATGTTAGTCTGACTACTGCTTGCATTCTGGAAATGTGATGTGGCTTTCGCGCTGCAATTGAGGCTAGGCCTTAGGCTTATGGTGCACCAATAGCGATACACACACAACAGTTGGTATGCATGAGCCAAGTGCCCGAGCGGCCTGGCGCTCCTTGTACAATCCCTTCATGCCCGGCCGCCCTCCGGGTGCATGCAACATTGCAACATTGTCGATTGCGGGCCGTGTGGCGCAGACACAGCAACAGAGACACACGCATCAGTTGGTTTCCTGTCCAGCCCAGAAATGAACCACGGCCAGAGCCCAGGGATAACTATTCACACCCTCACGCTGGCCTGGCATACGCCGACCCAGCCCACTCGGCTTACGTATAAAGGGGGGGACGACGACGCTACGTGTCCCAGTTCTTCCCCACTGCCGGAGGTGACATGGCTGCATCCACCTGGCATATCACAAGACTCAATCAGAAAGGGTCCATGACTTGCGTTGCACAGAGTTGGTGGCACCGGATACACTGCGGCCGCCACGGGCCTACCGCCATGGGACGGTGACTTTCGGTGCACTGAGGTGAGGGCACCTTAAGTGCTGAGCGGGTGTGCAGCCTGTGATGATGCGCCGTCCTGGCTGTCCAGACTGGTAAGGATTTGTGTGAGCCCTGCTGGACCGCAGTGTAGGCCTGAGCCAGCGGGCAGCGCGGGCCTACCGCCACGTGGCGTTGCCTCGCGGTTCACAGAGTTAGTGGCACCTATAGAGCTGAGCGGGTGTGAAGCCTGCGATGATGCCGTGTGCACTGATATGATCTCTGCCATTGCGAAATCAAGACCCAGAATCACGTGTGTGACTGGTGGCCTGCGGGGTGGGGCTGCATGATGTGGAGGTCGCGGGCCCCGGGCTTGGAGCTTGCACCGGCACGTGGTGGGCCCTCTTGGAGACACGCTGGAGGCAGCAGGTGTGCAGTGAGGCCTGGGTCCGCAGTGTCGGCACTCTCTCTCCCTCTCCCTCTCTTCCTTTCACTGTCTCTCTCTCTTCCTCTGTTACTCTCTCTCTCCTTCTCCCTCTCTTCCTTTCACTGTCTCTCTCTCTTCCTCTGTTTCTCTCTCTCTCTCTCCTTCTCCTTCTCTCCCACTTTCTCTCTCTTTCTCTCTCTCTCCCCCTTTCTCTCTCTTTCTCTCTCTCCCTCTCTTTCACTCTCTCTCTCTCCCTTTCTTTCTCTCTCTCTCTCTCTCTCTCTCTCTCTCTCTCTCTGTCCTTTGATGAGCGCATGACACACCTTCTTATCTTGAATTTTGTCTTGCAGGCTGTGTCTTACAGATTGTCCAGAGAAGACCCGCCATGACTCTTCCGAATAGTTGTTTTGAGTTAAATTTGAATAAAATAATTTGTTTGGAAATTCAAAGATGAATGAATGATTCTCCTTTTTCTGACCACGCATGAATATTAATTGTTGTACTTGTGCGACATCAGGCGAATTGTTTTGTTCATGATTTTGTAAAGTTGATGTAAAATATCTTTGTCCGGGGTAGGGCCCCGGGTGGGGGGATCCTGGGGGGGAGGCGGTGGGTGTTGTGGCCCTCTTGGGTGCCCGGCTGCATGATCAGTATCTCCATGGCATCTGTTGTTCTTCTAGTGTGGCTGTGGGCTGGGCTCCCATTTCTGGTGCAGGTTATCGTCCGACTTAATACCAGGAAAGAGCAGGTGTTAATTCCCTGCTGCTAACGCGCCTTATCGCATGTTTTGTGATCTTATCGCTGATCTGGCTGGTTGTTGAGAATGTTGCGAAGTGGTGTTGTCGCGGATTTTTGCACGGCCTACTCTGCATCTCATTAGCGTTAGTTGCCGGTGTCATCCGTGGCGACGTTTTTTACGGCTGCTATCGCAGGAAAACTGGCGATATCGGCTGTTAGCACCAGCTTGTGAATAGGGCGATAAATCTATTGCCACTTTGGCTGCGGTAAAGTGCCGCTAACTCGGCGATACGTCCTTGAGAATATGCCCCTTAGTCTCTTGCAGTCTCTGCTTTGTACCTGCTTGGGCACGCGGCTTTGAGTAAGGTTTGCGGCAGACAGAAAGCCTCCCTCAGCTCACAGTGTGGAACAAAGGAATGTAGCCCGCTTCTGACCACTGTGCACAGTCACATATGGTTTGGTGGGCTCCATCGTTCAGTGCTTAAGGTATAAATAAATAAGTGCCAGGGACCTCGTTAGAAGGCCACTGCAGCTTGCATCACCCATTAGTCCTGCCAGTGCGGCCAATTACAGTACCAACACAGCTACTAACCTTTAGTTTGGAAAGACAGGACCCGGTATGTTTGAAAGAATGAAGGCTTTATTCCTAGATGCATGCAACGCCCCCTGGACAGTCTGTGATCCAGAGCAACTGCTTTAGGCTCCATCTTCTCAGAATCCACCATTCGGATCCAGAAGTGGAAGCATCACAGTTACTAAGTAACAGTGTCACAGCACCAAGGACATAAAACATAGAATATCACACCTCCCATTTCCGTACCCAAAATTCCTCACCAAACTAAGATACACAAGAACAATATAATTACTTGACCACAACTACTAAACAAATTAAGACTATACATGTTTCTACAATTTTCTAGGTCCCACTATCACACGTGTGCTCAGTTCCCTCACTCCAGATGTGCCGTCAATGTTCACCTTGCTTATAACATCTGAACCTGAACTGTTTATTACTTCTGCCCTCTAACCATTACCATTGTTTCTCAACTTCATCCACTCTTGTCATTCCAAACCATTGCAGTCACTCTCCTTACATTTCACCACTTGCCATCTGATAATCTCAGCGTGTTGCCTTTTACTTCCACTACTTCGTTTGGTTCAGATAACTTGGAGCTACTCTCTCACCACATTCCTGGAACGCACTCTCACCAACGTCCCTTCCACAAATGTCATACAGTTTTTCTTGATTTTGTTATTCTGTCTTCTCTCGTATTGAGGTGGAAATCACACCACCTTCTCACCCATCCTCCAATAATAAATCCTCCATCGACCCAACCTTGCCATCCACGCTGGGACAGCCACAGTACAAGGTACTCTGCCTTTCATCAAACAAAATGGCGTTTCCCCCATCACAGAATGTGGAGTGGTTCTATAGTTCCACAACATGTCCCTGACTTGACTCCTCCAACACAAATAGCTTGACATGGCCAAGTGTATGTTTTCCCCAACACACGGTTAAAGCGTTCAATCATGCGGTTTCCCCTCGGATGATACACTGGTGTCCTGTAGTGTTTTATCCCCCATTTCTTCAGGAAATTGCAGAATTAATCAGAAATAAATTGAGGACCATTATCGCTAACCATCTCTGCCGAACACTCCTCCCTAAGGGAAATGTCCTCACAAAAAGCGCTCCGATTCTTTGTCTTCACCTTGCTCATAATGCCACTTCATGCCACTTTGAAAAGTAATCCATCATACTATAGCAAACCTTTCACTCACCCCCAAGCACTTAAATATACCACAAATGTCGATAGCAACTTTCTCCCAAGCATGTTTCAGAAACACTACTAGACAACTGAATGATTCTTGCAACTGATACGACTTGTCACTACAGGTGCACGGAATGAATTCCCTTACAATCCTTTGCAACCCTGGGTTTAATATACTTAGACGAAATAAACGAACGTGCATGGCAACTGGGTGGAACAATGATGTTCCCTTATGTGAAGGTAAGTAGGCATTGCAGAAACTGTAGTAAATAGCCAGGTTATGTGTTTTGAAAAAGCAGCTAAAGCCATTAAATAGCCAGTATCTTCATAGGATTAGCAGCAATAAGTGCCATGCACATCCCACACTTTCCCTATAGGGGTTTATGTATCAAGGTAGTAAATAGCAGAATAATACATAACGCGATATCCACCTAAGGAAATGAAGCACTCTCGCACACAGCATCCCAATAACGAGAGGAGCACCCAGCAATAATTTCTTGAGGGTATGGTGCACAATTTACAGAATTTGGTCCTCTTTACCTGAAAGTGAACTAGTTACTGAGAATCCATATCTATGGTTTTAATTTTATTTCATAGCATACCTTAGAATATTGTTGTCATATTTTATACACTAACCAGTTAGATTCATTTAAAAATGTAATCCACAATGCTGTTATACTTTCAAACAGCAAAAAGCTTTTGGCATAACCTCAGATATGTCTGTGCCACCCACTTTATTAAACCCTAAGCTTCCCATGTGTGGTCTAGAAAGGAAATAACATGCGCCCCACTCTCTTTAATAAATTCTACATTTTGTGCCAAGAAGAGAGGATTAGCAAGACAAAAACATGCTAATAATGCTAATGGTCTCATGGTCCTTGAGAGTCTTGAAGATTGAAACTCAGGTGTAGCCTGCAGCTCCTAGGATGTTTTCGGATCAGACAGCTTTAGAGTCCTTTGTACTTCTGAATGAGTGGGTTCCAAAGCCCCAGAGTGCACACTAATTCACACATTACTCTCCAGACTGACGAAGTTAGGCTGTTAGTCGGGTCTGGGCAAACATTACTTCTGAAGGATTTCTGGACCTTGTCCGCATCTAGATGAACTAATGTCCTCTGACATAGATTTGCATGTAGCAGGGTAAAACAACATAAAAAGGGCAGTGTTTTTTAGTACTTTTTTAGTACTGTCAGTGATGTTGAAATACACCTCCTTGTGTGAAAAGTACCAACCTTAAACAAAGCCTGACATTGGAAAGCCTCCGTGATAAAAAGAAGCACCACAGCATTGCCAGCTGCCTGGACAGATTATTTAAAGAAAGGTCTGTTGCAGGGATTCTGTTTTGAAACAGAACTATGCCTGGGACCACAGGAAATCAGAATGTAGGGACTGAGTCTCCATACCACATCACTACATATTGGCCAAATCCAACATAGCACTCTTAACCTTCCAGAGTAAACAAGTGAATTGGTAACCTAGAACATAACACTCTAGGGGCATATTAGCAAGGGCACTATCGCCGCTTTAGCGGCACTTTTTGCCGCTAAAGCGGCGATATTCTTATCGCCCTATCAGCAAACTGTCTCTAACAGCAGTTAAAGACAGTTTTCGGGCATTAGCGCCCGTGTTTTTACCGCTTTGCATGTCAGCGATATTTATCGCTAATGACATGCAAAGTGGGCGTTCCCGACGAACAAACCTGGGAAACACCCGCTAACAGGCCTATCGCCTATTAGCAAGGTGGCCATGGCCCCAGTTAGCGACGTGAAAAGTCGCGCTAACCGGGGTCATCGCCATTTATTTAACACCTGCAATTAGCAGGTGTTAGCCTTATCTAACATGGGGGTGGATTATGCTGATACGACCACAGGGTCGTATCAGCAAGGTTATCGCCGTTTTCCATGAAACATCGCTGGAAAACCAGCGATGTTTCATGGAAAACACCGCTATGGCTGGAATAATTATCGCCATAGCGCTAAATGTCGCTAATACAGCGTTAGCATGGCAAATTATTCCGACGATAGCCGGAGATAAAAAAGTGCTCGTTAAACACGCTTTGCGATGTTTAGCGCACTTTTTATATAATATGCCCCTATAGTCCCCAAGGGAACCGTGGAAACAGATCACAATCTTTCGTTCTCTCACTAATGCATGTCCATAATAAACAAAAGAAAGGCAAAAGGAAAGTTCACAGTATTTACTGAAGCTACCATTGTCTATAATGAAACAGTTCTGCTACGATTAGAAAATAAATACAACTAAGCAAAGTAATCAGCATTACGAGCAAGCTGTATACTATTCGAGCACAGAACCATATCAGTGATCTCTGGGGTTAGCACCAAACCCCATAACTGGTATTGTGGTTAGGTGGTCTGCATCATTGTAGGTGTAAATTCAGTTTTTGCAAGACTGGTGCACCCATTCCGAAACCTTTCCCCTCCTCATGAATTCTCTCTGTTTTTCAAAGGGCACTTCTCCGTTTATATGTTAAGAAGTGCTGAGTTGGAAAACAGCAACTGTCCCCATGTTATGTCTAAATGTTGTGAGATGTTGCCTGATCAAGCAGAGAAAAACAGGGCGCTGTGCTGTTCCACCTTGTACAAAATGTTCAGACTATATCCCAATAAGAAGAACTGAGTAATAATAAGATATGCAGACTATTTATAGCATGGAACGAAAATAAATGTGTTATGTGTGGTGTACAATGCAAATGTGGGCTAAAACTTGCAGTTTGGCTAAAATAAGGGAGAACTATAATGGGTCTAAGGTGGAACTTACTTCACCTCCTCCTTGCTCTGGAAAGTAACATAGCGAGTAACTAAAAATATGATGCACAAGCCAAGCAAAGTCAATGCTATGCTAATAGACATGTCATACAAAAAAAGATTATAATCATAATAAAACAGATAGAATATGTAAATTTTGAAAACATGGTCAAATTAAGGTGAGCTGGAGGCATTCAGAGTTTCTTCCACAAATTCAGTGGTAAGTGGATCCAGAACGGATTCCGTCTCCACAGGCAATGACTCCGCAGTTGCCCAGTTTAAAAGCTCCAAAGCACAGATATGATCCTCGTTATCAGCCAATGCTGAGGAAATATCCTGCTGTCCTGCATCCGTGTTATGAGAGCCAGAGTTCGGTATTCCTGGTGCTGAAGCACCAGTCTCCCCCTGAGGGAGTGGCTCATACCTTGTGTATAGAAGCTGACTTAAGTTCAAGGGACAACTCATGGGACTGATTCCGGCAGTGTTGGACACATTAAAAATGCGGTGTACTAATTTTCCAAAATGTACTGGGAGCTTTGGTTGGAGCTATGGGTGGGCTATAAGTCCACTACAGGTTTTTGGTATAGTCCTTAAGAGGCTTTCACCTGCAGACAGCTGAAAGCTGTTGGGTCAGTTAGACCTAAAATGCCTTTGTATATGGAAAAACATTAAATGTTGCGGCACCACAATTTAAATGTTGTGACCCCTCCACCTCCCCTTTACTCATCCCATACCTCCTTCAACTGCTATGATCCCCAAAAAACACCTTTTAGACCCTTCCTTCTTCTATCCCTCCACTATCCTTTTCAATCCAACTAACAGACTCATATGTCCACTGCTCAAATTAATTTCTATTTCCCTATACTAATTCCCCACTAATCCTGTTTGGGTTCCGGAGTAGCATGCTAGCCACCAAAAAGTACTTCAACACCTCATCAGGGGTAGCAAGCGCTATAGAAATACAATTACAATTATACATTTCTCAATTTAACTATCCATTCCTAGCCACCAGAAGTTCCCACACACTTTCCTTTTTATAGCAGACATTCCTCCATGCCCTTTATGTACCAAACATAACAACCTCTTTCTCAAACTCGCAGGTACCACTAGCCTTTTACACCTCCTCACAAAACCATCCATAACAGACATTTCTTCCCACATGTTCTTGAACACCTCCAATTCTCCCACCATTTTCCATCTGGGGACATGAGGCAAGACTTCCATCCTTTTTGTCAATGTAGGATCCGACAATACTGCCTCTTTCCACTCATCCTTTCCAATGGTGTTACACACATCGGACACCTCAGCCACCATCCATTCATCCTCCTCACTCACAGTTATATGCTCCAGCAGCAATCTCGAGGAGAATCAGAGTTAATATTTATAACTCCTGGTACATATTTCACTGTAAACTGGTACTCTTGAAGGAGATATAATCATTTGACAATATGGGGCGTAGCTTTACCAACCCCTGCTGTGGAAAACAGTTCCAATAACGGCCTGTGATCCGTGCCACGTTTGAAGCTCACACCCCCCACCAACATGCTAATGCCTCCTTCTACATGGTGGAGTAGGTACTTTATGCTCCTTTCAAGGGGTGTGATGCAAATGCTACCACTCTTTCTTTACCATCATGCTCCTGCAGCAATGCCACCCCAAGACCATAAGTACTTGCATCCATCACTATCATTGCCCGGTCTTTTGAATCAAACAGCTTTAAAGTGACAGCTTTAGCAATGGATCTTTTCACTTCATCAAATGCACCTCCTCAGACCACTGAAACCTCACACCTTTCTTCATC
Organism: Calotriton arnoldi; assembly: GCA_963921515.1. Taxonomy (NCBI): domain Eukaryota; kingdom Metazoa; phylum Chordata; class Amphibia; order Caudata; family Salamandridae; genus Calotriton; species Calotriton arnoldi. The sequence continues at coordinate 24,856 of CAWUFW010002233.1, forward strand.
AAATAGTGCAATGCATGAACCTTATCCGCAAAATGATGCACAAACTTGGCATAGTATTCCACAAGACCAAAACATTATCTTAGCTGGTCCTTATGATGTGGAGGAGGAATTTTCTCTACTGCCTCTGCCAAGTTAAATTTAGGTTTAATTTCTTCGTGATTGAAGGTGTGCCATAAGTATTCCATTTCCCTCACACAGAATTTGCACTTTTCAAATCCAATAGTAAGGCCTACCTTCGCCAACCTATCCAATACTTCTTTCTAGACCTCATCATGCTGTTGTTGACTCTCTCCCCAGACCAACACATCGTCTTGGAATACAAGAGTGTTAAAGATGTTGTTCAAAACTCCTTGCATTACCCTTTGAAATACAGCTGATGTGGAAGCCAGACCAAAAGACATGTGGCTGAACTGAAATGCTTCCTCAGGTGTGATGAACGTGGTTAGATGTCAGGACTCCTTGTGCAATCGTACCTGATGATAGGCGCTAATAGGTCCAAGGAAGTAAAGTTTCCACCCTTCACACTCGCAGGCATTTAATTTATTCGAGGAAGTGGATGACGGTCAATTCAAATACAGTCATTCAAATCTCTAAGATCCACACACATGTGAATTTTCCCCGTCTGATTTTTTCGCAATTACTACTGGACTTAACCATCCTGAGGCTTTGATAGGCTCAATCTCCCCTTCGTTACATAGTCTTTGTAGCTCCTCCTTCAGCAACCCTGTTAGAGCAAACGGAACATTTTGCACCTTGTGCACCTTGGCACTGTGCCTTCCTTGAGTATAATGCGGTGTTCAAATTTCTTCAGACATCCCAATCCCTCTCTGAACAGACTTGGAAACATGGGGATCCATTCATTCATTTCTTGTGACATCATCTATAATACTTTCTTGGGATGATTCGGGTTCAAAATTATTCCTAAAGCACGTTGCTCCTTTCATCCAAGCAAGGACCTTCCCTTCTCAACCACATACATTTTCCCATTTGTTTTTCTTTCTTGGAATTCTAATTCCACAATCAAATATCCTAAAACAGGCAGCTTAATGCCACAAAACACCTCAGGTCCCATTCAATCTAATCGTGCACTTAGGAGGGCGATAAGCAATGGACTGAGCACCCACCAGTTCACTCAAATGTGGTTCCACTCCACACACTACAAACACTTCAATGTCATCCTCTCCACTTGCGCCCAAATCGTGTTTGGTGACCAAATTCACAGATTCCTTAAATCTGCCAACTTCAGACATCTTACATACGCTTGAGAAATGCCCCAGTTTCTTGCATTTAAAACATTTACTTTTGGTGGCTGGGCAATTATTCGCCTCCTCTGTGTGCTTTACACTTCCACATCTAAAACACATTTTCTTTGTGTCCATTTCTTGAGTCTTCACCATCTTCCTATAACTGTCATTGGTTTTCTTCCAACATTTCTTCACGATATTTACATCATTAATAGACTCAGAATCATTATTCACCTTAGACCCAGCACTATACAACTCCTTGACATAGCGAGAAGTATTTTCCATGTGCCTGGCCACATCAATAGTTTTGTCCAATGTTGAATCTTTCAGGCCCAACCACTTCTATTATATTTTCAAGTTATGTCACCTGTTAATTAATCGGTCTCTGATTATTTCATCTCTGAGATATCTGAGCCTGAACATAATAGCTAATTGTCTCAAAACTGAAACATACTGGTCAACTGTTTCAGCTTGTTTTTGCCCATGGGGAAAAAATGTATGTATTTCAATAACAATACTATTGTTCTTCCCATAATTCTCTTCTACAGCGCTCTCACAGCTCCTTCATACACATCTTTCTCATCAGTGTCAGACCCCACATCTCCACCACCGTCTCCTATTCCTGGCCTGGGAAACTGTGATTAAGAATTGCCAGACTCCTTTTCGCTACTTATACATCTCCCCAGTGGCCTCCAGGTAAGTCTTGATAGCCTCTTTCCAGTCTTCACCAAATATATGGAGCGACGTTTCACTCCATTTGCCTGTCGCACAGCCAATTCAGAAATGTTTCAACAAACTGAGTTGGCAATTCAATAATCCGTTTTTAATCTTTATCAATCCATATTAATCCATCTTGTATAATAAATGTCATCACATTTCTCAGTTCATATGGATGGCTGTATACTTTTCCAAAGTTTCTAATGCTGCAGATATGTCTATCCAGGCCTTTTTTGCAGCACGTGGGTATAAACAGTTCATCCTGGGCAGCTAAGAACGTTATAACCCAAAGCATTTCGGGCTCATTTAACCCTTTGTCAAGGGTAGCTACAAATATAATGTAAAACCATTGTTAATATTTATGACTTTAGAACATACATCTTGACTTACAATGTATATACACTCGTGTTACAAACTGTGATACATGCCCAAAAGAATTGTATGAGTGTAAACTCCTGTGACTGATAGCATCCCACACCATCTTCCTGTGCACTATATTTAAAATTGACTAAACAAACCCCTATGTGAGACACCTTCCCACGCTCTGTAAACCAAAATGAAAACCCCTATAGTTTTCTTAAACCCAAGTAATCTTCCCTCTGTACCTGTGAAAACTGAGCGCTGTTGCTAGCGTTTTGAATCGGAAATCTTCCTCCATTTCCCCACTGCAAACCAACTAGTGCTGTGAGCCCCACCCATTTAACCACCCTCACTGTGCGATTAACACTATTACACCTGACAATGATTACCACTAGCCACTTCCTCTTTTAAAAGACTACAAATCCCACTATCCATTACGGTGTATTTCAAACGTGTCACCCTGCATTTAAACACCCCAACAATTTACATATTCCGTGTTAATTCAGTTCATAATGCTAAAAAAACAAAAACAAACTAAGCTGCAATATTATGTCTGTCCAAAGTATATTGGTAACAGCGGTGTTACTCATATTCAGTTCTTCAAGAGAATATTGAGCGATGTTAAAAACACGGACTGGCTTCCTCTCATGAACTGGATGTAATCCAACAGCCTTCCATATGATCAGGATTTTGTTGTTTATGTACATTCTTAGCATCTTCCTGGGTGCAAGCTGTCTCTTTCCAGTCTTCCCATTTATTTTTATTTAGTCATTTGTAAGGCGCAACGAATCATCCCCAAGGGGATCTCTCGGCGCCAGAGAGAGTGACGCTGACGAAGCAGTAGAGTCTAAAACAACCATGGGGCAGATTTACGTTGAACTAACGCAGCGGGGTACAGCAAGTCATTTTGCTGCGCCGCGCTGTGTTAGTTTTGAAGCACAGGGATGCGACATATTTACAAGAATATGTCGCATCCTTGTGCTTCCCCCTGCGCTGGCGCACAAACTGCAGCCATGCGCCGGCACAGGCACCCTTGCACCATGGTGCAAGGATGCCTGCGTCGTGGGGAGATTGTTTTTGTGCAGGAAGGGGAACCTTCCTGCACAAAAACAATCACTACAACCATTTTCCTCTTTCAATCCGTGCTGCAGAATGCCTCTAGGGTGGCGTAGCTTTCAGACGCATCTCCAGAGTTACGATTTCTCGTAATTCTGGAGATGTGTCTTGTTCCATGAGTGTTGCGTGGGAACACCCACAGCAACACCCATGGAACGCCCCTTCACCGCAAAGTGCTGCGTGTGAAGGGGCCGTATTTACAAGGAGAGGAAAAGTCACGCAGGGTGGCTTTTCCTCTCCTTGTAAATATGGAGCAGCCCCCTGCGCCACCAGTACGTCACGAAAAGTGACATACTGGTGGCGCAGGGGGCTCGTAAATCTGCCCCCATGTTTTGAGTAGTTTCCTAAATCGGGACAGACTGGGGCAGGCACGAATCTCCTCCGGGAGCTTATTCCATAGGCTGGGGGCAAGATGGGAGAAGGCCCTACCACCCATTGTGGCCTTCCTAATTCTCCGAGGGCGCAGTAGATGGCAATTACTGGATCTCAACCACCGCCCGGGTGTGTACCATCCATGCTATGCTAGGCTACCCTAGATCCTGCAAGAATAATGGAGGAGGAGGTATTGATTGTGACTTCATGACATATTTACACCACACACGCAGCACAATATAACCAGAGTGTGCTTAACAAAGTAACCAATGCACACTGCATAGCACAGTAGTATAAACAAAGTGTGCTTAACAAAGTAAACAATTCACACTTCACAGCACGGTAGCGCAAGTAAGTGACAACCTGTCACTAGTATGGTGATGCCAGCATGGTCCTGACCAACCTCACCACCAAAATAACTTTGCCCCTCTGCAATGTGGCAATGAACCCCACCCTACTGTGCGTTAATAACACTTCTCACATAGTGCATATCAGTGATTTACACCTTAAGCTGTGCACATCAGCGTCCTTGCTTCTCCCCTTCAATTCTGTTCACATGAAGGCTATTGAAGCTGTCGCATCAGCAAGTTTTTCTTCTGAAAACTGTGTGCATCAACTTGAGCATGTCTCTTCAGATTTTTGAAACAACACAATGCCGGTAAGCTTTGTAGTGTTAACATTAGCCGAGGTCCAACCAGTGCCCTGTACACCTTCTCTCAGTCCACATGCTGAGGCCCGATAAGTGCCCCCGAACACTCCAGTCTGCACATGCACACTGTGCCAGACATGGTCACAGTGTACAACTCACAGTTGTCCTCTTACAATGAGTTATCTCTCACCTGAGTGAGGTAGCGCTATTCTGGTTCCTTGTCTTGAATATTCAGGCAGAGCTGGGCCAATGCCTGCTTAACGTGTCCCAAAGCAGTTCATGACCACCACACCCAGACTACCATGCCCCAGGGGTTGAAACACACTTAGCACTATGCGATTCCTCCTTCTATGCCAACACACTAAGTCTGCGTCCAGAAAATGTTAGGCACCTCCTCTTAATTGTGTCCTCTTCCCTTGCATCCCATCCTCGTCGCCACTTTTGAAACATAGGACACAGTGGGGCATATTATAAAGGACGGGCGATAACTATCACAAACGCCAGTTAGCGGCAGTTTTGTTATCGCCGCCTAACCCTGAAAACTATCGCCATGTTAGCGGCGTATTAACAAGCCATCGCTACATGGCGATAATAACAGGGAACTCCCGCTAACATCAGCGCGATGGCGATAGTTAATCTGGCGTTAGCGGGCGATACCTGGCGATTGGGCCATTAGCGGCAGAAAAGTCCCTTCTTTCCTCCCGGCGATAAGTCCTTGATAACATGCCCCACTGTCTTGTGTTGAAATTGCCTTGATTTTCGGAATGGTGCTCGCGGATTTGAAATGACTGCTTTGTAAGTTAGTAAATGACTTACTAGCAGCCTCTATTGCCAGTTAGAGCTCCCATTTCCTGAATGTTGGTTAACTACCAAAAGCTACATGGAGCAATGATCCAATGACACCGTAAACAATTTGCACTGAAAAAAAGCTTAAGCCTCTGTCTGAGAGATCGGCTCCCTTGTGTTGCCACTGCTGAATCTACCCATCACTGACCAATTCTGTTCCAGAAAAGAGTCTGACAGAAGCATCAGTGAAAAGCTCAACTTTAAAGCTAGGAGCCCAGTGGAATTGCCAGAGTGTGCCCCAGTGGTGTCAAGCAAGCACCCAGCCACATAAAGAAATCCTTCGAAATTCCAGGGTACGGTTGAAGAAATGAATGGGTGAGAATGGCCACTGTAATAGCCAGATCAAATTAGATGAACTCTCAGAGCTGGGTTAACAACCACTGATTTAAAAGTAGGTATAATTACACTTTCCTAAACACTGTCCTGATGGGATCACGAGGCCCTAACACTTTCTCAGCAGAAAGGTGAAAAACACCTGCCCCGTGTCCAGCTCTCTGCTCCGAAAGGTCAAAATGCTTGTGAGACCTTCCATTCTGTCTGGAGACAGAGAAATGCCAGGACCTGCAAAGAGGGCAGGAGAGGCCTATGGGACTACAGAACACACTGCTGTGTCTTTCCTTACACGGAGCACCTCAAGGGTATGCATGTGCTATAGCATATGTTTTCACTAGGCTGGAACCCTAAAAGATGGCAACTGTATAGGTGCGTGCACGAAAGGCTAAAACCTGATTCCATGCTATCCCAGACAGAGGGAGCAATCTTCCTTCCTCTTTTACCAGTTCCAGCAATGGAGACAATGAATACTGAAGATGCATCCCTGTGGAGGCATTAATTTACTGAGCTGCTCTGGTGTAAGAGAAGTGATGGATCATGTAGAACATGGTCTTCTCTTTCTAATAAACAAAACCATCAGGGGAGATCATGAAACTGGGTTAATGAGGGAGCTGAATGGGTGTGCTACTGTGCCATACTCGAGCTGTTCGTGGACTTCCTCACCAGCTATTTTCGGAACTCCTTCTCAGAAATGACCTTGCCATCTGTCATCCCACTGATAGTCCTAGGTCGAAGACAGGAACACATTTTTGCAATCCCACAAGAGTAGGGCCAGGGCATTAGCGCTGATGCTAGAGTGAGCTTTATTGTGAAGGTTATGCTAAGACTGGACTAAATCTGGGAGCAACACAACATATAGGGTGGTCTAGCCTTGAGTGTGCATGCCAGAGCAGGCACGAGGGCCAAATAGAAAAGGGGCCCTCGTTACACAGATTTTTGGAATTGTTGCCTGCCATGGACCAGTAGGAGACCTAGGCCGTGGGAAAGAGCTGAGGTGCAATCTTGAGAAGAGTTGCAATAGTCCATGCAAAGGAAGAGGATTGACAGGAAAGGCAGTACCTATCGGACTACTGATTTTTATTTTTCATTGTTGCAGTTTTATATAGTGGGAGCTCGACCCAAAGGTATCAGACCGCTTTACCTGAGCACCAGTTGCATTGCAGACAGACACATTCATTTTTAGACACGAGAGAGATTAAGTGATTTGCCCGAATTGGCTTTAACGAAATTGGTGAACTCCAGCCTTCTAATAACCTGAGATCTATTAAGTGGGACTGGGTAGCAAAAAATCCTGCGACACTAACAATTATTAAGGAAATTGTCAAGGCCCAATTCGATCAGTTGTCCACACTATCAACCTCGCTGAGAAACGACAAAATGTTATGTATACATGAGAAGCTAGGGGAGACCATAAGAGATGTCCTTGGCAAACAAAGAAATATGAAGAGCACCTGTCCTAAAACTGAGTCTTGGTACAATAATGCCTGTAAAGTGGCTAAAGGGGAGCTTCTGGATGCCATAAAATCTAAATCGCAGTTACAGATTACAAAATCTAGGGCACGCCATAGGGCAGTAATCAATAATGCAAAAAGGGAGTGGAAAGAATTAATATGGTCCGATCTGCACGATGCCCTGGTTAACAGGGATACTAGGGATTTTTGGAAAAGTGCAGCTATCATGTCTAGGGGTAAGACATCTGTACTTGACTTCTGTATTCAACCTGAGGTATGGGTTGCCCACTTTAGCCACCTATATACAGATAATCTTAGGTTGCCCAATGGAAGAGATACTGTAGTTGTGAGTGGGGCCCTCTCTGAGCCAAATGACTTGCAATTCTCACTTAGTGAGACTGAAGTAGCTATTAGCTCCTGTGTTTCTGGTCGTGCCCCTGGACCCGATAGGATACCCAATGATTTATACAAAGAAGATCTAAAAATATGGGGACCATATATCAATTTACTCTCAAATAGCATTCTATCAGGTATGTAAGTACCCCCCTTGTGGAAGTTGGCTGAGATTGTGACCATTTTCAAGAAGGGGGACCGTACTCTTCCGGTGAACTATAGGCCTATCAGCCTTATTGATTCACTTCAAAAAAAGTTTTGTAAACAGGTCCTTGCCCATATCCAGCGGTGGATTAGATAGGGTAATATTATCTCAGAGTGGCAGACTGGTTTTAGGGAACAAATAAGCACCCTAGACCAAATCTTCCGCTTTATGTGTATTTTTTGGAGGGAGGTCACCATTCGCAAAGGCAAAATATATGTTGCCTTTGTGGACTTACGTGCCGCATTCGATATAGTACCCAGAGTTAAATTGTGGGAGGTCTTAGCAAAGATGGGAATGCCAGCCCCTCTTCTTAACATTTTAATAAGACTCCATGCTAATACTCTGGCACAAGTAAGGTGGGGTGAAAATGGGGCCTTAACTGAAGTGATCAATATTGACAAAGGAGTTAGGCAGGGGTGTGTATTGGCACCCTGTACATCAACGATGTCATTAGTTTTTTGAGCAGGGATGGCTGCGATTCCCTGAGAATAGGTGGTAAATGGGCCCCTGCTCATTTATTTGCGGATGACACTCTGCTTATATCTAAGTCACCTCAAGGGCTCCAGCAGCTGCTAGATGATTTTCAGAATTTTTGTTTGGGTAGGGGGCAGGAACTAAATAGTTCCAAAACAAAATGTATGGTGTTCTCAACTAATTTAAAGACCAAATGTAAGAAACATCTGTATGTGGGCGGCAAATTACTAGAATTAGTAACAGATTTTGATTATCTGGGTATTAAACTCTCTCAGAATATGAGCTGGGCCCCACAATTGGTCAAAGCACAGCTAACTTTGGTCCAACAAACAACAAGCATATTGAAAATCCACAGGAGAACCAGATCCAGAAAGCTGACTCCAGCGCTATAAATTTATAATACCAAAGCCCTAGGTGCAACCTTGTATGGTGCAGAGCTCTGGGGCTGTTCTAACTGTAGTAATCTCCCAGTTACTGAACAGAAATTCCTAAGATCACTAGTGAATCTCCCAGTGTCTACTCCATTGATTCCTCTCTATTAAGATCTCGGGCAGAAGAGGATTTTACATAAAATCGGCATGCGGATACTCTTGTTTTGGCACCGGTTATGGACCACTACAGCACTCGCCTCCTACAGGGTGGGCCTCCGTGAACTAATGAGAGCATCTTGTGTGGACAAGATCCCCTGGATGCTCTCAGTTAAGAATCTGCTAGCTAAGCTAGGACTGGATACTTACTGGAGGGATCCGGAAACCCTTAGCCTGATTAGTAAATCTAGTCTTAAAGTTGCATATTGGGGTTTTATCGAAACTGACCTGATAATGAATTGCAAGGGATCATTTTCAAATGATTTTATGAATTTTAAACAGTCTTTGTTATTTGAGCCCACATTGGATGAAATCGAACCGCCCCTTGCGAGGAAATTATACCTACAGTTTAGGTATGGCTGTCTTCCTCTAAATTATTTTAAGAGACACTGGAGTCAGGCAGGAGAGAGTACTGATGAGTATTGTCCATGTTGCCAAGGGATTCCTGACTCACCTGAACATGTCTTATTTTTTGTCCCTTGTACTCCAGATCGCGATTTAAATGGATTGCTCCCCTTTGTAGAAATTTGGGAGTAAGGAGATACAAGGAGGCATATAAAATATTGAAGTCAAACACATCACGCTTGATTGTATTCTGTATAGCTAAGTTTTTAATGGCCGTGTGGATCAGTCGCACTAAGTTCTCTCCAGACAGCCTCTAGGGTGTAGGTTCTATGGGCCACCATTTCCCATTTCTCATGGTTTGTAAAGTTTTTACTGTGGGTTATGCTCTAATATATAAGTACATATCATTTTAGTATTTTTCAAAAACTTTTTTATATAAATTTCCCAAGATGAGGCTTTTTAAGTATAAATAAGGACGTATTTGTACAATTAATGATGCACTTTGACTGACCGATGTTACTGTAGTGCGAATAGGCATCGATTGTCTATCCTCAATGGTCTCAATTATATTTTATCTTTCTGTCATCTACACCGTGATGAAGCTTGAAAGTGTAAACAATTATGCTATTTCTATAATCATGCTGCTGTTATTGAGAAATTTTTCTCCTTTCTCTTTTGCACAATTTACTGATGCACTTTGACTGTCCAACCCTGGAGTAACTGTAAATAGACAGTGTATGTTTATTTATATCAAAATATTTTAACTGTATTGTGTTTGTAATTGTCTAGCTCTATGGTGTACTTTTATGATCCTCAGTGATCGAAATAAAGTTGCTTTGATTGATTTGCCCGAATCACAGGATGTTTAAGCCTCCTGCCAGACTCGAACCTGGTTCCCTAGCTTTTAAGTGGGACACTCCAGCCGTTTGGACATTCACCGTGTGGTACTAATGCTAAGCCTTTGATAGCCTGATGTTGATGCTGTTCTAAGTGTGAGCAAGTGTGCTTAATATGATCACTGTGTGGCTGTTGCTGTGATTATTCACTATGGTATTGGGCTGAGACTGAACTCCAAACGTGTTATATTGTACATGCTCACCATCGTGCCCGTGCTGATGTGTTTAGCTATTGAGAGCCTGGTGATTAGATCCTTTGCAACATTCTGATCCATTTTGTACGAGGCCCTCCTAGGATTGGCATGCCCACTCAAGTGCGCAATGACATTTTGGTCGGCCCACTCAGGCCGCCCAAAGCAGTCATGTGCACTTCCCTGTTCGCAATGCAGGCTGCATTACAGCCTGCATGGAGAACATGCCCACCCCTCCAGCCCCTGGCTGCAAGCCTTGTCCTGTTGCCAATTACCAATCCCACCGCAGCGTTGTGATTGACTCAGGGGAGGGAGCCTGGCTGCCGAATTCCTGTTCCTGGAAGCAGACGCAGGGGAGCAGGAGCTACGAAGACACGGGGCCCGGCTTAGAGGTAAGACTTCCCTCATTACAATATTTACGACACCCGCTCACACACACATCCCCGCGTCCACGTCCCATTCTTTCCGGCGTTTACCACCTCAGAGCTGTCCAGGCCCCCCCCCCCAGCACTTCTCAATGGCGGCCATTGTGCGCACATGCACAGCGGGGCTAACACTCGTGTGCCAAAGGGACATACGTAGTTACGACGCATGACATGACACTGCATTCCATTCCAATGCATACTAATACTAGGCACATTGCAACAGTAGGGTAGGTGTTGCATAGCGGAGACATAAACATCACTATTCCCACTCCAGTGAGTGCATCCCTAAACTAACCTTTGCACCCCAATACCAACCGTGAACCCAGGAATTCCTTTTTGAGCCCCCAATACACATCCAAAACTCAAAATTGACCCAAATGCACACCCCAATTTTCATATTTTACCCCAAAACACACCCCAGTTTCCTGATCCGGCATCCATAAGCCATACCCACCCAAAAATTTTGAAATTACCCCATTAATGACCTCACAATGCGTTGCAATCAAATGCGATGTAAAGGCACCTGCGTTGTCGGAGTTGCGTTGTTGATGATGTACTGCCTGCGTTGTACTGGACGTCTCCCGTGCCAAAGGCAACCCATAGGCTAGCCCGTTTGCGCCCGTCTGCCCCTGGACCGCGCTCAGCACCAAGGAGCCTTCCTCTTGGACACTCCACCGCTACGACGCCAGCACCCTCCTCGCCATCAACCCTGGACGCCACCTCGCCTGCCAGGACCAAGCTCTGCTCCGGAACGGACATCGTCATCGCCATCACTGACGGATTAGATATCACCCACAAGGAGCACCCCGACCGTCAAGGAGGAGGCATTGCCATCAACTACCGGAGCACACTCCGACTGACCACGCACTCTAATGACCCAAGGGTGACCATGGACCACCTCAACTCCCAGATCCGGAACAAGCCCAAGCACATCCACTGCGGCACCCTCATGTGCAGGCCCCCCGGCCCTTGGCCCCCCATTCTCAAATACCATTGTTGACCTCATTGCACCCCAGGGTCTCCCATCCACTGACGACATCCTACTCGGTGAGCTCAAGTTCCACCTGGACAACCCCAGTGAGCAGAACACCACCGTCTTCTGGGGAAGGTCCCCAACATCAGACGCAAGCAGCAACTCACCTCAACAGGCCACATAGCAGGACACATGGTCAAGTACGTCACCTCCGCCAGCGGGAGCTTCAAATTCAGCCACAACACCGGACTCTCCTGGACCGACCATCATTGGATACATCACGTCTTCACCTTGCCCACCGGACGCCACCGCCATCATCGCAACCCCTTGCAGCTGGATCAAGGTCACCAAAGGACGTCTCATCAACTCTCTCCGCACCAACACTCCGCCACTGCTTTCAACCGATGACACCTCTGCGCGTAACCGCCACCAATGGTTCTCCAACAATGCCGACATTCGGGCACCCCTCATGAACGGCACTGCGTCAGTACCTTCCGCCTGCCTGATGGCAGGCTTGAGGGTGACGCAGTGCCACAGGGATAGGCTGGCCCCATGCATTGATGGAGTTGCGTCATGGTTGTGACACGACTGCAGAAATGCTTAACTTTAGCGCAGACAGATACGGCAGGATTCCAGACGTATCTGTCATTACTTGCGTCATGGAGCGCTGTCCAGTGAATACAGCGCATCCATGCTGTTGCAAGAAGGGCGTAGTGAGAAGTGTTGCAACGCTGTCTTGTCGCAGCGCTGCAACACTTTTCATAACTAGGGCCCAGGTATGCGCACTATCTTGTTGATGGTGCGCATTCCTGCACTGTAGTTTTGTCGCAGGGCAGCGCTGCAACATTGCTTGCAGCTCTGTCCAGCGTCAAAGCCTGCGGAGATGAGGCCCCAGGTATTAGCTCCATTTTTAAGACCTGCTATTTTCTGGTCTTAACAAACAGGCTCTAACTGCAGTTAGAGCCAGTTTTTTGTGGCTTCAGATGTTCAAGGATCCCCTTGATAATATGGAGTAGTGGTGTTTGCGGGCGTTTTTGCCCGGTAACTCCTCTCCTGCATATGATTAGTGCTAACAGTAGTGGCGATCTATGCAGGGGATGTTTTCGCCTAAAAGCTGTTGCTAACAGCTGTTAGCGACAGCTTGCTAATACAGGGAAAAATTATCGCCGCATTACCGGCAGAAAAGTGCCGCTAACGCGGCGATAACGGCTTGAGAATATGCCCCAGTATCTTTAAAAGAATGAAGGCTTTATTGCTAAATGCATGCAACAACCCCTGGACAGTCTGTGGTTCTCAGCAACCGCCTCAGGCTCCAGCTTCTCAGAATGCACAAGCTGGATTCCAGAAGTGAAAGCATCACAGTTGCCAAGTAACAGTGTCACAGCACCAGGGACATAGAATAGAACACTTCACACTCCTACAAGTGTGACAGGTCAGACTATTTCAGCCCTCCAAAGCTAGAAGAATGGCTTGGATGGCAAGTATTAGTGATTTTCAATGTATATTGCATTAATAAACAACTGTTGCTGAGCTCAGGTATATAGCGTTACCATGTGGCACAATGTCATAAGTGCTGGTGTTCACAGTTAAGTGCAGGCACCGAGCACCGGAAATCACCGCTCCAATTAAGCCCTCGTTCATCTATATGTACACAGTCTATTGGAACGTAATGAACAATGTGTGCATCATTATGCATTTTATTATTGGCATGCGTAGCATATATTAACAAACGCAATGCTTGCAACTGCATAATAATGCTCTACAGACTCTATATAAGTTTTGCTTTATGGCAAGTTTATATTGCACATGCTTGTGCCAGTTTTTTCAAGTGATAGAGCGCGCGGCGCTTTAAAATTTGTAAGGGGTGCATTATACTCATGAACAAATTGCACTCATATATATTCAATGTGTGGTTGAACTTCGTGCATATTAAAATAAAGTTTATATATCATTGTTTGAAAATCTGTGAAGAAAAATCATGATGTGCTTTACAGAACTGATTAATATTTCGTGTGTTTTTAGAGAAATCATGTAATTGTACACGTATATGTTGATTAAAAGTAACCAGATGTATTCACTGTTATGATTCATATAAAAGCCTGTGTAGCGAAGGCATATTAAAGAGTGTTTTAAGTTAGCCAGAATCGTAGGCCTGACTTTCGTTCCTTCAAGGTTTCATTTCTCCTCGTTTGATCTTAAGGTCAGGAGCTAATTAAAATTTATGTGTGTAGAATATTTTCGTTTCACCCCTACTGCAGGTGCAGGAATTTGACCTCGTTCATTCAGATTTAAGAAGATACATGGGAGGAAAGGAATGTCTTTGAAGTGCTCGGACAAAAGAAAGGGAGGACACCTTCTGTGCCTGGAGAACTTGGGAGCCAAGGTCGGCGGACAGTCGTGTAAATTTAATTGAGTTTGTGGAAGGTTACTGAAGAAGGTGTTCACTGAACAATGTAGCATGTGACTCGTCAGGGGTGTAACTTTGCCTTTTTGAATTAGGTACAGGGACAGATCTGGAGAACTTCTTCTGCTTTTGACTAAGAGAGGAGAGCATCTTAGAACGAGCTCTGTAGCTCTAAGCTACCTGACCCATTTGACGTGAGTGTACTTCTTTGGAAGTCAACACGTGCTGACACCTTTTGGGGAATTTACTAGGAAGGGAAGAAAAGGGATGCCACTTTAGATGCAGAGTAGGGACAGATTATTCTAAATTCCGAAATACAAATGAAAAGAGATTTGGATGCAGCATCTATACTCTGCTGTGTTCTCATATTGGAATTCATCATTTTATGCCGAATTTGTCGTATGAACTATATTCGTAGATTGGGCTCTGTATTACTTTTCATGTATCTCTATACCTTGATTTTGAGGTGTGTCTATATTTTGTTGTTTCTGGCTTTGTAATAAATCTACAAAAGCTAAATTCGGAGTTCGTTGTTATTGGACACGGATGGGAGGGAAATTGTATAATTGGTAAAGTGTATTCTTCCCTCCACATTTTTTAGCAGGCAATAAAAGATCATCGGCCGGAGATATGTAAGTGAAATTAGGGTGCAAAATTCGGCCTTATCAATTGGTAGCGAACTAGGGTGGTTGCCTCTAGAAGTGAGGGGAGATTTTAGAAAATGTAGAATAGAATTAGACTTACAGAGCCCAAAAGAGAACCCATGATTGAAAGCAGAGGACGGCAGGTGTTGACGGAGGTCGGCGGAAGCTGATGGTGCGGCGGAAACAGTGGTAGCGTGAGTATGAATAGTGTGTGTGTGTTAGATTGCGGTGAATTGATTGTGTGATGTCTTGCGGAGTTGGAATGATAGTCGAGTGAAAGTGAGGTTATTGGTTTACTGGTCCGAACACGTGCGGATCAGGAGGTTTTGGTAAACGGACTCAAGAGAAGTCCAAGATCCCGGGATAGTTTTGTAGCTGTAATAGTCTGATCATTAATGTGGGTGTTGTGGAGCGCTATCGACGGCTCACTTGGAGTAGGGAACTTTGTGTGAGTGGGTTCTATAGAGCCACGTGTGGAAAACCTCAGGCCAGGGGTGGACCACAGCGATTCAAGTGACTGACGCAGGTTGTGGGTCACGGAGTGTGAATGTTCTTGGGTGAGAGTATACTATCGATCTTTTAGACGGCAGACGATTACTTGGTTTTATGTAACTGTAAGTTGCTGTGGCTGCCTGATAGGTAGTTACTTGGTTTAGTAGCTTTTTGTAATCAGTTACTTGGTTGTGTGAATGTGAGAGCGAATGTACGAGCTGAAATGTAAAGGAGGGTGAACCGCTGTGGAGAGGGAACGGTGACATCAGAGTGTGCCGCGCTGGGATAGGCTGGTTGGTGTAACATCGCTCTGGGATTAGTGGGTTCTCGGCGAAAAATTTTGGAAAAGAAAATTGTGTATTGTATCGAATTAAGTTCAAAATGAGTTGTTTTAAGGTATTGTGAGATTTATGTAGAGGAGATTCAGGAGTAGTGACTCGAGTTGGAGAAGAAGCCCCGCCAGAGGATACCCCGGCACACTATATGGCAACGACTGTAGGATTGCATACAATAGTGTGGCTTCAAAACTGGCATAAGATTACAGAAAAGGAAGGAGAATTGGCTTTCCCATGAAATGGGTCATTTCGATTGGATGTGTTGTATCAATTGAGAGGTGTAATGTCTTCATTAAAACTTCCACCTAGACCCACCCAATTTGAGGCATTAGATGCATGGATGCGGGCAGCACAAGCTAGGCGAAGAGAAAACTCTCAAGGAAGGATGAGAAAAGCCATGAAGTCATACCAGGATGCCAGGTGGGATGCACAGTTGAAGAGATGGAGGGTAGATACCATAGAGGGAGAGAGATTGCATCCATTGTTCCTACAAGGAGCAAGTGTAAAGACAGGAAACACTGGAGATGACAGCGATACTGATGACAGTCTGTTGGACAGACTGTTGGCAGAGCGTCCTCCACCTTACAATCCTCAGTCTGAAGAGTGAAAGCGAGAAATGGTAGAGGGAAGCCCAGAAGGAGTGGGAACGGATCCAACAGGAGTAAGTTCAAGAGTAGTGGGAAGAATTTCATTAGGATCAGAACTTGAAAATACTGAAATGAGAGGAACTAATTGTGACATACGGTTGCCAGAAGCCCTTACGGTACCGGTTACCATTGGGCCCGTAGTCTCAATATGCAATCCGAGTATGGGAGATAGTGGGAGGCAACAACAAACGGGAAGAAGTGAAGATACCATCTCTGGAGGGAGTCTTACTATGGGAACAAGTGTGTCCTTGGGGCCTGTGGAGACTAGTACCCCATTGGCAGGAACGGCAGACCCTTCAAGGGTGAGTACAGGATCGGAAGTGAGATGAACAGGAGCACTGGCAAATTCTAGATCAGAAATACGAATGTGGGTTCCACCAGTACAGGAAAGTATGAGGAGTACAGCCGAAATAGGAATGAGACAAGAGGCGTTTAGAATAAGACCTAGTGCCCCGAATGTTGGATTGGAAAGTCGATTAAGAAGTCAGAGTTGTGAGAGAGAAGGTCGGCCCATCAGACAAGATGAGGCGACGGGAGAAGGTTGGAGAAGCCGAAGTTGTGATAGAGAGGGACCATGCAATGTGACAAATCAAGGAAGAATTGAAGTTGCAGTGAAGGCAAGATTGTTGGATGTACTGAAACTGAAGGCAGAGGTCGATGAGGTGATAGATGGAAATTTACCATTGGAAAGAATAGATTTATATGAACCAGATGAATTGCTGTTTGTGGCTAAAGACGTCACTCGAAAGGCGAAAAGAGCTCATGAGGCATTGATCCAGCTGGCTCGGAAGTATGATGTAGATTTGACAAAAACAAAAATGTTACAGGGAAATCACAGATTGATTTACACAGACCAAAAATTAGAGGAGAAGAGAGTAGTAGGGTTGAAATTAATCATAGGAATGAGGGCATGGAAAGCACTGGATCGATGGGAAGAGAAGTGGTCTAAGAAAAAGACTGTGAGGAGAGGAATAGGAGATACCCCGCCTCCTGGAGGGGGGACAGAGAGAGTAGGAAATTTTCCATTACGGGAAGTACAGAATGGAGGGTACGTTCATGTGCCTTGGAGCAGGGGTGATTTGGCATCCTTCACAAATGATTTCCCTCGGCTGAGGGAAAAGCCTGAGGAATGGTACAAACAAATTGATCCATTTGTGAAAATCTCCAAGGTTCTGTGGATAGATTTGAATACCCTATTTGATATAGTAGTCCCAGGGGATTTGTGGGCGGCTTGTAAGATCACAATTTAGTGGCCCGCTTCGGAACCAACTAGGGATCCCGTAACTCATGGCCCATCGGCAGAAGTAATGAAAAAATATGAACATGCAATTACATGGCTGCAGTCCAAAGTAGCCCCTCGAACTATTGATTGGCTCAAGATAGATCATACCATACAGGAGCCAAAGGAATCAGTGCATGATTATTATGAAAGGCTCTTGTTGGCTTTCAAACAGCATAGTGGCCTTGATGCCCTTGAACAAAAAGACATGGGACAGTTTGTCTCAAAATTTGTGTTAGGATTGAGAGCTGAGATAAGTTTGATGATTCAGCAACATCTGATATGTTGGCAGAATAAGTCGGTGGATGAAATTCTGCATTAGGCTAAGTACTGTAGTGATCAGGTAGAGTCCACGCATAAGAAAATGAAGGATAAGTTGATGATGGTGCAGTTGAGGAATGCTGAAAGACCAGACCAGGTACAGGGAAACGGAGGTACAATGGGTCGAAAGCAAGGGAGTGGTCGCGGAATGGGACAAAACATGACAAGTTACCAGGGACAGGGAAGAGGACGAGGAATGGATGCAGGTACAGGAACTGAATGGGTTAACCCTAGGAGAAACACTGCTTGTCAATATTGTCACAAAATCGGGCATTGGAAGCGCGAGTGTCGCTCAAATCCTGCCAATCAAGTACAAAATGAGGAAACTGTACAGGTATCTGATGGACTGAACACGGTGACTAGACCTAAGTCCATGTATGGGGGAGGTTTGGAACCTCAAGTTCAGGTGCAGGTGCCTCAACCCCCTAGGATTGCTACAGAAAACTATGTGTACCAGCAAATGCCTTTCATTGAATTGACTGACAACCATGATCCAAAAGCATCAAGAGGAAGGTGTGAGAGGGGGGAGGAGGACTGCACCTTGGGAGCAGTATTAGAAGTAGATCAGAGGGGACCCTTTGTGGAGGGTGATGTCAATGGTCACCCGATCACGTTTTTAATTGACACTAGTGCAGCTCGATCTACTGTGAGGTCAGCGGTAGTTCCAAATTTGTCACTTTCTGGACAGTCAATTCAAGTGGTAGCAGTGACGAATCAGAAGATGACTAATCCTCTAACTAATGAGTTACCTGTGAGAATAGGAACTTTTCAGGACCGACACCAATTTGTGGTGTGTGATTCGAGTCCAGTTTGTCTATTAGGACGTGATCTCTTGTGCAAGTTAAATTGTACCATCTATTGTACTCCGAAGGTAGTGGAACTACAGACCTGTGACGACAATGCTGTTTTTAAAATGTCAAGTCAAAACTTGTGTGCGGAGGTGTTCATTGTACTGACCAAAGACGAGCTACCAGTGGATTTGAGGGACTCTGTGAATCCTGTGGTGTGGGATTTTACAGGGGAGGAGATAGGTTTGATTCGAGGATCGAACCTGTCAAGGTACAGATTAAACCAAATGCAGACTTTCCAAGGATGCCACAGTATAAGTTAACACCTGAGACAGTGGCAGGAATAACACCAGTGATTGAATCCATGATTGTGCAAGGCGTGCTGAAGGAGATTAGAGGAAGCCCTTGTAATTCACCTATAATGGGGCTGCAGAAATCCAGCGGCAAGTATAGAATAGTACAGGATTTGCGACGGGTTAATGAGATTGTGATTCCATGTTGTCCTGTGGTACCGAATCCAGCTGTGATTTTGTTTCAAATACCCTGTGAAGCTGAATGGTTTATGGTCATTGACCTATGTCAAGCATTTTTCTCGATACCCCTCCACGAGGAGAGCAAATTTTTATTTGCTTTCCGGCTGGAGAACCGTGTGTTAACATGGTGTCGTATCCCACAAGGGTATACAGAAAGTCCATCTATCTTTAATCAAATTTTGAAAAAGAATCTTGAGGGTCTGACAATGCCACAGAATTCGGTTCTTGTGCAATACATAGACGACCTTTTGGTTGCCTCGGAGACCGAAGATGCTTGTAGGATAGATACTGTGGCTTTGTTGAATCATCTGGCAGAGAATGGACATAAGGTGAAACCTGGCAAACTTGAGTACTGGTTGTCTGAAGTACAGTATTTGGGGCATCAAATTGAAAAAGGAAAGAGAAAGGTGTCACCAGATCGCATAGAGGCGATTTTGCAAATGGGTACTCCAAAGACGCAGAAGGCAGTCCGAATGTTTTTGGGAATGATCGGCTATTGTCGACAGTGGATCCCACATTTTTCTCTGCAAGCAAAACCTTTATTAAGGTTAACACGTAAGGACATCAGTGATCCGGTACCATGGGATGACGATTGTTTGAGGGCCTTCCAAGAGCTAAGGGAAAGCGTATGCCGTGCTCCAGCTCTTGGGATGCCTGATTATAATAAAGTGTTTTCGCTTTTCTGTCATGAGCGGGATGGGTGTGCATTGGCAGTATTAGCTCAGACACATGGGGGTGCCCGTAGGCCAGTAGCTTATTTTTCAGCCACCTTAGATCCAGTGGCTTCTGCGTTGCCCGGATGTCTCAGATCCGTTGCTGCAACTGGTGTCAGCATTGAGAGATGTAAAAGCATTGTGATGGGTCATCCCCTCACAGTATATGTGCCGCACTCAGTGGAACTCCTGATGACGAGAACCAAAACACAGTACCTGACTAACAACAGGCTCGCCAAGTATGAGCAAGTGATACTAGCATCTGAAAATGTGACTTTGAAAAGATGTTCTATGTTAAACCCTGCCACACTGATGCCATATCCACCTGTAGAAGGTGAAGATTGTGAGGAGCATGACTGTCTAGATGTGACTGAGCTTTCTACCAAGCCCCGACCTGACATTGTCGATGAACCTTTACCTGAATCTGATCTGGTCCTCATTGTTGACAGTTCGTGTTTAAGAGACAATGGAGGTTGTTTGAGAGCAGCTTTTGCTGTTTGTACTATTTCTGGAGTTGTGGAAGCCGCTTGTTTACAAGGAGTATATTCTGCACAGGTGGCGGAAATTATTGCCCTAATACGTGCATGTTTCATTTCTGATCGAGTCTGAGTGACTATCTTTACAGATAGCCAGTATGGGTTCGGAGTAGTTCATGACTTTGGGCAGTTATGGTCACAGAGAGGGTTCCTAACGTCATCAGTATCTCCTATCAGAAATGGAGAATATGTGAGACAGCTGTTAGAAGCGTTACAGAAACCAAAAGAAATAGCGGTGGTGAAATGTGCAGCACACGGGAAGGGGGAGGATTTTGTCACCAAAGGAAACCGCTACGCCGGCGAAGTGGCTTGTTTTTGTGCTATACATGCTTGTATATTCAATGGAGAATATGTGGGGGAGAGCACAGAAGAGACCGAGCTCAGCATGATGTGGGCTATGGCCGATACCTGGGTTGAGATTAAAAGACTACAAGAAGAGGTTTCTGAAGAGGAAGAAGCAGCATGGGTTAGAGCAGGTTGTGAGAGAAGAGGTGATGGCATTTGGGTATCAACAGATGAAAGAACAGAGTTTTTTTCTAACTGTCTATTGAGTCCTATGGCAAGGCAGATACATGGAGCAGTTCATCTTGGAAGAGATGCCATGGTGAGGGTGTTTCATCAGACATGGTTCAATCCACGGTTCCGATAATATGCTGAAGCAGTGTGTCATAGATGTGTTACGTGTCAGCAAATGAATGTAGGAAAGAAAACAGTGGTTGCTTTGAGTCATATTGGAAGGTCAGGAGGTCCTTTCAATCGAATGCAGTTAGACTTCATAGAGATCCCCAGGTGCAATGGACTAAGATATGTTTTGGTGGTGGTGTGTGTCTTTTCACGTTGGGTTGAGGCGTATCCGACTAGGAGGTGTGACAGTCTCACAGTAGCAAAATTGTTGCTTAGGGAGGTCATCCCACGGTTCGGATTTCCGACCTCATTGGAATCGGACAGAGGAACTCACTTTCATAGTGAGATCATGAAGCTGTTGTGTGCTGCCTTACAAGTGGATCAGAGACTGCATTGTAGTTATAGGCCAGAGGCTTCTGGTCTAGTGGAACAGATAAATGGGACGATTAAAATGAGAGTGGCAAAGGTTTGCTCGTCGACGTCTTTAAAATGTCCAGATGCGCTGCCCTTGGTGCTGATGAGTTTGCGTAGCACTCCAGATAGGAGAACAGGATTGTCCCCCCATGAGATATTGATGGGAAGGGCGATGCGTTTGCCTGCAGTGCCAGCGACAGCATTGATAAACATCATCGATGATTTGGTGCTTGACTATTGCAAGGGGTTGGCTGATGTGGTTAATTCTGTGTCCCACCAGGTCGAGGCTACGACTGCTTTCACCTCGAGAGAACTCCTGCATGACCTAAGTCCGGGGGACTGGGTCTTGGTCAGAAAGCACGTGAGGAAGAGCTGCCTTGATGCACGTTGGCGCGGATCCTACCAAGTGATCCTGGTTACAAGCACAGCTGTAAAGTGTGGAGGCTTACCGAACTGGATCCACGCCTCTCACACTCGCAGAGTTCCAGCACCCTCGGAAGAAACAGCTCCCCTTGATCAAAGAAACACATCAGAGAGTAGAAACTCAGAAGAGGGGACAAGCCATGCTGTGAGGGTTGCTTCTGAAGTAGATCATTCTTTGGGTCAAGCTGGAAGAAATCACGCTACATTACATTCTGACATAAACATTGAAAGTGACTAAAGCGTTGGAATCGAAGCAGAATCGAATCTGGTAAATCAGACAGAAGTGGAACAGGACGGAGTGGGGAGAAGAACAGAGGCTGGAAGTGAAGTGGCCAGTGAGAAAAGAAACACTGAATTTGAGGCTTACATTAGAAAAATATCTTACTCCCATCTCTGAAACTTCTGAATCTGAGCAAAGTGAAACAGAATCAAATCAAGAAGGCTTACGAAGATCAAATAGAGAACGAGTGCCGTGTCGAAAATACGCTGCTCCCGAGTGGGCATACCTAGTCACAGATGCAGAAACCGGTGAAGTCCGGAAGACTGTGGTCCGGGAGAGTGTTACACGGGGGGAACACACTGGTTATTAAGATCGAACTGTTGGTACCAGGAGTTGAGGCTCTCGGGATTCTGACTCTGACGGTACCTGATCCTCCAAGACTAAGTGGACTGAGACTCCTAATTCTAAATCGACTTACATTCCCAACGTTTGGTTGTCAGCCCACAGCTCAAGAATTGGCAGCATTTCGTATGGAAATCCTGGAACTTGTGGTTGATGTTCTGGGCACTGATATAATTTATGATGAAAACAGAACTGAATAAAGAGAAAGAAAGCATATGAACATTGTCTAAAGAAGATAACCCAGGCCCGAGTGAAAGAAGAATAAATTTAGGGACTTATCAATAGAAGAAGAAAGAGGGATAGGGATGACTATTCATGAACTTTAGATTATCATTATCAAACTGAATAAAGAAGAATTCAACACCAAAAAGAAAATCTGTTACGAACTTTGTGTATTAATCCAAAGAGGAAGAAAAAGAGACTGTTATTTCATTCCTGCACCAAATTGGAAAACTGATTCAACATGGAGTCTGGAAATTCGAGCCGTAGGCAGAAATGTATGATAGGCACACTCATAGTGGGAGTAATAGTAATTATTACAGTAGTGATTATCACATCCATAGTTGAGTCCAATGAATTGGAAGAAGGGGTAAAAGGGACATCTATACCTCCTACACCAAACATAAGAGAGGGTGCATCAGAATCAGATGAGGACATGATAAGAGAAACCAGTCGTTCGTTACAGGTAGATCTTTCAAAGGGAGATTTTACGTTGAATGCATATGCAAGGTTGTTGTACGAGTATGTGGACACGATGGAAGCGAAGGATTGCTATGTGTGTATGCAATTGCCAGCATCAGGTGAAGAGGGCATTCGATATCATCACTTGCCCCTAACTTATGGCATTACATGCAGTGTGCTTCTGAGTATGTTTTATGGTAAGGCCCATTTTGAGTACTATTTCTCTAATTATGATGTAGTGCTCCCTGAAGTTCCTGTGTTGAAGTATTTGAATAAGTATGACTATTACAAAAAGGAAGATAGGATGTCAAAATATTTCGTACCCACAATGACTTTGGATACAGCATATGCTCATAGACATAATTTGACATGCATGTTATCTGAAACAGAAAAGAAATTTGTGGACCAAATAGAGGATAGACATAGACAGACATTATTTAGGCCTGATCCCAAACATGAAGTAATACCATGGTCCCAGGAAGAGTTAGATCATAAGGCAAAGGGAAGTTCTGGTCCAATAGCTTTAGATTTGCAGCAGAAAGGGAAATTATGCATTAGACAACCACAGACATATTATGACAAAAATTTTGTAGGAGAGAATACATGTGAACATATTTTCTTGATTGAGGAGTCAATAAAGAAGGCGCTATTGGATAAATTGACCATAGTGCCTAATGTATATTTTGTATGTGGAAGGAATACTTAAGTTCGATTACCTCCAAATTGGTATGGAACATGTTATCTGGCTGTGGTATTTCCTAAAATATACCACGTGGAAGATTTGTGGCCATTGGAAGGGAAACAATCACGTAGAGAGAAACGTGGTACTAGTGCAGGAGAAATTGTTGGTGATGTGTTTGGCACAATGATACCAAGTTTGGGAGTGTTTTTGAATGATGTAAAGATTAGAAGGTTGTCAACATTAGTGGACAAGTTGTCAGTGAATACAGCTCAAGACTTATTGCTTGTTGATGGGGAGATGGTCTCTATAAGGGCCATGGTGTTTCAGAACCGTCTTGCGTTAGATGTTTTACTAGCAAAGGAAGGTGGAGTCTGTAGATTATTGAGCGTTCAACAGTGCTGTACTTATATACCAGACAATAGCAAGGATATAAAAAAGAATATAAGTAACATCACTGAGATACATCATGAGATACATGATTTGGCAACAAATGGGATTTGGGACAAAATTGGCCAAGGATTTGGAAAGATTGGAAGTTGGTTTGGAAATTTGGGGCAGGGAATTGTTGGTTACATTCTGAAACCCATCATAATAGTTGTAATCTGAATTATCATATTGTTGGGTGCTTTCAGAGCATTTAAATGGCACAGAGCACGACAGGCTGAGAGTTCCCTTAGGAGACGAGAAAGGCAGATGGAAAGACTGCAGGACAGTCATTATCAGAACCTCAAGAATCTGGAGAAGTTCAGGCAGGGAAGGCAGGCTACAACTTCTGTTTAGGTCGGTCTTTTCTGCAAGGAGAACATACTATGGAAAGGTTTTGTGTTGATGACATTTGTCATCAGAGGGGGGAACTGATAGAGCGCACGGTGCTTTAAAATTTGTAAGGGGTGCATTATACTCATGAAGGAATTGCACTCGTATATATTCAATGTGTGGTTGAACTTCGTGCATATTAAAATGAAGTTTATATATCATCGTTTGAAAATCTGTGAAGAAAAATCATGACGTGCTTTACAGAACTGATTAATATTTCCTGTGTATTTAGAGAAATCATGTAATTGTACACGTATATGTTGATTAAAAGTAACCAGATGTATTCACTGTTATAAGATTCATATAAAGGCCTGTGTAGCGAATGCATATTAAAGAGTGTTTTAAGTTAGCCAGAATCGTAGGCCTGACTTTCGTTCCTTCAAGGTTTCATTTCTCCTCGTTTGCTCTTAAGGTCAGGAGCTAATTAAAATTTATGTGTGTAGAATGTTTTCGTTTCACCCCTACTGCAGGTGCAGGAATTTGACCTCTTTCATTCAGATTTAAGAAGATACATGGGAGGAAAGGAATGACTTTGAAGCTCTCGGACAAGAGAAAGGGAGGACACCTTCTGTGCCTGGAGAACTTGGGAGCCAAGGTCGGCGGACAGTCGTGTAAATTTAATTGAGTTTGTGGAAGGTTACTGAAAAAGGTGTTCACTGAACAATGTACCATGTGACTCGTCAGGGGTGTAACTTTGCCTTTTTGAATTAGGTACAGGGACAGATCTGGTGAACTTCTTCTGCTTTTGACTAAGAGAGGAGAGCATCTTAGAACAAGCTCTGTAGCTCTAAGCTACCTGACCCATTTGACGTGAGTGTACTTCTTTGGATGTCAACACGTGCTGACACCTTTTGGGGAATTTACTAGGAAGGGAAGAAAAGGGATGCCACTTTAGATGCAGAGTAGGGACAGATTATTCTAAATTCCGAAATACAAATGAAAAGAGATTTGGATGCAGCATCTATACTCTGCTGTGTTCTCATATTGGAATTCATCATTTTATGCCTAATTTGTCGTATGAACTATATTCGTAGATTGGGCTCTGTATTAGTTTTCATGTATCTCTATACCTTGATTTTGAGGTGTGTCTATATTTTGTTGTTTCTGGCTTTGTAATAAATCTACAAAAGCTAAATTCGGAGTTCGTTGTTATTGGACACGGATGGGAGGGAAATTGTATAATTGGTAAAGTGTATTCTTCCCTTCACATTTTTTAGCAGGCAATTAAAGATCATCGGCCGGAGATACGTAAGTGAAATTAGGGTGCAAAATTCGGCCTTATCACAAGCCAATATACAGCTTTGTGGCAATAGACACTTCAGAGATGGCTAGGAAAAGGCAGTCCGCCTAATTGTTAATTATTTTCTCATAGTGCAAGGAGGTTTGTGCTTGATGACAAACCGAGTTTGAGCTGTGCAATGTAAACAATGTCATTTCTTTATAATGCAAGCAAGCTTTTGTTTGCTGGCCCCAAAGCCCTTTACCTTCAGAAGATGAGCATTTCTGGGTTACATTCAGCAGCATCTTGCTTGACAACCAATCAGGTTAAACCATTGAAATATAAAAAATAGTTTTTATTTATATCGCAAGCAGGAGCTAACTTGACTGAAAACAATGTGTACGCCTCGTTCATAATAAATGAAGTCCATTCCCAATTTAAGCATCCTGCACATCACGTGGTGTACACAGGACACAGAGGAGAGAGAGGCATGGCTAGGACGAGTCAAACCGCAGTAAACAATGCCACATGAAGCCACAGAGAAGAGCAGCGCAAGTCCTGGGATACTGGCTGAAGCCGTCGCCATTAATCGATCATAAGTGATGCTTAGCAGACCCAATGGGACGAGGCATGGTGGACGGAGCAGGTCAGCCTTTTAGAAATGAACATGGATGGGCTCATTTCAGGTGGGGGATGGAGTTGATGTAAAATGGGGGGGGGCGAGGGAGGTATTGCGGATCGTGGCGAGAGGCCCCTGAAACACCCATACTTTAAAGATATCAATTTGTTTTAGACCGAATTGAAGGCCTTCGAAAGGTTGGGCCCCTACACTGCCGGGGGCTGCAAGGACGTGTGTTATGCCTCTGACGAAAACACTATACACAGTGCAGTAAGTAACTACATGCACCCTTCCATTCCATATGTGCATTATGATGCACTACCTATGCCCATTTGTAGCACTAACAAGGATGCTGGCGTGACAGAGCACGTATTTTGTGTAATAAATATTATACATTTCATCTCTCTATCTGACGAGTTGTGTGCATAGAGTTTTGTCCCATTAAATACCTTACATAGAGACTCTCCCTTGGAGCTCTGCATAGGGTAATGGGCTGAAGCCTGACTAGGTGTGGACATCAGTTCTCCTTTTAAAAAAGGTTGTGTATTACACGTGCACAGGGAGTAGTGAGCCTGGACCGCCATTGGTTGCTTGGCCTCTCTATTCGTGCTTTGAGTGATCACAACATGGGATGCCTCATCACAGGAATGAGTGTCTGTCCCTGTCATGTAAAATGTGGTCTGTGTGTTCAGTCAACCCAACAGATGATTATTTCAGAAGAACCGGTTGGTTGTCACTGTTCACAAGAGTGTCACCTCTGGCATGGCAGGGGTTTGGAAAATGCCTACTCCTACAGAGGAAGGAGAAGGCAAAACACACTGCACCAGAAGAATGTCGTTTCAGGCTCTTGGGAAAACAGCACATGTTACCTTCTGCCTCAGTCTAGTAGGCATCTTCGCTAGCATGCTATTGAGTAGCAGGGAAGTGCAGGAGTAAAGAGTAATTTCAATACTCAAAGCAGAGATGAGGCATGAATAGCTGTGGGACTAAGGGAGTGAGGCAATTCTACAGTGATCAACTACCTAGGAGTGAATGAAATGACAAACAATAAGAAAACACAGTGTAAGCAAACAGCAAACATGGTCCATAATTTATCAATGTACCATGTTTCGCAGATACTTGTAGCTACTAAATTGAGAATTTATAACATAAAAAGCTCCTTACTGGAACGCTTTTTATGAAAATCCCTGAGAGTGTAATTCACACTAATGTGAAGAACAATAAGATGTAATAACTGCTTGCTTATATAGGTCAAACTCTGTCATTGCTCTGGGTAGCATCAATTCTATCCATGCACATGACATCAACAGTAACTCTTATGCCGACGAAACACAACTCATACTCTCCCTCTCTAACAAGACCCACCAACACAAGAAACAAGTTCATCGCCTGATTGACTGAAGTCTCTAACTGGATGAAAGTCAGCGGCCTCAATCTCAGCACCAATAAGGCAGAAGTTGTGATCTTCGGTAAAAACACCTCACCATAGGACTCCAGCTGGTGGCCGGCCGAACTCGGAGCCACCCCCAACACCCACACCAGGAACCTCAGAATAATCATTAACATCAAACTGGATGTGACCTCACAAGTCAACGACATTACTGCATCCTGCTTCCAGATCCTGGAGATGCTGATGAAGATATTCAAATGGCTCCCAAGCAACTCTAGAAAATTGTCACTCATGTCCTAGTCACCCACAAATTGGACTACAGGAACACCCTCAATGCTGGGATCACCAAGCAACTTACTAGAAGACTACAAACCATCCACAACTGGGAAGCCAGGCTCATCCATAACCTCCCATGCAGAACTTACATCACATCACACTCAAGGATCTCCACTGGTGCCTGATACACAAATGTGCTCATTTCAAACTCCTCTCACCCACATTCAAGGTAATACACAACGTAGGGCCCATCTACCTGAACAGTCGCATCTCCTTCCACCAGCAACGCAGACACCTCAGCAGGACTCCTGCTCGCACACATCCCACGCATAAAAAGAACCAGACCAAGAGGATGGATGTTCTCTTTCATTGTTCCTAAAGAGTGGAAAACCCTCAAACTCCACATCAGAGCCTCCTCCTCTCTTCTGTAATTCTGCAGGAAGCAAAGGACCTTGCTTTTCAATTAACCAAACTAACATAGGCAGTGCTAGGCACACACACTTGCTCAGCACCAGGATACCGTTGCAGATGATAGTGTGCTTTACAAATACACTTAGCATAAAATAACATAACATAGCACAACACTCTTTTATTTTATTCAATATGCCATCACCAAGAGGGACAAACCATATGCAAATCAGTCTCATTTTCATCCCCAATGGTCCGTCCATCCCAAAGTGATTGGTGAGGTCCCTGTGAATGGGACTCTAAATGCTCATCACTGTTATAGGCTTATTTGGTCTCATGTAATATTAATGCTCCTTTTGTTGATAAAGGGAGAGACCTAGATATTGAATGTTTAGATGACGTCTACAAAATATAAATTCTCGAACAGTGTATATCTTGCTGATCCTAAAACGTTATGCCTTGCACTTCAACCAGTTTATTAACCTTTGTGATTTGTGTTGCTGTTTATGTGCATATGTTTTATGGGCGTAATCACTAAAAAAACACACTGTGATTGATTTTTAATTGATTATCACGTACTACAAAGCAGTCATAGTATGGGGCATATTTTGGGTTACTGCTTGAATATTCACTAGATTTCACCTTTAATGAGTACGGGCAGTATGACACATAGGATAAAAAATGCACCAATGTCTGATGCACATCTCTTCTGTAGGACAAATAATAGTGTTTACAATCGATTTTTCACAATAATAGTCCTTTTGGAATTAAACATTATTTAGTAGAACGTGTTTATTTATTTACGAAATGAAAAGTCACTAATATATTTGTGAATAAGGAAAAGCAGTTTTTGACAGCAGTTTGTCTGTTTTAGCTAGATACTGTGGGTAGCCCAGAACACAAAGTTCTTTCCAAATGCTCCTACAGCCGTTTTTGAGATCCTGTTACACCATGGACTTCATTTAGGGGTCTCCAGTGGTCACAGCTGTGACCTCTGCCTTGCCCCTTGCTCACTGCTAGTGCTTTTGCGACCCCTGGCCGCAGAGGTGGCAAAATCAGTTCCGAGAACACAGGGGCGGACCAGCATTCCTTATTTTCTGCTAGTTTTTCATTATACCATTATACTAATAGTGAAAAATATTTTATTATTTACTATTAGTGTAATTAAAAATGGAGCAAACGGAGCTGGAATGGGACCTTAAGCGGCAGCTGTGGTAAGTAGAAATGGTTTACATATATGTTGTGCACGTGCTTGCGTGTGACAGTGTGTTTATATGAGAAATAATGTGTGTATGTGTGAGCATGTGTGTATGTGGAAGAATGTGTGTGTGGAGTGAAAATGAATGAGAA
Source organism: Calotriton arnoldi (assembly GCA_963921515.1). NCBI lineage: Eukaryota > Metazoa > Chordata > Amphibia > Caudata > Salamandridae > Calotriton > Calotriton arnoldi. The sequence continues at coordinate 54,649 of CAWUFW010002233.1, forward strand.
TCAGTGACAGGTCATGTATGAGAATGTGTGAAATCAAGGCACCAAAGTTGCTGCGCTGCCTTGCATCAAAAGGAGAGAGAGAAAAAGCACCATATCTACTAAGATGTGAAAATGATTTTCTCTCCCCATGTGCTGGCAGTCGTGCACCAATGCATACAGCCTTGCACCATAGGGCAAGTGTGTGTGTGCATTCTCTGAAGCATAGGCTTTGTACCGGAATGTGTCCCTTCCACTACAAAAACTATCCTTTAAATCTTTTTCCATTCTGTGTGTATGCTGTACAATGCAGCACATATGCAAAGAGGAGGCATAAGATTTTGTTGCTATTTCCTATTTCAATGTCTGTAGATAGGGATTTGGGTTAAAACCCCTGGGTAGTTGCAAGGTAAACCTCATACATCACCCATGGAACTCTCTCTTAACGCAAATTAATTCCTAGCAGCACATAGCACAACTTTGTGTTACATTGGTTTACTATCAAAGGCAAATCCTGGTTTGCATTGGATAGTCCCTGATCTTTGTCGGTATAAGGTTTTTTCAAACAAAAAGATATTTTGTTCAAGGCAATACAGCATCATAGTTTCCAACATAGCCGTGTGTTCCCACAGTGAAATATTACGGCTTCGCAAAAAATACATACATGCTTCGACCCCCTTCTTTTGATCAATGCATGTGTACAATGAGCACACATCAAGAGCTGTCATAGAATAAGTGTCTTCCCACTTTACATCGTGCATGCGTCGGGATTTCTCAAGGGTGGGCCATTCAGCGAAGAACCCGTGCTATCATTATTATTTTTTGTTTATCTTGGTTTACATGTTGCACACATATGGGTGAAACCTTTGCCAATAGAAAGGGATTAATACTTTCAAATTTGGAGGAGCACATATGAATTGGATAACTCGTTTTGAATTGCATAACTTTATTGTATTTTCCGATACACATGATAAAGTAGAAATTTGGTTTAAATCTCAGACTGCCATGGTTGCATTGCTCTTTCTCTTCACTATGTTCATAATGCTGGTTACATTGCTTTGTTTTATCTGCGTAATAATTGCATCTCATTCTTTCTATGCAAGATTATGATTGTTCCAATAAATGTGTTGAAAACTTTATTCGAATCTTTCCTTGTGTTTACCATGGGCATGCATACATAAACAACGAAAGGGGTAAGATCTGTTTCCACGATTCCCTTGGGGATCAGAGTGTCATGTTTGAAGTTGCCAAAATCACTTCTACCCCAGGAATGTTCGAGGTTCGGGTGAGGCACTGTGAGCAAGTCAGGCATTGGGCCAACAGTCTCTGATGGTGCAGATGGACTTAGTCCCTGTATTCTGAAGTCAGTTTTCTAGTGGGAAATTTAGAACAATCTGTGACATAATACTAGCACTGGCACACTGGGGTTTATTCTAGGCATAATAGGCAGCTTTGGAAAAATACTGGCACGGAATGCTAGAAGTAATTGATGGCATATAGGGCATCCATTTAAAAACACTGGCATATTTGAGGACATTCTTGGAATGTGGACAGCAGTGGCAAAATGCTGGTGCTAGTACAAAGAAGATAATTTGTGGACAACCTGGAATTTGAGAAATTGGCAACCATGACAAAATGCTGGCCCTGACATATTGAGGACATTTTGGACATAAGGTTTAGATATGGTCTATGGATGGCTTAAATTGCAAAATCCTGACTCTATCATATTTTATGTCATTTTTGATGTGAGGGTGAACATGGGGCACCCTAGAAAAATTGCTAGTCCTGCCACAGTGGATGTAATTTTGGACATATGGGGGCACCAAATCAACATTTTGAAAAAATGGCATAAACACGTAGGGAACATCAGGTTTCACTGGCTTGGCACACCATGACATTATTTGAATGTTTAATGAGTGCCCTTTCAGCACCTATGGCATTTTAGCAAATATGTGTGTGAAAATGGTGCTTTAAAATGCACTATTGCACCCCATTCTTTTCAATTTTTTCTTTGTGGGGGAGAAACAAACTAAAAAAGTTCTGGCTTACTCGTTTTGTCCTCCCATTACATTTCAGGGCAAATATTATGCCGTAAAGCTTTTAAATGCCAAGTCAGCACCATAATATATGTGGGCCATATTTCTGACCCGGTTTGCATCACTCTTGCACAACGTGGTGCAAGAGCAATGCAAACCTTAACGTCAAATTTTTTAAAGTCACACAAAGCAACTTGGCATGGCACCAAAAATATGAAGTAACACAAATGTGCTGCATCGCTTTATTCTGCACTGTGTAGGTGTTCCATGGGTGTTGCGTGGGTGTTCCCACGCAACTTCCATGGTTTTTGACACATTCCCAAATTTGCATGACCTTGTAAACCTGGGAATGCACCAAAAAGATGCACCTTCCCATGGGAGGTGTAACAAGGAGAAATATGTTTATTTCACCTCGTTGTTTCCTCTTTCTATGTGTGCTGCATTCTGCAGCACACATAGAAAGAGGAAAAAGCGTATCAGGATTGTTTTTGTGCAGGAAGGTGTCCCTTGCTGCACAAAAACAATCATGCCTACAACACAGGCACCCTTGCACAATGGTTTAAGGGTGCCTGCATTGGTGCTAGCCTGCCAAAAGGGCACCAGCGCAAGGGAAAAGGACAGGATTGCACCGTATTGGATAAATATGGTGCATTCTTGCCTTTTTCCTGTGATGTAGGGCAGCACAGCAAGGTGACTTGCTGTGCTGTCCTGCGCCACTAAAGTCATATATATGGCCCATGGTATTCAAAATAAGCATTTGGCAGTGTTGTGATGTTTTACTAATGATGTAATTATTATGGAATTTAAGCAGTGTCAATTATTGTGATATAGGGTCATGTGACATGCCTTCCAATACAAAATTCAGGGTCAAGGGTCTTATGATATCTCTTCCTGTGATGTCACTAAGGTCAAAGGGTATGTGATGTCAATTTCGCTACCCCTGGCATTTTGGTGAATCGACACTCATGAGTTACACTTTCTGGAAAGTCCAGTGATCACTTCTCATTCTCGCTCATTGCTCCCTGTTTCAAATTTCCAAGTGCTAAACACAGTTTACTATATCATTCATTGACTCACCATGAGTGAATGTACAACTCCTCTGGCGCACCTAACTGAGCAAACCATGTGTTAAGTACTTCACAGAGCAGAAGACCACAAGTCATCTACCTGATATTTGTGTCAGTAAATATAGCACTAGCACAGCTTTGTGAGTCAAGGTTTCCCTCGAGCTAGACGAGAGTCAGAGGGCCTCTTTCCAGTTAGGGTGCAAGTCCTGAATTGGGCCACACCTCCTGGTGCATCTGAATTAGGATTGCATCTCAGATGCAAATTGTGCATCTTGCAGGTTTTTGGAACAAGATTTTCATCAGGTAAATCATAACAAGTTTTGCATAGAAACAGTGCACAGTTTGAGTTTTCTTAGGTTGTGCTGGGGAAAACATGGACAATTCGCTTGGTATCCCCCATGGTGAAGTTTTAAAAGTGTGGTAATGAGAATCCAAAGTATTTACGCAAATTGTGGGTGGACAATTACCTTCACAAATTTGTCTCTGAGGTGTAACAAGGCTAGTCTTAATCTCCAAAAAAGAGTTTAGTCTTCTTTTGAAAATATCTATGTTTGAGCTGTTATCATTTATAGAGAACACCATCAAAGAATGAGCTTGGTTCACAATCACATCCCGCACTATATAAAACCAGAAGACATACCTAGTGTTTACACATGATAGCCACCCCAGCTTACTTTTAGACAGTCTGCCCTTTTTGTATTTGTTGATTTCAGCAAAGGGTAAAGCTGCCAATTTCAGGAAACTCAAACAGATGACAATGTTGCTACAAATTAATAAGAGCAATTATGCCCCCGTGAAAATGCTAAAGAACAGAGTACCATGTTTTCTGTTCTGAAACCACTGTTGACGTCTCATAAACTGCAGTCATACACAATTAGACTTTAAACTCATTAAGTGAATCGTTATGTCAATGGAGTTGTTGGCCGGTATGTTTTCCCATTGATTTGATATGTATTGGGAGTGTTCAGGGCTGCAGCATTGTAGCAACTTGGTATTTACTTAACCAGGTCCCTAATTGAAGAAAATCCCTGGAAATAAAGTTATATATTTCTTCACCTTAAAAAACCTGTTCTAGATTATAAATCTGCCTCTTATCCATACATTCAGTGACAAAGCTATTTCATCATTATCTCTAGAACGACCTTTTCCCTGGTGTAGAGTGCCACCTGACTTCTACAATACAAAGTTTCCACCGCTACATGCTAAAGGCTGGGCTTGATCCGAGGTAATAAATTAATGGGCTTTTGGTCGCTCGAGACCTTTGCCAAAACGTACATGAGAGTGCATATGTGTCTGTTTGGAGCTCTTGGGAGTGAGGCCTAACTACGCGGCCTGTGAGGACTAGCCCGCTACACTTGAGATGAGCGCAATGCAACCTCATGTGCTCCCATCTCGGCATCCTGCACCTCTCCTCTGCTGCTGCCGGTGAGCAGTTCTGCCCCCATGCCTTGATTTGGGCAGGCGTGCCTGGTGAAGTATTAGAAGTCATACGCCCCACCTGTGTGTGCTGTTCAGTGGGGCGTCTCCTACTCTGCCCCACAGACATGACTAGATGAGCGGTGATCGGACCTGCAGCTCCTGGAGCTTCTACCACTCCAGGAAAATGTTGACGTCGACATCACCAATGATGGACATTCAACAATAGCGAACTTCATGTCACAGAGGGTGAGAAAGGGATACTGCTCTGATGTCATACAGCTGAGGACCTCGAGTTAGTGTTCTCTGGCAAGCAAGTGCAAGAATCCCACACCGACGCCCTGCTAGCCGAGTTCCTGCAACTCTTTCTCGGCCTGGGGGAGCTAAAAGGAAAGCCAGTCAAGTTACACATTGATGAGTACATCCAGCCAACTGCACTGAGACACTGGCGGGTTCCCTTACATCTGTGGCCACAGGTGGAATGAGAGTTAAAGGCACTAGATGTGCAGGGGGTCATTGAGAAGGTGTTTGGTCCCACACTCTAGGTATCACCACTGGTTATTGTGCCAAAACCTAAGCAGCCGGTCACGATATGCCTCTGCATCGACATGAGGCTCCTGAACAAGCAATAAGGCGGGATTGTCACATGACACCAATGATGTATGACATCATAGCTGACCTCAACGGGGTGAAATGGTTCTTGAAGCTGGACCTGGAGTCTGGTTATCAACAATTAAAACTGGCCCGTGAGAGTCGGTACATCACGACTTTTTCCACTCACGTCTGTCTTCGGAGATAAAAGCGGCTGAGTTTTGGCATGTCGTCTGCAGTGGAGGCTTCCAGAATGCCATCAAGGGAACCCTCTTCGGGTTACAAGTAGTCATAAACCTGAGTGATGATATCCTCATACACTCAAAGAGCTTGAAGGAGCACCATGTTCGTCTGAGGCCCACCCTTCAACACCTCGCGAACAGTGGTCTGACACCACATAAAACAAAATGTTCTTTCTACCAAAACTCTGTGTATTTCTTTGGATACATTTTCTCCTGAGACGGGCTCCAGATTGACCCTCGAAAAGCAGATATGATCTGGGCAGCGAAAGTACCACAGAACCCCACAGATTTCTGTAGTTTCCTCGGTATTGCTACGTACTGTGGAAGATTCATACCAAATCGTTCGAAAATGTCAGAGCCATTACAGACCCTCACTCGAACCACCTTTCCCTGGAACTGGAGTCCTGCAGCTGACAAGGCTTTCCAATCCATCTAAGAGGCTGTTCTTGCCTAGGTCACCATGGCCTACTTTCAACCGCAGAAGAAAACAGAGCTGATAGTGGATGCAAGTCCCGTAGAACAAGGTGCAGGTCTAATGCAGGAAGGATCAGACCGAGCATGGGTTCCTGTGGCATATGCCAGTCGGACGTTGTCCGAGATGGAAACAAGCTATGCTGAAATTGAATGTGAACTTTTGGCCATCAAGTGGGCGTGGCAACATTTTCATCTATACCTGTGCGGCCATGAATTCACCGTGGTTACTGTCCACAAACCACTCCTTCATCTGTTTGGCGGACCAACCGATTAGCCCCTCCACCGATCGAAAGATGGGCCGTTCAACTGTAACCATATACATTCGAGGTGGGCTATCGCCCGAAGCTAATACCCCTGCTGATTACCTGTCTTGGAACCCGCCACCTTCAGAGGTATGGGGCCCCATAGCCGATGAAGAGGAAAGGAAGGATTTCATAAAGATGGTTGTGAATCTACAAAGCCATCAAGGGTGACAGAAACCTGACATGGGAAAAAGAAGCACTGGCCAACAGACAATTTTTCCTGGATGGGGTTTGAAACTTGACACCGGACGAGAGGGCGTCCCGACAGCAACTATGGAGGGTGAGAAGTGGGGTAAGTGGAAGCGTGGATGGTCTGCTGCTGAGAGGGCAACTGATCGTGATACCCAAAAGCCTCTGTGCTCGTGGGGTCGATCTGGCACACCAGAGACATCAGGGGACTGTGAAGACAACGTCGCGTCTTCGCAGTAAAGTGTGGTTCCCAGGCATGGATGCGATGGTCGATGAAAAGGTACGCAACTGTCATTCGTGTGCCAACACGAGCAGAGACACATTGCCAGCACTGGTCCTGATGGAAGGGCCTTGCCTCCAGCCCTGGTCAAAAATCATCATTGATTTCGGGGGCTTCCGGGATGGACGCCTCACTGTAGTAATGGTTGACTCATATTACAAGTTCCCGATAGCGGAGATAGTGCAATCTACAGCGTTAGCCAATGTCAAACCTGTCCTGGAGAAAACATTTGCGATGATGGGTATTCTTGATGAGGTGAAGCCAGACAATGTACAAGCATTCCAAGGATGAGAGTTTCAAGAATACATGGAATCCCTGCCTATTCATCATTGGAAGATCATCCCCCAATGGCCTCAAGTGAACAGGGAGGTGGAACGGTTCATGAGAACACTCAACCAAGCCTTGAGGATTGGCGTGGGCATCAGAGAAGACACTGAGTGCTGCATGCACATGTTTCTCAGAGCCTACAGGCAAACTCCACACAGCATGACTAATTGTGCTCCCACTGACCTGCTGTTACAGAGGCCAACAAGGGACTGCCTCCCAGTTGACATGGCCTGGCGCCCTGCTGACATAGATGTAGAAGCCATGCAGTTGCAGAGAAGAACCATGAATGACAAAGCCAGTCAGTGGCGTTGAGCGCAGAACCCAACACTGCACCTTGGCACTTCCGTCATCATGAAGGACAGACATCCCAGATGGAAGTTTCAGACACCATATATAGCAGAAGTCTGGGAAGTAATCAAGATTGAAGGGAACATGGTCACATTGCAATGAGGAGAATGGCAGGTGACTAGAAACATTTCCTGGTTCACAGGGGTGGGGACTGCAATGGGTCACTTTGATAGATTGGCCGAAGAGAATACTGGGGATGAAGGAAATTAATTTGTGATGCCCCTTTCATCACCAATAAAAGGGGGCTCCACGACCATCTGAGAGGGCTCCTACCAGCAACACCCAATGGTGCCCTCAAACAAACCATGGCAGATGCGACAAGCCATGGCTGGGGATTCAAGTGATGACAGGTGTGAGGGACAAGGAACTGGTACCATCTCCCAGAGCCAGAAGTATGGTCTTTGGCCAAACCCGGCCCCCAGTCGAAGACTTTGAGTCTTTGTGTGTTTGGCTCAAGTGGCCTGATTCCTGTTTGTTGAAAAAACATGTAAATATAAGGGAGAGATGTAGAGTACCATCCGGCCTCTACAATACAAAGATTCCACCATCACATGCGGAACACCATGCTCGGTCCGAGGTAATAAATAAAAGAGCTTTTGGTCACTCGAGGCCTTTGCCAAGACCTACACCAGAGTGTGCATGTTTGTTTGTTTGGGGCTCTAAGGAGTGAGGCCTAATGTATTCATGTGATTGGGGTATTGGTTTGGGTAGAACAGGTAAGGTCAATGTAATCATATCTATGCATTCTTTGCTTAGGGTGCAGTTGGTCCTTAGTTGGTATTGTGTTTTTTTGCCAAGAATCTGTAAATCACTACCTGGATCAAGGAGTGATGCTTTCGCCTGTTTGTACTGATAAGTGGGCCTAATTCTACCTGGTACATGGAGAGATATATTCCTAAACCTCTGAGTCTCTGTTGAAAGTTTGAGATAAAGGGCAGAGAGTTTAATTCTAAAGAAAATAGTAAATCAGTAGAGGAATAGAATGATCATGGAGCCGTGAATCCTTTGACGTGTGGCATTAAGCAATTTCAAGGAAAAGCACAGAAGGTTATTAGAACAAGTGGGTACAGTGACCCAGCTATTTCATCTATAAATCTTATGATTAGAAAGTATCCTCGGTACATGTCTTCTGGTTAGTCAATACATGTTTTAAGCCAGACCTGTAGTCCACAAGCTTTACCAAGAAAATTCCTGTTTTACATTTGGTCAATGTCATCCATGCTTATTGGCCCAAAGTCTCCTTCAGCAATGCTTAGGTTTAAAACGTTTAAATATCTTTTTAACTAACATAGCAAGTAAATCAGCGATGGTACCAAACAACTGGAATACTCAGTCCCTCTATACATACAACAACAGAACAGAAACAGCAGTGTGCAAAATAAGACATTAAACTTCACCGTATCAGTTGGATTGGGATCTGTTTCACAAGGCAGGTAATTTATATCTCTTATTTGTGATTATGGCGCACACTTGCATGCTTTCAAATAGTCAAAATCACCTTGATGTAGTGCAAAATTCACTTTTTCATTTGTAGGGGTGCTTCATAATCATGCGTAGTTTGCACCCGCATATATTCCTTTGTTGTATTAACATGAGACAGTAGGACGTGAACTGTAATAACGTGAATTGTGGTGTATCAGGGATATTTCAATGTAAACGTGAGGGGATTAACGCCTTCCAAGATGGTAATAGCTTGCATGGTGTCTCTTAGAAAACTTGTCTTTTCTTGGACTAGTGGTTTAAGGAATGTGTCGATGTATTTGGCTGGTCTTTCTAGAATGGAATTAACTCCCGAAATGATTGGTCTCCCAGGTGGATCGATTATGTCCTTGTGGATTTTCGGAAGGACATAAATCAGAGGCATTCTTGGATTATCATTATGCAGGTACTTTGCTTCCTCTTTTGATAGCCAGCCATGTTCCTCTCCTCTCTGTATGAGTTTGATGAGTTTGTTTTGTACCATTTTGCTTAAATCTTCCTCCACGAGGCAGAAACAGAGACAAACAATGGTTCAACCCCAACCAATACCAGGGCGAAATAACAACAAGAAGACAAACTTACAGATGGTAAGAAAGGAATCCAGTCCAATTTACAACCTGACAAACATCATCCTATCACCTGAAGAAATTCAAGTATTAAGTAAAGGCCTCTCATTCGTACCATCAAGTAAACCTGACATGGGCCAGACAAAATTGGAAATCATCCAACTGTTCAGAAAAATGCGACTGAAATCGTTCTTTGCAGAAAAACCAAGCATACCGGAAAGGAACTATTCTGACCTGAAAGAACAGTTGACATTCTTTCCTCCTACATCAAGCACTCCTATGGAACTTCTCACCATTGAAAAGAATGTCATGAGAGACCTAGATGCCCTAGACCGAAAGCGCAACTACATCAAGTGGAACATGACTAAAAACGAAAAGATTGCTCTAGAAAAATTGATGAATAACCAAGAAAATAAAATCAAGCCTGCAGATAAAGGCGGTGCAATCGTCATCATGGAGAGAAGTAAGTACGAGGCGGAAATCACACGCCAACTGTCCAACCAAGACCACTACAGAAAAATGGAGGAAGATTTAAGCAAAATGGTACAAAACAAACTCATCAAACTCATACAGAGAGGAGAGGAACATGGCTGGCTATCAAAAAAGGAAGCAAAGTACCTGCATAACGATAATCCAAGAATGCCTCTGATTTATGTCCTTCCGAAAATCCACAAGGACATAATCAATCCACCTGGGAGACCAATAATTTCGGGAGTTAATTCCATTCTAGAAAGACCAGCCAAATACATCGACACATTCCTTAAACCACTAGTCCAAGAAACGACAAGTTTTCTAAGAGACACCATGCAAGCTATTACCATCTTGGAAGGCCACTCCTTTGACTCTGAAGCAGAATTTCTAGTGACACTAGATATAGTTAGTATGTACACTAATATCCCCCAAGAGGCCAGATTGGAAGTTCTCCAACACTTCCTCGATAAACGAGATCGACCACACAATGTACCCACAGACTTCCTTGTGGAGATGGCAGAAGTCTGCCTGAAATACAATTTCTTCCGATTCAATGAGGAACAATTCCTACAAATCAAAGGGACAGCTATGGGTTGTCCCTTTGCACCGGAAATAGCCGTGATGTTCATGGCGATGTACGAGGAAAGATGGGTCTACAACAACAACCCATATGATGGCCACATAAAGATTTGGCGTTGATATATAGACGATGTGTTTATGTTATGGAGGGGATCATCTGAAACGCTACAAGAATTCCACGAGTGGTTAAACCAGAGAAATCCGGATATAAAATTCTCGCTTAATTCAAGTAAGGAAGAGATTAATTTCTTAGACCTCCTTGTGAAACATGAAGACGGAACCATATACACAACCCTATATACAAAACAAACAGACCGGAACACGTTCCTGCACTTCTCAAGCTTTCACCAGAGAAACTTGAGAGAATTTACCGTACAGTCAGTTCTTAAGAATCAGAAGAAACTGTACCAAGAAGGAAGACTATTTTAACAAAGTAAAGACCCTGCTAGAGAAATTGGTCGAACGAAACTACCCTAGAAAACTACTGAAACGATCCCTGAAGCGGGCTTGGTATACCCCCAGAGAGACGTTACTGACACCAAAGGAATCTAAGAAAGACATGCTACTGGTCTGCGTTACCACCTTTCGGGAATTACCAACAAAGTCAAAAAAATAATCAAGAGGAACTGGAATACCGTGAAGGGCTTAGAAGAACTCGGGGAAATACCGGTCTTTGCTCTGAAAAGGAACAAAAACATTATAGATAAATTGGTACGTGCAAACACCAAAGTGAAAAGACCCCAAGTATCGATACAAACCATGCTGGCTCTACCCCCCATCAAAGGTCACCGATGGTGTGGAAACTGCACCGCGTGCGCGAGTACCATCGAAGGAGAAAAATTCGAGTATAGAGGCAAAATCATTTGGCACGAAGAATTCACGAACTGTAACACCACAAATGTAATTTATTGCGTATTGTGCCCGTGTGAACTGGTGTACGTCGGGAAAACCACCCAAGCCATAAAAAAAAGGATCACCCAACACAGATCGAGAGTTAAGTGTAAAGTACCAAATGCCCCCATGGTTCAACACTGTGTGGAAAAAGGCCATGGGCCACAAGATTTTAAATGGACATTCCTAAAGCATATAATAGGCAGAAGTCCCGATGCCATTCTCTCCAAGTTCGAAGCAAAAACCATCTTACGACTGGGGACTACAGATCATGGACTAAACGAGATAAGTGAAATCTTGCACTGTACGTGAGGAGGCTTCCACCCACTTCTCTCGAAACTTGGGTCGATCCTTTATGAATGTAAGTTGCAGTAGCCCCATGATATAAGCACTCGTGCCTCATCCATAACCTACATCAATTGTGGCTGACTCCACCCCTTTATGGGTACATACATGCGGAATGCGAAATAAGGGTTCCCAAACCATAGAAGGGTTCAAAACCGCTCCGTAAACCAGGACAAAAAGCCACTCTGGCAACCGTAGTCTACCACAACTTAGTATTTTCTCAGTTGCCGTGACAACCGAGGAACGCCGCCTCCCGGAAGCCAGGCAGCAGTCAGGCACTTTACGCCACACCCACAAAGTCATCACGTCTGGCGCGAACGAGGAAACGAAAAAGGCACCCGTCAAAAATGCAAACAAGGGAAGAAGTCATTTCAACTGCTGGATTAACGCCACCACCGAGAGGTATTCCCAAGATCTCCCGAGGTACGAACATAGCCGCGATTTCAAGGTAACTGATGCCGAGTCCTTAAGACAGAATCATTTAGCATGTGGAGCAATCATATTGACTCACGTTCACGGGAGGTGCTATGTTGTATGAAATGATACTCCTACAGTTATGCATGTACACTCCCACCACTATAAGCACTGATCAAACCCAATGAACCGTGAACCTACCAGCATGACACCACCGGGTCGAGCCCGTGCTGGAAACAATTAGCTCAAATCCCGGCACCGCCCCTCACCCTTAAACCTTCCACAAGAGCAAGTAGAACCACCGTGCAAGCAAGAGAGAACAACCATAGCCCTTTTGAGACATGTAGAACTCCTTGACTAAACAAGATCCAATTGTCATCCCCCTCACGTAACTTCTAGGAAAAAGACAAAGAGAAGAAAAGAAACGCATTTAAGGCACCAAGCCGTCATCACCCATCACGGATAGATCCCCATCCGAGTTGGGCATCGACCCTAATTTGTGAAAGACTAAGACAAAAGAACAATATGTACTCAGTATAGGAACAGTAACAAAACTTATAAAGTTCCCTGTAGCAGCTCCCAGAATTAACACTTTCTTGTCCCTTACATGTATTTTCAGTGTCCTACAAGAACCTATCCTGCCCAGAGGAAGACCTTCCACTCAAACTACACCCAGGTCCACCCCGAAGGTCGAAACGCGTCGGCACATTTCTTCCCGAGGCCAAGAGTTATGACGACTAGTCATTGGAAAAAGTACCAAAATTCCTAAGCGTAATTAAGATAGCTTAGCCACGAATTACCACACTAATACTCTGACCTCCACTGGACCTTCCATTACCTTTAAAGTGGTCGAGGACGTAAGGGTAACAGGTCCCGATGCTAAATTCCAGTAGGGCATACAAGGATTAACATATGCAAAAATTACATAGGATTCACAATGCCTATAGTAAAGAGGTAAAAAAATAGACAGTCACAGTTTTGTATCAATGTAATGTCTAATATGTTTACTTGTAAAATGTACTGAAATTTTTTTGCTCTACTTTTTGATTTGTGTATTGTCTCACATAACGTAATGTTATTGTCCTAAGTGCAAATATGTATGTTACTGTCACTATGTACTGTTACCTTGAAAGATAAATATTTGACATTAGGTTCCAACCAGTCACAAGAGTACTTATTTGACGCAATCAATTGGGTTGTACACTCTAAATTAGGCCTGGGCGGTAAATTCCGTTCCGCTTGCGGAATTTGCGGAATTTGGGTAATTTCGCGTTCCGCGGAGAACGCAGAATTGCCAAAAATTCCGCGATCCGCGGCTTCGCTGAGTTTTTTGCTTGTTCGCGCTTTCAAAATGCGTGTTCGTGAGATATTTCTCCCCGAGCACGCAAACAGCGTTCGCGAACAGGAAAAAAGCATCGCGAACGGGCGGAACAAGCAATTCCGCGTGTTCGCGGAACTTTTGCTTGCTCGCGGAGAATTTTTACCGTTTCGCGGAGCTTTGCGTAGCGCGACTATGCAAATTCCGCCCACCCCTACTCTAAATAAAACCAGGGAAACGTTATTGTTATTTTTTTTTTTTTTTTAATTAATAAAGCAAGGAGCGTTCAGAAATTGAACCAAAGTAGAGAGACTCTTTGAGCTCTCTACTTACGAAATAATATATGATCTATGGTCTGGGAGGCATTTCTCTGCAGTAACTTAAGGGAATGGGTGGTAGTCATCAGGAAGTTGTGATTGAGAAGATTTCTATCGAGGGTAAATTTTGATCTAACCATGCGATGTTTTAGGGTGTTGCAAGACTTGTTACGGGGAGATCGAGGAGTTGTTACACGAGTGTGTGAGGAAGCACCGCCTGAGGATAATGCAGCACATTATATGGTACAAACGTAGGACACCAAACTATAGTTTGGCTTCAAAATTGGCATAAAATTACTGAAGAAGAGGGGGATTTGGCATTTCCACATTATGGCTCGTTTCAATTGGAGGTGTTGTATCAGTTGAGGCAAGGGATAGCTTTGCTCCAGCCTCTACCTAGACTAACACAGTTTGAGGCATTAGATATGAGCAGCACATGCAAAGAATGGGGAAAGATTTCAAGGAAAGATGAATAAGCCAATGAAGGCATATCAGGATACACGATGGGACGCACAACTTAAAAGATGGAGAGTAGACACCATTGAGGGAGATAGGTTGTACCCGATGCTGGTGAGAGAGGGAAACACTCTGGATAGGAATGGAGTAGAAAATGATAATGTTGGGAGTGATACGGACAACAGTTTGTTGGATAGGTTATTATTGGAGGATCCTCCACCTTACAACCCACATTCAGAGGAGGGAAGGTGAGAACTGGCGAATGCGGGGAATATGGAAAGAGTGTCAATATCACGTCAGGCCCTAGTGCAGGGATTCTATGTCAGGACCGGAGGCGAGGATTATGCTCATCTTTCTTTTATTTCCATAACTCAGCAACTTCAACTTTCATAGCAAAAAACTACAAGTCCCATTGAATATGTAGTTCACAGGACACTTTCCATCCACCAATCAGGAGTGCTCATGATCCTCGAGGGCGTGCTGTTGCCAGTATCCTTCCTCTTTCTTTCCCTGCTCAGCAAGATAAGTACAGTTTTCCTCTCGCTCGACAGGGTGGGAGGCGTTCCGTAGTTTATTTAGTCATTTTTGGTGTAAACTCTACCGGTTTCGTCATTGTTATTCAATTGTATGCGGCGCGCGAGCGCTAGTTGTCATTGTGGTGGTTTTTCTACGAGTAACCACCCGAGGGGTATTAACCTACATTTAGGTCATTTGGGTTACACATGTTATGCTGCATGCGATTGTTTGGTGAGTTTGGTTTACTTTTTGTCTCCTTCTAGGTTTGAGGCCGCGGGAGCCTTCAAACCGCTCCACTCGCGGCCCATATTGAGGCGGGGTGCGGTGCTGCACAGACGGAGGCAGGGGGCGCGTATCCGAGTCTCGCTGATATGCGGCGCGCTAGGCGCAGCGGGATCAGAGAGCCTCGGACGATCGCCCGCGCTGCATGGCTGCTTCAAACTCTGGAAGCCCTTATGCCTGCTTTTGCAGGTCCGTACTTACTTTGGGTTACCCTTACGCCCGCATCGCGGGTCCGTACTAACGCCGCACGGCGAACTCGTTTTGGCAACGTTTGTTTAGAACATTGAAGCGCTTACTGGGAGATTCTCGGGGGCGGGCCCAGAGGCTTGGACACCCACTTGATTTAAGGGTGAGTCGCCCCTAGCGGGTTTTAACCCAGCTTACACCTAGTGTAATTAAATTAGTGACTAGTCACGCCCAAATTTAACCCCTGCAGGGTAATATCACTACTAGCGCATAGAGCATTGGGCTATTGTTGCTTTTCTCCTTACAGCCTTTAACTAACTGCTATAGCTTGGCTATGGAGGAGTATACTGAGGAGGAGTCCCTCCAAGTCATTCCCCTAGATGATGACTTTTGCGACGCGGTGGACGCATCTATCCACCAGGCAGTTTCGGCTGCCATGGGGCCATTCGAGCGTCGCATGATGCAGTTTGCCTTCGCCTGTCAGGCACAGCACCCTCCGAAGCACAAAAATACATCGGATGTCGACCTGGGAGCCTTCAACCTCCTTAAGAAGGCGTTTCTGGCCAGATCTGACGGGGGTTCCCAATCTTCCCTCCCGGAGATTCCCGAGGTCCCTCCCTTACAGGAGGACGACGAGGACTCAATAGACGAGTCCGCGGACGAAGCAGGCCCGTCCAGGCCTTGCTGTCCCGCAGAGCCCTCAGCCACTGACGCCACAGGGGAGGAGGAACAGAAGTATACGTTAGTCCCCGAGGATCTCGTCCACCCCCGCTCCTCGGAGTGGACTCCCTCCACTAAAGTTTCTGCGTTCGTGGCAGGACGCCTCCGTAAGCCCCTGGAAAAGGAAGTGAGGGCTTGCCTTAAAGCAGAGTGCCCTCGTCCTGCCCTACCGGGCAAAGTGGCCTTGTCCCCGGAAGTTGACCCTAGGATGGCAACGTTCCTACAAAAATATATCCGCGACCCAAAGAAGGGGATTGACCGATCATGGAGATCGTGTCAAGATAAGCTTTTAGACATCGCAGGTCCCCTCACCAAAGTCTTGGAGTTGGCGGAAGAAGCCAAGTCGTCTGGCAACCCACTTTCCCCAGAGAGCATCTCAAATTGGGCTCAACGCGCTATTGTCTTCTTAGGCAATGCAAACTGCGTCCTTTCGACCAAAAGGAGGTGCTCATTTTTACTGAAGGTAGACCCGAAATTGGGAGACCTCGCCACTTTGGAGGCGGGCACGGTGGCACAAGGCGGCCTCTTCAGAGAGCCGTTTGTGACCACCTTCACGTCGCTTGATGAGGCGCAATCGTCCATAAAGAGGGTGTTTCACCCTAAGGTTTTCATTGGGGCCGGCCATGGCAGAGGGCGCTCGACCAGCCATTTCTTCACCCAAAGCTCTCAAAGAGGCAACGGCAGGAAGCAGCAGGACACGGGCAAACAGGAGTTTTTCCAATCCTGTCGGAGCTTCAGAGGCTGCGGTGGAAGAGGAACAGGCAGAGGCCACAACGTGCCTAACTCAGGTGAGACTTTCATCTCTCTCCCATCTACCAGTGGGCGGCAGGCTGGCGGCTTTCGTACACAATTGGAGAGCTATTACCTCCGATGCATGGGTGTTACAAACCGTACAGGGGTTTCACATAGAGTTCTACAGATCCCCAGTGCAGGACGTTCGTCCTCGGCCACTAGTTTTTGCAGAGGATCAGGTTTCCCTCATAGACCAAGAGGTGAAGGATCTGCTGCAAAAAGGGGCGGTGGTTCCCACACACCTTCCCCCAAGGGGTTTTCTCAGCAATGTCTTCGTGGTCGACAAGACACACGGGGACAGCATCCCATGATCAATCTGAGGGAATTCAATCAATGGTAGGTTTATCGCCATTTCAAGATGGAGGGCATCCATCTGCTGCGGGACCTCCTTCAGCCGGACGATTGGATGGTCAGGCTGGACTTAAAAGATGCATACTTGGTGGTACCCATTTTTTTCCCCACACCGTCGTTTCCTGCAATTTTTGTGGAAGGAACAAGTGTTCGAATTTCGTCCTGTCGTCGGCTCCGTGGTGCTTCACCGAGGTTCTCAAACCGGTGGTGGAAACGTTA
Organism: Calotriton arnoldi; assembly: GCA_963921515.1. Classification (NCBI taxonomy): domain Eukaryota; kingdom Metazoa; phylum Chordata; class Amphibia; order Caudata; family Salamandridae; genus Calotriton; species Calotriton arnoldi. The sequence goes on from CAWUFW010002233.1 coordinate 71,799, forward strand.
CGGGCCAAAGGCTTTCGCCTTATCATTTACCTGGACGACATCCTCCTTCTGGAGCAATCCCCTATCACGCTCTCCCAACAATTACAGGAGACGGTAAGTCTGCACCAGAGTTTGGGGTTCATAATCAATACCAAGAAGTCGCTCATGACTCCGGCCAAGCAGGTAACCTTCCTGGGGTTCGTAGTGGACTCTGTATCCCGCACCTTGAGCCTCCCGACTCGGAAGATGTCCAAGATTTGCAGGGAACTGAGGCAGGTGTTAGCCCGTCCCTCGAACTCGCTCCGACAGATTGCTCGCCTGGTGGGCCTTCTGAGCTTCTCAATTCAGGCGATTTTTCCGGGTCTGCTCCATTACAGAGCGTTGCAACATCTGAAGGCCTCCCACCTCCGCAGGGGTCTCCAATACTCGGATCAAGTACCCCTGACGGACGAAGTACGCATGGAGATGATATGGAGGCTCGATCATATGGAGGCCTGGAATGGGAGAGCCATTTTCGGTTGTGAACCAGACTTAGTAATACAGTCCGATGACAGCAAGTCGGGCTGGGGGGCCCGCTGCGGGGACTCTTTTAACGGAGGAAAGTGGTCCGCAGACGAAGGTCACCTCCACATCAATTGTCTAGAGCTGATGGCGGGGTCCTTTGCAATCCAGTGTTGGACGAAGGACAAAGCGTCCTGCAGCGTGTTACTGAAGATGGACAACGTATCGGCGGTCCGGTGTATCAACCATCTGGGAGGGACGAAATCCAAAGTCTTGGCGGATCTCGCCAAAGACTTCTGGACCTTTTGTCTTTCCCACAACATCTCGGTGATGGCAGAGTACCTGCCGGGGGCGTCCAATGTCATAGCGGATTGGTGCTCCAGGAGTTGGTCAGACATGGGTCTCTGGCAGCTCCATCCTCTGAACTTTCAACGTCTCCACGACATGTGGGGCCCCTTTTCAGTGGACCTCTTCGCGTCCAGGTTGGACCACCAGCTGCCACGTTTCTTCAGTTGGAAACCAGATCCCATAGCGTCAGCGACGGATGCGTTCCTCCAGCATTGGTCCAAGGAGATGGGTTATGCCTTCCCCCCATTCGCCATGATAATGAGACTCACGACGCAACTCCGGAGGCAGCAGGCGAAGGTAGTCTTGATTACCCCATATTGGATGTCTCAAGTGTGGTTTCCAGTTCTTCTGGAACTTTCCTGGGATTCTCCAATCCTTCTATCCCTCGATCTTTTTCTCCTGAGGGATCCCCAGGGCGCGCCACATCCCCTAATCCAACAAGGGCGGATGCCCTTGGTAGCGTGGCGGATTTCAGGCATCGCTGGAGAATCTCGGGCCTATCGGCAGAGGCTCAAACTTTACTGGGAGCGGCTTGGGCCGATAGCACTAACAAAAGGTACAAATCAGCATGGACCAGATGGGTCCGTTGGTGTGTTCGGGGTGACCACGATCCCATGGGGTGCGAAGTGGTAACCATTATAAATTTCTTGGCCTCGCTAGCAGCCCAGGGCCTGGCATATCGCACTGTCAATTCCTATAGATCGGCGATTTCTGCGGGTCATCTCCCGCTCGTAGGGGTCCCAGTGGGGGAGCATCCATTGATCTGCAAGTTGATGCGAGAAATCCGTCTTTCGCTCCCTCCAGAACCCCGGTACTCCTCTCTGTGGGATGTTAATAGGGTGTTACACCTGTTTCAGTCTTGGCAAGCTAACAAATACCTTACCCGTAAAGAGCTCTCCGCCAAACTGGCTATGCTTTTGTGCTTGGTGTCTTGCTGACGGGTGTCCGATGTCAGAGCTCTAGACACCTCTGGTCGAGTTTTCACCCCGGAAGGGGTTTCCTTTCACATAATGCGCAGAACTAAATCCAACTCTAGAATAGTGTCCTATCCAGCCTTTGATAGATCCCCAAAGCTGTGCGTGGTCAAATGTCTCAAGGAATACGAAAGCATGACGGAAGAGATTCGCCCGCCGGGCGAACGCCAATTGCTGATTTCCTTAAGGAAGCCATTCAAAGCGGTCTCGCCACTAACAATAGTTTGTTGGATCAGATGGGTGATGCAGGAAGCGGGCATAAATGTCTCGCAGTTTGGAGCACACTCTGTACGAGGAGCTATGGCCTCTAAGGCTTTTTCTCTGGGCGCCAGGCTAGAGGATATTCTGAATGCCGCAGACTGGTCTTCCGACTCAATGTTTAAAAGGTTCTATTTTGAACCAGTCATGAACATGGCGTCATTGGTGGTGGATAAGCTTTGAACGAGCATAATCCTCACCTCCGGTCCTGACATAGAATGAAAAATTTCCTAATAAGCATGACGGAAAGTTTCAATTCTATTAAGGACGCGGAGGTGAGGATTATTCCCGCCCGCGGCTCAAAGAGACCTCTTCCCACCCACATACACGGGGTTTGTAGAGGATTATCCGAACATTGGTATGGTTCACTGCTCGACGTATGGGATGAGTATCTGCCTTCGGTTCTACACTAATGTTGTTCTTTGCCATTCTAATGTTAACGTGCGTGTCTTGGTAAATCGTTTATTGACTTTATGCAGTTTGGAGATCGGTTTCAATGAATTCTCCTTTGGCTTCTCTTAGGGTCTGAAAGTTCCAAAACAGACTGACGAGCTTTGGTGTCCTTATAATCGCAGTCAAGAAAGAGGAAAGATACTGGCAACAGCACGCCCTCGAGGATCATGAGCACTCCTGATTGGTGGATGGAAAGTGTCCTGTGAACTACATATTCAATGGGACTTGTAGTTTTTTGTTATGAAAGTTGAAGTTGCTGAGTAATGGAAATAAAAGAAAGATGAGCATAATCCTCGACTCCGCGTCCTTAATAGAATTGAAACTTTCCTTCATGCTTATTAGGAAATTTTTCATTGTGGAAAGGATTTCAATGGGAGTAGCAGGAACAGGGATACATGCTTTAGGAAGCGCAGAGTCAATGCTGCTTTACGGTTACCAGAAGCTCTTACAGTACCTGTCACCATCGGACCTGTAGTCTCTGTGTATGACCTGAGCTTAGTGGGAAACACTAGTCAGCAACAGTCAGGGTTGGAGGAGAGGATCGGCATAGGAGGGAATGATATCGCTGGTGCCTGTGGAAGCTAGTACCCCTTTGCCAGCAATGGCAGATCCTTCGAGAATACGCATTGGGTCTAGTACCATAAGATCTGTATCCTTAGTGAACTCAAATTCAGATTTGAGGATGTGGGAAGCTCCAGTCAGAGGACCCATGGGAAGAATGCCAGAAGTAAGGGAACCTCTGGAAACCAGCATGCCCTAGAAACCATAAATTTAGAGAATTGGCTAAGAAATCGGAATAGTGATAGAGAAGGACAGAATAGCACGTTGAGTCAGGGCACGATCAAGGCTGTGGTAAAGGCGAAGTTGTTGGATGTGGTGAGGTTGAAGACTGAGGTGGATGAAATAATCAGTGGGAACTTGCCTTTGGAGAGGATAGAGCTTTATGAGCAAGACGAGCTATTGTTTGTGGCGAAGGATGTCCCTCATAAGGCAAAACGAGGACATAAGAAATTGACGGAATTGGTTCAAAAATATGATGTAGATCTGTCTAAGACAGAAATGCTACTGGGAAACCATTGGCTGAACTACAGTGATCAGGAACTGGAAGAGAAAAGGGTAACAGGCTTGAAAACACACATTGGAGAGCTGATCATAGGGATATGCGCTTAGAGTATGCTTGACAAATGGGAGGAAAAGTGGTCACAGAAAAAGAGCAGCAGGAAGGCGACAGGGGAAATGCTGCCTCCAGAAGGAGGAGCAGTAGGAGTCAAGGCTTATCCACTGCGAGAAGTGCCTAGTGGAGGGTATGTGCATGTCCCTTGAAGTAGGGATGATTTAGCCGTGTACACAAATGATTTTTCTCGGTTGAGGGGGAAGCCTGCTGAATGGCAAAAGCAAGTTGATCGTTTTGTAAAGATCTCGAAGGTGTTGTGGATAGACCTGAACACGCTGTTTGACATTGTGGTTCCCAGTGATTTAAGGTCCGCTTGTAAAATTGCTACTGATTGGCCTTCTGCTAAACCAGAGAGGAATCTTATAACTCACGGTCCTTCACCCTTGGTTAGGAAAACGTTTTTAATTACATGGTTGCAGTCCAAAATAGCCCCACAAGATATCGATTGGGATAAAATCGATTGAACAACTCAGGAACCTAAGGAATCAGTAAATGCTTACTACAAACGGCTATTGCAAGCCTTCAAGCAGTACAGTGGGATAGATACTCTGGACCCAAAGGACATGGGACAGTTTGTTGTTAAATTTGTGATGGGATTGAGACCAGAGATTAGCGTTATGATCCAGCAACATTTGATCTGCTGGCAAACAAGTCAGTGGATGAAATTTTAAGGTATATCAGATATTGCAGCGATGAGGTAGATTCCAAACACAGGCGAAAGGACAAGTTGATGCTAGTCCAAATGAGGAATGCCCAAAGAGTAGATCAGCTACAGACAAATGGAGGAACAATGGGTCGAAATCAGGGAAATAATCAAGAAGTGGTTCAGAACATTTCGAATAACCCCAGACAGGGAAAAGGAAGAGGTGTTCCTATAGACCCTAAAACAGGTTTAGACATTGCCATGCTGAAGAAAACGACTGCTTGCTATTTTTGCCACAAAATCGGGCATTGGAAGCGCAAGTGCCAATTAAATCCAGCCAATCAGAAGCAAGAGGGAGAGCTAGTGCAAGTGCCAGATGTGATAAACACTGTGACAAGGCCAAGATCATACAATGAGGAAAGTCAAACCCAGTTAGTGCAAGTGCCACAACCTTCAAGAATTCCGCAGAATAATCAAGCGTACCACCGAATGATTAGATGGACTCGATCAGGACCTCTCACAATGACGGTGCCTGAGGGGGAAGGAAGGCTGTACCTTTGGAGCAGTCAGAGAGGTAGAACCAGAGTGGACCGTATGTGGAGGCAGATGTAGCCAGTCATCCCATTACCTTCTTCATTGATACTCGTGCTACCCGTTCTACTTTGAGATTTGCGGTAGTCACCAAATCTACCCCTCTCGGGAAAATTGATCCAAGTTGTAGGATTTGCCAATAAGTGAATGACAAACCCTTTGAGGCAGCAGTGAAAATGGGAACCTTTCAGGATAGTCACCAATTTGTGGTGTGCGATTCGAGTCCATCTGTTTGTTAGGGCATGATCTCTTATGTAAACTGAATTGTACCATCTATTGCACGCCAAAGGGAATTTAACTACGGACCAATGATGATAACATTGCATTTAAATTGGCAAATCAGAATCACTGAGTAGACCTGTTTCCCGTACTGACAGTGGAAGACATGCCAATGGTGTCGGACTTCACAGGAGAAGAAATAGGGCTGATTCGAGGAGTTGAGCCAGTCCGTATACAAATCAATCCAAATGCAGAATTTCTGAGAATGCCCCATTACAACCTGACCCCGGACACAGTGGCAGGGATTACACCTGTGATTGATTCCATGATTGCGCAGGGTATATTGAAGGAGATAATAGGAAGCCCATGCAATTCACCTATCATAGGGTTGCAGAAACCGAGCGGGAAATATCGCATCATTCAGGATCTTAGGAAGATTAATGCAACTGTGATTCCATGTTGTCACGTGGTACCAAATCTATCTGTGATCCTGTTTCAGATCCCATGCAAAGCTGTTTGGTTTACTGTGATTGATCTGTGCCAAACATTTTTCTCCATCCCATTGCATGAGGAAAGCCAATTTTTATTCGCTTTCCTGCTGGAGAATCATGTCTTAACATGGTGTTGTATCCCACAAGGGTATACTGAAAGTCCATCCATCTTTAACTAAATTCTGAAAAAGAATATTGAGAGCTTGGTATTGCCACAGAATTCAGTGCTCGTGCAGTACATCGATGATCTCCTAATTGCATCGGAGACAGAAGAGGCTTGTAGGGATGATACCATTGCCTTACTGACCCATTTAGCTGAAAATGGACACAGGTGTCGCCGAACAAGCTTCAGTACTGCATAACGGAAGTTCCATACTTGAGTCATCGCATTGAGAAAGGCAAGAGAAAGGTGTCACCCGACAGCTTTCAGGCGATCATGAAAATGAATGTGCCTACCACTCAAAAAGAAGTCAGGATGTTTTTGGGAATGGTTGGCTACTGCCGACAATGGATCCCAAGTTTCTCCTTGAAGGCGAAGCCTTTAAAGAGGCTGACACACAAAGATGTGAGCGATCCGGTACCCTGGGATAACGATTGCTTGGTTGCCTTCTTAGAGCTGAGAGAGGGCCTTTGTCATGCTTCAGCTTTGGGAATGCCTCATTACAACAAAGCTTATTTGCTATTCTGCTGCAAGAGGGAGGGTTGTGCTCTATCTGTACTCACTCAGACACATGGGGGTGTCCGTAGACCAGTGGCCTACTTCTCAGCTACATTAGATCATGGTGCTTCAGCGTTGTCCTGATGTCTCAGATCCGTTGCTGCAACAGGTGTCAGCATTGAAATACTTACTGTATATGTTCCACACTCAGCTGAGCTTCTGATGATGAGAACCAAAACACAGCATTTGATGAATAATAGGTTGACACAGTATGAGCAAATCTTGTTGGCGACTGAAAATGTAACCCTGAAGCGATGTTCTATGTTAAATCCTGCTACCTTGTTGCCTATTCCAAATGCTGATGGGGAAGATTGTGAGGACTATGACTGTCTGGATGTGACTGAACTTTGCACCAAACAGAGACCCGACATTGTCGATGAACCACTGCCTGACTCTGATCAAATCCTTTTTGTTGATGGTTCATGTTTAAGAGACAATGAGGGTTATTTAAGGGCAGCTTTTGCTGTCTGTACCATTTCTGGAGTTGTGGAAGCTGCTTGTTTACAAGGAGTATACTCTGCACAAGTGGCTGAAATCATCGCCTTGGCCCATGCATGCCTCCGATCAGATCCAAATCTCCATCTATACCGATAGCCAGTAAGGTTTCGGTGTAGTTCATGACTTCGTACAGCTATGGTCACAGAGGGAATTCTTAATGTCATCAGGATCTCCCATAAGAATTAGGGAGTATGTGAGACAATTGTTGGAAGCCTTGAAGTGACCAAAAAAAGTGGCAGTAGTAAAGTGCGCTGCACATGGAAAAGGGGAAGACTTTGTGACTGTGGGCAATCGATACACGGACAAAGTCGCCCGCTTTTGTGCAACCCATGCATGTATTTTTAAAGGGGTATATTCTGGCGAGAGCACAGAGAGAGCCGAGGTCAGCATGATGCTAGCCATGACAGATACCTAGGATGCGGTTAGGCATCTGCAGGGAGAAGCGTCAGACCAAGAACAGGCTGGTTGGATCAAAGCAGGATGTGAAAAGAGGGAAGATGACATTTGGGTTTCAACTGATGGTAGAGCAGTCTTGCTGGATTGTTTGCTGAGTCCTATGGTGAGACAGATTCATGGAGCAGTTCACATAGGGAGAGTTGCAATGGTGAAATTGTTCAGACAAACGTGATTCAACCCGAGATTCCATGTGATTGCTGATGCAGTGTGCCATCGATGTGCCACATGTCAACAGACGAATGTTGGAAAGAAAACTGTGGTTGCTTTGAGTCACATTGGAAGGTCAGGAGGTCCTTTCAACCGAATACAGTTGGACTTTGTGGAGATGCCTGTGTGTAATGGGTTGAGGTACATTCTGGTTGTTGTGTGCATCTTATCACGATGGGTGGCAGCTTATCCGACAAGAAGGTGTGATAGCCTCACAGTAGCAAAGTTACTGTTAAGGGAGCTTATGCCATGCTTCGAGTTTCCAACTACATTGGAGTCAGATAGAGGAACTCACTTACACTGTGAGAGCATGAAACTGTTGTGCACTGCCTTAAACGTTGATCAGAGACAGCACTGTAGCAACAGGCCAGAGGTGTTAGGAATGGTGGAACAGATTAATGGGACTTTAAAGATGAGAATAGTAGGCTTGCCCAATGCCCTGACTTTCCCATTGCGCTCTACCATAGGCAGGCAGATTGCCCTGGTGCTGAATGCTGCTCACCGGGTATTCTTATCTGGTTGGAGGACGGACAGGATCCCAGATCACACACAATGGCTGCACCAGTTGTGGTCCCTTTTGGGTATGGAGAGATTGTCTATGGCCACTCTAGGGGACAAATCCGAATACGCCAAGATATGGGTCCCCTTTATCTCAATTCTATCCAAGGAGTTTCGGGAACTGTCATGTCTCGCCTATTTACGGATTTTGAAACTGATCCCAGAGAGTCAAGAGGGTGGTTAGCACATACGGTCCCAGACGGGTTCATCGGGCCCCACGGGGTTGGTAACTATCACATCGGACCATACCCGTTCGTAAAAGTGCATTTTTTGGCTCACTGGGAGGGGGAGTGGAGGGTGGGTCCTGGGTCTTTCAATTTTGACTCTGTTATTGTTTTGTTTGCGGTTTTTATTTTTCTTAAAAGGCAGACTTTATCGCCCAGGTCGGCCATAGCGAGTCTTTGGTTTCCTGGCTCTTACATGCTCACCGTGCTGTAGACTTTTCCCATGTTCAAATTTCTCAGAGCCAGGACCAATTTATGTTCCCTCTTATCAAACGCGGCCGGCCCAGGATGGGTTGTAGGCGGCATGCTGTGTAAGCTATCTAAACAGACAGCCTTTGATCCATAGGCCCCGCTTTGCCTTTATGACTGTTATGCAGCCGGCCCGTTGGGTTGTAGGCAACGATGCACTGTATTTTCATGCTGTGTGTTCTGCTAATAAAAACTGATTTAATTCTAAAGATGAGAATAGCAAAAGTGTGTGCCTCGACATCTCTGAACTGGCTTGATGCGTTGCCTTTGGTTTTGATGAGTTTGCACAGCATTCCATACAGGAGGACTGGGGTATACCCTCATGAAATCCTCATGAGGAGGGCGATGCGCTTACCTGCAGTGCCATCCACAGCGTTACATATCATCACCGATGATTTGGTTCTTGACTACTGCAAAGGATTGGTTGATGTGGTTCATTTTGTAGCTCACCAGGTTGAAGCTGCGACTGCACCAACCTCGAAGGACCTCTGCCATTACCTTGGACCGGGAGATTGGGTCCTGGTCCGAAAGCATGTGAGGAAGAACTGTCTTGATTCAAGGTGGCGAGGTCCAAACCAGGTGATCTTGGTAACGAACACTGTTGTGAAGTGTCGACGGGTTGCTGAACTGGATACATGCCTCACACACCCGCAGAGTCTCAGGACCCTTGGAAGAAACAACTCCTCTCCCAGAAGTGACTCCAGCCATGGTTGCAAGACCACTGGAGAGGACAAGCCAAGCTGTGGGGGTTCCTGAAGAGGTTGGATACACACCAAGTCGAGCTGAGTGGGGTCAAGCTACACAAGGCCCAGGTATAGACTTTGAGGGAGACTGTAAAGTTGCAAGTGATATAGAGTCTGACTCAGCTGAAGAGACTGGTGTGGGAAGTGGTTGTGTGCTGAAAAAGAAGACAGGGGTTGCAAGAGAATCATGGTCAGTGAGACTGAGAAAGCAGAACTTTAGAATTGCATCCGAGAGAGATCTTGCTCCCAAAACTGAATCAATGAATCCGATCATAGTGAGTCATAACAAGCCCAGGGGAGCGTGAGGAGATTGAGGAGGGCAAGGGTGCCATGCCAGAGATACGCTTCTCCGGAGTGGACTTACCTTGCTACAAATGCCAGGGAGATTGAGATCTGGGATGTCGATACTGATAATTAAGATTGAGTTGATAGTTTCTGGAGTAGAGGCAAATTGTGTTTTGACATTGACTGTACCATATCCACCAAGACTGAGTGGCTTACGGAGTTTGCTATTGGAAGACCTCACATTTCCAACCTTTGGAAATCAGCCATCTCTGCAGGAGATTGCAGCGTTTCGAATTGAACTTTAGCAGCGAGTCACTGACGAGGTTGGCTCCGCTCTCATAAGGGATGTAAATTGAACTTTGAACTGTAAATAAAAATCCTTTTGCTTCAGAAGATAACCTAGGCCTGAGTGGCTGTAGAAGAAGAAAGAGGGCTAGGGAAGTCTTCAAGTTGTGTCAAATTTTATTGTGCAACAGCAAGAGGCAGAGAAAGAGACATTGCTTTAATCCTCTTACAGCTACAATCCAAACCAGTTGAAAATGGAGTATGGAAATCCGAACCGTAGGCACAAATGTATAATAGGTACACTTAATATAGGAGTAAGTATAGGGATAGCTGTAGTCATCATTATGTTCACTATAGGTTCACACGAAGCAGAGGTTAAGGGAGTAGGTGTACAAGGGACATCCCCACCTACCACTTCTAGCACAAAAGAGGGTTCATTAGGATCTGATAGAGCTTTGATAGAGCAAACTATTCGCTAATTGCATGTAGATTTGTCTAAAGGTGATTATACGCTGAACCCTTATGCGAAAGTGCTGTATGAGTATGTGAATACCATGGATGTGAGATTGCTATGTGTGCATGCAATTACCTGCCTCGGTTGAGGAGGGTATTAGGTACCACCACCTGCCCTTGACGTATGGCATTAGCTGCAGGTTGCTTCTTAGTATGTTTTATGGAAAGGGTCATTACGAGTACTATTTCTCAAATTATGATTTGGTGCTTTCAGAAGTTCCAGTCTACAAACATCTGAACAAATATGATTATTATAAGCAAGAAGAGAGAATGGGAAAGTATTTTGTACCTACTATTACGCTAGACACAGCTTATGCACAGACACAACTTAACCTGTACACTAACCGAGATAGAGAAGAAGTTTGTAGATCAGGTAGAAGATAGACATAGGGGACTAACAGTTAAACTTGATAGTAGGGAGTAAGTCTTCAAATGGACCAAGGAAGAGTTAGCTCATAAGGCTAAGGGAAGCTATACTCCAATAGCTTTAGAGTGAACAACAAAGTAAGCTTTGCATTTGACAAGTACAGATGCGTTATGACACCATCCTCATAGGACAGAGTGCATGTGAACACACATTTCTGATTGATGCTTCCTCGAAGAAGTTCTTGCAAGAAGCAGTACAAGTGGTGCCAAATATACTTTGTATGTGGGAGAAATGCATACGTCCGATTGCCGAACAATTGGTATGGTACTTGTTATGTGGCTGTTGTATTTCCCAAGATGCGTCGGTTCATTACTGTGCGGGGAGGTGATGCTTTGGTTTCTTACTGTGCGGGGAGGTGATGCATCGGTTTCTTACTGCGGCCCTGGGTCCTTGTAGACTTGGCGCCCCGGTGCGATGCGTGGGGATCGGGGATGTGTTGGTTCTCGATGTGGCAGCAGCGGCGCTGTGTTGGTCTCTCTACCCGCAGTCCCACAATGCGTTGGTTCTTGCAGCCGCACAGCAAGGCCTGCGTTGGAATCGGTGCGGTGATCTCGAACTTCGGAGATCGGTGCACGGGATTTGGCGTGCACCAATTTCTCCAGCCGCGGGCAGGTGCTGCGTCCGTTTCTTCAACTTCACAGCGGCAATGCGTCGGAAACGGGTGCGGATGCGTCGCGCTTCTCTTAATTGTGTCTCTTTTCCACCTCCCATCAGCAAGAACAACCTCCAGAGCCCCAACTCAACAACAGGCACCTACTGACAGGTCAGCAAGGAAGTTCAGGGGAGCTCGTTGTGAAGTCTTTCTGTCCCTGAGACTTCAGAACAGCAGGCAAGCTCTATTTCAAGCCCTTGGAGATATTCTTCAAGCAGAATACACAGAACACAGCAAAGTATTTTTCCTCTCCTTGGCAGAAACAGCCACTGCAGGCCAACCCCAGACAGCACACAGCAAACGGGCAGTACTTCTAATTAAGCTTTCCCAGCTCTTCTTCTTGGCAGAGGTTCCTCTTGAGTTCAGATGTATTCTAAAGTTCTGGGGTCTGGGCCCCAATATTTATATTCCATTTCTCTTTGTTCTCTTGTCGCAGAGAGGCTCTGTGCTCAGTCAAAACCAGTTCTGTCCTCTCTGGTCCATCTTCCCGGCAGGAGGTGGAGACAGCATTGTGAAAGGTAGACCTGGCCCATTCAGGTGAAAGGAAATCTCCTCCCCCTACTCTGAATGCAGCCCAGGTCTATTCAGCCCAGCCCTGACTCATCCAGGAAAGGCAGGACACACCTCAAACCACCCCCCCCCAAGTTTCTGTCTATAGTGAATGCACATCCCCAGTCCCTGTCACTCCAAAGACAAACAGTAAATACACAACCCAGCAGAGGCTCACAGGATGGCTAAGCAAGGAAATACCCACTTTCTAGAAGTGGTACTTTCAAACACAGAATGTAAAAATCATCCTTACTAAAAGATGCATCTTTATATTCTGAGTTCAGGCATACTAAACTTTACCTTCCTGTCTTGTCCCAACGGGAAGTTATATTTATAGGATGTTATAAATAAACTCCTATTCTAGCCTATGGGACAGATAGCCTTTCAATAGTGAAAAACAAAATTCACTGTAGTTCACTATCAGGACATGTTACACACATCAGGACATGCTCTACCTTTCACATACACTGCACCCTGCCCACAGGGGTATCTTGGGCCTTTCTTAGGGGTGAGTCACATGTAAGAAAAGTGAACATTAGGGCCTGGCAAGTGGGTGCATTTGCCAGGTCGACATGGCAGTAGAGACTGCGCGCAGGCACTGCAGTGGCAGGTCTGCGAACCCTTTGCAAGGCGGCTTGTGTGGGTGGCACAATTAGTGCTGGAGGCCCACTAGCAGCATTTGACTTACAGGCCCTGGGTACACAGAGTGCACTGTACTAGGGACTTAGTAGTAAGTCAAACAAGCCAATCATGGAAACAGAAATCCATATTCACAATTTATAGAGAAAGCACTTGCACTTTGGCACTGATCAGCAGTAGCAAAGTGCCCAAAGCATCTAGACAAGCAAAAACAAACTTCAGCACACAGCAAAAATACAGGAGGCAGAGGCAAAAATACAGGAGAAAACAACACCAAGGATGCCAGGTCTAACAGTGATTCTTCAGAGTCATAGTAAATTGGAACTGTAATGAGTGACCTGCTAACAATTTCTCTCCCCCCACGCTTTCATGCTGAGAAAAAGAATCATCGACTCGAGGTTCCAGAGTGGATCTAAAACATAGAACCCAGCTCCTTCAACCTTCTGTTCTCTGGTGAAATGCCAAGGAGTGGGAAACCTGAAACATAGGTGAACCTTCACTGTGTGGCATGTCCATAGGCATCACACTTACGTCAATGTGTCGTAGAAGGACGTTGCAACCTCACAGTACCTTCTCACACCAAGAATTAATATACTTAATAAGGTACGCAAACAAGTAAGCTTCTTTTCTAAAAGCATGTTTCTCTTAGCAAAGTGCTACTGCTCATTATCGTTGCTCACCAGTAAAACACCAGGCAAAATTAAAGCTGTAAAAGTCACGGAAGCATTTGCTCTTTAAGGAAATAATGACTTATAAGAGATCAGAATGCGGCTATCACATTGAAAGCAGCTAATGACCGGCTGTCCATATGTTTTCATGGCGAAATACAATCAACACAATTTAGTGCCTAGTGATCGGGCAAGAGATTGTACATCCTCGTTTCTACTGCCAGCGGGTTCTAGAAAGAAGTCATCTCTTCTATTTCTACTATTAGCATGGAGAAAGTGCTGTAGTGCCTTGTGTGCAATTTGTGAATTGTAATGGCTCATCAAGACTACGGCCATGTTGCATTTGTACCAGTATACCTGTTCACATTTTTTTAAATTAATTCTTGATATGCCGACATGCACAAGAGGTATCTGTTCTTCTCTTAGGGCCAGATATACGACCTTTCATTTTTGCGAGTCGCAAATTGCGTCAAATTGCGACTCGCAATTGGCGAGTCGCAAAAATGAATGTACAACAGTGTCTCAGACACTGTTTGCGATTCCCAATGGGGTCGCAAATTGAATACGTCATTAATATTCATGAGGCTGTCGCAATTTGCGACCCCATTGGGAAAGGCTTGCACTCACAGGGATGGTGGCCTGCTGGGGTCAGAAGACCACCATGTCTGTGACTGCTTTTTAAATAAAGAAGTTTTTTTTTTTTAAATGCATCCCGTTTTACTTAAAGGAAAGTGGGATGCATTTAAAAAAGAAAAATGAAACTTTTCAGTTTCCTTTTTTAAGGGCAGGCAGTGTTCCCTGGGACCACTGCCTGCTCTTAAAAAATATTTTCGCACCCATTCACAAAGGGGAAGGACCCCTTCCCGTTTGTGAGTGGCTTACCACCCTTTTGAAAAGGGTGGTAAACTGCAAGTGTTTTGCGACCGCAAATGCCGTCGCAAAACAATGGTACATGCTATTTGCACTCGCTATTAGGAAGGGAAGCCCTTGGCACGCCCCGTCCTAATAGCGAGTCGCAAACCATATTTTGCAAGTCGCTAATAGGTTAGCGACTCGCAAAATATGGTTTGTACATGGGGCTGACCTTTTTTGCAGTCACAAATGGGCCGAATTCCCGTTTGCGACCGCAAAAAACGGTTGTACATCTGCCCCTTAGTCTGGAAGTTGGATTCAGTATCTTTAAAGTTGTATTCAATTAAAGAAAGCTCCTGGGATTAAACACAAGAAGGACTAAATTGCAAAGCATATCATCTCATCCGGAACTCCAGCATATTGACTTTTTGTCACTGCTCGACTTGGCAGGGGCCCACTTGAAGCTGCACTGTTAAAAAGTAAAGGAGCATTTCTAAAAGGGAAATATCAGTTTCATATTTCTGTTATTCACACTGGCCAAACTTCTTGGATGGATGAATCATTATATACATTTTGTCCTCTTTAAATCCCATTTAACCACACATTATATCATCAAACTATGACTCTGGAATTGAAGCTCGAATTCCGAAGAATAGGGAGAATATTATGAATGTGCTCTAAAATGTGGTGTGCTTTTTAACCAACATTATTACATTCAGTGATATCCAGTGAACTGCATACCGCACTGTAAGGGTACTTTAACCCTCTGAAAATGCTGAAAAGGCTTCATAGATTCTTCCAAATTTTGAACAGTTGGGATTTTGCATTTGTCATTCATCGAGCAAAAACGTGATTTCTTTCACACCATTCCTAGTGGTAATATTGGAAGAAACTCAAACGTGCTGTTATTTAAACGGATTTTGAATTAGGGGAATATTACAGTCCCCGGCAGCCCTTGCAGTGCGAGAGGGCCCCACTCTCCAGGAATCCCCCCATCAGTCTAAGCCATACCTCTTCAGCCAGCAGCTCATGAGCTATTAGTTGCTCTCCATCTACTTGTAAGTAGCTCTCCTGTGTGCAGCCCAGCAGTGGCGGCTCCTCCGTTAAGGCGGAGAAGCGTTGCCCCACTGCTTCAGAGCAGCAAAAGAAAGGAAAAAATAAAATGATGTTATTATCATTTTATTGTATACTCCTGCTGCGGCAGCTTGCGTGAGAGGGCAGGGTGGGGATGAAGAGCAGGGGAAGAGTGGTACAACCCTCCAAGTGAGCAATGACTGGTCGGCCCTCTCTGGCCGCCCAAACCAGTCATGCGCATTTTCCCCCTTCTCCATGCAGGCTGCATTACAGCCTGCATGGAGAACATGACCACACCTACAGTCCCTGGCTGAGCTCCGTGTCACCGTCCCCCTGCCCCTTGCCCCCCACCATCCCCACTGTTGCTTCCAGACAGCAGCTGCAACTGCAGACCAGCGTATTAAATTAGAAGCCTTTGTTTGGTTGAATGAATATATGTATACTAAAATAGAAAAGTGTGCATATAAGATGAAAATGTGTGTATTTGAAGAACTCATGCTGATGTTTGAGCAAAAATGGTTGAATTTGCAAAATATACTTAAAACTGATATTTGAGTTATGAATTTTGACGCACTGGGGGCTCGGTGATCATGTTATTACCCTGGTGCCAAAGGCATTTCACCTGTGGTTGTTACATATTACCCAAGTAAAGGCATTTCAAATTGAGAAAGCCTTTTTTGACATTAGAACTGGTAACCCACCCTGACGCACTGAGGTGATTACTGCTGGTAATCTTGCATGGTGTAGTCACTGAATCTTGACTGATGCAATCACTATTACAACGCTAATAATAGTAGCTGGGGGTGATTTTCATTGAACATAAGTATCTCTTATTACAGAAAAGGCTGGAGACCCCTGGTCTAAGGTCTAAGAATATCTGTTAGAGTGAGAGCCTCTGCGAGACCTCACTATTTTCTTGGTGGGGGGGGTTGGGGGGAGGCAGTTCTTTTTGTCTCATACCACTGTTTCCCATAGAAAGTGAAAGACAATTTTACAATTGTGTATCCATGACCTTTTTCACTGAAGTTCAAAATGCACCTAATGGTTGTGTTGTAATTCTTCTGGACAAACTATTTAGTAACTAAGGGCCTTACTTGGAGTTTGGTAGGCAGGGTGCCCCATGAAGAATAGGTTGCTGTTGCTGCTCTCTGTAGAATCAGGGGAACCTTCATGTCTGTAATTATGGAGCCTACTCTGGGTGCGCCAACGGAAACTTTCACCAACAGCTTTGGTGACTTTGGACCGTTGGTCAATGAACCTCAGACTGTCCAAGCTTTCAAACATAATGTTTTTCTGTTTGGCACAGCCGGGAACAGCATGGTGGTACCAAAACGGTAAGTAGATTAGTGACCACCAAGTTCTGAGAACAAAAACTGCCATTGTGTCAGAGCCAACCTTTTTCTTTGTTTTCTGCAACAAATTCCAGCTTTAAGAGTTTGCTTTTGAAAAATAAGAATTTTTGCTGTGCAGACTCTTTAAACACAATGTCCAAACAGCAGAACTTCAGTGCCTTCAGTGGAGACGCCATGGAAGCAGTTCTGTTAAGTGACGGAGAGTTCCACTTGCCTGGTTCAGATTTCTAAATATGGCAGTCTACACTGCACCAGGGCAAAGCAGCACATCTCTCTGCTGTTGTGGCGCAGTAGAGTGCAGTCCATCATATTTAAATAAGCCCATAAATCTTGAATTGTACCTGTGTATAGATCAGATCAGTGATAAAGTCTGTGTTACCCTCTATAGCAGGTGTATTTAACATAGGCCCAGGAGGATTGTTAGAATAGTTGCATAAAACACACTTGCATACAAAAAATCTAATGGAAATTATTTGCAGAGTTATTGGTTATCCTGGAAATCCGGACTGAATCTGACATCCTGGACCGGCTTTTGATACCCCCTGCATAGTAGGATTCCTTTACCCTATCTTATGAAATATTATTGGAAATGTAAAACGTTTTACATTCTTGGAACATCCACCTAGAACCCCGTCGGTGTACACTACAGTCCCAAGAAATAACGGTCGCAATGTAGCATATGTAATTAAAATATAATAAATATTGTGTAAAATACATTCCAATAATTTTCTTGCAAGCTATTCTGTTTAGACCATGTTTTAGCCGTTTCCAATTCGCACATCGATGAATTTTTATCAAAGAAGGAGATTTAATCACACATGGTGGCATTTAAGAATCTCTGACACTTTAATTGCCCATGTAGAAACATTAACAGAGACCTGGTTTTCAATCCCTCCTACTATTGGTCCTTTAAAAATAGGCGTGTTTTTAGATTTTGGACGTTTTTGCACTTTTTGTTTGTGCTTATGATCTGTTATTGTTTATTAACGTGCAGTAGCCTTCCTCTTCCAGTAATGATTGAGTCAAAGGTTGTGTGATGCAACTCTCTGTAATGCCTCCGAGGTCAAAGGGCAGATGATGTTACTTCAGTTAGGAATATGGTTTTGTAGATATGATGCAACTCTGCCTCTTGAAATTGTGTGCAGCAGAATTCAAAAGGCTTTTGGTTTTGGTGAGTTATGAACGAATGAAACTTTATTCGATTATAATGCATAGTCATAACATATAAAAACATATACAACCACACACGTTAATTAAAATACAAAGAGAAAAACCCACAGTCATAAAAGTTACTTCTACTGTTACTCTGAATAAACAATTAAGAACAATACATCATAAAATTGGTCCAGCTGGTCTCAACGTCAAAGCACAGTAAAACTGTTTAAAAATTCATGATTTTGTTCCACTGTAAGGCACCTTTCAGAAGAGAAGAAACAGCCAACATCACAGTATGATCAGACAGCAGCTGTAAATGCAGAAAAGCCGGGTAAAACTGGCGAAAGCCCCTAGGCTTTAGAAGTGGTGTTAGATACCTTTGGTGGAAAAACCCGAAATGACTACAGAATAATTCCAGGTGCTCCAAGTTCTGAAGGGAGCGGCCATCACAAGGGCATACCAGAATCAATTTGGGGTCAAACGGGCCATGAGGAAAGCAAATAGCTGAATGTATTGTGCCCAAGCGAATTTGGCTAAAAGTGATCTTTCCCAAGGGTGTCTAACAACAGAAAGGTAGGGTTCAGGGCCGGCATCAGTTTTCAGAAGTAGGAGAGATCTGGTGGTGGATTTCTCGAGCGCATTGGATTCTCTGTTTTTCTTTAGGTGATTTAGAAACAGTTCCCTGCTGAATCTCCTGCCCTCCTTTCTGAGGAGGTGGGGCCTATTAAACAAATCAGGGCGGTTTAGGGATAGGGCAACGAACTTGATGTAGTTTAACCATCTAATCCCTTGGCTATGCACACATCCAAGGCAATCTTCAATCACATCCCTGTTGAACGCCATGTGCTCACCACGCCCCACTGAAAGCCACAATAACAATGGGGCCAGTTTCACACAGTCCTCCACGTAAGCGAGACCCAACTCTTCAAGGACAGATAGCAATGGGCTGCCTAGTCCCAAACCCAGGAGTTTCCTGCACGGTGAGTTATAATAAAGCTGGTATTTAAGAGGTGCCGGTAGTACCATTTCATTTACTGGTGTTGCCGCTGTGAACACTTTCCTTAACATGTGTTCTATATTGCATGTGCAATATGTATACGTGATATGTGTGGGCTTGGTTCAAGCATTATCCACTTTTCAAACAGCAAGTAGGCAGTAGCGGCTGGCATGGCTCTCTGGTGGGGGGGCGGGCGCAAGGTCACGCGGGGTGTTGGGGTCGCATGGGTAGGGGGGGTCACGTGGGAGGGGGGTCAATGATAATTAAAAAAAAAAATTAAACCTACATTTCCGTCGGCCCGGGTCCTGCGTCTTCACTGCTCCTGCCTCCTACAGGAACAGGAAGCAGGCAGCCAGGCTCCCTCCCCTAAACCAATCACAACGTCGTTGCGATTGGTCGGGGCGCCGCCCTGCCAGGGGCTGTAGGGGATGGCATGTTCTCCATGCAGGATGGGCAGAGTGCACATGACTGGTTTGGGCGGACCAAACAGTCTTTGTGCACTCAGGAGTGGACAAACCACTCCCCAGGGCAGCTTCGCCCACCCACCCGCCTGCAATGCGCAAAGAAACATAAAATGGTAATAACCACAAATTATTACCATTTTAGGTTTTGGCTTTCTTGCACTGCGAGAAAGCAGTGGGGCGATGCTCCTCCACCCTAGTGGAGGAGGCGCCCCTGCGAAGTAACTACTGCAGTACATTCTCATCTGAGAGGGCAAAGTCGAAGGTCAGCATACCTATCTGCATCATTAACACAGTAGATTCGATCAGCTGTCACTCAAAGACAGAACGCGCGTAAAAATTATTCTATTAAACTTCCTTGCACTGAAAGAATGGAATGGCCGCATTTTGAATCTAAAGTCTACTTAATGGTGGTATATTACTGTGCTGTGCTTCTACCCTTTAGACAATGCTAACCATAAGAAAACAAATTAGGCATGCCAGGATGTAGACAGCGTATCGACGAAATGCCAGTGTTCCTTGAAAGGCGGAAGGACATTCAAATGATGCTCCGAGGTGAGCATGAAGGGATGCGAGCAGAGCTGTGCGCCAAGAATTAATCTGAGCTGGACAGACATGGAGGGTGTGATGAACGGCATGGGAGCCCACTGAGAGTGTTGCTGAATTTAGTACAGAACACTCCTGCAAGGCACATTGCCAAATATCCGCAATAAAAGATAATGCAGGGTGGCAGGTGTGTGTCAACCACACAGACTGGCACATCAGAGCAGTCCACGCCAACGCCATGTCAGTCTCTCACCTCAAGTGGCTGAATCTTGTCGAAACCACGGACTGCGATGCCCTTTGTGCAGCTGAAAAACACTCTCTACACGCATCAGTGCCTTTGGAAAAAAATCACTCAAAGGGTTGCTAATTCCTCTTTTCAGAAGTTTTACAGAGAAGGTAGCGAAGTGTACACGAGAAACTCATAAGAATCAGTGCAGCAATATGCTTTGGGAGTTAACGATCACTGCTGCTATCTGCAGTAATTCGAAGGTAACGAGTTTGAAGCAGGGCAAAGACAAACTCAGCAATTCATCCTTAAGAGGCGGATTAATTGAGGTCCATTAGAACTGTGCAATAGTATCCTATGATATGTACAGAAACAGCTGATGTGTGAAGTAGGATTGAAAATAAGTGAGCGTGAGAGTAAGAGTGGGTGAAGGAGAGTGAGGGAGCCTGCATGTGGGTCAGTTAGAATGTGTGAGCGATGTGGAATGAGTGTATGTGAGAGAGTGTGTGTGTTTTTGAGTGTTTGTCATGCTTGCAACTCTGCCTCTGCCCATGGCATATTAGGGGTACTTCTTTATTTATGGAGGCACCCAAGACATCATGCTGCCGCTGGTCATTCTTGGCACATAGGAGGGCCCCTGTGGCAAAAATCAGACTCTGGCAAACTGGTGATAACTCTTGGTTACATGGGCAGCCATGGCAAAATTCTGGTGCTGGAATTTGGGAGTTAATTCTTAGCCGAGGGGAGGGCAACCATGGCACATTGAGGACGGGAGGCATTCAAGAGAAAAAGATGGCTTCTTAGACATACTGGAGGTATTTCTGAACTTATGACGCACCCATGGTATATGGGCACTCTAATGGTAACATTCCAGTGCTGATTCATATGTAATTATTAGCATTAGCAGGGTACCCATGGCATATGAGGGGCAACCATGACAAAATGTTGGCAATGGCACACTGAAGGTATTTCTTAACATATGGGGGGACTCCATATCAAATTTGGTAAAAAAAAGAGGCCAACTCCTGGCATTTGGCTTTATTGGTACACCATGAAAGTACTGTACTATTTCCTGAGTTCCCTTTTAACTTTTTCACACATTTTTGCAAAAATTGTGCTAAAAAAATGTAACATTTCACCTAATGTAAAAAAAAAATTCTAAAACGTTCACAAGAAGAATTCCCCAGAACCCACTAAGATATAGGGGAGAGGAGTTGGCCTAACGGCTAGGGCGGTCAACCTCGAATCTTGGGAACTGGGTTCGAGTCTCGGCAATGACACTGAACATCCTGTGATTCTGGGCAAATCACTTAATCGCCCCGTGCCTAACAAAAATGAATGTGTCCTCATGTAATGCAACTGGTGCTATGTAAAGCGCTCTGTTACCCGATTCGTCACCTTGCGTGATGCAAGGGCAATGCAAGCCCTTGATAAATCTGGCCCTCAGTGATCAAGTGATTATGTTCAAGAAGTGAGAAAGATAGTGCATCAGCAATTGCATAACTGTTTTTTGAAAGGTTAAGTGTTATATAATTAAATTGTATGACAATAGGACACGGTCTGCAGGCTTATGGAAATTAATATTTTTGATGCCAACTATGAAGTTAAGATGTCCTGCACTCAGTGCACTCACATACACCAGTTACCTTCTTTCTGCAGTAATAAGTACAGAAAAAACACCAAGAGGCGCCCAAAAACAAAGAATAATTATCTTACAAAAGTGAATTTATCCCACTCGAACCTGTTAATAAAATATTTTTTTATTTGTTTCTGTTTCGAGTTTGCACAAATAGGGCTTGCACAAATGTCACAAAAGTTCCCAAAATAATTACACAAACCTCATTAATTCTCAGTTATTAGGCTAACAATAAATTCTCTAAAAAGTGTGATTGGTGTTCAATTCTATCACATACGTAATAGTTTCAAAAATACTTCCTAACCGATTTCAGCCTCAAAAGTACAAAGTCGTCCGAGATTTTCAACCAACAAATGAGTCTCTGATCACATGCATCTCTCACAAGGCTTAGCTATCCATAACAATCAACTACCACACCATCATTCCCAAAAGTGTCACAAACGCAGAATCAAAAATTCTTATCCTCAGCCTCCACGTTAGAAAGATGAGATATGAAGTTATCTAGTCAATCATATATAAGACCCACGATACGGCTTCGAGTGAGTCTCTTCTCACCCAAAATTAGCGGACCGTTAATGGCGTCTGAGGAACACAACTTTCAATTTTGCATTTATTTTGTATTTGTGATAGTTCATCTTGTGGAAACAGTAGAGTGATCATTGATTGTTCTTAAAGCTGCATCGCAGGTTTGAAACACATGATATGCAGGCTACTTTGTATAAAAAACATGAGTCATCCTGCAGTTATATATGGTAATTTCTGCGTTAAATTGTGAATTTCCTATTTTTTTTATATTTCCCTCAATTGTTTTTTCAATCAATAAATTGACATTAAGATAGATATCCCAATCTCTTGAATTGTAAAATAGTTAAAATGTGATGAGGTAAGAGGCAAAATGGGGTGGTATGAGGGTCGTTCTGTGCAGAGGAAAGGCCGCTTAATCTTAAAACGCTACGAAATGAGGAGTGATATAATGAGAAGAAAGATTCATGGTGAGCACAGTAATTGCAGCTAACATATGGTGTGACATTGAATATATGAACCGCCACCTACTTAGCCAAGGGCCATGGAAGGATTACTTGGTCTTTGACTGACCCCGCAGGTAAAACGTCAAAGACTTTGACCAAGGTCAAGGTAGGCTTTTCTTGTTGCTTCCCACCACCACTTCAAGGCTCACCAATAGCATATGGCACTAACGATCCAAAAACTGTACCTAACTATGGCTGGTTCAAAACGATAGTTGTTAGTTTTGAGATACAGTGGTGTGTGTGACATAGGGGGTCTATTAGGATGGCGGCCGCAAAACCACCCCGACCGCCATGGTAGCGGAAAACAACCACCCACCGGTACCGCGTCAAAACCGGCGGCCAGATTAGGATGTCCCGCCCAAAAAAACCGACCGAAGCGGTAAGAGCCACCTAAAAACCGCCCGTAGCGGGCGGAGAAGGCGAAAACCCGTACGTGGTGGTCGGATTCTCGGAGGAAAAAAAACAAACCGCCGCCAGGACAGCGGAGACACCGCACGGAATATTAGGATATCCCCGATGTGACCGCGGTACGTTCCGCTGTATCCGACCGCCGAAAACACCAACAGTGATGAATGGGAGAGCCGCCGGAAGAACAGCAGCATAGCCACCGCTGCGGACGCTCCGTGACAAATATGGCGGTGGACAGAAAAAACTCACAAGGCAACAAAGTGCACACAGCAAACTAGCCATGCACCAAAAAACACATAACACACCCCAATGACACAACCACATGGCAACTACAAAAATACAAATCACAGGACTACCCACACAACACACCTGACAGCAATACCCCATTTTGACACACCCACATAGCTGAGTATAAAACCAGCCCCTTCCTTGACCACAATCCTTTGCAATACTCCACAACTGAAGGGCCCAACACCAGAGCACAAAGGAGAGGCAAAACTGCACACCATCACTACTCACACCACACACAGCACCACCACTTCCACACCTGCACCTCTAACCCCTCTGCACATCACACACCATACACATCACCCCCACCCCCACAACTTACACACCTGCACCTCAAACCCCTTAGCACATCACACACCATGGCACCACAGAAAATGCAAAAATTCACAGACAGTGAGTTGACAGTCATGGTAGATGAGATAGTCAGAGTTGAACCACAACTGTTTGGTAACCTGGTCCAACAGACACCATTAGCCAGAATAAATCAAATGTGGGCAAGGATAGTCGATAAGGTCAATGCAGTAGGGACCATCCCGCGCTCCAAGAAGGAGATTATGAAGCAGTGGCATGACCTCAAGAGCAAGGTGAAAGAGAAGAACAACAAGAACCGTGAGCTGGCTCAGAGGACTGGCGGTGGCCCTCCCATTACACCAAGAACATTCACTGCATGGGAGGATAAGGTGCTTGCCATACTGCATCCAGAGAGTCTCACAGGAATACCCGGGGGAGTGGAGGCTGGTAAGTACAAACAAAAGTAGACCATTACGCAGCAATGTACTGTCCAGCACAACTACAAAGCTACATCTCAGAGGCACAAGCATATCCATATGCACCACAATATCCAACACATGTCCCACAGATGTAACATCCACTACATCTGAATCACACCCCAAAAGGTAGCCAACATTTACAGGGTTGTATGTGCCCAGGCAAATAGCACTACAACTCCCACCATGCCCCCTGTCCCACCTCTGAGCAGGATGGAGCACTCCACACCCAGAAGCATTTGGTAGCCATTGTCTCACCACAAAAAAAGTAACAGGTAGGTAGCCATCTTAACAGGGAGGGCTGTTTGGGGGTGTGAGGCCTGCACGACAACTCCCACCATGCCCCCTGTCTCACCCCTGAGCAGGATGGAGCACTCCACACCCAAAAGCATTTGGAAGCCATTGTCTCACCACAAACAAACTAACAGGTAGGTAGCCATCTTCCCTGGGAGGGCTGTTTGGGGGTGGGAGGCCTGCACAACAACTCCCACCATGCCCTGTTAGAAATGGGATCTCTAGTTGGCAAGGGCTTGCACCTTTGTCCAAGTAGGGACCCTTCTTCCTAGTCAGGGTAAGGGAGTTACACTCCTAAAATAACCCCTGCTCACCCCCTTGGTAGCTTGGCACGAGCAGTCAGGCTTATTCTAGAGGCCGTGTGTAAAGCATTTGCACATAACCAACAGTAATACAGTGTAAGCACTACAAATTGACACCACACCAGTTTAGAAAAATATCCAATATTTTTATATACTTTAAAACAAGACCAAATACGATAAAAATCCACCGTACAATACTTTAAAAATGATTACGTTGCAAGATAACTTCTTCTTTGCAGGAATAGTTCAAAAACAAAGTTCGTATGCAGTCGGTAGCTCCGTCCGAGTCTACCGCGATGCTGAAAACCACAGAGTCTAACAGTTCCAGCCGACCGCGTCGATACGGGCCAGCAGAGTCGTAAACAGACTCGGTCACAGTACCTTTTCTCGTTGTGGCGGGCACGGAGTGTGCGAGCCGGTCGGCGTACATCGCGGTTGCGGGGCAAGATGGAAGCGGTGCAGGGCGCGGTGTCCTCTCGATGCGGTGCAGGCAGCGGCTCGGTGACAATCGTGTAGACGGAGTCGGTGAGTCCAAGGTGTGCGGTGCAGGGTGAGACGGTGCTCGATGCGGTGCTGGCAGGTTGCGATGCAGGCGACCAAGCCGGAGTGCGGGAGCTGGCGTCGGACAGCGGTTCAAGTCGGAGCGGTGTGTCGCAAGCGTGCGAGCGGTGCCCCAACTTCGATGCGGTCACGAGTGTTGAGCCAGTTGCAGCGACAGCGTCGGTCTGGTCCGGCTGGCACAGTGAAGCGATGCGATGCGAACTGCGGTGCCCACAGGTCACGGTGCAAGCAGCGGCTCAGTGGCGATGGCGTCGGACGTCGTCGTCGGTGAGACCAGGGTTGCGGTGCGAGATGCGGACGGTGGGGTCTGCTGTGCAAACAGGACACCGGGCCAGGGATGGAGTCGGTTGACGGAGTCGGTTGCGGTTCCCTTCCTCTGTGGCAACTGAAACAGCGGTTCCAGAAGCGGTACCCAGAGGGTTGTGAAGTCTTTGCAGTCCCTGAGACTTCTTAACAGGAGGCCAGCTCGGTTTCAGGCCCTTGGAGATTCTCAGCACAAGTAGTAGAAAGTTCAGTCCAGTCCTTTCACTGCCCAAGGCAGAAGCAGCAGCTGCAGGCCAACCCAACAAAGCAACAACACAGCAAAGGGGCAGTACTCCTCCTGGCAGCTCTTCCAGCTCTTCGTCTTGGCAGGTTCCTTGATTCCAGCGAGATCTAAATTCATGGGGTCAGGGCCCCAATATTTATATCCCAAATTCCTTTGTTCTCTGAAGGCAGAGAGGCCTTTGCCTAGTCCAAACCAGTTCTGGAGCACTTTGTTGACAAGTCTCCGTCCTTTCTTTCAGAGAGTAGGCCAGGGACATCAGACGCACCACAGGAGGTGGAGCCAGCATTGTGGAGGGAAGGCCCAGCCCTATTCAGGTCCCAGGTGCATCTCCTCCCACCCATCTACATGTAGATCTTGCTATACAGCCCTGTGCTGACTCACCCTGTCTCCTGGCATCCCCCAGCCCCTGTCACTCTCACTCCAGACAAGGAATACACAACCTCGCAGAGGCAGGCTTGGATGGTTAGACAAGAAAATACCCACTTTCTAAAAGTGGTATTTTCAAACACAGAATGTTAAAACCAACTTCACTAAAAGATGCATTTTATCATTCTGAGTCCAGGCATACTAAACTCGAATTTCTACCATGTTCCCTGGGTCAGTTAGGATTATAGGCTGTAATAATCAAAACTGCCCATTCTGGCCTATGGGGAACAGGTAGCCTTGCAATAGTGAAAACGAAATAGGCTGTAATTCACTATCAGGACATGCCACACACACCAGGGCATGTCCTACCTTTCGCATACAATGCACCCTGCCCACAGGGGTACCTTGGGCCTACCTTAGGGGTGACTAACATGTAGAAAAGGGAAGGTTTAGGGACTTGCAAGTGTGCGCACTTGCCAAGTCGACATGGCAGCCCCAGGCTGCGCACAGTCTCTGCAATGGCAGGCCAGAGTTACACTTTACGGGCTGTTTGCGTGGGTGGCACAATCCAGTGCTGCAGCCCACCAACAGCATTTGATCTATAGGCCCTGGCACTCTCAGTGCACTTTACAAGGGACTGACACATAAACCAAATAGGCCAATCATGGAAACACCAATCCATAACACATTTTATACAGGAGCACTTGCACTTTCCCATTGGACAGCAGTGAGGAAATTGCGCAGAATCATTACACCAGCAAAAACAGAGTCAAAACCAGGAGGTCAGAAAGCAAAAAGTCAGGGGAAACACGCCAAAAGATGCCAAGTCTAACATGCCCCCTGTCCCACCCCTGAGCAGGATGGAGCACTCCACCCCCAGAAGCATTTGGAAGCCATTGTCTCACCACAAACAAACTAACAGGTAGGTAGCCATCTTAACAGGGAGGGCTGTTTGGGGGTGGGAGGCCTGCACGACAACTCGCACCATGACCCCTGTCCCACCCCTGAGCAGGATGGAGCACTCCACACCCAGAAGCATTTGGAAGCCATTGTCTCACCACAAACAAACTAACAGGTAAGTAGCCATCTTAACAGGGAGGGCTGTTTGGGGGTGGGAGGCCTGCATAACAACTCCCACCATGCCCCCTGTCCCACCCCAGAGCAGGATGGAGCACTCCACACCCGGAAGCATTTGGAAGCCATTGTCTCACCACAAACAAACTAACAGGTAGGTAGCCATCTTCCCTGGGAGGGCTGTTTGGGAGTGGGAGGCCTGCACAACAACTCCCGCCATGCCCCCTGTCCCACCCCTGAGCAGGATGGAGCACTGCACACCCAGAAGCATTTGGAAGCCATTGTCTCACCACAAACAAACTAACAGGTAGGTAGCCATCTTAACAGGGAGGGCTGTTTGGGGGTGGGAAGACTGCAGTACTACTCCCACCATGCCCCCTTGTTCCCCAGCTCATCAAGATGGAGCACTCCCTCCCACCCAGATGCATGTGTCAGTCATTGCACTGTCCACTTCAAACTAACAGGTAGGTAGACATATTATGCCCTCTTGTCCCACCCCTGAGCAGGATGGAAGCCTCCAACACACACACACATAGATGTGACACAGATCCAACACAAATGTGAAAACAGACCAGGTAAGTAGCCAGTACATGCACACAGCCATTCCTCCCAAAAAGCATGGTGCCATATGACAACACCAGCCCTCTCATCACACAAAAATACACACAGATCCTATTGCCACTCACAGTGTGCAGACAGCTAAGCAAATGTAACTGTCACAGCAACCAAAGTGTGACACACCAATTCACATGTAGAAGAAAGTCTGTGCACAATCATGCACAGCACTGAATGCCATGTGTAAGTGCCATGTGGCCAGAGCAGCAAGGACCATATGTAAACAAAGAAAGCATGGTTGTCGGTGCAAATTCTGATTTGCACATGCCATTACAAAGGTATGCATGAGATGACAATGGCCAGTTCATGCTCAGATGTAACGTCTGCCAGGGCAGAGTGATCAACAAAGAGGCGTCACAGAAATGCTTTGTTGCGCTAGTCCCTAGATGGCAACATGTCCCTGTAATCACAAAACATGTACGTGTTCATGGTATGTTGTGACACCTCACACCATGGACAACTAATGCATGTACCTCAACATCATCTCAGGAGGCACAGTAGTGCGCATACAAACAATGTGATGACTAGTCAACTGTGTGGTATACAAACAGTGAATAATACACAGCTAACACAGCTAACACAAAGCTTGCGGGGTGCACTACAATCACCATTTCCCATCTGTCCCACAGGTGACCAAGAACTGACTGCAGAGGACAACACCAGCAACCTGCAGAGCCAGTCATCCCCCCAGAACATGGACTCTCGGATGTTGACACCCGGTATTCAGAGGACGAGGACCTTGAACCCGGCCCATCTGGTGTGCCAGGGCGCAACTGGTCCCAGGACCCCATCGTCCACCCCACCACATCTGCAGCAACACCAACAGCTACGCAGACCACTGCTGTTACGGCCTGTGCGTCCTACACCACCACCACCAGTGCTACCTGCAACACCCTCCCTGTCCCAGAAGATTACCACCCCACACCACCAACTGAGGAGGGCAGGGAGAGGATGCGGGTGCCTACAGTGGTGAGGCAACAGGTCTGTGGCAGCAGGGCAGGTGGGAGTGGCAGGGTCACTCACAGACAACCAGAGCCTGGTACCAAAGCCCTGGACAGCATAAACAGAGTCCTTGGGGCATATGAACGGGCCCAGGGACGAACGGCCCAGTCAGAAGAAGATTCCTGCGAGCTCCTCCGGATGAAGAGGTCCATGGACACCCGCATGGGACAAATTGTGGACCTCCTGGGCCAGATAGTGGCGGCAATGAGGGACAGGCCTGCACCACAAACAATGCTCGATGAGATGAAACAAGAAACTGAGGGCTATAGAGAATATCTAGTCAATAAAAAAATGAATAAACTTAGAAAGGATATTGATAAATTCAGCGCAGAAAAAGTATATCCGTATCTAGGTAAAGAATATTACGATTCAAAAAGGGATCAGAGATGGAAAAAACCCAACCACCAGAGATCCATCTATTCTAGAGGTGGAAATAAGAGGATTACCTTCTCTGATACATCCTGCTCTAGCAGTGATGAGGAAGAACAACATCCTGATATTCGGGGCAGACCTGGATCTAATGCAGAATCAGATACTTTTTTAGGGCAACGCCAAAAGCGAGATCAGGGGAACTACAGGAACCCCAACAGAGGGGAACCAGCAAGGAATTATCCACCCCAGGAATATCTAAAGACCAGGAATCGCAGATACTGGCGATAGATAAAATTCCCATTTTCAATCTTTCATCCAAATATTTAAATTTAGTAGAAAAAAAAGTCCTAGAGAGAGGGTTTAGCTTCGCACCAACAGTAGCACCTAATAGATTTGAATTTGAGAAAGATCTCAAACTTTTTTTTTTGAAAAATCAGGCTTAAAGATTTCTTTGCAGGGAGAGAGGACCGTCCTAACATTAATATTTCTGGTTTTTGTGGCAAATCGTCATTCACCCCTAATTTAGGACAAGTCAGCAATAATATTGAGATCTTTGAAAAGACTGTGGAGATAGAAATCAAAAAGGTATTAGAACGCCCACATAAAATTGATAGCAACTTCTCACAGGCCCATAGGATAGCACTTAGAGAACTCAAAGAAGATGCTACCATTACTATCAAACCCGCCGACAAAGGCGGTGGGGTAGTCATCTTTGATTATAAGGACTATGATAAGAAAATGATGAGCCTATTAAGTGTGAAAGAACACTACAAACAAGTATCCCACTCTAAAAATGTTCAATTAAAGAAAGATGTCTGTGAACTACTAGATTTAGCAAAGAGTGAACAATGGGTTTGCGAGGATGAATACAAATTCTTATGCAACCTGGATCCCATTACACCGGCAATTTACGGGTTGCCGAAAATCCATAAAGATATCCATAATCCTCCCATGCGACCCATTGTGAGCAGCATTGGTTCTATTTTAGAACCTCTTAGCAAATATGCTGATTTCTTTTTAAAACCGATTGTAGCTAAACAGAAATCCTACCTGAGAGATTCAGCGCATGCGATTGCTACCTTTGAAGGTTTGGGCTTCAATGGGGTGACCCAATTATTGGTCACCCTTGACATTGAAGCCCTATATACAAACATCCCCCAAGATGACACAATTAGAACAGTAGGATCTATTCTACAGGAGGAAGATCTTGGGGGTGGGAATATTGATTTTATAATGAGTTGTGTCAGCATGGTACTGAAAAACAATCTCTTTCTATACAAGAAGGATCTGTACCAACAAATAAAGGGGACCAGCATGGGCGCGACCTGCGCCCCAAGTCTGGCCTGCCTTTATGTTAGTAAATTTGAGCAGGTCCATGTGTTTAATGAGTTAGCCCCCTTTTTTGAGAATATTAGTCACTGGTACCGTTTCATTGACGATATTATTTTCATCTGGAGCGGTGCCAGTGACCAACTGGAGGAATTTAGTTCCTGGTTGAATCTGGGAGATATAAACCTTAGATTTACCTCCCAGTGGAGCAGGTCTCATGTAAATTTTCTAGATATTTGTATTAAAAATGAGGACAACAGACTGGCGGTAGAACTGTATAGTAAACCGACGGATAAAAATACTCTGTTACATTACAAAAGCCACCACCCTAAAGCTCAGAAAGATAACATCCCCTTTGGGGAATTCCTGCGTCTCCGCAGGAATTGTACCACCATTAGTGATTTCCGTGTACATTCTGAGGGTCTCAAAAAGAAACTTAGCGACAGGGGCTATCCGAAAAAACTGATTAAAAACTCATTTAAACGAGCTAGATTTTACGATCGAGAGTCTATGTTTGATCTCAATAAAAAGAAAGAAAAGAATAAAACCACTGAGAAGATAGTGTTTGTAAGTAAATTTTCACAAGTGAGTAATCAAATAAAAAATATCATAAATAGGAATTGGAAAATTATTAACGATGACAGAGAAGTACCACTCGAGAAACCTATATTTGCCTTCAGGCGCAACAAAAATTTGCGTAACTCATTGGTGCATACATATACCGATAAGGAAGAGAATACTCAAACTGCGTTGTTCCAGACCAAAGCGATGGGAAACAATAAATGTGGGTCCTGTTCAGTCTGTGAACAATGTATAGTAGCCAAGAAGGTAGAACATAAAGGTCAAACCTTTGTATCTAAAGAACTTACCAATTGCAGAACTAAAAACGTGGTTTACTTCCTGGTTTGCCCGTGTGGCTTAGGCTACGTGGGCGAAACAGGACGTGAGCTACGTGCTAGATTAGTAGAACATAAGTCTGCTATACGCACTAATAAAGAGAATGCACCATTGACCGCACATTTCCTACAGCAAAATCACAAATGTGAAGATTTTAAATGGTTCATATTGGAAAGAATCAAGTATAATAGGCGAGGAGGTAATGTAGATGAAACCAGAAAAATGAGAGAACAATGGTACATGTGTATTTTAGATACCATTAACAAAGGCTTAAATTCAAGAGAAGACTGGATGTCATTTATTACATAGATAGATCCCTGATAATATGGTGGGAGTAGTTTGCAGCTTATGTATTTGTATCGAAGGATTTTAGCTCCTTTCGTTTTTTATTTTGGCAATGATTTTATTTGCCAAACTCTTAATTGCGTTCAGAAGGATCTACTGTCCCTTTATAAATAAGACTAGGACTAAAATAGAGGTTTTAGATCGCCTTTCTTTGCCATCCTGGACAATGGATTAGCTAAGGTAGAAACTTTCTGGATTACATTTCCTAGAAAGATAGGTATTACTCCCTTTTCTCTGCCAACCCATATAATGGATTAGCCAAGGTAGACTCTTATTGGATTACATTTCCGATAGTGTCCAACAGGCCGGGAGGGATAGTTGTCTTTGATAGTAATACGGGATATGTTCTCGTAAACACGTCCCTTTTCTTCTAATTTAGGAAGCAAATATTTTGCTTCGATGTAGTTGTTAGCAGGCTTATACCTACATTTATAGTTGGCAGGGACATTCCATAGGAAGTATACTGTTAGCGCCTATGAATAACGAGCAAGGTTGATACCATCGATTTAACATGCTCCAAGATGGCGCTTGTTTCCGGCAGTTGTTAGAAAGTAATTTTTCTCCCATTGCTCGTGGTGGTCACAACCCGGAAGGTATCGCGATCCGGAAATAGCAGCAATGACGCGCGGAAGCCAGAGCAGCCACACTGATTGAAGTCAGGTGCTACCCTGACTCTTAACGGTATATATATACTGGTGGGGGGCGCGTTTTCATCACGTCGCTGACAATATACGCAGAGACGATACCATGCCGGAGCATTTATAGATTGAAGTAAGTGGTTAGGGATTAAGATATGGCCAGCGGTAGTGTAGACATATCTGTCTTTTGTTCTTATAATAGGAACAGCAAGAAGAGGAATAGGAAGATAGAACTGCCAATTAGAGTGATTCCCCTAAACATGCCTATTTTTACAAAATATACATGTGTAATACATAAGACCTTGGGTTATATTTGGTATGTATATATTCATGGACATAAGATGAATTTGTATGAATTCTTAAAGTTAGTTATCAAGGCACTGTCATAACGAGTCTTATAACTTATAGAACAGACAGATATGTAGTTATATGTTAGTTTTTGTACTATGTTATTCAGGATTACGTATTGATTGATTTTTGTGTTCTATCATACAGGTGTTTTTAACTGTTCGAGCTAAAAAATTTATGTGAAAGAGAGTCAAATTCTCTGTCTTGAGAAAGATGGCGGTATAAGATAGCCATCGAAACGCGTCGACGCTTTGATAACAACACAATTCGTGCAAGGGCTGCAGCCAACGAGTACCAAATAAATTTAGAAGTACCAGGCTCAATGCTCATTAATACACGGATGTGTATGCTGCTAAATGACACAGTGTGTCTAGGTTATGTACTCTCTTTCCTGTAATTGAATTGTTAACTAATTCCCTTTTTTTTTTAACTTTGTGCAATTTTTAACAGAATGTTTTTGGATTATGTCAATTGTCTTTCTTCATATTGTATTTTATGAAATATTTTTACACTAATAAATCGATTTATATTTTTCTAAGAACTGTAGGTGTTGAGGTAATCTGTGGACGATATATGGTCAAAACTTCTTGTGTATGTATTGTGTGGAATGGTATGAGAG
Source organism: Calotriton arnoldi (assembly GCA_963921515.1). Classification (NCBI taxonomy): domain Eukaryota; kingdom Metazoa; phylum Chordata; class Amphibia; order Caudata; family Salamandridae; genus Calotriton; species Calotriton arnoldi. Next base: position 105,200 of record CAWUFW010002233.1, read on the forward strand.
GAGTGTGGGTTGAATGAGAAACTAATACAATAGAAGATGTTTCTATGACACAATACTGCCCAAAGGATACTGTTTCTTCACTTTTCCACAAACAATACCTCCACCTCCCGCTGCTGTGCCGCAGGATGACAGTTCAACATCCTCCCCTGGGGCCACAGAGAGGGGTGAGTCCTCAGACCCCACAGGCCCTACAGCAGAGGCCCCCCCTGCCAAGCGACAAAGGGGCCGTCCCAAGAAATCCCTGGGAGTATCCCGTGGCAAAGCACCTGCCAAATGTCAGTCACGGAGCCAGCCATGATGGCAACACTCTGCACTACTGCATTGACTTTTTGGACTGTCCTTCCCCACACTGCCTTGTGAATGGCATCTGTCTGTTGGACTGGGTCACCACATCAATGTGGTGACAACTCGATTCTCTCATATACCATAACTGTCAACTCACTGCTTCACTAATCACCTCAATGTAAATGTTCACCCCCTCATATGTCACCATTGTAAATAAATACACCTCACACACATGTTGTTGTTTCTGCTCCGTCTTTATTCCAGGATGTGCAGTCTTCACCATGATTAAAATGTACCACGAGTATGGAATGTATGTAGGCAAGGAGAGGCTGAAGTGACCTAGGAAAACACAACAGAATAAGATTCACTAGTCTGGGTGTGGCATCACAGTCATCACACAACACATACCATAAAGCTATTACAGCATGCACACATCACAATGAGCAACAAGAACCAACATACACATCCTGTAGATGTTCGAAATTACCCTGTCCCATAAACATTGTCAGCCACCACTGAGTCAACAACCAGCTGCAGTCACAAAGCTCACATACACCTTCACAACAAGAGCAACATCATCAGACAATGGGTCCGTTGTACATTGTCACTCACCTTCAAGTGAAGTAGCGGTCGATGAGCTGTTGACGCAGGTCAACACCATCTTCCTCTCCACTGTCCTCATCACTGGACACGGGTTGGTTTGCAGGTGGTGGCCTTGGCTGCTCATCATCCTCCAGGATCAGGGGGATATCCTTGCGAATGGCTAGGTTGTGGAGCATGCAGCATGCCACTGCAATCTGACTCACCTTCCCGGGCGAGTACATGAGTGCACCTCCTGTTTTGTCAAGGCAGCAACATCGTGACTTCAGGAGACCAAAAGTCCGCTCCACCACACGACGTGTCCTCCCATGGGCATCATTGTAGCGTACATCAGCTGGTGTCCTGGGATTCCGCAGTGGGCTCAGCAACCACGGACGGTTGGGATATGCAGAGTCACCTAGGTGTGAGAAACACAGATAAACCTTGTAATTATACTGTGGCAGAGGACAGCATGTCACACACACAGCACGCTACTGGACTCTTCGTACTCACCCACAATCCATGCACACTCAGGAAGCAGATTAGCCATGAGCTGTGGTACGATGCTGTTCCGCATGATGTATGAGTCATGGGCTGATCCTGCAAATCTGGCACACACGTGCATGATGATCATGTCCGCCTGGCACACCACTTGCACATTTATGGAGTGGAAATGATTTCGATTCCTATAAATGTGCTCCCGTGCCTGTGGTGGAACAAGCCCAACATGGGTGCAATGAATGGCCCCAACAACATGGGGGATGTGTCCAAGGGCATAAAAGTCTCCCCTCACAGCCGCCAATTCAGGCACCCTGGGGAAATGGATATACCTGTCCTTGTATATCATCATGGCGGACAGGACATCACGCAGCACCATGCTGAACATGGGTTGCGACATCCCACCTGCGCTGGACACCGTGTGCTAGAATGATCCAGAGGCAAAAAAATGCAGTGCCACCATCACCTTAGACGTTGGGGTGAAAGCTGTTGGATATGTTCTGCGAGGCTGCAGGTGGGGCTCCAACATAGCACATAGGTTTTGGAGGGTGGCTCTATCCAGACGGAATTTCCGGATGACCTCCTCATCCTCCATGTCTGCCAGCACTGTGTAGGGACGATGCAGATTTGGTCTCCTCCTAGTTGAGATGAAAGTGGACACATGTCAATTCAATACACCATGAGACGTGTACAACATCTTACGTTTTGACTGACACAACGCCAACAATGACTGTCATCACAATTGAGTTACAGAGCAGCTTACACGTAGGGACACCTTCATTAACACTACTCGCACACTTGTCCCCTTTCACACAGCAAGTACATCCAAAACAACATCTGACTATGCGAATGCACGTAGGGATATGGCCACATCTAGCATGAGCAGGCCTGAGAGTACTTCATACAGCATATGTGTAAAACTGCAACACCACTGTCTCATACCTAGCTGCTGTACCTGACACACCTTCAGGCGTAAGTTGAACATGGCACACATCAACAACACAATGACCACAGGCTGAGCGTAAACAACAAGTGTGTGCATGATCCAAGAAAACAAGACAGTCAAATCTGCACATCCTATATTAAGACATACATCACTGTGATTTTCACAGCACTTTCACACATTGACATGTGTACACATTTGAGAGTCCATAACAACACTGTTCTGTGTACATGCCCATCAATATCACAAGTGACATGTGAGTGAGTACATGCCAATGTACTACATGACATACACAAACATGGCATGTGTAGTCAGCAGTGTGTTAAATGTTACACTGGCATCGTGTACACAATGATGTGCCATTAATCATGTGGCCACTGTGCACTGTTGATGACTGCCCATTGGCCATTGACACAGCATGATGTGTCCATAGGTGCTGACCAAGTGCTCCACCACCCAAATCACGATCACTCACCTCAATGTATGGCACCCAAATCTCGGAAGCTACCGCCTGCCACCAGCGGTGTGTCACCACCAATCCCTAGAACACACTCGTGGTAGTGAGAGATATATATGTATTGCCAAATGGCGCTTGGCATGCTCCGCCACCCAAATCACGGTCACAGGCACCAATGTATGGCACCCAAATCGTGGAAGCTACCGCCTGCCACCAGCGGTGTGTCACCACCAATCCCTAGAACACACTCGCGGTAGTGAGAGATATATATGTATTGCCAAATGGCACTTGGCGTGCTCCGCCACCCAAATCACAGTCACAGGCACCAATGTATGGCACCCAAATCGCGGAAGCTACCGCCTGCCACCAGCGGTGTGTCACCACCAATCCCTAGAACACACTTGCGGTAGTGAGAGATATATATGTATTGCCAAATGGCGCTTGGCATGCTCCGCCACCCAAATCACGGTCACAGGCACCAATGTATGGCACCCAAATTGCGGAAGCTACTGCCTGCCACCAGCGGTGTGTCACCACCAATCCCTAGAACACACTCGCGGTAGTGAGAGATACATATGTATTGCCAAATGGCGCTTGGCATGCTCCGCCACCCAAATCACGGTCACAGGCACCAATGTATGGCACCCAAATCACGGAAGCTACCGCCTGCCACCGGTGGTGTGTCACCGCCAATGCCCATGCCCTTGCAGCCAATGGGAACCGCAATCGCAGTAGCCTAATGCAATTTTGAAAATCGCGGAAGGCGTGCTCCGCCACCGCGGGGCCAGTCATTGGATGCAATTGAAAGATGTACCACCACGGTAGCGCATGCCTGGCCCCTGCGGTATGTCACCGCCAATGCCCATGCCCTTGCAGCCAATGGGAACCGCAATCGCGGTAGCCTAATGCAATTTTGAAAATCGCGGAAGGCGTGCTCCACCACCGCGGGCCGGTCATTGGATGCATTTGAAAAAGGCTGACCTGGCACACCAATTGCAGCAGCTTGGAACCACTGAAACTGCCCCAGGGAGCTATATATGTGGGAGAGAGCCTCACATTTCCACAGCTTCCAGGGACTGCTGCCTGAGACCCCTCACCTGCTGCTGCTGTCACCTGGCCACAGTGATGGCGAGGACTGAGAAGATCCGGGCCAGTCCCTTCACCAGTGAGGAGCTGGAGGTCCTGGTGGACGAGGTGCTCACACAGTATCCAAGGCTATATGGTGCCCCAAATGTCGTGGTAAGTCTTCAACAGTGTGAGTGAGAGTGCAGGGGGGGCACACATGAAGTTGAGCTGCTGCAGTATGTGCCTGCGAGTGTGGGGTTATGTCATGCACTGCCTAGCACGCTTTCTCCAGGGGGAAGGGGTGTGTAGCCTATTTCCCACGTTTCCCTGCCTGCACATCAAGATTTGAGGGACATGTATTGTCTTGTCAGCCATACAGTGACGCAGCAAAGTGGTAATGCAGCAGTCAGGACAGTGATTGCTTGTGTGAATGGCTGTGTGTGTCCCTGTTGTCCTTCTCAGTGTGAGCCCACCTGGCCTGCACAGTCACCGCCCAAACTGACAAGGACACATCACTGAATGTACAGAGCGTTACATGTGTCTTTTTTTCTTTACTCTCCTTCAATGAGCCATCTCAGCCCTGTAGCTTGCACACGACAGGCCTTGTGAGAAGGGTGTGGGTTTGTGAGATCATGTCCCTCAATGTGACCTCCATGACACAGTGAGCCATTCACAGGGCAAGGACATTGAGGGCTGCGCAGTGTTGGACACAGTGAGTCTAACCCCCAACATATGTTGATATGTAATGTATGTCTTGCTCTACCTAACGATGGACAGTAGATGTGGGCAGACTAGACATGGCTTCATGTGCTGGCATCCTGCATGTGTATGAGATGGGCAGGTACTGTGTCCACCCTCACACCTGCATGCATTTACATGTTGTTCTCCCATGCTGATGTACCATGTGAGATGCATTCTTGTTTCTGTGAGACATATCTGTGGATTTGGTATGAGTCAGTATCATGCCACTGTACTGAGAGATATTGGTACATAACACTGTGTCACTGATGTTTTCCCCCTCTTGTCTCCCATGCCTGCAGCTCAAAGTACACCAGTGTAAGGCCGTGTGGAGGGCCATTGCATGCAAGGTGCGGACTCTGGGTGTCTCATACCGACGGCGCACCCACTGCCACAAGAGGTGGGATGACATCTGCCGGCTGAGCAAGAACATGGCGGAGATGAGACTGGGTCTGCTCTCTCGGACTGGCAGGTTGGCGTGGCGCAGCATGACACCACTGATGGCCCGCATCTTGGCCGTGACACAGCCTGAGCTGGATGCACGTTTGAAGGAGCATCAGCAGCAAGCTAGGGGTGAGTATTCTGGGAAGGGTGACTTTGGCTGTGATTGGCTGCATGTGTTCACAGCCTGGGACAGCGCTGGGCTATGTGATGTTGGTAGTGTGATGCAGTGGCTTGTAAGTGGCCTCTGTGCTGGGTGCAGCTGTAATGCATTTGCCCTACCTGTACTTCCTAATGTGATTTGAGTACTGAGCATTGACATTGCATTCTGAGTCGTGGGCTTCAGGTATCGTCTGCATTGGGGTAGCCTGGGAAATCACATGGAAGGGAATCGCAGTGTGCCTAATCTCAGTGCGCTCTCATCAATGCGTGCATTGCCTAACCTCAGATTTGTGAGGCTTAGACATCTGACACCAATGTGCTACAGTACTTGTGCCCCACAGTACAACATGGTGGATGGCATGAGCTCATGGCCATTGTGGACTGTTATGTTAGAGTCTGTAACTGTGTTGTCCCCTTCTGCTCCATCCAGATATGACAGTGGCAACATGTTGTGGGGTTCATCCTTGCCCACATCAGGGCCCTATGTGTGCTCAGAGCTATTTGTGTGTCTGGTTGAACGGAGCCACCGGCAGGATATTGTGCTGTGTGGTCATCACATGGCTCACTTATGCCTGGTTTTCTTGTTTACACGCACTGTTCGAGTTCAAAATTGACGGTGCACAATGTCATAGCACAGGGTGGTGTGCAACATGTAGATTTCTTCATTTTCAGTAATGCTTTGCTTGCATATGTTTGTTCTGTTGATGCCAATGAACTGACCCTACATCTCTCTCTCTCATGCAGCATCTCCCGTGGGCACGGAAGGACAGGGGACGGACACCAGTGGTGAGGCCTCAAGCACAACAGCTGCACACAAGCACAGTGACACAGATGTGACCAGCGCCTCGGAGGGTAACAGGAGTCTGCTGGAGGAATCACAGCCAGAGACACAAAGCTCAACATCATCTGATGCCAGCGGTGACACATCCATGTTGGCGGGCACAGGGGACGGGGACTCTGCCTCCTCTCCCACCACACAGCGTACAGTGCCCACCCTCCCAGCTAATTCCACTGTTGCTGCCCGTGTTCGCACCAGTAAGCAGGGAAGAGTGTCCTTCACCCCAGGCACCGCTGCCCAGCCCCTGTCCCCCCTGCTGCCATCAGTGCTGAGTCTGTGGACCTTTTGCACCAGCTGTGTGTGGGCCAGACAGCTCTCCTCAATGCCTTCATAGACCACGACAAAAAGTTGGCACAGGTGGTTGCTTTCATGGAGGGCATACATTCAGACGTGGGTGGGCTACACCGGACTGTACAGTCTTTGTCCTCCGCAGTGACGGCAGCCCTTCAACTGGCACAATCTCGCAGTCCAGCTCCAGTCCCTTTGTCCACCCCTGTGCCAGTGGCCACATCGGACGATAGTGACCACGCACAACAGACGTCAAGGTCAAGATACAGCACACGCAGCACACATCAGCAACTGCCCAAGCGGTCCAGGGTGCAGACACCATCCCCACAGAAAACTAAAGCCACCCCAGAGCACAAAGACATAAGCCCGTCAGGCGACACCAAGGGCCACAAAGCCAAGAAGCAGACCTCAGGGTCACATGCCTCAGAGGCATCCCCAGCCAAGAACTCTCCTGTCCCAAAAGCGTCTCGCAAGCACAAGCAGACAGTTTCCGTGGTCGCTGAGAAGGTGGTGCCTGCTAAAAGTACACATAAGAAGGGCTCCAAGGCAGATTCACCCACAACCTCAACTCCCATCCAAAGCCCTGTGAAGCAGGGAAATGCGGGCACTGTAGGGGAAAACCTGGTAAACAGGGGATGGAGGGGCAAAGGCAAGGCCAGGCCAAGCGAACAGCTGGATCTAGCATGTCCCCAGAGGGAGGGCCACCATCTGCACCTGATGCAGCTTTGGTGGTGAGTGTGCCTGTTGTGGCCGCCCCACCTCCCACTCCTACCAAGACCACACTTCCATATCGAATCCCCAAGAAGTGGAAAGGTACCCCTCCACATTCTCCCTCCCACACTGTGTCTCATGGCAGCATATCTCCGCCTCCACGGGCCACCACACCACCCGGTCCAAGCAGCCCTCCGGCTCCCAAAGCCACTGATGCCTCAAGCTCAGCTGGTCCGCTCTCTCCCAGGTCCAGTCCTCCAACTGGCCCCGACACTCAGCCAGATCCCAGTCAGACTGACAGACAAGTCTGAGGCTAAATCCCCCTCACACACCTGTCTCTCCCACAGCGGTGCCTGTACTGCCCATTGTTATCCCCCTAGCTGTGTTGCTGCCCATGACTGTGTACAGTCTCACACATTCCCTGTGCAGCTTCTCATGTACCTACTCTGCTTTTTGGACTGGCCACTGGCCTTGCTGTACATTGCTGTGTTTGCCCATTCCCTGTGCAGCTTCTCATGTACCTACTCTGCTGTTTGGACTGGCCACTGGCCTTGCTGTACATTGCTGTGTTTGCCCATTCCTTGTGCAGCTTCTCATGTACCTACTCTGCTGTTTGGACTGGCCACTGGCCTTGCTCTTGTCTACTTTTTATGCCTATCTGTGACATTTGTAATAAAGACAGTTGCTCCTGTTGTCTGCTTTGTCAGTCTCCTTGCTAAATAAAGGGTTTTCTTTGTGGGTATGGTTTGATGTGACACATGCTATGTATGCCACTTTAACGTTGCCAGTTGCTAGTGACACTATTTCAGAGTTTGGCTGTGGTGAGAGGCACTTCGGTTCCACTTGACTCTGAGGCTTGGGGGTGCACTGATGGTTGTTTGTGATGATCTACTGTTATCCTAATGATTCTATGTTCAGGTTTGCTAAATTGTACACATGTCATGTTAGGATGCACTACCAGCACAGAGTGGGATTCTATCCACAGGATTGGAGGCAGGCTGGCCAGGGTCATCATGTATGTGTGATCTTACTTTATGTGTGCCCAGCAGTGTAGGTGTATAGTCATCTTGTGATGGTCAGTCATCCTAGTCACATGGGTTACTTTCAATGTGTGCACTTGGGTGGTCAGGAAGTGTGCAGTGTGGAGGGGGTGACTTTGTCGTGAGTCTTGATGTGTGTGTGCACCTGAAATGTCAACTACACACGTGTCACCCAGGAGTAGGGTGCCTGTTTGTGTAATTGTTCAGCCCTGTGATTGTGTGCACATGTGTGTGTTGTATGTTGTGCACTGTGCAGTGTGTTGGTGTGTCCTTGCAGTTCTGGCTGACTCCTACTTGTTGTTTTTGGCAATCGTGAGTATGCAGAGTATGTGACTGGCAAGTCAGTGTTGTGTTTTGTTGATCATCCATGTGTCTTGATGCTGTTTGTACTCACTGTGCATCCCTGCTCAGCCACACTGACATTGTGGATGTGTTTTCTCATGCATTGCTCTCACATGGGGCTTTATTGCCTCCAGTATGGCATGTGGTGTGTGGTGTCATACCATCCCCTATCTGTGCTTCAGATGCCTACCCATTGTGAGTCTGCACTCCATCTATTTGTGTATGGTACACTCCTGCCATGTCCACTACTGACATGCACACCACTTCACTTTCATGTCAGCTGTCCCCTTGGTTTGCCTGTGTGTGTGCCTCCCCATCACTTCATTTGTCACACTGTGCTTTGTGGTGCAGATCTTTGCACAGGACCAATGTGCCACTCAGGACATTTTCCCTATTGGTTATATGTGATTTTCTTGTACTGTTTAGCAGTCATGGTTGCTCATATGCAGTTCGACTGTTTGTGCTGCACAGTCCTCTGGTCAAGTTGTTTCCACTTTGGTGTCCCAGACTTGTGCATCTGTGGGTGTTGTGTTAGGTGTATGTGTGTTTGCTGAGGTACTGCTTCACTTCCTGAGTGTGATGTTGTCAGTGTGCTGTTTTGATTGTTGTTGTGGGTGTTCATGGTGTGTCACTCATGTCTGTGTGGGGCTGGTATGTTTGGTGTGCACACACTGCTTGGTGTGCATGCAGTGCTGTGGGTGTATATTGCCTTGTCCTTGCCTGGTGTGCATCCCCTGATGTCCTGCTGTGTTTGCAATGTGATTTATTGGCATGTGCTTCTGTTGTGTGTTTGATGTGGCTGTGTGCAGTGTTTGGGCTGTGTTGTCTCTTGCAGATGACAGATGCTCTGTGTGTTGTGTTCTATTTGCATGTCAGTGTGTGTGTTTTGTTGGTGTGGTGTGTTTCATTCAGATGTGTGTTGCCAGTGTGGTGTGCCTTACTTGTGTGTCTGTCACATGAACTTAGGTCTATTCTAGTTCCTGTGCTTGTGTTAGGTGCATCCCTGTTGTTTTCTCCTCTCATATCTGAGCTGTCTCTTGTCAGTCTTGTGCATGTGCAGCCATGTGGTACACTGTGACATCATGTTGACTTGATGGGTGGTGTGGTATGTCTGTCTGTGTGTCATTGTAGGCCCATTTCTCCCAGTTTGTGTCCATGATTGTTTTGTGATGGTGCACTTCTTGTCTGTGTTGTGGTATGTTGTCTGTGCATTGTTCCTGACTGATGGGGTTGTGCACTCCTGTTCTGTCTGTGCTCCCATTGCCTTTCCACAGTTTGGCTGCACAGTTCATGTCTGGTCTTGTTGTGCTTCTGTGGGTGTTTTAGTTGAGTTATGTGTTTGGGTGTTGTTTTTGTGCAGACATTGGTTTCTGGCAACCCTGTGTGTGTGTGATGTTTGTGGGTGCCCCCAGGGAGTGTGATTGTTTGTCTGTGTATTGACTGGACTTTATTGACACCCTTCTGTGTGTCTGGCACTGGTGTTGTGTGCTGCAGTTGTGATGGGGGGTATGTGTGAGGATTCCTACTTGTGTTTGACATCTATGGAGTGTGACAATGGGCCCTGTGTGTTGTGCTGCTGACATGCTCCTGTCAAGTAGTTGGATACATATGTGTGGCTGTTCACTGTTTGACTTCAGGGCCTTCCTTTCATCCCTGTGCCTATCCATGGGTTGCCTTGCTGTCTCCCTGAGTTGTTGCACTGAGGAGACTGTGGTTTGACTTCACTCACTGTGCCAGCCATGTGTGATTTGATGGGCTGAGGGTGTTCTTATATATTCCTTGTCTTGCATGTGATGTACACATGCTTGGTAGTTGGCTCCTTGGCCTTCCAATTGTGGGCACCTCACTTTAGCTTTCCTATATGTTGTACTCCATTGCTGCTGGCATGTGGTCTGTGTATGTGGCTGTGTGTCAGTGTGGGGTATGTCTGTGTGACTTGGCAGGCTGTGTGTCCAGTGGAGTGATTGTTCATTATCTGTGTGTGTGTGCATTTTCTGCTTGGACTCAGTTTTCTTGCCATGTGTGTGGTGTTGTTGTGGTGTGTGGGTTGCCCTGGTCCTGTGCTTCTGTGCTGTGTGTTCCTCTGCAGCCACTCCTGCTGTGGCTGTCTCCCTAGTTGTTTGGTGTGTGGTGCAGAGTGTGGTTTCACCTGGCTTGTTGTTGTGCATGGGGGAGCACAGGAGGGGCACATGGCATGTCCATTCATGGGGGGGGCCTGGAGTGTGGGGGTGGAGGTGTGGCCCTGTGGTCTTTGTGCACTACCCATGCCTGGCGCTGGCCCTGCCTTCTGCATTGTGCGCATGTTTTCCCGCATTTTCAACGCTGCGGTGACGTGACCGGGACATTACTTCATGATCGCGGTGGATGGGTGACCTGGATGCGGAGGGGTGATTTGGTGACAGGTAGGACATGTGTGGGTATACTTGTGGATGTGTTCCTGTCCCCACCAGGGTGTCTGGTGTGGACAGGAACCCTGGTTCAGCCCATGCGTTGTGTGTTGTGGTTGTGTGAGGAGTTGTGTTGCGTACCTGCGGCGGCGTCCGCGACGGGCCATGAGTTACTGGTGATGTATCAGGTACAGCGCCGGGAAGACGTGCAAAGCTGGGTCCATTGCGCTCGGGACCGGGCGGTTGGGACCGGGGATCAGGTTTAGCGCTCCGCTGTGATGCTTCCGCCGTCTCAGGTTGGGCGGTTTCTCCGCTGCGGTGCGACTGGCTGTTTGGGGCATCCTGATTTGTACGGCGGTCGGGACGTCGTCATTCCGCACGGCGGTGAGTCTCCATTGGCTCCCACCGCCGCGGTGGTGGGCGCACTTTGATGGCAGTTAGCGTTGCACCGCGCCGGACGGGAAATGGGCTACGTTTGGCCATCCTAATATGGCGGGCGTGAGATCCGTGAAAAAAGCATTTTCCTCCAGCACCGCGGTGGTGCCTCCGACCGCCATCGTAATAGGCCCCATAGTTTGGCAATCTAAATGGTGTTTTTAAACTCTCCCAGAGCTGTAAAATAGAAACAACCTTTCTGGTGTTTTTTTATTTTTTTTTATTTTTTGTTCAGTGAGGGGAGGAAGCTCCACAGAGCAAATATTTCTTTGAAAGTCAATGTGGGATGGATGAGAAACCTCAGCATAAAGATGTTGGCATGATTTGGTTTTCGAATGGCAATTCTTTAGGCTCCTGAATACCCTCCCCGCCTTACTAATGGATTGTGGCATTTGGCTCATTGATGACATGCACATCTCCTCCTTATTGCTACTTCAGTCTTGCCTGAGAGCTATGAAATGTTCTTTTGTACCCCTGCAATCCCCTTGCCTCAAATACACCACCGCAAATGTTTTACCTGAGACCCTCCTATTTTTATCAAATGGTAAGGAGTGAACAGTCCACCAACTGAAACTCGGGCATTTTACAACTGAGGTAGCTGTGAGATGTCCTTGTCCTAATTCTCTAGCTTGGTCGTTCAGAAGAGGGAGGTCCAGTTCAGCTACCCTGTGTGGTGTTCACATTTGCAATCATGACATTGGGACAGCTGTCAACTATGCTCTGGTGCTCCTCTTCTCAAAACATATTTGACAGATGTCCCAGTATCATGTTTGGAATTGCAAAAATAACATCACTCTACTTTCACTTCTCTTCCAAACCCATGTCAGAGGTAAAAGCCATGGAGTACTGAGATGCCAGGAGTCACAACTGCAGTTGTGATGATTCTGACACTGAGACAGCTGTCAAATGCCCAGATGTTACTTTCCTGACTCCTTGCCAAGGTGGATGGGTGGAAGGGGTCAATGGCTCCTAAGCTAGGCTGGGGTGGGATTCTATGATGATAGGCATAGAGTTTGCAACAAACTTCGATAGGGTGAAGGGAGGTGGAATGTAAAATGTCTTTACAACACTTTCAGACCCTAGGACAATGCACAGATCAGGGAAAGGGGATTGAATGAGCATAACCACCCACAGCAGCCCTTGGGCATGATCTGGTTAGATGACTTTCAATCAGGGGATAGAGCCAAGCAACACTGCCTTGTCATTATGCAAGGCCAGGGCATGGGAGAGGGACCAAAGTGACACCACACTCAGTTCAAAGCCAATAGGCAAAGCCAAAGAGGGTTGTTGTAGGAAAGTGGTTATTACTTGTGCAGGATGTGAGGACTGCACAAGTAATAGGTCTATAGTTTTCCCTTAGTGGGAACCATGCACCCTTTTGTAGTGCTTGACTCTCTCATGGTAGAGAAGCAGAGCAGTCCAAGGCCTACTCAGGGGAGGTGATGTGGGCTAGTAATCACCATTCATTGGCATGCAGTAATAACACTCAATAAATGATTGTCAAGTCAGTGTGTTTTCTTTAGAAAAAGGAAAAGTACATTTATAACACACACACACACCACTAAATACTATGCATTAATTTACAAATATATACATAAGGCAGGTTGAAAATACCATTGATGGCATTGTAAAATCACACTTACCCCTTAAATGATCATGACCCCAAAACCCCAGTACCCCCACCTATAGCAGCCAACACATCAACATATAGGGGAGGGGTATCATTTTAGATAAAACAGGCCTATTGGATTTATCAAGGGTTCATCATATTACAAGAGCAACAAACCACATGTTAAAAACACCATCATTTTGTGTGTAAGTGCAATCATCAATAATAACCATTTCTGAATGTAATTATTGATGTCAATAAAGCATATCAACCTTGATCACTAATCACTATCAAAACTATTGTATGTCCACACAAGCCCCCTCCTTACAAGTAATGAGTTAAATCTAACATCGACCCCCGGGCCCTGGCCCACTCTGGAGGTAATGTCAGGAAACGGCTCACCCTGGGGGTACTGTCAGGAAATGTGGCAGAGCCCCATGCTCCGTTATTCTCAAAAAGTCAATGGTCACCAGTCTTAAAAACAGCATAAATGATCCCCATTGGGCCGATTTGAACGGTCTTGGGCTCATTTCACTCCTGGTGGCAAGCTTTAGCCACCATGATCAGTTTTAGCAGACCTCCTGATCTCCAAGGTGGTGTACTTCTCAGGTAGCTGGTTCCACTGGCTCCCTGTGCCAGCTCTTCTCTTGGTCTTTGTTTCTGGGCGCAGAAATACATCTTTCCAATTCACTGACAAAATATCGATGTTAAAAATATAGAAGTAAAAAATATCAATGCAAAAATATAGAATGCAAGAATATCGACTCCCTATACTAAGACAGGTAAGTATAAAAATATCGTAAAAAAATTGATGTAAAAAATATAGTTGTACAAAATATCGAATTTTATATATATATATATATATATATATATATATATATACACATATGTATATATATATATATATATATATATATATATATATATATATATATATATATATATATATATATATATATATATATATATATATATCCATAAACAGCAGTGGGCTGGTGGGAGAAGCACGTGGCCTGGGGGGGACACCATGAGAAATGGATGGAGAATACAATATTGTGGGCAAGGTACATAGACGACCTTTTTATTATTTGGCGGGGGAGTCGATCCTCGGCTGAGGAATACATTACCTCACTAAATAAGAATAAATGTAATTTACAGTTCACGAGCCACATCAGTGACAAATCAGTGAATTACCTAGATCTAGAAGTATTTGTGGAACAAAATACACTACAAACACGCCTATACAGAAAGCCCACAGCAGGCAACGCTGTGTTACACGCAGCTAGTCATCACCCCAAAAGCCAGGTGAACAATATCCCATATGGGGAACTTTTGCGTCTCAAACACAACTGTTCGACCGAACAAGATTTTCAGCATGCGAGGGAAGAGGCGTTGGGGAGATTTAAAAGAAGAGGTTATACCAACTCAATCTTGAAACAGGCAAGTGACAGAGTAGAAAAAGAAGAAAGAAGCAATCTACTGGTTGCCAAAGTACAAAACAAAGTTCAACAAGAAGAACCAGTCAGAATGATAACAAACTACATTGAAAAATCGGGGACATTGTTCACATATTTAAGAAGAACTGGCACATACTTAAAACAGATAATGTGCTTAAAAATGTCATTCCAACTTACCCCCTGATAACATATAAGCGAAGCCAATCACTTAAAGATCATCTTGTCCATAGCCATTATGATGGTGTACCAAGGGTAAAAAATAGAATCGGTGCAGCAGGATTTTATCCATGCATGCATTGTAAGGCATGCAAATATAGCAATAAAGTAACAAGCTATAAAGGGAGACCAGGGGATCCTAGGCCTCTAAGAAACATCAAACAATTCCTAAACTGCAATTCAGACTACACGGTATATTGCCTGGAATGTCCATGTTCCAGGCGATATATAGGAAGCACAATCCATCCCACCAAAAACGTGTTCTTGAGCACATGCGTGCGATAACAAATAAGGATAAAAACTATCCAGTTGCACGCCACTTTGAAAAGTTTCACAAAAGTAACCGAGATCAGTTGAAATTTTTCTGTATCGATAGGGTAGGAGTTGAACAGAGAGGAGGTGATAGAATTAAAACTTTGCGTGTTTTGGAATCAAAATATATTATTGATCTCCAAACAAAGGCCCCTATAGGGCTAAACAACGATGAGGAACTTTGGGTACACCTTTAATAGGGGTGCAATAATTGAAACTGGAATTGCCCCCCCCCCCTTTTCCTCATATCTTCCTCTTTCCACCTCTCCGTACTCCTCATTTCCCTCTAAAAAACCTGACATGTGAATGCCCATTCAGGGCTTAATAAACACACAAAAGAGTGAACTCTATGAAATAATATACAAGATGTGAAAGAAATTATAATTTTTATTATATAAAAACATAATGAATTGTATATATTTATGAGATAAAAATCACTGTATTTTTGTAAATTGTTTACGAAACAATGTTCACCTATGTGTAAGAGTTTTTAATTCACTAATGAGCACTTTAACACTTTTTTATGGCAGTATTGCTCAGAAATTTAGAAAGACATATGTTAAGATGGCCGCCATGAATTTTAGCATTCAAGCTATGGAAGTCCGTCAACTATTTTTACGAAATATCATGTGACATTTCAAACAATGAAATACTGCCTGTTTCACACGGTTCAAACTGACATTGACAAAGCCGCGAGGCGAAACGCGTCTGTCGGTGCAGGGGTCTGCACAATAAAGCACTTCACTCTAAAACGGCTCCCGTGTGTGCTTTCCACTTAGGCATAAGAAGGATATGCCTCTTTGTTTCAATATATATATATATTCACTGAAAAAACCATAGGTTTCAGACACGTTATAGTTACAAATTAGCATTTAAAAACCTTTGAAATTCACTGAAAAAACCATAGGTTTTAGGGACAGTTATAGTTACTTGGACATTGCACTCGTACAAAACCCGTGAAATTCCCCGTTATAGTTAGTTCAGCTAACTATAACTCGCGCCCGCAATGCACTGCTGATGACGTCACATATTACATCACTCATGACATGGTCAGTGACATCACTGATGACATCACTGATGACATCTCAAATGACATCACTGATGACATCATCCAGTGACTGTGTGTTTCTGTAAAGTTTAAATATTTTTAATATATATAGGAAAAGACGTATTGAAGAATGAGTGGGTGTGTAAGTGTCTGTATGGATGATTTAGTAGGTGCGTGACTGACTCTATAAGTGAGTGATTTAACGTATCTTACTGAATGCATGGGTTAGTGACTAATCTGGGTGAATGTCTGTATCCGTCTGTCTGTTGCTGTGTAAGTGGCTGCATGTGTTTGTGAATAGCTAAATGAGTGTCTATATGAGTTATTGAATGCTTGTCTGAGTATCTGTATGGGTGCCTGAGTGTTTGTGTGGGAGGGGTGTGTGCAACTCTGTGCATAGATGTGTGAGTGGGTAATTCACTGGGTGGATGGTTTCAAGAGTGCATCTGTGATAGACTGTATGGGTGGGTAAGTGTGTGTAAGAGTGTGTTAGTGAGTGAATGTATGTCCCAGTGGTACATGTGTGAGTAACTACATATGTGAAAGGCAGTATATATGTGTGTTGGAGTATATAAATAGCTATAAGCAAGAGTGAGTGATTGTGATAGTGGCTGTATGGATGAGTGTGTGCTTGTATCAGTGATTGTATAAGAGCGTAACAATGTGCTACTATTTGTATGAGTAAGTGAGCTGGTGTGTGTATAACTGTATAGGTGAGTAAATGGCAGTGTGTTTAATTATTTGCATGACTGACTAGGTGTCTGAGTATCTCTATGGATGAGTGGCGTTGTTTGAGTGTCTATATAGGAGTAAGAGTGCATATGATAGTCCTAGTACTGAGTGACCGTAAGTATGAGTTACTGTACGGGTGAGTGAGTGGATGTGTGTGTGTAGACCTAAGAATCAGTGAGTGGGTATGTAGTTATTGGTGTTGGAGTGTCTATGGTTTTGCGAATGGCAGTCTGTAATTTAGAGTGGGTGTATCAAAGATTATATTAGGGTGTGAGGAGGTGCATCAGATTATCACGTGGATGATGTCATCAGTGATGTCATTTGAGATGTCATCAGTGATGTCATCAGTGATGTCACTGACCATGTCATGAGTGATGTAATATGTGACGTCATCAGCAGTGCATTGCGGGCGCGAGTTATAGTTAGCTGAACTAACTATAACGGGGAATTTCACGGGTTTTGTACGAGTGCAATGTCTAAGTAACTATAACTGTCCCTAAAACCTATGGTTTTTTCAGTGAATTTCAAAGGTTTTTTAAATGCTAATTTGTAACTATAACGTGTCTGAAACCTATGGTTTTTTCAGTGAATTTCAAAGGTTTTTTAAATGCTAATTTGTAACTATAACGTGTCTGAAACCTATGGTTTTTTCAGTGAATTTCAAAGGTTTTTTAAATGCTAATTTCTAACTATAACGTGCCTGATACCTACGGTTTTTTCAGTGAATTTCAAAGGTTTTGTAAATGACAATTTTTAAATGTATTAATTGTTATATTAATTTTTTTCATACTGATTTACTACATTTTTAGAAACAATTTTTTTTACATATTTTATTTTTTAAATTACATTGTAATTACATTATACATTACATTACAAAAAATACTTTCTCAGAATGAATTACTTTAGTTTAAATACTTTGCACATAGGCAATAGACTTTTAAGTACAGTAGTTACAGTTGTTGCAATGGGCAACACATTTTCAAACACAATGCAACATTCAGCTCAATGTGAATTTCTAGTTAAATGCAATTAGTTACTTTATGGATTACTTTTTCTAACCACAGGACTGGATCCTAGATTCAGTCCTGGTACATCTCCTGTAAACAGTTGAGTAAAAGCGTTTTGGTTACAGTCGTGATTTTTAAGGAATATTATTGTATTTTAAAAGTTGACACTTAGAAACTTTTTCTCATAGAATCACCAATGTTATCCTATGGAAGGAAATTCACTTAGCAGGTAAAAACTGTTATCGTTACTTTTTCTTACTCAGTGTTGGATCCTGGATCCAGCACTGGTGCATCTCCTGTAAACAGTTGAAAGAATGCGTTTAAGTCATACAGGTGATTTTTAAGGAATATTTGTAGTTTGTAAAAATCAACACTTTGAAACTTTTTTGCTGAAAACCAGACAATGGATTCCTATGGAAGAAAATATAAGTTACTGGTAAGTACGGTTAAAATTACTTTTCAGGGTCAGTGCTGGGCTAAAAGATGCAGCACTGGGTTCTCTCCTGATAACAGGTGAGTAAATTGGTATTCGTACTTTGGTTGATTTTAGAGGAATATTATAAAGTTCAAAAACTCCACACTTAGAAGAATTTCCAAGTGAAACCAGTCAATGTTAGCCTATGAAGGTAATTCAAGTTACCGGTAAGTACGGTTAAAATTACTTTTCAGGACCAGTACTGGGCTGAAAGATGCAGCACTGAGGTCTCTCCTGATAACAGGTGAGTAAATCAGAATTCGTATTTCGGCTGATTTTAGAGGAATATTTGTATGTTTCAAAAATCAACACTTAGAAACTTTTTCAGCAAAAAGCAGGCAATGATATCCTTTGGAAGAAAATTCAAGTTACTGGTAAGTACGGTTAAAATTACTTTTGAGGATCAGTACTGGGCTGAAAGATGCAGCACTGAGGTCTCTCCTGATAACAGGTGAGTAAATCGGAATTCGTATTTCGGCTGATTTTAGAGGAATATTTTAAAGTTCCAAAACTCCACACTTAGAAGAATTTCCAAGTGAAACCAGTCAATGTTAGCCTATGGAAGGAAATTCAAGTTACTGGTAAGTACGGTTAAAATTACTTTTCAGGACCAGTACTGGGCTGAAAGATACAGCACTGAGGTCTCTCCTTATAACAGGTGAGTAAATCGGAATTCGTATTTCGGCTGATTTTAGAGGAATATTTGTATGTTTCAAAAATCAACACTTAGAAACTTTTTCAGCAAAAAGCAGGCAATGATATCCTATGGAAGGAAATTCAAGTTACTGGTAAGTACGGTTAAAATTACTTTTGAGGATCAGTACTGGGCTGAAAGATGCAGCACTGAGGTCTCTCCTGATAACAGGTGAGTAAATCGGAATTCGTATTTCGGCTGATTTTAGAGGAATATTTTAAAGTTCCAAAACTCCACACTTAGAAGAATTTCCAAGTGAAACCAGTCAATGTTAGCCTATGAAGGAAATTCAAGTTACCGGTAAGTACGGTTAAAATTACTTTTCAGGACCTGTACTGGGCTGAAAGATGCAGCACTGAGGTCTCTCCTGATAACAGGTGAGTAAATCGGAATTCGTATTTCAGCTGATTTTAGAGGAATATTTTAAAGTTCCAAA
Organism: Calotriton arnoldi; assembly: GCA_963921515.1. Taxonomy (NCBI): domain Eukaryota; kingdom Metazoa; phylum Chordata; class Amphibia; order Caudata; family Salamandridae; genus Calotriton; species Calotriton arnoldi. Next base: position 124,395 of record CAWUFW010002233.1, read on the forward strand.
ACTCCACACTTAGAAGAATTTCCAAGTGAAACCAGTCAATGTTAGCCTATGGAAGGAAATTCAAGTTACTGGTAAGTACGGTTAAAATTACTTTTCAGGACCAGTACTGGGCTGAAAGATACAGCACTGAGGTCTCTCCTGATAACAGGTGAGTAAATCGGAATTCGTATTTCGGATGATTTTAGAAGAATATTTGCACAATGGTGAAGGGAGGGGCGGGGCCTGAGGTGACATCTGTGCAAACGCGCCCCGTGGTGCGTTTTAAGTTGGGGGATTAAGTCCACTTGAATCCTGAGGGTCCCTAGGGGCCAACTAGCCCACCAGGAACCTCCAATATGCGCCAGGGGCTGCGTTGCAGAGACGTGTAGAGAGGCCACACCCCTTTTACACCTCTCTGCAACGCAGCTCTGTGGCGCTTTCTGGATGTACCTGTTGGGCTAGTTGGCCCCAGGGACCCTCAGGATTGAAGGGGATTTAATTCCCCATCTTAAAACGCGCCACGGGGCCTGTTTGCACACATGTCACCTGAAGCCCCGCCCCTCCTTCACCACTGTGCAAACGCGCCCGTGGCGCGTTTTAAGTTGGGGATTAAGTCCCTTGAATCCTGAGGGTCCTCGGAGTCCAACTAGCCCACCATATACCTCCAAAAGCGCCACAGAGCTGCGTTGCAGAGAGGTGTAAAAGGGGTGTGGCCTCTCTACACGTCTCTGCAACGCAGCCCCTGGTGCATATTGGAGGTTCCTGGTGGGCTAGTTGGCCCCCAGGGACCCCCAGTATTCAAGGGGAATTCGTTCCTCTGCAAACACGCCAGGGGCGCGTTTGCAGAGTGGTGAAGGAAGGGGGCGGGGCCTGCGGGCCCGATCGTTTAAAAAAAAAAAAAAAATGTTTGTCTCCTGAAGGGGGCTGTGTGGCCCCCTTCCTTTTTCCTGTTTTTGGGCCCTGGGGACCCCATCCCCCAGGACCTTACCCCTTTTTTAAATTTAATTTTATTAAAAAAACGGGAAGGGGGCCGCGTGGCCCCCTTCCCTGGGCCTGTATTGGCCCCGGGGACCCCATCCCCCGGGGCATGGCCTTTTTTATTTTCTTGGGAGGGGGCTGCGTGGCCCCCTCCTCAGGCCATTTAAGGCCCCGGGACCCCATCCCCGGGGCCGGCCTTTCCATTTTTTTTTTTTTCTTTTTTGGGAGGGGGCCGCGTGGCCCCCTCCTGGGCCACTACTTGCCCCGGGACCCCATCCCCCGGGGCTGGCCCTCTCCGTTGGGGACTGTGGGGGTCCCCAATCCCCCACAGTCCCGCCGGCTCCCACGTCCCTTGGGAGCCGGCATTGCTGTTCCACATGGGGAGCAGCTGACATGCTGCTCCCCATGTGGAAAAGCAATCTGCTTTGGATATTGGAAGAGAGAGCAGGTTTCCTGCTCTCTCTTCAATATCCAAAGCAAGTTTGCAATGACAGGACGGGAGCCGCGAGGCTCCCGTCCTGTCATTGCAAACAGCAGTGTCCCGGGGTAGGCACCCCGGGACACTGCAGGAGCCGGCCCTGGGGGTGGCGGTCCCCAGGGCCATCAAGGGCTCCAGGAGGGGGCCGCGCAGCCCCCTCCCTACATCAGCACAGCCCCGGGGAGGTGGTGGTCCCGGGGCTTCGGGGGCCAAAACGGACCCCCATTTTAATTTGTTAGTGCCCCGGGAGGTGGCGGTCCCGGGCGTGTGGGGGCTGGAGCCCCCCACACAGGTTGTTTAATTTTTTTAAAAAAGCCCCGGGAGGTGGTGGTCCCGGGGCTGCGGGAGGGCTCAGAGCCCTCCCGCACCATTTTTTAAAAAGCCCCGGGGGTGGCGGTCCTTGGGGCTTGGGGCCCTTTGAGGCCCCCACACATAAAATTAAACCCCCACCATGCCCCCGGGACTTGGGCCACCCGGGGCAAAATACAATCGAGCGCGGAGACCGCGCTTCGATTTTTCCGGCAGGATTCGCGCACCCTGAGCGCATCCTGCCGATTTTTTAAAAAATATATATATTTTTTTGCCCAGGGGTCCTTGTGGGACCCCTGAGCAAACCTAGGGGTCAGGGTGTTTCTACCCTGCTCCCTTTGTGCGCTTTGCGCAGTTGTTTCTGTCCCTCGGTTCTACCGAGGGATAAAATGGCTGCCAACATTTCCTGAATTGGAATGTTGACAGCCAGCTGACAGCCAATTAACATGCAGCTCGTGATCGGGACGGTGCGCGCAGGGTGCGCTGAGGGTACGCGGACCCTACTCGGCCATAGATATCACTAACTTTTTACTTTTCATTTTCTCAGCAACTACTGAACGGATTTACACCATTTAACAAAAAGGGTTCTTTCTGAACCAAGAACTACCTCTTTGCCAAATTTGGTGTAATTCCGTTCAGCAGTTCGGGCTGTAGCCGTGTCTAAAGTTTCCTATGGAAAAGTGCATGGGGAAAACACGTTTTGGGACCCCCTTTTTCTCGGCCCCCGCTTGACGAATCCCCGAGACTTTCAGGGTAGGAGCGGACCGGAGCGGGCCACAAAGTTTGAAAATTTGCGAAGATACGTCAACCGGCAAGAGAGTTATTTCAAATAGAATGTCGTGGATTTCCTATGGATAATAGGTTGTAACTATAACTATCTACTGGCGACCGCCAGTAGATAATATATATATATATATATATATATATATATATATATATATATATATAATAAAATAATAAATATTAAATATGTTAAATAATAAAATTAATATAAAAATAAAGTAGATTTAATATAAATTAAAAAAATATAATAAATAAACTTAATTAAAAAGTTAAACACACATACATAATAATTAATATATATTTACTTTAAACCACTTTAAACATTAAACTATTTAAAAATCTTCAAACTTAAATTTCCCACTCCAGTGAGTGCAGCAGTAGGGAAAGTGTTGGATAGCGGAGGGGTAAAAATTACTATTCCCACTCCAGTGAGTGCAACAGTAGGGAAAGTGTTGGATAGCAGAGGGGTAGAAATTACTATTCCCACTCCAGTGAGTGTAGCAGTAGGGAAAGTGTTGGATAGCGGAGAGGTAAAAATTACTATTTCCACTCCAGTGAGTGCAACAGTAGGGAAAGTGTTGGATAGCGGAGGGGTAAAAATTACTATTCCAACTCCAGTGAGTGCAACAGTAGGTAAAGGGTTGGATAGCGGAGGGGTAAAAATTGCTATTCCCACTCCAGTGAGTGCAACAGTAGGGAAAGTGTTCGGTAGCGGAGGGGTAAAAATTACTATTCCCACTCCAGTGAATGCAACAGTAGGGAAAGTGTTGGATAGCGGAGGGGTAGACATTACTATTCCCACCAAGTGAATGTAACAGTAGGGAAAGTGTTGGATAGCGGAGGGGTAAAAATTACTATTGGATAGCGGAGGGGTAAAAATAACTATTCCCACTCCAGTGAGTGCAACAGTAGGGAAAGTGTTGGATAGCGGAGGGGTAAAAAATTACTATTCCCACTCCAGTGAGTGCAACAGTAGTGAAAGAGTTGGATAGTGGCGGGATAAAATTTACTATTCCCACTCCAATAATTGTAAAAGTAGGGAAAGTGTTGGATAGCGGAGGGGTAAAAATTACTATTCACATTCCAGTGAGTGCAACAGTAGGGAAAGGGTTGCATTGCAGAGGAGTAACAATTAATATTCTCACTCCAGTCACTTCAAAATTAGAAAACAAACAAAATTTTAACAACAATAAAAATATTTAAAAACAAAATAAATTAAAAAATATATAAATATGTTAAAAATTCAAATACAAATTTATTTAATATCAAATTTTTACAAAAAACATATTATAATGTTAAATACATATAACAACTACCTACAAATATTATATTAAATAAAATAAAAAATAATTTCCAAACAAATAAATATTTTTAATTAAAAATTATTTAGGGGCCCATTACGATGGCGGGCGGAAGCACAACCGCCGTGCTGGCGGATGCAAAAACCACCAGTTACCGCCGGCACGCAGCAGTCCACACGCCCGCCCAATTACGATGCGAAAAGTAGGCCAAACACCGCCGGCAAGCCAGCAACCCCGTCCGCCATCAAAGTGCGTCCGCACACGTAGCGGCGCAGCCCAACTGACACACACCGTCCGACGAAACACGTCCCGCCCGGCGTATAAATTACGATGCCGCAAACAAACGGCTCCCACGGCTAAGAGACACCGCACGTGAAAGAGAGGCGGTAACACGGACGCAGAGCACGGACAACGAAGAAGCGGCTCCCCGAGCATGAATCCAGCACTGCAGGCCCTCCCCATGCTTCTGCTGATGCACCACCAAGGACGCAACGTACCACGGAGACGCAGGTAGGCACACACACAACAAGTGCATGCAAACAGCGCACACAGTGCAAGGGCGGAAAAGCGGACAACCCCCCACCAGCGCGTGTACACAACACATCCACCATCGCATCCACATATGACACACAGGCCAAATCGTAACATCGCAGAACACATGTGTACACACCACCTGGGACTAGGAACCAACCACCCGGTCACGGCCCCAAAGCGCCGATGACGCCGCCACACATGCGCACAACGCAGAGGCCAACCGCAGCGCCATGCATGCGTCGCACACAGACACAGGGACACAACCAAGCAGCACACACATCAGCCCCACCCCGAACGCACATGACACGTGACAGGCCGGCCACAGACATGTCCCCAACGCCCAATTCACGGACAACACCCAACGCCACACAACCGACGCACACATGTCAGTGAAGACACGCAACAGCAGGACACACCCCAGTGTAACAAACATGGCGTAGCACACAGCGACGGCAACACCAACTAGGAGAAGCAGGGCTCCTTCGGGAAGAGGAACGCCAGTACCACACAGAAACACCCATACCACCCTGCACATATGAACAAGACATATAAAACGGAACACCAAAGAGCCCGGGGACCGACAACAGGTGGCCCAAGAATAACATTCACACACAAGGCCCAACGCAGAGCGGAAAGGCAGCCTGCCGCCCACACAAGGGAGAGCAGACAGCACTGAATGACCTTCCATTCCAACTCCGAAACCACAGCCCTACGACAGAAGCCGGTGGCACATGCCAAGTCGGAGCACGCCGTGTTGGGAGGGGTCATGAACAGTACACCACTGCTTCCCTGGGCATTGTGAGAGGACACCTGTCGGGGGGGAGTGAACACGTGTGTGCATAGCAGCCGGGCACACGTACAAAGCGGTACCAGGCGCACCTCAGCCCACCCTCTGTGGACAAGCTGGATCCTGTTGTGCGCCCGCCATGCCCCTGACAAGGCACACACAGCCCCAGTCGACCAGGTGTAACCCCAACATAGTCAATCCGCACAGGCGATACAGGGCACGGGATGGCAGTGGAGCATGGTGTGTGAGAGGTCTCCTCGCGCTCCTCCTGGTCATATCACGCAGGCAATAGAACCTCAACGTCTAGCATGGCACAAGTCAGATGGAAGTGTAGGGGGACGCACCACAGCACGAGCAGCACTGACGTCACGGGAGGTGGCTCGCACCATCCCATCCATTGCCCATCATACCAACCACGCCACATGCCATTGCGACTAAGTGCAAGCGCGTGCGCCACCACCCCGAGCCCTCCCCAGAGAGGCCAAAGAGTGAATGTGTGGGCCATCAGCCACAGACGGACGCGGCCTGGCCGCAAGGGCAGCCACAGCCACTGGGTGTCGCAGGTGGCGGATCCGGAAGGCGAAGACTGTGATGCATAGTCCATGCAGGCCGGATCTCCATTTGGGGCACCACGCAGGTGGACGGCGTCCCGCAACACATCATACCCTGAGACAGCCCACTCGTGCAACTGGACCCACACATACACTCCTTGCCCTCTATGGTGCGAGCTTGGGGCTGCCTGTGCAAGCGCTAGCCTCGCAGGTGAGCATGCATATTGGGGGAGCGAGGGGAGGACATGAGGGCTGGGGCGAAGATGACTGTATCACTGTCAGTTAGTACAAGGGATGACCCAGATGTGGAAAGGAAGAGACGTGTCCCGTGTGTACTGCAACTAGTCGCCAATCCAACTACCCCCCCATGTCCGGAATGTAAGCCCGCACCTAGGCCCGCCCATCCGCCACATCAAACATACCACCAGCACAACAACCTTCCCATTCGAAACACTGACTGGGGGTGGCGACCAGTGTACAATCATGTGTAGCCTACCCACGCGTACATGTGGGCCCTCCATGATCCATGTCACCTGCGGCAAAGTCATGACATGCGCAATGAGGGAAGTGAGGAGAGCTGTCCGCCCCACGCGCAGAAGGTGAATCAGCTCCACAGACCCAGCAGCGAGTCCAGCAGGGGTCACATGTGCAGGGGCAGCTGTGCCTGGTGTGAAGGCACATGCATATAGACAGCACATCGACCAATGTGTAGTCTGCCCACATCTACAGTCCATCATCATGCGGACATAGGAATTGAACACAGGGCAACACATCTTAGTTGGTGCACCCACCGTGACCAACAATGCGCAATCATCGACGTACCCGCCCTGTGCATGGCCCCCCACCCAATGGAGGCACATCCAGTGCCACCATCCCACACACACAAGCCTTCCACGGAACATGCTGTGTCCAATGGTCAGTACAGAGTCAGCGCCCATCTGGTGGATCCTGAACAGGAGACACATGCACACACATGCCAGCTCCCACTGTGTACGTCTGCCACCTGGCACGTGCAATGTAACCTCTCACCTGTGACGTGTGACTGCAAGCACACAGCCGTCTTGGCATGGGGCTGTCAATGTGGACACCTGTCAATGTTTCGGGAGGTGTGATCCGTACAGTGCTGTACATAGGGTGCAGTGCTGACACCTACTACTGTCTCATATCCCCTCGTGCCACAGGTCCCACTTGTTTTGGCCGCTCAGCCTGTGCCCACATCGTCGTCGTCGTGTGCCATACTCATCCAGCCGCGGAAGCAGTTCCATGCTCAGCAGACATTCATGTTGCCGTGGCGTTGCCGCTTGACGGATATGCAGTCAGTCCCCATCAGCACGCCCCGCAAGTCATTGGGGCCTAGATCCCCATGTGCATGCACATGGCAGTGGTTTGTATCACTAGCCATTGCCATTGTTGGGAGACCTGTGTAAGTGTATTGTGGCCGTGCCGTCCCAGCTTGACAGCTGGGCTGTGGCTCCTGTGCTTACTCAGTCATGTCAGTGATGTGTATGCGAAATTGCCATGTGTCGTGTTGCTTTGACATGTGTCCTCTGCCATTGTCCCTAGGCGGAGACCGAACATTGACCGCCCATACCAATTGCTGGCGGACATGGACGATACAGAGGTTATTAGGAAGTTTCGGCTGGACAGGCCAACCCTGCATCGACTGTGTGCCATGTTAGAACCCCATCTCCGTCCCCGCAGGGTGTATCCGACTGCTGTCACCCCCACGGCTAAGGTGATGGCCGCCATGCATTTCTTCGCCACTGGGTCATTCCAGCACACAGTGGGCAGTGGAGGAGGGATGTCCCAGCCCATGTTCAGCAAGGTGCTGAGGGATGTACTGGCAGCCATGATGCTGTACCGGAACAGGTACATCCGCTTCCCCAGGGCTCGTGAATTGGCGGCAGTGAAGGGTGCATTCTATGCCCTTGGCAGAATCCCACACGTCGTTGGAGCCATTGACTGCACACATGTCGGCCTTGTTCCACCACAGGCCACTGAGCACCTGTACCGCAACAGGAAGCACACGCACTCCCTGAATGTGCAAGTGGTGTGCCTTGCGGACATGGTGATCACCCACGTGTGTGCAAAGTTCCCAGGCTCGGCCCATGACGCACACATAATGCGCAACAGCATCTTGCCACGACTGATGTCCAATATGCAACAGGATCGTGCCTGTATTGTCGGTGAGTATGTGGAGTGGTGTAGCGTGCTGGCTGTGCGATGCTGTCCCCTGTCCAGTTGGATTAGCAACGGTTCTCTGTGTCCCTCACACCCAGGTGACTCTGCGTATCCGAATGGGGCATGGCTGCTCAGTCCATTGAGGAATCCTCGCACCCCAGCAGACGATCGCTACAATGAGGCACATGGGAGGACCAGACGTGTGGTCGAGCGTACCTTTGGCCTCCTCAAGTCCAGGTTCAGGTGCCTGGACCGCACCGGGGGTGCGCTGGCGTACTCCCCACAGAAGGTGTGCCGGATAGTGGTGGCGTGCTGCATGCTGCACAATCTGGCCATTCGGAAGCAGATCCCCCTCATCGTGGATGACGGAGATCAACCAGGGCCCCAGCCCGCAGACCAGGACAGCTCGAGTGAGGAGGACAGCGGAGAGGAGGAAGCTGGTAATGTGCGGCAGCAGCTCATCGCCCGCTACTTCACTTGACGGTGAGTGTCCATGTACGACGGCTGATGTGGCTGTATCTGTGCAGGTGTGTGTGTGCTGTGTCAGGGTGGCCGTTTGTTCACTGCGTGCTGTGTGTCAACGCTCCATGGCCAGGGTAGTATGCCACTGTTGGTGGCTGTGGCATTGTGCCCTATTGCTCTGTGCAATGTGTGTACATTGCTTGTAGTTGTTGACATGTACTGTGTGATGGGTGTGTGACACACTCATTGAATGTGCTCCTGTTCTGTCTCCCACCCCTAGGTCCCTACAGGCCCTCCGGATTCAAATGCCATGCCACGCATCAGGTGCCTTTCCGCCCAAGGTGGCCGTTGTATTCCGTACAAATAAGACACAGGGCACAAACAGCAGTTAGTGAAAAAGGTGCATTTATTACAAACTGTGACATGTGATTGTGTGTAAGGTGATGACAAAAGTGGTGCGTGCAGTGACAATGAGCTGTCGGTCATGGCTGCGTGATGATCAGGGTGTACCCACTGGTTCTATGTCCATAGTCCAACACACACATGCCATCCAGATGGCTGTGTGGAGTGGGATCGTAGTCCAAGTCAATGCAGTGGCTGGTCAAGGAAGGCTGGCGGAAGGCTGGCTGGCTGCCTCACTTGCGACTGGAGCGTGCGAAGTCCTCCCGGGAGATCTGTTTCCTCTTCGGACGGCCCCTTCCACGTTTGCGAGGGGGGTGCCTGCTTGCGACATGCTGGTGGTTGAGGTGTGATCACTGGCTGTGGACGCAGGGGAACTGGACACTGCTGCTCCACCCTGCGCCCCGGCAGGTGGTGGCGGAGGGGAGCTGCTGTCCCTGGCTGTGACCTCACCGCCACCACCAGCTGTCCCATGAGGTCCACGATTTGGCCCATACGGGCGTCCATGGACCTCAACACCCCCAGCACCTCACGCGTGTCTGAGGCAGACCGGACCCATTGTCCTTGGGCCTCTTCATAGGCCCCAAGGACTCTGGCCATGTGAGGCAGGGCATGGCTCCCAGGGGAGGCTGGCGTTTCCCTGACCCTGCTCCTCCTACCAGTCCTGCTGCCACCGGCCTGCCCACTAGCCACATTGCTCACCACGGTCCTCGCTGTGGCTCCCAGGGTGGATCCAGTCGTCCGGGCCACCACCTGCACTGGGGCTGGTGCCAGCGGAGACGTGGCGGTGGTGGCGGCGGTGGTGGTCGGTGCGGCGATGGTGGTGGTTGCGGCAGTGGTAGTGGCCACAATGACCGTGGGTGTGGCCGCAACGACAGTGGCAGCAGGGGGCTGTGAATGTTCAGCAGCCCTGGATGATGGGTTGGTGGGTAGGAGGGGTCCTGGGGAGCGGCTGGGCCCTGCCACACCAGATGGGCCTGCTTCGTTGTCCGTGTCCGAAGAGGAGGACAGATCCTCCAGATCCGTGTGTCCTCGTTGGGGGCTTGTAGGCTGGCTGTGCTGGCTGCTGGCTCCATCCCCAGCATCCAGCAGTTCGTCACCTGTGGAGAGAATGAGATTAGTTATTGTGTTGCACCTGGCGAAGTATGTATTTGTCGTCTGACATTGACAGTTCGTGCAATCTCGTACATGGGTTTCCCGGAGGCGTGTGTGTGGCTGTAGCATCTGTAGTTGTGTGTGCTTGGCAATGGGACTGTGTGCTGTGCACATGTGGCATGGGACGGATTGGCCATGCCGATGGGTGTGTTGCTGTGCCCCTACTTATTGTGACTCTGGTGTATGCGGGCTCCTGGCCCATCCTGGGTCTGGTTTGTACTTTGCTTTTGGGGTTCAAATGGAACGCTTAGGAACGCATATGGCAACATGGGGGCCATGCCCCAGATTCGCATTTGGGAGGGAATATGCTTTTGGGGTTCAAATGGAACGCTTAGGAACGCATATGGCAACATGGGGGCCATGCCCCAGATTCGCATTTGGGAGGGAATATGCTTTTGGGGTTCAAATGGAACGCTTAGGAACGCATATGGCAACATGGGGGCCATGCCCCAGATTCGCATTTGGGAGGGAATATGCTTTTGGGGTTCAAATGGAACGCTTAGGAACGCATATGGCAACATGGGGGCCATGCCCCAGATTCGCATTTGGGAGGGAATATGCTTTTGGGGTTCAAATGGAACGCTTAGGAACGCATATGGCAACATGGGGGCCATGCCCCGGATTCGCATTTGGGAGGGAATATGCTTTTGGGGTACATGCTGTGAGCCATGGGTGCCGAACGTGACATGTGTTGTGGCAGCATGACAGTGCATGGTTTGAGGTGTGTGCATGCTTGACATGGCCTGCATATTTGCTGTCTGTTGTGATTACTGGACATGGCATTGGACGCATCGTTATGAGTGAGTGATGGTTGTGTGCCAGCCAACGTATTGCAGTTGTCCCATCTCCTTGGTGTGCGTGCTGCCCTGTGCCATGTGCATCACTGCAGTGCTCGGGGGGTGTGGCCCATGTTGTGTGTTGTTGCTCACAGTGTGTCGTGCACTTCATTGACTTCTGGCACATGGTTGGTAATGGGCATGTATCTTAGCGTGACTGCTGTATGTGTGGCAGCTGTGCGGATGACATGCCTTTCATGAGACTGGGGCTGACGGATGGGATGGATGGTATGTTGTTTGTGCATGGTGTGTCTGTGTGTTTGATGGGTTCAGTGGTGTTCGTGTGCATTTATGTTGTTCCGCTCTGTTGCGTCTAGTGTTGTTTGTCTTACATAGGCGTAGTTGTGGGGTGTGTGGTTGACAGGCAGTTGGGGCTACATGGACAGGACTTCAATGGTGTTTCGGTTGTGTGTGATGAGTTGCACAGTGGCTGCCGTGTGGTACTATATTCAGTGTGGCCTGTGCATGCAGACGTGGCTCCTTGGGTGTTGCTATGTCTGTGATGGGTCATGTGGGGTGTGAGTCTGTTGTTCATGTCCGTGTGCACATTGTTCACTTGTTCGTGACGGTGGGCGGTGCTGCGTGTTCGTCTGCTACGTGACATGTCCCATGTGTTGGTCGTGTTACGGTCCTCATGCCTCCAGTAATCCAGCCCTGTCCAGTTTCCCACCTGCAGGTTGTTCGTGCGTGCACTGTACTGGATGCCACATGGCTCTAAGCGGGGGTGCTCCATGTTGCAGGTCTGTGGGGGTAGGGGGTGTTGTGGGTCGTGGGGTGGCTGGACACCCACTGACACCGATTGCTGTGGACCGTGATGTCTGCCTTTCGGCTGTCGTTGTGCACTGCGGTGGCTGACACGTGGCTGTGGGGTGTGGGGATGCTCCTCCTTGCTGTGCTGTGGGACTAGGGGCCTGGTGTGTGTTGTACTTGGGCTGTCCACCGTCCCACCCACTGCACTTTGTGTTCCTGCCACTTACCTGTTACTTGTCGGTTTGTGCAGCTGTGGCGGACACATGGGTGTGGTGGGTGCTCGTTGTGGCGCTTCTGGCATATTTGGGGTCCTGTTGGTGGTTACGTGGCTGGCTGAATGTACACATGTCCCCACGCATCTTACAGTTGTTCTGTTTGGGCTGTGTGTGGTGGTGTCTGTTGCATGTGTGTGTCGTGTATTGTGTGCTGGACATGGGGGTGTTTGTCCCTGGGAGCTGTGGCATGGTGGTAGTGCATGTGAGTACATAGCGGTGTGCTGGTATACATTAGTTTGTACTTACCAGCCTCCACTCCCCTGCTAATCCGGCGAGGATCTCGGGATGTATGATGACTCGCACCTTCTCCTCCCACGCTTTGAAGGTCTTGAAGAGCACGGGATTCCCTCCGCCAGTGACGGCAGCCAGCTCTCTGTTTTTGCCCTCCTTCTTCTTGACCAGGCTCTTGACGTCATTCCACCGTTTGTTAATTTCGACTCTGTTCCTGGGCAGGGTCCCGACTGCATTGACCTGGTCTACGATCCGGTTCCACATTCTGTTTCTGGTGGCTAGTGGTGTGTGTTGGACCATGTTCTCATAGATTTGTGGGTGCACCTTGATGATCTCGTCGACCATGACCGTCAGCTCAATGGGCGTGAACTTGGGCATTCTTTGTGGTGCCATGGTGTTTGTGGTGCTGGTGCGGTGTGTGTTGTGTAATGTGCAGGGGGTTTGTGGTGCCGGTGTTTGGTGGTGGTGGTGGTGGTTGTGATGTGTGCGTTTCTGTGGTGTGCTGCTGTCTTTGCTGTGTCACTGTGTCCTCTCCTCTCCTCTCTGGTTTGCAATGTAGCAAGGGGTTGTGGTCTGTGGGAGTGTTGCTTTTGTACACACCTATGTGGGTGTGTCCTCATGGTCTGTTGTTTTCAGGTGTGTTGTGTCTGGGGTTCTGGCCTTTGTATTTTTTGTTTGTCCGGGGGTGTTTTCGGGATATGTACTGTGCTTGTGTATTTGTGCGTGCCTTGCTGTGTGGACTTGTTGGCCATGTTGTGTGCTATTGGTTTTGTGTGCGGATGGTTTCTGTGCAGGTACGTGGGCGCCATGGCTTCTGCCGTGTCGATTCTCATCGGCGTTGTTTGCGCTGGCGGGCGGTATATTTGTTGTTTTTCCGCGCTCATGTCGGTGCGATCGTAATTTCACGTGCGGTGTGTCGGCCGTGAGGGCGGGCGGTTTTGTGTTGTCGTGCGTGTTTCCGTCCGTGGCGGGCGGTTTGTCTCCGACTCGGACGTTGGCGGGCGGTATTTTGTGTGCTTTTTCCGCCGATGGCGGTATTCGGTTTGTGTAATCGTAATGGCGTGGTCGGTGTTCAGGCGGTGTGTGCGGGCGGATTTTTGCCGCTTCCATGCCTGGCGGTGTTATTTACGCCGGGTATCGTAATGTGCCCCTTAGAAACAAAAACATTCATTATTACATAAATTTACTTATTTCCTACCCTATAACACCAAACATTCACAACCCACATCTAAATTTTTAAAAAAATGCACTTCCTCAACTAACATAATTAATTACCAATTAAAGAAATATTATTAATTAAAAAACAAATTAAAACTCATAAAATGTATTGAACCCCATACTTTACCCCTATAATCCCCACAACCCACAGCTAAAATGAGACTGTAAAAAAATTAATTACACAATTAAAACTTATTTTCAATTAAAAACTAATAGTATTTAACAACTAATTATAAAGTAAGTAAAATGTATTTACTTCCCACACTGTACCCCTATAACAATAAAACACGCACACAAAAAATATAAACAAATACCCTAATTAAATATAAATTAATTAGTTAATATTAATGATCAACTCATTTTTTATTAATTAAACAAAAAATTACTTCCCACCCTTTACCCCTATAAACCCCACAACCTACACCTATAATTAATTACACAAATTTAAATATGTAATTTTCAATTAATTAATTAATATTAATTAACAACTAATTAATAATTAATTAAACATAAATTACTTCCCACCATTTACCCCATAATCCCCACAACCCACTCCTAAAAAAAATCACACAATTACCATAATTAATTATCAATTAATTAGTTAATACAAATTAACAACTAATTATTAATTAATTAAACATAAATTACTTCTACCCTTTACCCCTATAAACCCCACAACCCGCACCGAAAATTAATTACACAATTTTCGTAATTAGTTTTCTATCAATTAATTAATATTAATTAAGAACTAATTATTAATTAATTAAAAATAAATTATTTCCCAACCCTTACCCCATAAACCCCACAACCCACACCTAAACAAATCATACAATTACCATAATTCATTATCAATTAATTAGTTAATATAAATTAACAACTTATTTTTAATTAATTAAACATGAATTACTTCCCACCCTTAACCCTATAAACCCCACAACCCGCACCTAAAATTAATAAAACAATTTCCATAATTAATTTTCAATCAATTAATTAATATAAATTAACAACTAATTATTAATTAATCAAAAATAAATTACTTCCCACCCTTTACCTCTATAAACCCCACAATCCGCACCTAAAAATAATTACACAATTACCATAATTAATTATAAATGAATTAATTTACATTAATTAACAACCAATTAATAATTAATTACAAATAAATTACTTCCCACAATTAACGCTATAAAATCTAAATTAAATAAATAAAAATTTATCATTAATTTATTATAATTAAATTACTTCCCACCCTATTCCCCTATAAACCCACAACCCGCTACAAAACTAAAAAATGCAAGATTTAATTAAACAAAATTCATAACTACTAAAAATTTAACACATATATTAAAAAACATAAACAATACTTATACAAAAAAAATACATCACATACATTTAAAATATAAACTAAAATATATAACACTAATTAAAAAATCGAGACCCACTCTTCCTGTGGTAAACTGGGGGCACTGTCCTTTGTCCTTTTGGGCGTCTTGAGGTCTGTTCTTCCAGATACCCAGGACTATCCCAGTCCCAGGGTTCAGCAGCAAAAAGCACAAACCGCATCAACAGCCAAAAAGCATGTTCTCTAAATTGTGCGATAGTTTTTAAAGGGGGGTGGAAGGGTCTAGAAGTCAGGTACCCCTGGCCAATACTAGGGTGCCACACTACCCTGTCACAACCCTCCTACACAGCATGCTCGGACTGTTCAAGATGGCATCATTCAGGAGTCACTGATCACATTTACTCCTGGAGTTGCAGTTCTACCCCTCACTGACATCACTGCCAGGGCAATTTCCAACAAAACTTCAAAAAGGAGCCCCCTCCTGTGTTATCTTCAGTTTGTTGTGAAGTGGGTTATTGGTAGGGGTAAGTATGCACCTACCACTAGTAATAGGGCCACCAACACGGTATAGGGTCCAGTAAAGGTCTCATGTAAATTAGCCCCTAGCTCAACCCTTGGTAGCTCACAACGAGCAGTTAAGCCTAACTTAGGAGACAGGTGTACAAAGCATTAAAAAAAACACCAATACATCAAATAAGTAAGACACAACACAAAATAAAAATCCCACATCAATTTAGTCAAAATAGGAAATATTTTTATGAACAAATAGACACCAAAATGACAAAAATCCAGTGTAGGGAACCGGAGATTTTAAAGATTAACCATTTCATAGTGCGTAAAAACATATAGCGCCACTCTGGGACATCTGGTAACACTTGACTGGGGCAAAGTCAAAGTTTGAGGCCAACAGCAATGGAGCCCTGGTGGGATACACTAAGTGGAAGGTCCCGGTCAAAATCTTACCTTCACACTTAGAAACTTCTGGAGCTTTTTCTTCCAACATCACTAGACCCTCCACAGTAGGCCGGATTTGGATACGGTTCGCCAGCTTGACTTTCTGTGAGGCCCCAGTCAAATCCTGGAAGTCTGGATCTTTCAGCAGGACAAACCTGGAATTCTGGCCGGGTCACAGTTGAAGGTAGTCGGCTTGGCTCTCGACATCGGGCCGGTCACCTAAGGAAGCTTTTACACAAAAGTTCTCCAAACTTCAGTAGGTGCTTCCTGAAGGTATCCTTGTAGGTTCAAAGTGTCCAAATCACCAACCCAAAAGACTGGATCTCGTAGATGGTCTCTGGGATGTCCAGTCTACAATCCCCACAATGCACCTGGCCAAATCCTTAAAAGTCCACTGGACGCAATCCAGGATGGAGACTCTTGGTGAAGATGATACAGGTGGGCTCTGTTAACCTGTAGCTTGTGGGGAGTCCTCTCCCTAATCCTTCCTGAAGCAAGACACATTCCCCAGGACTGTATTACCATGAATGTGCAGCAGGTGCAGTCATTCAGTGTGCAGGCCTTTGGGTGTAAATGCAGATTCCAGCAGTGCAGTCCTTCTTTTTCTTGTAGTTTCAGGCAGCAGATCTGAGAGTCTATGCAGCTCTCGCATATTTATTCAGTGTTGTGGGGAGACAAGCAGGGGGACACCTCTGTCCAATGAGATGCTGGGTGCCACCCAAAAGCATGACAACTTCCTCCAAAGTGTGGCATCTTCTTGTCCCACAAAGCACTGCACTTCCAAAATCCATCATGAATGATTTCTCTCCAGGGGAGTAAGAGCAGGCTAAACCAACCCACATTGTGGCTCATTTCTATTAGCTCTCCTCCTCCTCTGACCTTTGCAAATTCCTGTCCTAAGCTTGCCTTCTGGCTGTGGCACAAGATGTGGGGCTAGGTATGCCTGCCATTCCTTACTGATCTGCTCTCTCTTTGAGCTCAGTTTGATTTACCCAGCCCCCTCTGTAGGATCCATCCTCCTCAGCTTCAGAGCTCTCTCCATCAGATAACCTCTGCTCAGCCAGGCCACTTATCACCTACTCAAAGCAGCCTGGCTAAGCCTGTTAAGGCTGAACAATCAGCAGAGACCGTAGAAGGCTGGATTTTGGCTTACAGAAAAGAAAGTTCTATAACTTCTCTTCTGTGCTAGTTATAATAAATTCAACAGTAGCAACTTGTTGCATTTATCAATACCAATTTTTAAGTCCTTGAATGATATTTTTTTCTCCTTTCCGAGCAATAGTTATGCCAAAATAAAATATTGCGATGTTAGCCTAAGGAGCTAAGTATCTGCAATGGGAATAAATGAAATGGGCAGTTTCTCCCTCACCAGGACATATATAACATCTTTTATAAGGTCCCTGCCTGTAGTCACAAGGCCCCCAACACCTGGGACACCTAGGGGAGATGTTGGGAGTGCATAATATGTAAACATAAGGTAGTTTATCATTTTTAAATTGACCATACCACCAAAGTCGAGTTTGCACATAATTTACTTTTAAAGACAGCCTGCAAAGCCAGGTTGCCTTTAAAATGACAGCAGGCACTCAGCAGTGCACACACGCAAGTGCAGGAAATCTGCTGGGCCTCTAAACTTCCATGCCCTATTATATACTAGGGACTTATAGGTAGTTTGAACCCCCTAGCCCTATTATATACTAGGGACTAATAGGGTCTGTCACTATCAATTGTGAGAAGTTACTTTTAAAGACAGGCTGCAAGACAGGACTGCCTTTAAAAAGACAGCAGGCACACAGCAGCGCACACCTGCAACTTCAGGAAATCTTCTGGACCTCTAAACCTCCATGTCTCATTGTGTACTAGAGACTTATAGGTAGATTGCACCCCATGGACCTATTATCTACTTTGGACTTATAGGGTCTGTCATTGCCAATTGTAAGTGTACCCTATTACATGTACCTTTTTAAACATAGCACTGGTCCTGGGCCCGGTGAGCAGAGCCCAGGGTACCGTCAGAGTCAGTTACCACCAGTGTCATTCAGCAAAAAATGGGGGTGAACAGGGCAAAAGGATGACTTTGTAACACAGTTGTCTGGATATCCTCCATTGTTCGGTGGGCCTCGGCTGTCCCCAGCCCTGGTACAGTGTGACATATAATTAACAGATGCAGATTTTATCTCAAACCTTCTTGCTCAGGAGCTGAGGGAAGCACTGTTAATTACTCCTTTTTTGTGGGGTGGCCTTTGTTCCTGATGCTGGAGAGAAATGTAATTAACTTGACCCAGCAGGTTGACAAAAAGCCTGGGCTCTGATTCTGAGCTAAGCCAGAGAAATATGGCAATGCTAGATGACCCATAAAATGTAACCGTATGGTTGTGAGATCTGCGAATATAAACTGGCCGGACCTTTTCCACCTCATTTTCTTACCTCATGGGACTTTGTAGGCCTAAGACAAACCGCACTCAATGGCAAATTTCCCTTATGTATAAAATAAAGTGTCACTGCAGACAAAACAGCGAATCACACTGATTTTACCTATAAGTGAACTCTAATATTATAAGACCTACCCCAGGTCTAGATCTAACCCCTCCCAGTCCCCCGTTGCACCAGGCTACCTGTGCGCAGTTATCGGGATTCACATGACTGTAGTCTCAAATGCACAGCCCACGCACATTTGCACACAAGTGTGCACATGTTCATGTGTAACCAGTCCAGTGCCCCTTACCCCAGCTGCATCGCAGCAGCCTTTTCTTAAAAGCTGGACACTGGCAGTAAGCACATGCAGTCCATTTTCTCTGTGATTACCGTGGGTAAGACACATGTAGTGAGACTCATTCACAGTAAAAAGTCCAAAACTGGGTGATCCAAAAAGCAAACAAATGTGGGTGTATTAAATGGGCGGAACCCATTTTGCAACAGTTATAATATTGCAATCTGGCTCGTTTAAGTGTGTGCATTTTAAACTTTGTTGGTCCTGGCCATACTCCTAGCCATACGAGGATTGGTGTAAGCATAGGACATTATGCCTATTAATCCCATCCCTATGCCATGCCGTACAATGCCATTGCCTGTTAATCTCACTCCTATGCCATGCCATGGAGAAATTCCATTTTACCAATGGAAAGAAGAGTCTACGTCATACACAGTATTGTGACATAAATAGCATGTTTTATGAAAAATTAACATCCCGTTTATTTTGTTTCCCCTCCTTTGATCTGTGAACATTTTAAGTTTCACAATTAAATGTGGGAGAAATAAAATATCAACATTCTAAAAAGAAATATTCCAGCCAACAAGGTTTAATGATGTTTGAAAGCATCAGAAAAAGTCTGACAATCAGAGGGTTTCTTTGTTTTTTAACAATTTTCCTAAATTGCCAAGCAGAATAACTGATATAGCTCTAACTCACACAGCTATGGGGCCGATTCCGATCTCGGCCGGTAGGGCACCGAATCGGATTCGGCTTTACCGGATCCGATTCGGAGCCCTCTTTTCCGATCGATTCGTGCATGCGTCCGGGCGAGCGAGTACGATGCGAGCGTACGCGAAATCGCCGACCGACTCGTTCGCGGGTCCGAACCGCTCTGACCGACTCGCACGGACACGACTCGCACCGTGCAACGGAGACGTTCCCCGACCAAGCCAGTACGATGCGCGCCTCGAGCAGTCCGACCGACTCGCGCCGTCCGGCTCCAAAGAGCAGTCGGAGCCGGACTTCGGGGGTCCATGTCGGACCCCCCTGCACGCGTTGCCGCGCGAGTCGCACGCAGGGGGGACCCATGGGTCCCCCCTACACGTGCATGTACGGCGCGACCCGCATCGACGCGAACCCGCTGTAGGGGGCGCCCTTGTTCGCGTCGTACCCATTGAGTCAATGGGAGCCTGTGTACGCGTTGTACGACCGGCTCCCATTGACTTCAATGGGAGTCCGACCGAATCGAGTCCAATAGCATACGTACGCATCGTACTCGTTCGGTCGGGCTGCTAGGGTCCGGTTCGGTCGGAAATCTCTCCGGGTCTGGCTCGGTCGGAGAGATTTCCTGCCCGAATCGGCCCCTATATGTCAGCTATTTTGAGGTATTCTGAAAGAAGACTAGCCCAATATTTACCAGAAGAAGACCAAGCCCTACGTACCTACAGCTTTACAATCCGGCAGATTTTCATTATGCCATCTTTGAGTTTTTTACCTCTCAGGTTGCCTGTGGAAACTCATATTGGGACCATTAAAAAAAGATTTTGGGTCTCTTCTCCAAGTACATATTTGGCGCCCCTGTTCAATGTGGACCAAGTTTGGCAACACTATAGTGAGACTGTTGTGCTTGTTTTGTGCCTTTTTGGTGCACATTGGAGTAATGGGTGGCGCAACACTTTGTTTATGCCGTGCAATATCGCGCTTCGCTACAGTGAAGTAAATGCAGATTTTTTAACACTGTCATATACAAATCAGTGTGTAATTGTGATTAAATTTCACTTTCCAATGAAGGGATTTTTTTTCTTTTTTAATTTTCTATGACGCCATTTATTTATATGCACTACATAATGCATTGAGGCATTGGGGCATTTGGGAATTGGCATGCCAAGATTTCTGCATATATATTCAGGAATTAAAATAAAAGGTGGACATGATAAAAAGGTGTTTTCCATTCTAGCTTCGAGAGGGGTTGTTTCTCTCCACTATGGCAAAAACTCCTGAAGGAAATTATACCAGATTTGACATGAAACTAGAACTTTACTCAGAACAGGGATTTTTTTGTTCTTTGGTGTAAATTTATTGAGAAGTTTGTGAGATATTACATTACAAAATGGTATCAAGCAGACTTTGAAGAGTTAAGTTGTGTCTGTCAACCTGCTGATTTTCCATGAATCTTGATTTGCTGAGAATTAATAGTTTCCAGGTTTATAAAATACATCTGAATAGATGAGGGAATAATTTAGTCCTTTGTCCAATGTGCAATCTGGGTATCTTCAGAGGATACATGAATCTGAGCGATTTGATTAACTGCAGCAACTGAACATTTTTGTGTGAGCAGCTATTATAGGATGCCAGGCACTGAGGCCTGTGTTCTGAAAAACAGTGTCTGTGTGCATAATAGGAGGGCAGGGGTGCATCTATGGCCTTAGGGAGGGTGTGGGGGGTCTCTGAGGAGTAGCTACTGCTCCTGAAAACGAAACAAGAATAATGTTTTTGTCAATGGACTTGCAGAACCAGTAATGGAGCTTAAATTTTGTGAGCCAGCTCTAGATTGGATTCAGCGATCTGGATCTGAAACTTTTTCAAATAACTGCAAAAGAAATGCAGAAAACCATTACAACTATGTATCACCATGATGGACTGTAATCAGTGAACAATGTATACAACATGTACCATCCCTTTACCCAGAACCTGCTGCATGCACAAAAAGAATGTGTAAAAAGTGATTCAGAAGCACTGCGGCTGGTGCAAGACCTGACCACAGACTGGTCTCTGTACCCCGAACCTGCTGCTCTAATGGGATTGGGACTGGCAAAGGGATTGGCTAACGAATTGCCCTATGCAGCTGGTTTGGAAGGATGAGTGCTGACACAAGGCTAGCCCCTCCTTCCAGAGCACACAGTGCATGGACAAGTTATTTTGCAACTGAATAGCTGGAACGAACTCCAGACCAGAGCTTGGCCACAAGGCATACCCTTAAGGATATGTGCAGTTCAATGTATCAGCATGGAAGCTGGGTGGAGAATATCATTAAACATTTTAAATTAATATGATAAAAACATTTGCCTAAAGGTAAGTTATGGTTACCTGTTTTCATAAGTCATTCATTTTGAAAAACTATAGATATTCACAGAAGAAAACACAGTTAAGTTATGTGGATGAACTACTGAAATTCAACAGTTTTGGTTAGCAAGGAAACCAACCTTATGCCAACCCCATTCACTGCTCACGATCTCACACATCATGTTACAAATGATATCACAGATGATATTATCAATGGTGACATCCCATGCGTCCTCGCCAGTTAGAACCTCAGTGGCTTTACTGTGGACATCTCAGGTAGTGTACATTCATACCAAAAAACTGCTATACAAAAGAAAGTGTCTCTAAGAACATCAATTTAAATGTGATCTGCTTCTACAGTCAAGGTGAGCCAATTATGAAACTAGAAATGCTAGAAATCATTACTGGTGTATTGAATGGCCTGAGAATGCAATGTCTCATTTGAAGGTGCTGCTGGATTATGAAGCCAATGTAAGACTGTGGTTTGTCAATTGGAAAGGGAGTCTAGATATACACTGGGGCTTGGGACAGGGCCTAGCCAAAGTCCAGGTCGGTGCCTTAATTTCCAGTGCACAAGACCAAGCACTCCGTTCAATGGGTTATGTCCATACAGAGTCTCTGCACAGGGTCCAAATGTAGACCAGGTACTACACATGTGGAGAAGGCTGTGTTAAATGGGTTATGCCCATTTAAGTGATGGTGCAGACTTAGTGCTCGTATGCCAAAATGCATAAACAAAGGTAGCCGGTTCCATGTGGGGGTTTGGCACAGGGCCTGGCACAAGAATGGGACTAGCACACAATTCCTCAGCGCATAGCTGAAGGCAATGTGAAGTGGGTTACATAGACAAATGGACTGTGTACAATGATCGGCTAAACCTGGGGTGATAGATATCAACATGTATAACATAACACAACACTACACCTGTAAGTAGCAAAATATACTCAAATAAACAACCAATTTACGATCCATAGTCAAATCATCAATGATTTCAATGGAGAGGTGATTTGATGTCATCAGTGATGTCATTTATTTATTTATTTATTTTACTCATTTGTATGGCGCAGCGAATCATCCCCAGAGGGATCTCTCGGCGCCTGAGAGAGGGACACCAAATGGGCAGTAGAGTCTAAAACAGCCAGGTTTTAAGTAGCTTCTTGAACCGTGCGAAAGTAGAGCAGGCACGAATCTCCTCCGGGAGCCTATTCCAATGCTGAGGGGCAAGATGAGAAAAAGCACGGCCACCTGTCTTGACCTTTCTGATTCTCTGAGTACAGAGTAGAGAGCGATTACTAGATCTTAACTGCCGCGTTGGTCGGTACAATTCAAGTTTTTTCTTCAAGTAGGCAGGGCCGATCCCCTGTAGAGACTTAAAGACCGTACATAACAATTTAAAGATGGCCCGCTTCCTGATGGGGAGCCAGTGCAGTTGATGTAGAAGAGGAGCAGAGGGCGTACGTGCTGGCTTATTCAGGGCTAGGCGGGCTGCCGTGTTTTGGACCACCTGCAGTTTTGATGCCAGGTCTTCCCTTATTCCCACAAGCAGGGAGTTGCCAAAGTCTAATCGACTGATCAAAAGCGACTGAATCAGAGACTTCCTGACCGCAAGAGGGATCCACGGGAATATCTTCCTAAGCATCCTCATTGTTCCAAAGCAGGTGCCCGAGAGTGATTTAACATGTTCTTCCATCGACAGTTTATTGTCGATTCTGATGCCTAGATCCTTCGCCCATTTCTTTGGGGAAGGTGCCGCTCCCAGTTCTGAAGGCCACCAATCCGAGGTCCACAGCTCTTCTGCTGTCCCAAATAGCAATATCTCGGTTTTGGTGGAGTTCAGCTGAAGGAAATTCTTCCTCATCCAGCTTGCTATAGTGGACATGCAGTTTTTGAACTTTTGCTCAGACATCTTCCTCTATAGGAACTATCAGCTGCGTGTCGTCTGATTAAGATATTGTCTCAAACCCGCAGCTTCTGATCATGCCGGCCAGGGGAGCCACATATATGTTAAACAAAGTGGGACTAAGGAGAGATCCCTGGGGAACTCCCTTGTCCACCGTGGTCGTTTGAGACAAAAAAGAGTCCTGCTGAACACATTGTGACCTGTCCGACAGATAGCTTTGGATCCATTTCAAAGCCATGCCTCTGACACCAATCCCTCGCAACCTATCTAATAGGATACAATGAGAAATGGTGTCAAAGGCGGCCGAGAGATCGAGAAGGACCAGCATCGTAGGGGTCACCTTGCCCAGCGACATCCTTATGGAGTCAGTAACCTCCAGTAGGGCAGCCTCTGTACTATGAGAGGCCCGGACACCGGACTGGGAAGGGTCCAATATGTTGTTTTTTTCCAGATAGTCGGAAAGGTGCCTGTTAATTATAGTCTCCAGGATTTTTTAACAACAAGGGAGAAGAGAGATCGGCCTATAGTTTTGCAGATCATTCGGGTCAACCGATGCCTTTTTAGGCAGTGGTTTAATGCGTGCATTTTTCCACTTACGGGGAAATGTGGCCGTGGCTAGCGAGATGTTATAGACTTCGGCTAGCACATCAGCCAAGACCGGACAAAGTTCTACTAAAACTGTCATTGACAATGTAAGGTGTATTTTCAACAACAAATTCATAAATCAATCCTGAATTTGCAAATGTAAAAATGTAAATATTACAGTGAATTTCTAGTTCACATTGAAAAGGGATTTTTTTTATTACTTTATAACTTTAACAGCATTTGATAAATGTACACACCTAACATGATTAGCTTACTCTCGGTAAGCTAGGTCCCATGCAATTTTTCATTTGCTATTCATTTTGGCTTACCTTAACAAATCTATAAAAAATTTGGCACACATTTACTCAGCCTTAAATGGGAGCACAGTGAAAGGGGATCAATAAAACATTCATTTGCTAATAACTTTGGCACCGTCTCATGAATGTGCATGAAATTTGAGATAGTAGAGCATGGCTTAACATGTTAACATGCTCTCTGTCAGATTACATGCAGATATATCTAATGGCACACTGTGGCCAGATCCCAGTGCACATGGCCAACAGCCTTTAACATTGAGTTTGTGTGAGGCAGATTATTTATTGAGAGCCAGACCAAAGGCAAGATCCCATGCACAGAGGCTTTTGCGTGGATTAGAAGGGCCTGGACAAAATGGTATGGGTGAGAATTGTGATGGTGTAGGGCCTGGCCATATGCCCAAGGTGATGCATGGGCGAAGGCCTGCTCAGATGCTTTAGTGGAAAGCAAATGATTGCAGGGCAAGACATAGACCATGCCCTGTGCTGATAATTACATTGCATGTAGCTTAAGGACACGCAAAGCTGGTTTGTGTTGGATGGTGGCAGGTGCTTAGACATTGATGTGCATTGCTGAAAGCTATGTGCAGCTGGTTGGGGCAAAAGTGAACTGGGTGCTGAGCCCAAAGCTGCTGAACATTGCCTAAGGTCTTCTAGTGCTGGTTGAGTGGGATGAGGGCTGAATCAGAAATTAGCCATAAAAGATGTGTTCGTATTAAACTGTGCCTTCTTAACTACATAATTGTGTTTTTGCTCTCTTTGTAATCTAGACAATGTCACAGTATAGTCCAGGTTTAACTAAATGTGTTAAATGAAAATTTCTGTGTTTGAGAGGACATTCTTCAAGCAAACTACACAAAAATAAACAAGTAATATAAAACGTAACAGGTAATATGTGTAAAAGAGCCCTGCATTTCTATTTCAATTTTTGATTATATCTACAAATCCCTAGGCATTCAGCCCTATGGCTTATGATCTCATAAAACCAATTTGATGCCAAACACACACACATGGAACAATTGAAGGGCTACTGTACCTGTAGTTTCAACCATTCCAATTAGGAAATGTTGACTCCACAGCAGATTGGAAAGGGAATAGGGGCCAAGTCACACAAAGTGAGGACTGGGAGCTCTAAATTAAGCTTCATTCTTTACCACAGCTTTGGGATGATTCCTGTCTTAAGAAGTGGAGAACCTGTGGCAGAGCTATAATACCACCTTAGACAGCGGTAAATGGTTGCTTGAAACAGAAACTTTCAATACATGTGCTTTTTTTGGCAGGAAATATAGCAGCATATGATGCCATAGGCAAAGTAGGCAACAGAGAGGAACACAATATTAATAAAGGTGTTATATCAACAGAATTAAAACATAATGTAGCATATGACAACGAAATAGTCAAAACAGAATGCAGTACAACAACTGTAGTACAATACAATTAAATCACATTGCAATACAACACACAAAAATACAGTACCACAAAAATAATAGAACACATCACCACCACAAAAAACCACACAACAAAGCTAGACAAACATTCATTCAGATATAACCACCTCTATAATATGTTTTTCATAATACAGTCGTAAAAGGTGTTTGGAGCAACCACTGCCGTAATTTACCACCAAGGACATGAAAAAGCTCGAATCAAAAATGTTTTGTGATCTTGCCCTTCAAGCCAGCAAATTGCCTTCTCCTGTCACTTTAGCATAAAGTCTCTCCATTTCGCATACTAGCAATGCTTCATTTTCAGATGTTCCTATTTTTGCATGTGCCTGCATTCAGCACAGAGTCTGATGGATTACAACTGCGTTTCCACAGAAAAGACTGCCAGGCACTCATATTTTGAAACGGTAAAGAGCGCGGAAAGTCTTTCTATCCTGCTGATCTCGAAATGACATCTTACTTAGCTCTGATCTTAATTTCTGCCGCTGGCCTGTTTTGTAGGTATTTTCAAGGTCTTCACTGGAAGAAAGTATATTATAATGAAATGAGGGATTTAAGGGGATTACCGTGCAGAGTTTCTCAATAATACAGGCTCAATCTAAACCCAAAGTAATTTGGTTGACATTAAACATACTTTATTAAAAGTCGCCTTTGATTATAGTTTGATAAACTGTTTCCTCTTTTCAAATTAAGTTGGAGTAATTCGACGTGAGACTTGTGCGCAGCAATAATATAGGAATTCAAAATTTAAACAGACTAATCTTTATTTCTAGATCTAATGAACAATTAAAACTTGGGAATCAAATCACTAAAGATGACAAAATGTGTCCTGGTAGAGTAAACCTGGCAGTGATCTTTCCCTTCCATGAGAACTGTCACTGAGCATGGGACCAGCAGCACCAGTATCCAGTTTACAGCGACAACAATCTTGATCAGATGCTGCGTAATGCGCCCTCAGCATATGTGACAAATATGGTTAGGCATTCCTAGTGCTCTCACCTGTGGTCATATCCTTTGACCAGGGTCAATCAGCACCAATCCAAAGACCAAGAACATGGGGGCCGATACACAAAAAATCTGAAAATTAAAATGTTGAGAGATCCTTTGGAGACAATGAAGTGGCTTGATGTCTGGTGTAGTCCTTCTGCGCCACCATCCCAAAGTTTGTTTTTTGTATCCCCCTTTTTTAATTTAGAAATTTAGAAATGTACTAATAGCCTTATTGCCCTTTTGCTTCTGGCTATATTGGTTCTTAGAGGCCCTTTCCCTCATTATGGGCCTTCGCCTGCGGCTTAGGCCTATAACTCAGGTGCAGGGCCTTTAACAATTGCTGTAGCTCTCAGCAGTGGGCTATAAGGCTATCAGTGGCGTAACAAAGGCCCCCGCCGTTCGGAAGGGCCCATGGTCCAGGGGCCCCCTCAGCGCAGTACCCTGGCCAGAGCTCCTGAGTAAGTCCAAAAGCGTAGCCCTCCATTCACTTTTCAGGGGGCCCCCTCAAGTTTCGTTACGCCACTGAAGTCCATAAGAAATCTACTCAATGTAGGGTTAACTCTATAACTTGAGTAGAGTTTGGACTGTTAGATACGCCACAAAAATTGCCAAGAGAATTCTTGGAAATCTATGAAACTTGGAAATTTTCCTGACTTGTTCTCTCTCAATAATTTCTCCTGCTTTTGCCTATCAACAAACAATTCACATGAGTAGGCATCCCAAAACTGAACACTACTTTTTTATGAATTTCAATGGCTCACTGTAGTAATAAAACATTCATTATCTGGAGTCCAATCAGTGAATGGAAAGCCACAATCTTGTGCTCTTAATTTTCAACCCCGGTGTGGCTAGAAATCAGTTATATGCAAACAGAAACAGTGAGTTTTCAGTCATTTCCTGAAATGCAGGCTGTTTGCTTCTGTCATTAGGCACTAAGGGCCCAATTCTGATGTGGTTTGGAAAGCTTCCCAACCGAATGGGTTTGGGAATGGTTTCCAATCGGATCGGGAGAGTCCAACCGACTGAGTACGATGCATCTGGATGCTTCCAAATACGATTTGGTTGGACTCCCATTGACTTCAATGGGAGCCTTTGTTCCGACCGAATGCATAGGCTCCCATTGAAGAAAGGGGTGGCTGGGGAAAATCGGGCACACTGTGGCGGGCACCCCCTGAGGCCTGCCACACTGTGCATGGCTGGTAAGGGAATACCCATGGGTACCCCCACGGGCCCGATTGGGAAGGCTCCAGGTGCAGGGGGGCCCACTACGGGCCCCCAAAGTCTGATTCTGACTGCCGATTTGAGTTGGACGGCACAATTCGGAAAGGCTGTCCAAATCCAGCCTCATACTCGGTCGTATGGAAACGTGGCCTGTAGAGAAGTACAATTCTGCTCTGTTCGGCTTGGTCATTCCAAATGCCGTCGGGTTTGGATTGGGATATTCTTAACGCCTAACTCGCATTATACTCGGTCGGTTGGAAATCTTTCTGAGTCAGTTGAAAAGACACATTCCCGATCCGATTTGGACGGAGCAAATGCCATTAGGAGTCCTTCCTAACCGTATCAGAATCAGGCCCTAAGTCTTTGGTAAACACGTTCTCATCCTGAAATACTGTTTTTTTTCTAAAAAGCAGGAATAAAGCCGCAACGGTGAGGTAATGGAGAAAGGTAAAACCCTGAAATTTATTGGAATTTTTCAGGGAGAATTTCTTCATAGCGAAAAGTATTTTCCCCGTAGAGACAAAAAATATGGAAATTGGAAATGAGCAACCACGTTTGCACATTATTCGATGCTCATTGTTAGAACTGGGGGTCTCTAGTTGGCAGAGATAGGTACCTTTGTCCAAATAGGGACCCTTGCTTCTAGTCAGGGTAAGGGGGATACACTACTAAAATAACCCCTGCTCACCCCCTTGGTAGCTTGGCACGAGCAGGCAGGCTTATCTCAGAGGCAGTGTGTAAAGCATTTGTGAACACATACAGTAACCCAGTGACAACACTACAGATGGACACCACACAGGTTGTAGTATAAAAATAAGTATTTTTATATAGACTTAACACAAGACCCAAAATGACAAAAATCCACAATACAATACGAAAAATATGACTGTCAAATGGTAGGAAATAGCTCAGTTCAATAAAGATGATAAATGCAACACTTTACTCTCAATGTACCTTTGGATGCGTAACGCAAAACAAACAAAAAGGGTCGCAGGGAAGGTGATGCTTCGATTCCTTACACGCAGAAAGGAGGATGCGTCGGTTTCTTACTTCGGCCCAGTTCCGATGCGATGATGATCCGGTGCGATGCGAGAAAATGGCGTCTTGCTTGCGGTGCGACAACGTAGATGGGATGCGTGCACGCCCGATGGCCGTGCGGCGACTCGGCGATCTTCTGAGCTGCGACAGGCCCTGCGACACGCTTCTCCGGTGATGAGATGCGCTTCGGTGATGCGATGGCGACAGCGGCAGCGGCGGCACGCTTACTCCGCGAAGCGACGACAACTGCTGCGGCGGCGGCACGCTTCTCCGGTGATGCGGGGCGCTTCGGTGATGCAACAGCGGCGACACGCTTACTCTACGATGCGACGACAACTGCTGCGGCGGCGACACGCTTCTTCTTCGTTGCGTCGCACTTCCAGCTCCCAGCGACACGCAGTCTCTCAGAAGGCCCAACAGCTGTAGGCACTTCAATTCCCAGCAAGGGAATTCAGGAGGGGAGCTGGGGGTGAAGTCTTGTATCCCTGAGACTTCAGGCAGGAGGCAAGCTCAATGTTCAAGCCCTTGGAGATCTTCTTCAAGATGATGAAAGCACACTCAGTCCTTTTCTCCTTTCTTTGGCAATGAAGTAACCACTGCAGGCCAACCCCAACAACACGCAGCATAGGGGTAGTCTCCTACTTCAGCTTCCTGGTTCTTCTCCTCAGCAAAGGTTCGTCTTGATTCCCAGAAGTGATCTAAAATCTTGGGGTCTGGGTCCCAATATTTATACTAGCAAAGCCTTTGTCCTCTGAAGGCAGAGGGTCCTGCACCTAGTCCAAACCAGTTCTGGGTGCATGCTGCCAGTGCACACCTTCTTCCTTTGTCAGTGTGGGCCAGGGACATCAGACGCACCACAGGAGGTGGAGCCAGCATTGTGGAAGGCAGGCACAGCCCTATTCAGGCCCAGGTGCTACTCCTCCCACCACTCCTCATGCAGATAGGTCTATTCAGCCTAGTGCTGACTCACCCTGTCTCCTGGAGTCCCCCAGCCCCTGTCACTCACAAACCCAGACATACAATACACAAGCTAGCAGAGGCAGGCTGGATGGTTAGGCAAGAAAATATCTACTTTCTAAAAGTGGTATTTTCAAACACAGAATGTTAAAACCAACTTCACTAAAAGATGCATTTTATCATTCTGAGTTCAGGTATACTAAATTCGTTTTTCTACCATTTTCCCTGGGTCAGTTAGGATTATAAGATGTTATAATCAAACTGCCCATTCTGGCCTATGGGGACAGGTAGCCTTGCAATAGTGAAAAACGAAATTGGCTGTAATTCACTATCAGGACATGAAACACACATCAGGGCATGTCCAACCTCTTACATACAATGCACCCTGCCCGCAGGCCTACTTTAGGGGTGACTAACATGCAGAAAAGGGAAGGTTTGGGGACTGGTAAGTGGGTGCACTTACCAAGTCGACATGGCAGTACCAGACTGCACACAGGCTCTGCAATGGCAGGCCTGAGACACACTTTCCAAGCTGCTCCGGTGGGTGGCACAACCAGTGCTGCAAGCCCACCAGCAGCATTTGATTTACAGGCCCTGGGCACACGCGGTGCACTGTACTAGGGTCTGACAGTAAATCAAATAAGCCAATCATGGAGTCACTAATCCATACATCAATTTATAACAGAGAGCATATGCACTTTAGCCCTGATCAGCAGTGGTAAAGTGCCCAGAGTCATAAAACCAACAAAAACAGGTCAGAGAAAGTACAGGAGGAAGGCAAAAAGTTCAGGGATGACCCTGCAAAAAGGGCCAAGTCCAACGCTCATCTATTACACATATGCAAGTGAAAATTCTTTCTCATTTCAGGAACTTCAATTTCGCTAAACAGTTCAAGAGCTTCCTCTGAGCAGTGTCAACTAGGATGCATCCTTGAATGAGTGAAGGGACATGGTTGAAGAGAGGCATGAAAAAGAGTTGAATGCTATTGTAATAATTCAGTTAAAGAGCTACCTCATTTGAAGAGAAGTTGGTGTATTGATATCCCCCTTTTCTGTGACATTTGTATTTCTAATTCCTGTTTGTTCTATGCACTTTTATCGTTGACCCGGGTCTGCCACCAGACTATTTCTAGGTCTGTTACATATTTACTTCACTTTTCTAAAGATTTCTGGAAATGCTATGTTTCAAATTAAGAAATAGCATTTAAAAAGTTCAATGGATCAAGAAGCATTTCTCATCTGCGAGGTGTGAAATGATTATAATAATGTTTACCTTTGAAGCGTCTCGATAGAGTAATTATGCTGTCGAAAATCCACACACTCGAAATCGGAGAGTTGGCATTTGTATTAACCGGCAAAGAGTGACTTGTGTGACTTCCCTCCTCATTGTAATGAAAGTTAAATGCACGAGTGGAAATCGCATATGCCTTATTGTCATGCATGCTTCTCTTTCAGTGTCTTGGCAGAGCTGCAAGGAGGCCAGCAAAATTATTAGAGTCACTTCGGATGGCAGAGGATGAAGACGTGGGCCTGTCCCGGATCCAGCTCCCCGGCTTTCATTTTGTTTGGGTACAAGAGCCCTATGTGCCTCTGGGCATCAGCGTGGTCCATTTAACTCTCGAACCAATCAATGTTTATTACTTGGCAATAGATAAGAGAGCTGGCCCAGTGGAATGGAATTTACATACTTTTCTGCAAACACATTCAGAAGCCAAGAAATGTCTGACTTTGGCAGCTTTCAGTCACAGCTTTTTGACCTGTGCTAAGCTGTTGTTTATAAAGCACTCACAAAACAAGCAAGAAACTTAGGGGCATATTATCAAGGGCTGGCGATATAATTATCGCCGCTTTAGCGTCCGTTTTTGGGCGAAAAGCGGCGATAATTATATCGCAATATCATCAAGAACACGCTAGCGCGTGTTTCCTTGATGTAGAGCTCGTTTTTCACAGCCTCGCCTTGCATCGCTAATGAGATGCAAAGAAGGCGTGGCTGTGAAAACAACACATGTTAATATCGCGAAGGCAGCTTCGCGATATTAACAAGGAGGATGCAGCGATAAAAAAATCGCGCTACCTCAGCTTTAACTCAGGAATTTAACGTCTGTTAAATTCCTGACTTAAGCATACTTTTCATGGGAGATGGATTCTGCTGATACGACCACAGGGTCGTATCAGCAGAAGTATCGCCGCTTGCAGGGAACATCGCTGGAAAACCAGCGATGTTCCCTGCAAAACGGCGATTTCACCGCTATCGCTGGAATTCTTATCGCCCTGGAGTAACGCGTTGTTAATAACGCGCTACCAGGGCGATAAATTCCAGAGATAGACGGCGATAATTATCCTAGCGCTAAGCGCGCTTTGCGATAATTATCGCCGTCCCTTGCTGATATGCCCCTAAGACATCTTTCAGCTCTTGTAAAGACGTTGGGGTGGAAGGAGACACCCTACTTCCAGACGGTGGGCACGGTACTCTGCATATGTTACTGAAAATGGCACAGGGTGGTATAAGAGATGTCAGCTTTTGTGTGCTCTCTGGAAGTACTCAGTTACATTGCAATGTTGCAAAATGATGAGACTCAAATGCAAAATTTGTTGAGGACCTGGTTACAAAGTCAGGTACGTTTATTCTTTTGTATAGCGCAAACTCAACCTGAAGGTATTGGAGCGCTTTACATGAGCACCAGTTACATTACACAAGGACACATTCATTTTTTGGTGGGGACAGGGAGATGAAGTGATTTGCCCAGAATCACAGGATGTTGAGCCGACACCGAGGATTGAACCTGGTTCCCCAGCTCCACAGTCGGCAGCTTTAGCCATGAGACCACATCCTCTCCTTTACCCCCTATCTCTAAGATACCGAAGCCTTGAGTCGGAGGGGGTCCCATGAGGAGTGTTGTACTGGTGTGCCACGGTGCTGAGGAGCTTCCCATACACCCTTGTATATTTGACATGAAAGTGCAAACACACTAGACTTCCAGACTAAACTTTACAGGCTTCTCTAAGTAGATGCCTTAGGAATAATACTGCACGACAGAGCGTGGATTCTAAGGTCACTAACAGCAAAAAATTATGAACAACTATAAAAGTGACTAAACTCGAAATTACGTGTGAAGAGAGGAAAGACGGACATTCATCAACCAGGCAGACAAAATGTAAGATGTAAGCTCAATAAGAGAAAGGGTAGCATTTTTCGTGTATGGAATGGAAGCGGAGGAAACAAATTGGCTGTGCAGAGGCAAGATAGTGCAAACCACTGAATATTTCAAATGTCCCAAATGAGTTAAAATAATGTTTTTCAGAGATTTCAGTGTCTTTTTACTCCTCATTTATCTCACTTTCAATCAATCAATCAAATAAAACAATCAATCAATCAATCAGGGGTTTATAGAGCGCACTACTCACCCGTGAGGGTCTCAAAGCGCTGGGGGGGTAGGGGGGTTTCGGGCAGCTCCGAGGTCATCGGAAGAGCCAGGTCTTGAGGACTTTTCTGAAGGTTTGCAGAGTAGGGCTGAGGGGGAGTCCATTCCAGGTCTTGGCCGCGATGTAGGAGAAGGATCTGCCTCCCGTTCTGGCTCTGTGGATGCGGGGGATTTCGGCCAGGGCTAGGTAAGCGGAGCGGAGGTATCTCTTGGGGGCTTTAGCTGACGCTTCATTATCTGTATCACTCATCTGGACGAAAGGGCACCTGCATGTAATCATCCTGCTCTTCTGAAATCTCCCTTCACAACCCCACTGCCACCCCCACAGGTCTTGCAGACACGAGTCCTGCCAACAATAGTCTTCTGCACCCTGATGAATCACCCTCTGGGGTTGCAACGCCTCAGCAATTGTTCTGGTCCCAGCTGCCATTGAAGGGAGGAGTTCCCTACTGCTGGAGTTTGGAGTGTGCCACTTTATCTGGCTATTGGAACAACATCATATCCAGGGCGATTCAAATAGTGTATGTTGAGCCCCATGAAATACCCTCTGAGCACTCACCTACCACTCCTGGACCTCTCAAAGCTCTGGACTAGACTTTGATGACTGGTCCTTTGCTTTTCAACAGATTGGGCATAGCCACATTTTAATGTGTCATCCTTCAAGCTGGGGGTGGTACCTGTGACTTTTCTCTCCATGTATATAAATAATTTTTTTCCTCAAGGTTGGAAGGCAGTTTTTGCTTATTTCTGTAATCTTTACTTTCACCTCTTTCTTCCACCTTCCTCTCCTCTAAGCCACCATATCTTCCCATCATCCCTTCTATCCCACAATCCTTTGCACCGTCCTGTGTATGCCCTCTAACTTCCTCTTATATCTTTTTACTTACAGGCATTTTTGATTCTTCCTTTAGCTCTTCTTTCCTCCAACTTCGCATTACCTGACCTACTGAAGAACGGCTTATCGATTCACGTGTGCTAACCTACCCTGAATCTTCCAGCCCATTAAAAAAGATAATGTGCTCAGTATTTGCATACAAGTACTCTCATTTTATTTGTTCCCCGTTTATAATGGTGGTTTCTCTTTTGTAGTAAATTGTTTAGCCTCTGATATTAGTTTAATCGTTGATTGCTCTACTACTGTCGACACTTAACATACTTTGCAATGTATGTCGTTTGTTTAGGATAGACTATCCAATTTGTGGTTGATAATATATGCACCGCATTTGATCTATTAGACAATTTATTTATGTGTATTTACAATCTGTCGCCGTTCTGACATTTTACGCTTAATTGATGGATTTCCTTTGCTCACATTTGTGTTGTGTACATACCCTAGAAACGCTGGTCGCATGCCCGTTATTTTAACACCTTGGGGTCTGGGCACGCTGGGCGCACTGGGGGGCATATTTCCAAGAACGTGTGATAACCACCGCAAATTTAGCTTAACGCAACTTTGCATATCGCAGTCCATCGCGGGAAATTAACGCCTTGTTAACCAAGTATTCACAACACGGCGGCCCCATGCAATACTCCCCAGATAATGCGCCAACTGACCGCGTTAGATCAACGCCACGCCGCAAAAATGCGAAGCACCAACGCAAAAAAAGCTGCGATGAGGCCAATCACGATACGAAAATCAGCGAAACCCAGCTACAGGCCTGCAATCCACACGCGTCAGGCGGGAACTATCAACATAAAAGCAGAAAAAAAACAGACAAACAAATGCCGAACAACAGCGAAGCACAATGGACATTGCCGGAGCAAGTACGGAGGAGAGCCAGAACCCCACAAGCCCCCCGGAGGACCATCCTGGGACTTCGGGGTCAGGGAACAGCAAGGACAAGAAGAAGAGGAAAACGAAGTTCAGTCCGCAGGAAAACAGGATCCTGATAACGGAGGTGACAGAACACCATCAACAACTGTTCGTCACCTCCACTGTGTCATTGGCAACAAAAAATACATTATGGCAGTCCATCGTGGACAAGGTGAATGCAGTCGGAGTGCTGAAGAGGACAATGGGCGAGGTCAAGAGGCGCTGGAATGATGTCAAGCGCAAAACCAAGCTGAAACTCGCCAACAACCTGAAGGCTGCAATGCAGACTGGAGGTGGGAGCCCAGCGCCACAGGAGGAGCTGGACGACATGGAGGAAATGGTGTCCACAGTCATCAGTGGGGAGATGGTGGCAGGAGTTGGGGGCCCGGACACTGCTCAACAGGACCCGCCACAACAGCAACAGGGTGAGTAACCACCAGGGCCTGGGGAGACGGGAGGAGATGGGCACAATGGCACACATGCACAATTAATTTGAGCACATCTGTGGACACACCATGCCCCAGACCACCAACTCCCACCAAGAGACCAACATACCCCAGTATGCAACATGTCAACACTGTACAAGCACAGAAGTCAGAGGCACACCTCATGAAAGTGATAAGGGGCAGCAAAATCTGAGCTGCAGGGTGACTCCCAAAAATGCAGTACACACATCACATACAAAGCACATCTACATTGACAACGATGTGACACAATCCGCAAAATACCTACAACAGAACACAGGACACTACTGGTGCCGCTTGGTGCAGACACTGGCCAATCACAATTGGCATTGCAGGGATATGTGCGTTGATAATGTACAAGTACAAACACACATCCGTGATGTTGTCGAAATGTCCACTGTACCTCATCAAATAGGCAGCTCCTCCCAAACAGCCACAATGTATCCAGTCATGCTGTCTGTATGTAAACATGTACAATGCGACAACATACATGTGGACACATTGTTAAACTGCATCTCCCCTTCACATTGCAGAGGGAGAATCAACACCTCCTGCAGAGCAGTCCGACCCTCTCTTCTCTGGAGACGAAGAGGACGACCACAGCTTTGACTCTGACGTGGAGAGCCTCCGCAGCCCACTTCCAGGAGCTGGGCAGTCCAGCTGCTATGAGGAGACCCCACCCCCTGCACAGACCACACAGCAGGCAGCTCCCACCACCACTGCTGCCTCCCAGGGCCCCCACGGAGAACACATGGCCTTCCAACGCCGTGTTTTGGGGTGACAGGAGAATCTGGCTGAACAGGTGCGGGTGGGCTTCGACCGCATGGCAGACAAACTAGATGCCATACATGGGTGTCTAAGTCCCATCAGGGACCACTCACGGTCCCTAACGGACACCCACAGTCTGCTCCATGCTCTCCAATGGACCATGGCTGACATCGCTGGAGCCCTGACTCAGAGAATAGTACAACTGTCCAGTGCGAGTGGCTCTAGCGATGTCACACGGGAGTTGGGAATCATGCGGAGGTTAATGGAGACCATGGAGCGGGTGAATGCGGAACAAGCAGCTGCCACGGCTGCACACCAGCGAGAGGTAGCTGGGTTCCTCAATGACCTCAGGACCCTCCTCATGGCATTGCTGCCACAAGGCCTGGTGCGGATACATTCTGCTGCCACCACTCCATCCACATCTCCGCCCCCTGAAGTGTCAGTGCCACACAGTGCAGCAGACCTTCCACCTCCGGCCACAGATGTGTCACTGCCACACAGTGCTGGAGACAGAACACCACCACCCACACGTGAGGCACATGAAACAGCAGAGAAGCGAAGATGCGGATGATACTGCCCTCGTGGTAAGGAGGATGCAGCAGCATGCATCTCATCCATAGGTCCGGCTTCAGCTTGGTACTGCCCTCTGCATCATCACCTTCCACTGTCCCCCCGATGCACTCTGCGACACTCACCTTGGACCTCGACATGGACTGCCATATGATGTTTGATCACCATTGACACAACAATCAGACTGCAGACTGTACTCGTCCTCTTCCTTTGGACTTGTCATTCCCTGGAGGACCCTGGCTGGACCTCCACGGGACAACATCGTCATGTGGGGTTTGCATGGCCCTGTACTTCTCCAGATGCAACACTCCACTGAATGTGCATTAAACCTTCATATACACACAGATGTGTCATGTCTATGGTCTTTTAAGTGTGGAAGTATGGATGAATGTGGACTCACTGGACTCCTCTTACGTCCATGTGGCTCATGTCGTAGAACAGGGTTCACAGGGTGATACATTGCTCAATGC
This sequence comes from Calotriton arnoldi, assembly GCA_963921515.1. Classification (NCBI taxonomy): domain Eukaryota; kingdom Metazoa; phylum Chordata; class Amphibia; order Caudata; family Salamandridae; genus Calotriton; species Calotriton arnoldi. The sequence continues at coordinate 161,609 of CAWUFW010002233.1, forward strand.
GGTCCGGGTGGCGCTGACACAACAACAGGGGCACACGCATGAGTTACTTCCTTGTCCAGCCCAGTACGGAACCATGCCCAGGGCCCCGGGGTCATATACAGACCCTTACGCTGGACTGGCATACGCCAGGCCAGCCCACTCCGCTTACGCTCACAGGGGGGGACGGCAACACTACATGTCCCCTGTCTTTCCTGTGGTGATCTGCTGCTCACAGGTCTAGTTGTCAGCAAGTCACAGCCACTCCCTCACAGCTGGTTTACAGTGCACCCACACCACACCCATCCAGCACACGCATCACGGGACATGTGACCCTGCCAATGAAAAGGGACGGGCGCACGTGCTCGACGCCATTTCCACTCTCTATCTGGGTGCGTCCGTGTGGTGTTAATGTAGGCATGAGGTGACATGATGGCGTCCGCAACACGATACCCAAACATACACGGACCATGACTTTGGGACACAAACTTGGTGGCACCGGATACATTGCGACCGGCACAGGCACACCGCCACGGGACGGTGACTTTGGGTGCACTGAGATAGGGGCACCTTAAGTGCTGAGCGAGTGTGCAGCCTGCGATGATGCCCCGCCCCGGCCGTCCGGACTGCTCAGGATTTGTGTGCCCTGCTGGACCGCAGTGTAGGCCAGAGCCAGCGTCGCATCCCGGATCACAGAGTTAGTGGCACCTCAAGGGCTGAGCGGGTGTGCAGCCTGCGAGGATGCCCGGTGCACTGGTATGTCCTCTACCATGGCGAAATCAAGACCCAGAATCATATGTGAGACCTGGTGGCCTGCGGAGCGGGGCTGCATGATGTGGAGGGTTCCATGTCCACGGGCCCCGGGCATGTGGCTTGCAGCGGCACGTGGTGGGCCCTCATTACTACACGCCAAGGGCGGAAGGTGAGCTGTGAGGCCTGGGTACGCAGGGGCGGGCGTGCACCACTGGGCGGCGGGAGCGGCTGGGGTACATCTGCCTGGGTGCGCAGGGGCGGACAGGCGATGATGTCTTGTGCAATTGTGTGTACTTTGCCATTCATGTCTCTGGACTCTGTTTCAGATGATGGATCTGTTTCAGATGTGTGACCTGGTGAACTGCACTACATACAGGCACGTGGTTGGAGACACACCTGTGGCAGCAGGTGGATAGTGTGGCCTGGGTGCGCATTGTGGGCACTCTCTCTCCCTGTCCATCTCTTCTGTTATCTGTGTCTCACTCCCCCTCTCTGTCCGTCTTTCTCTCGCTCCCCCTCTCTGTCTGTCTTTCTCTCGCTCCCTCTCTCTGTCCGTCTTTCACTCGCTCCCTCTCTCTGTCTGTCTTTCTCTCGCTCCCTCTCTCTGTCCGTCTTTCTCTCGCTCCCCCTCTCTGTCCGTCTTTCTCTCGCTCCCTCTCTTTCTCTCTTTCTCTCTCTCTCTCTCCTTCGCTCTCTCTCTGTCCTTTGATGTGCGCAAGACACACCTTCTCATCATGATTTTTGTCTTGCAGGCTGTGACCTACGGATTGTCCCGAGGGGAGCCGCCATGTGTCTTCATTTCTGTTCTGTGTTTCTTTGAATACATTTTCATTTGTTACATCGAAGGTGGATGTGTGATGCTCATTTTTGTGACGACACATGCATGCCACCAAATGTGATTGTGCGACATCTTGCGGATTATTTGGTACATGATTCCGTGTAGTTGATGTGGCATGTCTTTGGCCGGGGGGCGCCGGGGAGGTGGGGTTCTGGGGGGGGTGGGGTGGCCCTGTTGGGGCTCCGAGCTGCATGATCAGTGGCTCCATGGCATCTGTTGCCCTTCAGGTGTGGCTCTGGGCTGGGCTCCATTTTGTGGTGCAGGCTGTGGTCCGACTTTGCACCAGGTCAGAGCAGGTGTTAGTTTCCTGCTGCTAACGGGCCTTATCGCCTGTTTTGTGGTCTTATCGCCGATCTGGCTGCTCGTTGAGAATGTTGCGGAGTGATGTTTTCGCAGCTTTTTGCACGGGTACGCCTACTCTGCATCTCATTAGCGATAGTTGCGGGGGTCATCTGTGGCGATGTTTTTTGTGGATGCTATCGCGGGTAAAATGGTGTTCTGGGCTGTTAACACCAGCTTGTGAATGGTGCGATGAATTTATCGCCACTTTGGCTGCGATAAAGTGCCGCTAACTCGGCGATAAGTCCTTGAGAATATGCCCCTGAGAATGCTATAAGTTACCAGATCTGTATCTCTTAGACTCCACAGATCTCTAGGTAGCTTGGCATTCCATTTTAATATTTATCTCATTCTAATTGTTCACTCTCTTAATACTGTTCATTTAGTGCTGCCTGCTTTTCGTCCTTGGGCATACTCTATTGTAATCCAAGCTCTCCTGCATTACCTGCACACTTTCTGTATTCCTTCTGCAGTGTTTTCACTTTTACAGTGACTCCCTCTAATCTCTTCTCCCCATCCAATCACCTTTTGAAATTATTTTCCAATTCTTCAAAGTACCCTAGACACCCATTTTCTCCAAGAATGCTGCCAAAACGTAAAACATAAAATTTAAGTTTTTGAAACACACATTGTCGACCAATATAATCACACAAGAAGTGGCAACCTCGAAACGTACCTTTATCATATAATGCCCCCTTCAGGAATTAAATATTCTTGAAAGATTTGAATGTTCTCTAAACCTCTAAACTTCTGTATGGCTGTAAACTCACTTTATCCCCTTCCTCATTCATCAGAGAAATCAATTGATTTCCATCATTCATAGTGGAGGAATTTGTACCAGTCTTCAGATGATAATTTAGAATTGTTTGATCTCCAATTCATGACCCTTCTCTTCCGGGATGAGCTCCCCTCCCTCATTCAATGTTTGTCCCTCTACTACCAACTTTTCCTCACTGCCTATAGAGACTGACCCCAAGTCTGTCCCACTTTTCATATATCTGATCTGTTGCTCCTTCGTATAAGCTTTCTACCCATCTCTGTCTCTCGAACTCTCCCACCTGTATTGATGTCCTTACAGTCATCCTCATCATTGCATTGAGAATACTCATGAAAACCAAAATACAGGGGCGTAACGCAGGCCCCCGCAGTGCGGGGGGCCAAGCTCCAGGGGGCCCCCTCAGCACAGCACTCGGGCCAGAGAGCTACCTTGCAGGGGGGGCCCCCTCAATTTTCGTTACCCCACTGCCAAGATGCACCAGTATTAACTCATTTTCCATCTAACATTATCCTCTGTACAGCTATGCGCTTTGTATAATCTATTAGTCAATCTTTTGCTTTTTTACATAATGTCTGCACTTCAAGCTACATTTACTCTACCTGTTTTATGAACCAATAATAAACAGATCTTCCAAAAGTGGGGGGAGAAACTGAAGTGCTCTTCTAAAGAAAGAAAGGAAAGAAATGCACTTTGGGGTCAGAGCCTGGCCTCAAGGACGAGGCCAGTCTTTGAATCGCTCTGCTTGTGCCATTTACCCTATACTCATTTTAATTACGGAATGGGGGCTCAAACTCACCCTGCCTATCTCTCCCTGAGCTCTGAAGGTGAGGGTGAAGGCAAGAGATGCGGTGTCCCATTTCCTGATGCCTTTGAGACAACGCAGTGAGGCCCGGGGGTGCTGGTGCTGCCACAAGCCGAGTCCAGGGTAAGCTACTTCGCAAGTTTGGGACTGTCCACAGGCCTTAGGTCGGCCTAGCAATGAGATGCCATTAATCAACAAGGGAACAATCCACATGTCACAGAGATGTCTCTCGACCTGACCTAGCGGTGCATAGTAGAATCATTAAGAAAGACACCTTCTCATTAAAACCTTGTGCTTTATCTTCATTATACAATCACCGGCAGTTGCTGAAATCAGATGGTGGCCATCTTGGCTTGGGCAGTAGGATGAGTGTTCCTCTCTAGTGCAAGGTGTGGCCTCCCTTCTTTGTACTGAGCTCCAGCGCCCTCTACAATTACCTGAGCAACATCACATCTATCACTGAGTTGCCAAGCTCCTTAATTATTAATCTGCAGGCCCACTTTGTCAACAGCCATGATTCGAGGCAATTGTTGACCTGTCCTCCCTTCATCAGTTCACACCCTCCTAGGTGTCGAAGGGGGAATCATTGCAGCAATTAACATTTCCTGAAGCATTAACAGGCACAAGAGGGAAGCCACTTCTGTCAATTATGGCGGTGGATCAAACCATTACTCTGGAGACACCCATGAGGGAATTAAAAGATATCAAATGCTCCATGCAAGCAGTGAAACACTCATCTACTGCAACAATGGGCGAACTGTAAACTATTCATGTAGAAATGTCTACGTTCAAATCTAAGCTCAACTCGATGGATGCATGAGTATTTGCATCAGAGGACAAATATACAATGCACCTTATTGGGCACAGACACTTTTAACTCTTCAAAATAAAGTTAATGATCTGGAGGACAGTAGTAGGCATAACAATGTTCACCTGTCTGGCCTGCCAAACAATGAAGGTGACAACATGCAGGGCTTCTTATGAGACTTCATCCCCCATCTTCTGAAAACAGACTTCCAGATACCCCTGGAATTTGAAATGGACTCACAGTGAAACATCATTGTCCAGGCACACAGAACCACCATCGGTCATAAAGTGTCTTCTGCTCCATACCAAACCAGATTGATCCTGCGGTTGGCATGACAAAACTGCCCCAGTGCCTTTAAAGGGGGTGCTCTAGCATTCTCTGCAGACATTTTGTATGATACCAATATCTTACACAGAAAGACAAATTCTCTCTATCCGACCCACACTGAAGCAGAAGGGGATCCAGTGCGGCCTCTTAGAACCAGCTACAGTGATATTGACTGGTCATGGCCCAACCCAAGAATTCACAGATCCCCAACTCTTAATGGACTTTCTTGAAGCACTTGACCACAGTCCTCTGGAAACTGTTCTACCTCAGCATAAGGACTGAATCCAGTCACACTTGGGATTCAGTTGATTTACAATGTGACAACATCAATCTGGAATTAACCAGATCCAGACACTCACCAAAAGACTTGCCAGATCAGTCTGAAAGACAGACTTCCAGAGAGAGGGATACATCAAGGCCCCTCCTCAAACCCTAAGTTACACTCCCGTCATTCTATAATGACTATCTCTGTCACCTCCTATCCGTCTCGGTCTCATGACTCACTATTCACAGACAGAAACTCATATCCTATACCCCCCAACCCAATACCCGCTTTTATTGGGAATAGACCATGGAATCAACAGGGGAAGCATATCTTTATAAAGTTTTTCACAGTAGTACAAGACAAAGTCACCACACAGTTTGGACAATCCTAGCACCCCTTGCTTACATCTATCAATCCCCCAGAACTGGAACTTTCCTGATTAGTGCCAGTTAACTTCTACTCATGACCTCACTGGGCTTATAGCCCTCATACCTATCGCTCTCCCCCCCTCTGACCATATTTATAATCAATAGACTCATGTGCCAAAGGAGAATGGCAACTCCTTTGACCAAACCCTTGTCAGTATGGCCCCTTAATGCTCATGGAAGTACCAGATACCTATGATGCAAAAAAATCCTAACATTCTTAGGTTCCAAAAAGCCAGACTTTGTACTTATACAGCAAATACATATATCCTTAGACAAGCCAAAATGAGACTGGGTGGTTAAGATGGTCACAGCTTCAGGCACACATGCTGCCTCTTCATCTCTGCTGTACAGGAAAGGTGAGGTAGTTGTAAGAAATGGCAGTCTCTAGTTGGCAGAGGTAGGTACCTTTGTCCAAATAGGGACCCTTGCTTCTAGTCAGGGTGCTTCAGGTCACACTTTAGATAACCCATGCTCACCCCCTGGGTAGCTTGGCCTGAGCAGACAGACTTATCTCAAAGGCAATGTGTAAAGTATTTGTACTCAGAACACACAGTAATACAGTGACAACACCAATAATGGACACCACACCAGTTTAGAAAAATAAAGTATCTTTATCTAAACTCAACAAGACCAAAACGACAAAAATCCAACATACAAGTATTAAGAATATGACTTTTAACGATTTCAACCAACTCTGTCCATAGAAAACTGTGGATGCATGATTTCTCTCAAAGTAGCTGTAGTTGCGACAAAATTCACAAGGCCAAACTGCCGCAGAGATGGGAAGCGTCGAAAAACAAAGAGATGCGTCAATTCCTGAGACCCTGGGGAGGCGATGTGACAGTTCAGCTGCATGCATTAGAAGTGATGCGTTGAATCCGTTCTGTAGGGGGAAGTGATGCGTCGATTCCGAGACACTTCTGGGCCGCGGGTGATGAATTGGGAAAACGTGCCGCACAGGTACGATGCGTGGAAATCTGGGATGCGGCGGCGATCGATGTGGCGGCGGCGAGTGGCGCTGTGTTGGTTTCTTCAGCCACGACCCCTCGATGCGTCAGTTCTTGCAGCGATGACAGGCGCTGCATCGGTTTTGGCAGCGGCACTGCGATGTGTGGAGATTCTTCTCGCACCGCAGTGCTGCGTAAGAAAAACTGCAGCAAGAACAGCGATGCATCGATTTTCTAGTACTTGCGTTGCTTTTTCAGCTCCCAACAGCAGGAACAACCCCCAGAGGACCAACACAGTCACAGGCACCTCTTGGCAGGTCAGAACTCCCAGCAAGGAAGTTCAGGGGAGCTGGGATTGAAGTCTTTGTGTCCCTGAGACTTCAGAACAGGAGGCCAGCACACACAGGCCCTTGGAGATCTTCCTCAAGCAGGGGAAACAGCACACAGCAAAGTCCTTATCCTTTCCTTGGTAGAATCAGCTACTGCAGGCCAACCCCAGACAGCACACAGCAAAGGGCAGTACTTCTCCTTCAGTTTCTCCAGCTCTTCTTCTTGGCAAAGGTTTCTTTTGGATTCCAGAACTGATCTAAAGGTCTGGGTTTTTAGGTCTAATACTTATACCCCAAAATGTCTTTGTTCTCTTTGTGCAAGGGTCTCTGAGCCCAGTCCAAACCAGTTCTGTCCTCACTGGTGCAGTATGAGCACAGGGGGTGGAGACAGCATTGTGCAAGGGAGACAGGCCCCATTCAGGTGCAAGGAAATCTCCTCCCACTACTCTAAATTCAGCCGAGCCCTATTCAGCTCAGCTCTGAGTCATCCAGGAAGGGCCAGGCACACCTCAACCCCACCCAGTGGCTGTCTACAGTGAATGCACATCCCCAACCCCTGTCACTCCAAAACCAGACAGTCAATACACAAACAGGCAGAGGCACACAGAATGGTTAAACAAGAAAATGCCTACTTTCCAAAAGTGGCATTTTCAAACACACTAATTAAATAACATCTTTGCTAAAAGATGTGTTATTAAATTCTGAGTTCAGAGAGCCTACACTTTATTTCTCTATCTTGTCCCAATGGGAAGTTATATTTATAAGATGTTATAAATAAACTCCCATTCTATCCTATGGGGCAAGATAGCCTTTCAATAGTGAAAACGAAATTGGCAGTATTTCAATATCAGGACATGTCACACACAGCAGTACATGTCGTACCTTTCACAGACAGTGCACCCTGCCCAGGGGGGTAACTTGGGCCTACCATAGGGGTGCCTTACATGTAGAGAAAAGGAAGGTTAGGGCATGGCAAGTGGGTGCACTTGCCAAGTCGACATGGACTCTGATATATGGACATTACATACTTATATTCAACTATAGGAAAAAAGTATTAGAAATAACAGCACAAACATTTTCTTCCCCAAATAGAGGGGACCTCAATATCTAGCACAGAAACTAATAAAATATCAACCAATAAGAACCCTTTGATCTGCCAGCAAACAACTTCTAACCACACCAAAAATCCCCACCGTCAAGAATGGCGGCAGATCATTCTCTAAAATCGCCCCTACGATATGGAACACGTTGCCCATACATCTCCATATGGAAAGTGACCATAAGAAATTCCGCAGATCCCTCAAAACTTAGCTATTCTGAGTCCCTTCCCCCCTGGCAGTTCTTCCTCTCTTTGTTCCCCCGGTTCCTGAATACAAGCTAGCGCTTTGAGACCTAAGGGTGATAAATGCGCTTAACAAATACCAAAATATCAAAATACCAAAAAGACCTTCAGACAGACATATTAGAACTAATAGTACATACATTCATTGTCTAGAAAAACACATTACATTAGAGTCTGCAAAACATTGTGTCACATTCTAAATCAGGCACCATCAGCAGACATCTATCCCAGTGACTTCATGGCCACCTACATTAAGCCGATCACAGACAAACAAAACCTCAATCCAGCAGACGCTGCTAACTAGCAACCATTCTGCAAGAGGCCATTCTTGACAAACTCATTAACACAGAAGGCTTTGACAATAACCTACCCTCTATTACAAAGAGCTTTCTGGGATGGCAAGAAGACGAGTGTTGGCAGAAATGGATGGGCTGTCTTATCATTACTAAACCCGTCCACTGCCTTTGATTCAGTGCATTGCCCTACCTGGGTACTAAGGCTAGAAGATCTTAGAATTTAAGGAACTTTTCTTGAATGGATCTCCTCTCATCTCTCGAACAGATGAAGCATCATCTTATGCCCATTGTACTCTTCAACTCCTTTGTGCACTGACTAGGACGGAACACAATGTTTCATCATCTCACCACACCTCTGCCATCGACAGGAACTCATCTAATCCTCCAACCAGACCTGTTACTGCCATGCAGAAGACACCAATGGCATTCTGAAGCTCAAAAACCTGACCTATTCTCCTCTGTTCTAGACCACTGCCTCCATGTCATGGATAAAAAATACTGAGCAACCGCCAGAAATGTAACTCATCAAATACTGTGTGAAATTGAAAAATCACCACCCTACGATTATCTGGCCTTATGAACTGGATCATTTCTAATGACATGCAAGAAACCTGAGAGTTTTCATAGGCACTTTTTCACTAGTACCACAAGTAAATAAAGTTACAGAAAGTGCCGTCCTCATCATGCCAACCCTCTGACATATTTTGTTCTCCTACGTTTCCCTCAGAAAGTCTGTGCCACCATCATCTTGATACTGTTCCACCTAGGCTAAGCAAACTCACTGTCCATTCCATCCTTCAAGAAAATGCACATTGGTGGCACATAACTGTCTCTTCAGAAAGCCAATCTCAAGAATTTACTGCCAGCAAAGTTAACAAAAATTCACCATCACCTGGAATTAAAAGAGCTAGTTTGACAAAAAGATGTCCCCCTTATTGTAAACACCACAAAATCAGTTCCAGACCTTGCCAACCACAGGAAGAAAATGTAGAATCCGCTATGCACACACAACTATTTCTAACCCACCCTTCACTACATTCGATAATAAACCATAGCTACAAATTCACTATGACATGAAAAGCGCACCTCTCTGGTTCTCATGTATAATACAAAAACTCTTCTCACATAGGCTACACTATAAAACTAAACTATGAACTTACAACAACAAATGGAGTAGCAGTAAAACATTCAAATCCAAGGAAGACGGACTCAGTCTTTCATTATTCTGAGGTCAGTAAGCTGAGTTATTGTAATACCTTATATTTACATTTACTATTTTCAGAAAAAGTGCTATATAGAAACTAGTTTCTAATATTTATCATTAAAAGAAAATGTATGTCTAAAACAGGGTTAAAAACAACATTACCCATCACTCTCCCTTTTCACGTGGGTTAAAATATTTCCCCTCTTTCAAATGGCCCTATGGATTCCCCAACCATTCTAAGGATCGGGCACCTGCTCTATTTGCACACACATTGAGTTAGTCTGGTGCTGCTGCCAAGGAGATGGGCTTCATTTGTCTTCATGAGGAGTGGTGCTCAGAACCACTCAGCATACCAATCCCATAAAAAAACAGGCTTTTTAAGTGCAAATCTAATAATTGTGGAATGAGTTTGTAGAGAAGGCAGCAACATAATGCAAAATTCACTGTAGTCACCTATAAAATGACTATCCCTTTAAAGGCCTGTAAGTTACATTGGGTCCCTATATTGTACTCAATAACTTTCTTATTTTGGTTAAATGCTGAAGTCTTCCAACATATTGTAGTCACCTCCTCTAACTCTGTTTGATGCTAATAGTTTATTGAACAGAGACAGTCCACCTAACTCAAGGTGTACCATGAACAATGAAAAAATGGTCAGGCCTGTGATAATGAGTATTATCTCCTCCCAGGAACCCGAGGATCTACTGGGAGGGTGACCCTTCAGGTTTGCGATTGGGGCAGCCCTACCTGTACACTGACCCGCAAACATAACTGTAAGAATTTGGGTTACTGATTGAAAGGGGCGAAACCCTACAAAGTCCTAATCTGGGTGTAGTCACAAGCAAACTCCAAATTAACCTGTGCTCAACCCTCTGCTATCTTGGCAAAGAGCAGTCAGGCTTAACTTAAAGGCAATGTGTAAAGTATTTATGCAGCACTTCAAAGAGTAATAAAGTGAAAACATAACACAAGAAAAATCCCACGCCAATGTAGAAAAATATCAAGTAAATTTTAATAAATAACTCAAGACCAAAATGACAAAAATCTAATCAGTGGAATTGGAGATATGCAGGTTTAAAGATTTAAGCAAAAATAGCACCAAAAAGCACAAAGAGACATCTGTGATTATCAGGATACGCCGGACTGGGACAAAGTCACAAGTTCAGGCCAACTGTGATGGAGCGGGGGTGGGCTACAGGGATCCAGTTAGGCCCGCTGAACAAGAGTACCTTAAATCCTGGTCGCACAGAGATGCGGAGTCCCGTGTTGAGGATGCACAGCACAGCAAAGGCAATGTGAAGTGCAGCGGTGGTTCCAAAGAGCTGTGAAGTGCGATGCGATGTCCTTGCATGGAAATGAGTCACACAGGAGTGGTTCAGATGGGCTGCATTTTGTTGAGGCGATGTCCTTGCATGAAGTTGGGCAAAGCAGTGGTGGTTCTGATGGGCTGCGTTAGGTGAGGTGATGTCCTTGCTTTGGGGAAGTCTACGCACCAGAGGGGATGTGTTGGCTCTGAGGGCAATGCGTCAAGCAGCATAGGCGAAGTGCAGGTTCTGCAGGAGATACGCATTGGAGGTGATGCTTCGGTTCTGTTGAAACCATAAATGGGCTGACACAGTACCTTCAGGCCTACTTCTAGGGGTACAGGACTGGGATGGCAGCACTTGGGAGGGACGACTCACAGATGGCAGAGTCAAAGTGCTGGGTACAATGTTGTTAGAAGCTTGTTCTGTCCCGGAGGCTTCTGATCAGGAGGCCAGTCAACTAGACCCCGAAGTCACTCTGGGGTCCTGGGCATAGAGATGCAGGTCTTCTCTTTCTCACCCAGAGGGCAGCAGGTCAGCACAGTGGGGCAGCAGTCCTTACAGGCTGCAGTTCAGCAGAGTGACAGTCTTTACAGCATCACAGCAGTCCTTCTGCTTTGCAGAGTCCACAGGCCCAAAAGCGTACTGAAGAGTTGGGTCTAAGGGTCCAATATTTATACATAGTGCCCACTTTGAAATAGAGGAAGTTTCTAGAACTTTACACCCCCACCATGAGATGTCAGGCATTACTTTCCTCTCTGTTCTGGCCCCAGCTTGTCTGGTGTCACAAAAGGCCAGTGTCAAACTCCTTCGTGAGAGTGCTCAGGCAGTGCTTCTGTGATGTGCAAGTGTGGCAATTGACAGCTCCTCCTCCTCATCAACTCAGAGTAGCCCATCCTGCCAACACCTAGCTTCCCTTTGTCCCACTGTCTGGGAGCAATACTCAAAGACAAATCGCCAGCTACATCTAGTCATGTGACTCAGGAACAATCTGCAGACAACAAATGTTAAACAAGAAAATACCAAATTTCAAAAAGTGGCATTTCTAGAATTGTGACTGACTTGAGAAATCTGACTTTACCATTAAAGGAGGCTTTTAATTACAATTCCAAAGACACCAAACTCGACATCCCTACCTGTTCCTAATTGAAAGTTATCACTTATTAACCCTACCTGTTTCCAATTCAAAGTTATCACTAATTTAATGTAATAAGGAAGCTCAATGTGATCCTATGGGAGAGGAAGGCCTTGTAGTAGTGAAAAATGAATTTAATAGTCTTTAACTACCCGGACATGTAAAACTTAATAGCACAGGTCCGACTTTTTAAATACACTGCACCTTGCCCTTTGGACTGTTCAGGGCCTACCCTAGGGGTGACGTATATGGATTAAAAAGGAAGGCTTAGGCCTGGCGAAAGGTTTATTTTGTTGAAATGGCAGTTTAGAACTGTACACACAGGCTGCAGTGGCAGACCTGAGACATGTTTAAAGGGCTACCTAAGTGGGCAACACAAGCAATGATACAGGGGCACTACTAGCATTTAGTCTACAGGCCCTGGGCACATGTACTACCACTTTACCAGGGACGTACAGGCAAATTAAATAGGCCAATTGGGTGTCAGTCAATTCTACAATGTTTTAAGGAGCGAGCACAAGCACTTTAGCACTGGTTAGCAGTGCTAAAGTGCGCAAAGTCTAAAAGCCAACAACAACAGGTTCGGAAAACAGGAGTGTGAAGTCAAAAAGTTTGGGGATTTCCCTGCAGAAAGGGCCAAGTTCGACAATAACAAAAACCAGTCTGCTGTTTCCTGACATGTTCAATGGTGCTGCACTATGTAGAGACGGAAGAAACTGTGGTAGGTATATGCCAAATGATTCTTGGACTGCGGCAGAGGTTTGCTTGCATGGTTGCTGTAAAGGTTCACATATGATTTTGCAAACGCTTCAGCTCAGCCAGGTCTTCATAAAAATATTTGAACTTTCTCTGTTTACTATCCATTGGGACTGCGATTGTCTGTAATGGTACACATGCTCTCATCTTCATCTCCTTATTGTGGATGGAAGTAGAGGATGCCACATGATCATGGATGTTTTCTTTCCCTCCAAATGATACTGTTTATCAAGGAAGGTTTTTCTAGCAGCATTGGTAGTAATAATATTCCTTTAGTTGCCAATGCAGCAAAAAGTGACCATGTGACACGAGAGCTCATTTTGTGGCCTCTTGATTAATTTCCTGCTGTTGTTGATTTGTCTATTTCTGAACACTGAAGTCAGTGAAAAAAGTTGTATAACCACACAGTTTTTGGTCATGCACCACAACGATATATTTGGTTACATGTGCTAAAACCATGCAGCTCTAATACATGTACAAACATTGATAGTGTGGTGGTGAAACACCCTTAATCAGTCCATAAAGGGGAATAGATGCCAAATGAATTAGGCCATTTTGCACAAACATAGGCACATTTTGTGATACTCTAAGTGAGGCCCAAGTCATAAGGTAACATTGTCCAGCAGTTACAACCTCTGCCGCTTACTGGCAAGGTGGCTAAATGCCCTTAAGATGGTGATGGAATCGAACTGTGGAGTACCTTGTACAATGATGGGAGAAAGCCTTCGTATGTTGCAATGATGGCGGGGTAGACTCATGATGTACACTGCATGGTGACTGAATAGGATGTAGACCTTTTGGGTACCTGGTATTGAGATAACATCCTGCCATAGGGTACTCTAACTGGTGAATGGCCAGAGCTGTATGTTAATCCACATGATGGACTAGAACTTTGGGCTACCTAGTGTGGTGACAGGCTACAACCGCTGGGTAATCCATATAGTGCTAGCATAAGGAAGGCACTATAAGCTCTCATATGAGATAAAAAAAATCCATGCTGTCCTCGATCTGGAAATAGGAAACTGTCTTGGACAAAGTCATTGAGCATTTCTGTAAAAACCTTTCAGGTAATCCATGTCAGCGATGCAGTCCCCGTTTACTTTTGACATGTTTTACTTCATGTTACATTCCCTAAGAATACTTCCTTTTTTGCTGATGTGTTTTGCATGTAGTTTTTTATCATGCAACATGTAACTTTTTTGTAGTGCATACAGTGAGCGGAGTTACCACCTAGGTGTCCTGCCGAATTCAGGTTGCGGGTGAGTGTTTAAGCTGAAGGCAGTGGGAATTTCCAGAAGAGGCTGTGAGCACATCATAACGGTGTGCATACTACATGCACATCCAATCTTTAGCCTCTCTACAGAGCGTGCATAGCGATGCTCAGATATGTACCAGCCGTATTTGTGATTCTATGGTAAAGTGTGTGAAGTGGTGCTCCACAGTGGAAATATTGACAGCACCAAAAGAAAAGAAAACACATCCTTACAGGTGAGTGGGTGGATTACATGTGTGGGAGAGATGGTGAAGTGGGGGAGATAAAAGGAATGACATGCAGGAGAGAGTGAAAATGGTACTGAAGAGGAAAGAGACAGCTTCTTGGATAAGTAGATAGAGGATTTCAGAGAGATGGAGGGGAGAAAAAGTATGTTAGTGTCTACGTGCATGAGAGACTGCAGAGGAAAGTAAAGTGGAGAAAGGAGAGAATTATATGCTCTGAAAACCACTACCCTTTCCACAGACCTTGGTAGTCATTAATTCAAACTCTCACATTTTCAATTCTACTTATTCACACCAAAATTATTGTTGTTGCCAATTTATTTGATACTGCTAACAGACACTGGGAAAGGTCTGGATATTTTTAGATATATTTTCCCCTGATGTGATCTATATGTCAGGGTTCAATAAAGGAAAACTCACAAAGAGACGCCTATGTATTTGTTAGGTTTGCATGCTGTGTGACGCACAGGCTTTTGGGTTACATGTTTTCATCCACAAACTTAATGACATAAGTCACTCCTCTTGGAAAGGAATCTTAGTTACGTTTCTTTGGCCAGGTCTATGTTAGAGACCTCCACCCATTTCATCTGACTTAAAGAACTAATCAACATCGTTAAAGAGCTGCAGTAGGTTGTGTACCCATGAAAGCAAGAAAAACTGCTGTTGTTTTTGTGTCTGCTGCTACAAAGCCTTCAAACATGTATGTGGAGAGATGTTATCTCAGTCTGCTCTAGCTACATTTTATAATGCCAAGTTTGCAGATTCTAAAACTACCTAATTTCATCCTCTTACCTGCCTGCTCCATGCTTTCTCTTTCTTCTTTCCGGTCTGGGCTTGCTACAAGGACTCATGTCAGACACGTCTGAATCACTGCTGGCATGATGGAGGAAGAGACAGGGGTGTGTTATAATAAACCAGCACTACTGTACCAGCCCATTGCTTTATCTGACGATCCATTTACCAATTTTGCTGCAGTTCCATCTGCACCGAGTTGGGCACAACAAAGGGGGATATTCTCAAGAACGTGCGATAAACATCCCCAAAATAGGTTAACGCAAGTTTACATATCGCCGTCGATCGCGGGAAAATAACCCTGTGTTAACGTCGTATTTTCAACACGGCGGTGACATGCGATAGTCTCCCGATAATGCGTCAAATGTCCACAATAACATTACCGGGACGGCAATGAAAATCCAAACCCGAACGCGAAAAAAGTTGCGATGGGCCCAACCGCGATAAGACAATCAGCGAAAAGCAGCGCCAGGCCTGCAAATCACACACGTCGGGCGGGAAAAATCACTACAAAAGCAGAAAAAAAAATTAAACAAACAAAAACCGAACTACAGCGAAGCACAATGGAGGCAGCCGGAGCAGGTACAGAGGACGGCCAGAACCCCACAAGCCCCACGGAGGAGCAGCCTGGGACCTCGGGGACAGGGAAGGGCAAGGACAAGAAGAAGAGGAAGACACGGTTCAGTCCGTAGGAAACCAGGATCCTGATGACGGAGGTGGTAGAACACCATCAACAACTGTTCGTCACCTCCACTGTGTCATTGGCAACAAAAAATGCAACATGGCAGTCCATCCTGGACAAGGTGAATGCAGTCGGAGTGCTGAGGAGGACAATGGAAGAGCTCAAGAGGTGCTGGAATGATGTGAAGCGCAAGACCAAGCAGAAACTCGCCAACAACCAGAAGGCAGCAATGCAGACTGGAGGTGGGAGTCCAGCGCCACAGGAGGAGCTGGATGAGATGGAGGAAATGGTGTCCACAGTCATCAGTGTGGAGACGGTGGCATGAGTTGGGGCACCGGACACTGCTCAACATGACCTGACACAACATCAACAGGGTGAGTAACCACCAGGGACTGGGTGGACGGGGGGAGATGGGCACAATGGCACACATGCACAATTAAGTATAGCACAGTGCACACCCACAATGACTCTGGATCATGTCCCTGATCCCCTTGGCACACTGCAGCACACATAGAAACAGCAAGTAGGCCCCCGTCGACTATGTGCCCAGAGGGGACCCTTCCCATACATCACCAATCCCACAACAACTCATGCACATGTGCCAAACCCAGCAAACGGCATGTCTGTGAGCCACACTGACAATGCAAGTGACACTGCATGACGAATAGCATGGCTGCAGTCAATATATCATGACATGTTGCATGCCACGACGCTGAGGTGGCTGAGTGTGGACCACATCCGTAAAGGAGCAGGTCACACTCTGACACATCCACGTGCACAAACAACCCCTGACCTCAACAACACATCTGCGGACAAACCATGCCCCAGAGTCCCAAGTCCCACCAAGAGCCCAATTTACCTAAGAATGCAACATCTCAGCACTGTATAAGCACAGAAGTCAAAGGCACACCGTCTGAAAGGGATAAGGGCCAGCCAAATCAGAGCTGCAGGGGTGACTCTCCCAAAATGCAGCACACACACATAACATTCAGAGCACATCAACATTGACAACAATGTGGCATAAACTGCAACACGTTCACAACAGAACATAGGACACAACTGGTGCCGCTTGTGTGTAGAAACTGGACAATCACATTTGGCATAGCAGGGAAATGTGAGATGATAATGTGCAAGTACAAACACACATCCGTGATGTTGTCGAAATGTCCACTGTCCCGCATCAAATAGGCAGCTCCTCCCAAACAGTCACAATGTACATTGTCATGCAGTTTGTATGTAAACCTGTACAATGCGTCAACATGCATGTGAACACAATGTTAAACTGCATCTCCCCATCACATTGCAGAGGGAGAACCAACACCTCCTGCAGAGCAGACCCAACAGCTCTTCACTGATGACGAAGAGGACCTCCACACCTTGGACACCGACGCCCTCCAAGAGTTCATGGACAGCTACAGCACCTCACCTCCAGGAGCAGGGCAGCCCAGCTCGATCGAGGAGACCCCACCCCTTGCACAGACCACACAGCAGGAAGCACCCACCACCACGGCTGACTCCCAGGACCCCCACGAACAACACATGGCCTTCCAACGCCGTGTGTCAGAGGTCCAGGATAAGATGGCTGATCAGGTGCGGGTGGGGTTCGACCTCATGGCAGCCAAACTTGATGCCATACATGGGTGTCTGAGTACCATCAGGGACCACTTACAGTCCCTAACGGACACCCACAGTCCGCTCCATGCTCTCCAACGATCCATGGCTGACATCGCTGGAGTCATGATACTGAGACAAGAACAACTGTCCAGTCAGAGTAGCTCCAGTGATGTCAGCCGGGAGTTGGGACAGATGCGGGGGCTCATGGAGAACATGGAGCGGATGACGGCGGAAAGAATGGCTGCCATGGCTGCACACCAGCGAGATGTGGCTGGGACCTTCCATGCACTGCAGCACATCGTCATGGCATTGCTGCCTCAAGGCCTTGCGCAGATGAATGCTGCTGCTGCTTCTACATCCACATCTCCACCCCCTGATGTGTCAGTGCCTCACAGTGCAGCAGGCAATCCACCACCACCCACGTGTGAGGCATATGTGAAATCAGAGGACGAAGATGCGGGTGAATCAACCTTACTGGTAAGGAGGAGGCAGTAGCGTTCATCTCCGCCATATGGCCTGTTTTTGCTTGGTTCTGCCCTTTTCATCATCACCTTCCATTGTCCCCCGATACACTCTACGACACTCACCTTGGACCTCGACATGGACTGCCATTTTCTGTTTGGTTACCAATGGCACAGCGATCAGACTGCGGACTGAACTCTTCCTCTTCCAATTTACTTCTTATTCCCTGAAGGACTCTGGCTGGCCCTCCACGGGCCAATAATGTGAAGTGGGGTTTGCATGGACCTGTACTGCTCCAGCTGCAACACTCCACTGGATATGAATTAAACATTCAGAATCGCACAGATGTGTCATGCCTTTGATCATTCAAGTATGAGAGTATGGATGAATGTAGGGTCAATGATTCCCCCTTACGTCCATGTTGCTCATGTCATGGGACTTGAGTCACAGGGTGCAACAGTGCCGATTGCGGGCCGGGTGGCGTAGACACTACAACAGAGACACAAGCATCAGTTACTTCCATGTCCCGCCCAGAACTGAAGCACGCCCTGAGCCCCGGGCTCATTGTTCCCACCCCTATGCTGACCTGCCATACGCCAGGCCAGTCCACTCTGCTTACGCTCAGAGGGGGGGGGGACAAAGCTACATGTCCCAGGTCTTCCCTGTAGTGATCTGCTGATCACTGGGCTAGTCGTCAGCATGCCACAGCCACTCCCTGAGGGCTGGTTCACACCCACACCACACCCATCCAGCACAGGCGTCACAGGACATGTGACCCTGCCAATAAAAGGGGCCTAGCACGTCACATACCCCACTGCCGGAGATGACATGATGGCGTCCGCACCACGCGACCCAATCATGAAGGGTCCATGACTTGTGGCGCACTGAGTTGGTGGCACCCGCTGCACTGCGGTCCGCACGGGCCTACCGCCATGTGACGATGACTTGCGGTGCACTGAGTTGGTGGCATCCGCTGCACTGTGGCCCGCATGGGCCTACCGCCACGTGACGATGACTTGCGTTGCACAGGGTTAGTGGCACCTGAAGAGCTGAGCGGGTGTGCAGCCTGTGATGATGCGTTGGCCTCGATACGGCGTCCAGCGAATCAAGACTCAAATTGAACAGTGTGCCCTGCTGGACCGCAGTGTACGCGCAGGCAGCAGTAAGCACACACATGACTCCGCGGTGCGGTGCTGCAGGGTGCGCTGGGGCCTGTGGCGCAGAATCCAGCGATCGGCTGAGGAGGATGCACCGGCACGTGGTGGTCCCTCTTGTAGACACGCCGGTGTTGGCAGGTGAGCATTGAGGCCTAGGTGCACAGGGGCGGCCAGTCATCGCTGGGTGGAGGACCGGTCTAGGGACCAGGGCTGGGGTGCAGCAGGCGCACAGGATCGCGCAGGCACCACCGGTCACAGCGGCGGACTCGTGGCTGGGTGGAGGGCGTCGCCCTTGCTGACACGACCCTGCATGCGATGATCGTGATGTGCGCGGGTTGGTTTGGGATGTAGCCACCTCGTCTCCAGTGTGAATGTGCCCATTGAAGGTGGTCGGCCACGTGTGTGTAGGCCTATGGACAGGTTGTGGCGGAGACTGAGACACACGCAGTAGTCACTTTGGTGGTGGATTTGTGACGTGTGCATTCCCACAGTTGTGAGTTGGGGGATTGTGGAGTTGAGGTGTGTGGTGTGTGGTGTGTTCAGTTGGTACTTGCCGATGGGCAGTGCATTTCCATGGGGGCCATCCTCAAAGCGCTGGTTGGTGGCGGACTTGCGGACATGTGGGAATCATGTACACTGCCTGGAGCGTTTGCGACGACATTGGTGGACAAGCCACGGTGGTCCACTTTTGTATGCACAGTGATGGAATGCGTGTGGTTGCTGTTGCGGTGATTATGTGCAGTGTCCGCAGGGGGCACAAGTCATACACGTGTGCTGTGAATTGCCCCCAACACGTGCGTGACGCCAGCTATGGCGTAGTTCCCTTGCGCGGTCTCAAGATGTTCCTGTGCAGTGTGGGGGGAGTGAGGGGCAGGGGTATCGAGCTGACACACACCGTGATGCTTTCCGGTGTGATGAGTCCTGCATGATGTGACCGTAACAGCAGTTTGTGTGGTCGTTACCTTCCTCTTCATTCCTACGACGGTTACGGCCACACGTAGTTCTGTTACAGTCTTCTCATGCATGGTATATCAGGCCTGTGAGCATTCCGGTTTGTCCAAGTGCAGTACACTGTACCCGATTAGGCATGTGACTATATGGAAGTTTGACCATTGTCACCATTTCTCCTACAGGTTTCTGAGGACACGTTGCCCTGTTGAAGTTCCCCGTTGGGAATGGAACGCATTGGCTGAGCTTTTCGTTTTGTTGATTTATGTGTTTGTAATAAAGTTCTGTTTTTACACTACTGTTGACTACTGGACTTCATGACCTGGCGCACCCACATTTAGGCTACTACGATCTTGGGTCTGGGGCACGGAGGCGTCTAGCACGGGTGGCGTTGGGGTTGGTTGTGCAGGTACACTATGAATTGGAACTATTGTGTGGTGCGGATACAGGGGCCCGCCGTTGCTTTTGTGGACATGCATCCATGACATGTGTGAGGGAGTTTGATGGGGCTGGCTGTGTGACTCCTCCGACTCGGGCAGTTGTTGGTTGGAAGGTACCAGGGGCCAACAGGTGCAGCACAGCCAGCAGCTTTGTCTGCGGGGGGATGTAGGTTGTCCGCTGTGTTGGTACCGTCAGCCTGTGGGCAATGTGGGTCAGGATGCGGAGGATGGTTGTCCTTTTGAGCCTGTGTTGGTCAATCGCTTCCTCTGGCGTTGAGTCTCTGGGGCTGGTGCGTTTTAGGGTCGTCCGCTGTCCTGCACTGCCTAGGTGGTAGTCCGGGGGGGGGTCGTCCAGGCGGGGTGCCTGGGGGTGGTGGCGGTGGGTGTTGTGGCTCTCTTGGGTCTCCGAGCTGCATGATCAGTGTCTCCATGGCATCTGTTGGTCTTCAGATGTGGCTCTGGGCTGGGCTCCCTTTCTACTGCAGTTGGTCGTCCTGCTTAACACCAGTAAAAGGCAGGTGTTAAATCCCTGCTGCTAACGCGCCTTATCGCCTGTTCTTGGTTTGCATCACAGATCTGACTGGTCGTTGAGAATCTCGCGAAGTGGTGTTTTTGTGTGTTTTTGCACGGGAACGCCTACTCTGCATATCATTAGCGTTAGTTGTCGCACTCATCCGTGGCGATGTTTTTTGCGGCAGTTATCGCTGGTAAACTGGCGATATCGGCAGTTTGCACCAGCTTGGGAATAGGGCGATAAATCTATCGCCACTTTTGCGGCGCTAAAGTGCTGATAAATCGGCGATGTGTCCTTGAGAATATGCCCCAAAGTGTGTGCAAAATGGAACTGAAAAGCATGCAAAGATGCTCCCGTCAGCCTTAGCGGTAATACGTAGCTCTCCTGCAGCTGCCCACTACTCCCTGCCTGGGGGTGTGGCACCACAGTATTTATATAGGTCGAGCCAAAGGCTCTATAGCACGTTTGATTGCAGATCATAAAAAAAAGGATAGCTAAAAACGGGAGAAAAAGAATATGAAGAGAAGCTTAAAAGTCCCAGTAAATATGGCGGCCTCAGATTTGGGGGGGGGGGTGGCAGACAGAAATGTGTCCTTGCCTGGCCCCGCTCCTCCCCCACCCCCTTTGGCTACGGCCCTGGGTACCTGAAGTGAAAATTGAAAATGAGGGCTTACCTCACAATCAGAAATAATTTGAGGTAATGATACGGGTACTGGATCAATGAGGAAATGTCTTCCACAAGACATTTTATTCTCAAACCAGTCCGTAATTTCCAAAATTGTGCTTCATTTTCCCTTAGAGTAATTACAGGAAAGTTGTTAAGCTATATTTAAAAGTGATCTTGCTCTGATACCATTAGTTATAATTAGTACTAGTGGTTAAATGCAACTGCAAGTACTCGCCAGTGGCTACAGTAAAGGTGGCGGGCACAGAACTCCGAATACTATGGGCTCATTATCAGCAACAGTTAATGGATTCTGAAGTATAGTTCGACATATGGCAGTGTTTGGTTGCACCAGCGAGTATAAGGATCTTCCTCTCAGTGTGTGCAAATATACAATTCTCAAAAAGAAACCATTTTATTGCACACCCTGGAGAACTGAATTAAGTAAATCGTTCTTCAAGGCTATAAACCAACAGCAGAATAGAGAAATTTGGGGATTTTCGTAGGCTTCAGAGACACCACATGGAGAGCATCAGTGCATAGACCAAATACATTACAGCAGCAGTTCTGCAAAAGTCTCTTCTCGTTGAAGAAGTACAGATCATTGTGCCTAATCAATACAAAAATAAGTCCAGGAGCCCAATGCCACCGCTCAAATGCCAGGGTATCAAACGCCAAAGCTGCCTACTCTTCAATCCATCTCAGTCCTCTTGCTTGCACAGCCCTATAAATCCTATGGGCCTCGGCTCTCATATACTATCTTTTGACGCACGGCAGTGCAGCAAGCCTTCCTGCTGCACTCCTGGGCGTCAAAATAAAAGGACAGGAATGCGCTGTATCTACAAGGTACGGTGCATTCCTGTCCTCCCCTGCGCTGGCACACTAACAGCAGCCGTGCGCCAACGCAGACACTCTTGTGTCATGTTGCAAGGGTGTCTGTGTTGCAAGGATGACTGTTTTTGTGCAGGAAGGGACACCTTCATGCACAAAACCAACCATGAATGGCATTTTCCTCTTTCTAGGCATGCTGCAAAATGCAGCATGCCTAGAAAGAGGAAAAAAACAATAAGAAATAAAAGTATTTATCCTCTTTGCGCCACTGCTACGCCACCCCTGGGAAGGCGTAGGATTCTGACGCATTCCCAGCTTTCAAAATATTGTAAATCTGGGATTGTGTCAGGTTCCAGGGATGTTGCTTCAGAATATCCACAGCAACACCCAAGGAACGTCCCTTTAACACAGAGTAATGCGTGAAAGGGGCCCATATTTACAAGGTCATGAAAGGTCAAGCAGGGTGACTATAAGTGGCCTTGTAAACATGGGCAAGCACATTGCGCTGCCGGTGAGTCAAAAAAGTGACGCACAAGTGGCGCAATGGGCTTGTAAATGAGGCCCCTCATTTACAAGGCCATTGCGCTGCAGGTGCTTCACTTTTTTTGCCGCACTGGCGGCGCAGTGTGCTTGTCCATATTTACAAGGCCACGTAAAGTCACCCTGCGTGACTTTTCATGGCCTTGTAAAAATGGGACCCTTTCGCACATTACTCTGTTGGAATGGGGTGTTCCAAGAATGTTGCTGTGGATGTTCACAATCATCATCCATGGAACCTGACACATTCCCATATTTACAAAGCTTTGTAAAGCTGGGAATGCGTTAGAATCCTGCGCCTCCCCTGGGGAGGCGTAGGAGCGGCGCAGCGAGGAGAAAAACTTTCATTTCTCCTCAATTTTCCTCTTTCTTTGCGTGCTGCAATCTCCAGCATGCATAGAAAGAGGAAAATGCCATCAATGATTGTTTTTGTGTAGGAAGGTGTCCCGGCAATGCAGGCACCCTTGCAACATGACTCAAGGGTGCCTGCACTGGCGCATGGCAACCAATTGTGCGCCAGTGAAGAGGAAAGCACACAGCTGTTCCATATTGTTGTTATTATGACGCATCCCTGTGCTTTTAAAATGACGCAGCTCAGCGCAGCAAAATGGCTTGCGTCGCCGCGCTGCATCATTTTTTCATAAATGAGGCCCTTACTATTTATCTCAGTCTTACAGGTTGCTTTTCATCCCTTTCCTCTCCATTTTCACTGTGTCCTATATTTCAATTAAGCATTCCTTCTCATTTTTCTGCCTTTCTCTAGCTTGTTTTAGGTAAAAGTCTGATATTGAAAGTGGCCCCCAGTCTACAAAAATGAGTGTCAAAGCCCACCACACATATCAAGCGCTGACAAAACATTAGCATCGTTCTCAGCTTCCCTCCCTCATATATGGTACAGCCCGTCCAGCAGAAGTGTAAACTCCAGTCCCTCAAAAACCTTTACATCATGGCAATCTCGGCGCTAGCTTCCATTTCTCACAAGACAGTTACACAAAATGCTTAAACAGAAATCCTATTTTGAAAAATTCACCCGAACTGGATCGATCCCGTCAAGTTATTTCAAACAGGGCAATATTTCAGATTTGCAAATAGAATGGAAATGAGGACCAAACAGCCTGGCCCAGTCATTTCTCTTACAGATTCTGCAAGTACCTTCATACGTCGAGTGTATGAGTTCCACATACATGTTGCAACAACTGATCTCTTGTGTTGCTTCTGACCATGTTCACCTGAAGTACTACAGGGAAGTTATGGTAATGTAGCTTGTGAAGGCACAAGTAACTTATCTAGACTCCGAACAAGAATAAATAATTATGAGAGAGGTGGTGGGGTGAAAGCGTGTTTGCTATTCGAGGCCTGTTATTAAAACAAGACCTTGATCCAGTAGTCATGATGAGTGCCCGGGTTTTGAACCCGCAGCAGATTAACTAACCTACTGAGTGAGCCCATCAGCCTCCAGATATTTTACTGATCCATATTTTATTAAATAGCATGTCTTCCAACCACCTTCTGATTCCACACCATGAAACACTGGAAACTGAATGCATAGGTGCTAGAGTATAATAGTATTGTCTGCAAAAAATATATCTTCCCCGTTTATCTACCTGTCAAAACTCACGACAATGATAATAAAGACTTAAAAGCTACATACAGTAAATTGGTGACGTATGCTGTGCAGTATTAAAAGGTATTGATACTCAGTTAATGGATAAGAAACCTCTAGCGAAACCCATACCCCTTATCTGTGCATGCCGCACTAATGCTACATTAGAATGTGCACAAGTTCCATCTGCATTTTGTGCTTCACTGGTGCTTGAATGTGAAAAGATAGCATTATTTGA
Organism: Calotriton arnoldi; assembly: GCA_963921515.1. NCBI lineage: Eukaryota > Metazoa > Chordata > Amphibia > Caudata > Salamandridae > Calotriton > Calotriton arnoldi. The sequence continues at coordinate 186,215 of CAWUFW010002233.1, forward strand.
GTTTTCGATCAGAGTTGTTTTTTAAAGTTCTTTAAGCAGCTGAGCCTTGTTTAAGTACTGCTAGCAGTTCTTATCTAGCGGTTCTGATTCATCAACCTTGGAAGGAGTCTATGCTGAGAGGACCCCCATGGGTCTGAACTTCAGACCTCCGTTTTCTTATGCACTTTGAGGCTTGCTGCTTTAGGCAGCTAAGCTGTCTTACCAGCCTTGATCAAACACCCAAGCTCCAAAGAACAGTTCTCCAGGTTGCAAAGTCAGCCAGGTAGACACTCGAGCACATCTCCTGCTCCTTTGAACATGCACTTTGAAACCGCCCAGCTCGGAGATGAGAACAAGTGCTGTGCCTCTAGTTCCGTGCAAGGAATCTGTTTTAAGCAGCATAATCTCTGTGGTTAACAACACTGTGGTAGCCACGCTGCGAATTCGGCTGCTTGCGCTCTGTTTCATGCTGACTTTGGGTTCCCGCTTGTACAGTACCAATTTAAGTGCAGCATTTAAATGCTTAACTATCCAAGGAAGCTGTGCTTAGCAGTCTTTCTCTAGTGCAGTCTGCTAACTTGGCATAGCTGCTAAGTGGCCCTGCGTCACACGTCACATGTTTAGGCTGTCCTGGATTTATAACTGGAAACAGTTTGCATGCTGGGATATTTGAGTCCATAATTGTAATGTTAAACGTTAAACTCCAAGGGGCATATTAGCAAGACCGGCGATAAAATTATCGCCGTTTTAGCGGCAGGAAACTGCCAGCTAAAACGAGCGATAATGGGCTTGCTAATATGCGTTATAGAATTCAATAGAAGCCCAGGTTAGATGTCCTGCACATCTAACCTGGGCTTCTATTGAATTCTATAGCGCATATTAGCAAGCCCATTATCGCCGCTTTAGCGGCAGTTTCCTGCCGCTAAAACGGCGATAATTTTATCGCCGGTCTTGCTAATATGCCCCCAAGTCTTAAAAAGCGACATATGTGACTAATAGTGTCACACATGCCATGCAGCCGCTCGTTGCTGGCAACTAAATCTGTATTTTAAGACCAGCAGTTGGCAGAGTTCATACATTGTGACTGAAAGTAGGACAACAACTGAACAAGTGACTGTCGTAGCTCTGCTGGCGGGCCCCTGATCCCCCATGGATGTACACGGAGGCAGGTCAGTGTGTGTAATGTTTCTTTATTCTATGGTGCAGATAGCGACAATGAGAGTGACCGCACGTTCTGCCTCGTCGTGAGGTAGAGTCAGTGTGTGTGTGTGTGCGTGTTTCCTGCTCCTCCATCCCATTGCCCGGAAGTGGTGTCCAGTTGTCCAGTGCTTGGCACGTCCTAGTGCCCTGCCACCTCTCCACCACTGCGACATCTCCCTCCTTTCTGGCAAACGAAAATGCCTTCCTGTGGAACGAGGAGAGATAGGTAGTGAGATAGAGATATGTAGAGAAAGAGAAAAAAAACAAATAGCCCTCCGTACGACTCAGATCTGGAGGGTTTTCTGAGCGAGACGTGCTCCTGGAGTCCGACCGAACGAGTACGATGCTGACGGACTCGGTTCGCTCGGACTCCCATTGAACTCTATGGGAGCCTATGTACAGACGCGTACCCAGGCTCCCTTGGCAGAAAAGGGGTGGGTGGGGAAAAGCATACACCCTGTAGTGGGCACCCCATGGTGCTCGCTACACTGTGCATGCTTGGACCGGGGGGACCCATGGGCACCCCCCTGTGATAGATTTGGAGGGCCCCGGGTGAAGGGGCCCCCCGAAGTACGCTTCCGACAGGCGTTTCGTCTTGCAGAGACCGAGGCGAAACGGCTGTCCGAATCGTGCATCGTACTCGCTCAGTTGGAAATCGGCTCCATTACGTGGCACGATTCGTCTGCAAATGAGTCGTACGGAGCGGTTCGGGTCCGGAAACAATTCGGTCGGCGCTTACGCGATCTTCACATCGTACTTGGTTGTTCGGACTTGTGTAAGATTCGGTCGTAAACAAGGGCTACGAATCGGATCTGGTAAAGCCAAATCCGATTCGGAGGCCTTCCGAGCGAGATCGGAATCAGGCCCTTAGTCTTTCTGGTCATTGGTCGCATTTCTTCGATCAGTCTCCTGGGCTTTTGGCTCATTTGTGACGGGCGCCAACATTCTGTATTCAGGAGCAGATGGCCTCCTGGCTCTTTTTCATCAAGGAGGGATCCTGCATTATTGGGATGAGCGGTCTCGTCAGCTTCCTGTGAGACGTCGTGTCTGACTTGCACCTGTGCATGCCCGATCTCATCGCCCACATTGTCTGCTGGCATCAGGAACTCCTTGAAATGAGAGCTGTTCCTGGTTATGGAGAAGGGCTTTGTTGCCTCCGTGATCATGGGTACATTGATTTTCATGACCGTTAGCAGGTTGAATGAGAATGGAGTGTCTGACTTCCGTGCTTGTCTCTATCATACCAGGACAATGTCTCCAGTCTTAATGCAGCATTCAGTTGCTTGTTGTCGAGTGTCTGCTTGTTTCTTCATCTTCAGCTTGGCTTCTTGGTCACGAGTGACTAGGGCGCTGATCCCCGGTGGGACCTTGTCCCCCAGTTGGGGCAGTTGTGTCCTGCTTTTTCTTCCAAGTACGAGTTTCGCTGGGCATCTCCCAGTGGAGCTGTGTGATGTGTTTCGATAATCCCTCAGGACTTGGCATAGGGCTTGGCCAATGATTATTTGTGTCAGATTAGCTCTTTGGAATGCTTTCTGTGTGTTGGCCATAAATCGTGTGGCCGTTCCATTTGCTTGTGGCTACAGCGGTGTTATCTTTCTATGGTAAATGCCTAGGTAGCTCATGAACCTCCGAAATTCCTCCCCTGAGAAAGGAAGACCAGTGTCAGTTTTGGGTGTTAGTGGCAAGCCCCATGCAGAGAATGTTTCATCCAGGATGGGTAGAATGGCAGCTGCCAATGTGGACACCACCTGGCGCACTAATGGGAAACAAGAGTATTCATCTATGATGACCAGGAGGTATACCCCAGTGTCTAGTGGTCCATAGAAGTCTGCAGCTAGTGTCGACCACTCGGCATCCCGGAGGTCAGACATTCATAGCTGCTCTGGTTTGGGGGTCTCCCTGTGGCCTGGGAGAGCTGGCACATCCTGCTCACGTCTTCCACCAGGCTGTCTAGGCCCGGGAACCATACTCTTTCTCGTAGCATTTTCTTTGTTGCAACCATCTCCCTGTGGCTCTCATGCGCCAAATTTATTCTTTGTCTGCAAAGGGCTTGTGGGATAACTATCCTGGTCCCTCAAAGGAGAATCCCCTGCTCTGTTTCAGATAAAGCTTCCTGCACTTGTTTGAATGAGAGCATTTTCTCTTTATTCACTTCTTTGTTAAACTGGCTGTTGTTGTTTGTGTCTCCACCGCTGGTGCTTCATGATGCCTTTCACTGCTTTCAGTGTGATGTCGGTGATGGATTCCTGTAAGAGCTCCTCTGTGGTGATCTGAGTGTTTTGCCTGAGCACAAAATTGATGTATTCCTCTACCATGGAAGTTGACTATTGAGTACTTGGCAAAGGGTGTCTCGATACATAGTCAGCGGGGTTGTGATCTTTCCCAGGCTTGTGTATTATCTTAAAATCATAGTCCATCAGCCGTATTCCCCACCTCTTGATGCGTGGTGGAATTTTGGCATTTGGGTTGCAGTAGATCGTGACCAGTGCTTGGTGATCTGTTATGATTGTGAAGACTTTCCATATACGTACATGTGATTGTGTTCACAAGCTCACAGAACCGCCAGGCTTCTTTTTCGGGCTGTGAATATGCTCTTTCCACATCAGTCAGGCTTCTGCGCGCATATGCGACTATTCACCTAGGGGTGTCACTCTGACTTGTGTTGAGCTAGTATTGCCCCTAGTCCCATGGGGCTGACATCTATTGTGTGTTCAGTGCACAGTGACGAGTCAAAATAGGCCCTGTGGTCCCCTGATGAAGCCGCCATTTTGATCTCATTGAATGCTTTTTCACACTCCGTCATCCAGGTGAATGTCTGCCCTTGTTTGGTGAGTTCTTGAAGTGAAGTGCTTGCTGTTGCAAAGTCTTTGAGGTGCCGGGAGCAGTAGCTTGCAAACCCCAGGAATGACCATACATCCGATACATCAGCCGGGGCTTTAGTTTTTGTAAGAGTTTCAACTTTGCTCTGGCCCAGCTGCATCCCTTCCTGAGAGAAGATGTGCCCAAAGAAGATGAGTTTTGACTTCTCTAGCTTGCACCTGTCCTCGTTTAGTGTTAGTCCAGCTTATTCCAGACGACTGCAGACTTCCCTTAGAGCTTTGTGGTGTTTTTCTTTTGTACGTCCAGGATATCGTCACTGCAGTTCAAAAAGTTCTTTACAGGCCATATCACTCTCCTAACCAAATTCCTGAAAGATTTCAGTAACTGACGATACCCTAAAGCTTAGCTGTTTGTAGCAGAACAGTCCCAGGTGTGTGGATAATGTTGTGATGTACAGTGACTGTTGGTCGAGTTCTAGCTGGTGGTAGCCTTTGAAGAGATCTAGTTTGGAGAATATGCAGGCTCCATTTAGGCAGCTGATCATGTCATTCAGGTGGGGTCTGAGGTGTCTCTCTTTCTATTGCCATGCTTGGTTGACGCATGTCTACCCAGATGCGTATTTTGTGTGTGTTCTTCTTTGGTACAGCGATGATGGAAGACACCCATGGAGGTGGGCCATCTGCTGGCTCAATGATGACTTGTTCAAGCAGGCTTTTGAGTTCTTCCTCCATCTGGTTTGAAGATGCACTGGAACCTGGGGGTTGTTTTGCGCCACAGATTTGATTGCCTCATTGATGTGAAGGGTGACTGTGTGCCTCTTAGCTTCCCAAGCCCTTTGAACAGTGCTGGATATTCCTTTAGGATGCAGTGATGTGCTGGCACATTGTACATCATGGCTAGGAGTCCCATCAAGTCATGCAAGTCAGCCATCATCGATGTCCCGCAGGAAAGTGGCCATGTGTGAAGTCTTTCTCCATGGTCCTAAATCAATCTTTGCAGAAAAATGCGAGACCATATTTGAAGCTTAAAAACTTTGTCTCATGAGACATTTGCAAGATTCTGGCCCTCAGAAAACAGGCCATGCCATGCCAATGCTGCCACTGAGTCCTAGAGGCATCGGGGAGCATGCTGCATGCTCACGCGACCTCTGGTCACAGAGATCCCGCTCTCGTATCGGTATAATAAACATCTGTTGTTCAGCGCCAAGAGGCCATTGGGTGAGTGTGCGCCTTACAACTACAGTTATGTTTTGTTATAAGTTCACAGAAACCATGCAAAAGTAAAAATGTTGCAGGCATTTGTGCCCACCTTTCGGCTCACAGGACAATTCTGTATTACAGAATACCTGCATGTGTTTGTGTTGCCCCTTCTGTAATGTGCCAGTGCACATTTCAGGCCTGCACAACCTGAAGGGGGCATTTGCCATCATATGGAATGAAGGCTGGGCCTCATCCAAATGCTAGAAATCCTGTGCCATTGCACTGGTGCCATACTACATATGCAAATACAAGGCATGAATTATGTAGAACTTCCTTCTAAGAAAAACGTTGTATTGCTTTATATAGCACAAAGCTGACCCAAGAGCATTAGAGTACTTTAGATGAGCTCCGGAAGGCCAGGATTCGAATCCAGTTCCACAGTCAGCAGCTCTAGCTGGACGGCCACATCTCCTCACTGTAGCACAAAGCTGGGGCCTGTTGGGAGGCACTTGGAGGGTCGTATAGACCCCCAATAGTTTTTTAGCAGGGGTTATTTAGTCCCTCTCCAAAGTCAAACCAGAATGCGCCTACAGTGAAACAGAGAGTAGGTGTATTTACACTTTGTGATACGCAAACCAATTGCAAACTGGTTTGTGAATCGCTAAATAACGTGTTGTAATACACAAAGGCCCTAAACTATCAGTTAAAAAAGTGTCTAGCAAACTGAATAGTGTCAGTAATGGTAATAGCAAAATGCTAATTTGAATTACAGTTACCAAATTCTGACTTTTCGATGTACTAAGTATTTGCGAATAGTGAATGGTTGCAAAAATAAGAAATTCCACAAAGTCAAAGCAGGTAGTAATTATATGTAAAAATAAAAAATTAATGCAACATGGATCCGTGCAATCACAATACAATGGCACTCTAACATGTTGTGTTACATGATGATTTTTGGTGCACATAATTGACATGAAACAGGGAGGAGCATAATGAAAACAACCTATTTCTTTTAACTGCAGCACAGCCTAGGAATGCCAAGTAGCACACAATGCATAACGGAGATCCATCAGGTATTTGTACTGCATAATCATGTCCCATTAGCTTAAATGTGCCTACCCATTATTGCAGTATGGCACACAGTAATAAATGCTTTTACATAAATCATGAAGCACTATACAAAAGATGTAATACAATTCTAAACGAGCAAGTAACGTGCAATGACTTTTCATACCCTTCCATCTCAGTCAGTGATGTAGCTTCCACTGCAGTGTGTATTATTATTTTGCACAGCAAAAATTCCTTCACAGGTCACTATTCTAAGGCTGAGACTGCAGACAGAGTATTCAGGGCAATTTCAATGCAAACCCCCCTGGGTGGTATATTTAACATTTGAAGAAAAAATACACAAATGCAGTTTTCCGAACAACACAGGTACAAGTTATGCTTCTGTTGGACTTGGCCCTCTCTGCAAGGTCACCCCAAACATTTTGCCTTCACCCTCCTTTTTTGTGAACCAGTTTTGTTGACTTCAAGGACTCTGTGCACTTTACCACTGCTAACCAGTGCTAAAGTTCTTGTGCTCTCTTCCTTAAACATGGTAAATTGACTTACACCCAATTGGCACATTTAATTTACTTGTAAGTCCCTAGTAAAGTGGAACTGCCTTCACCCAGGGCCTGTATATTAAATACTACTAGTGGGCCTGCAGCACTTATTGTGCCACTCACTTAGGTAGTTTTAAAATGCCATTTCGGCCAGGGCTATCTAAGGGAGGTAGGAAATTCCAGACACCTCTGTAGGGAGAGATCTCTAGACATTTCTCCCAATTCAAAGTGGGAACCAGGTATAAATGGTAGACCCTCAGAACGAACTTTTCAGTACACCAGTGGACCTGTGAAAGACTCAGAAGGACTACTGTGCTGCTCTTCTCCAAGAAGGACTGCTACTATGCTGCCATACTACTCAGCTGCCATACTACTCTGATGCCCTGCTGCCTGAGCGTGAAGGACTGGACCTGCATCTTGAACCCAGGACCACCAGAGTGACACCAAGGGCTAGTTGACAGGCCTCCTGATCAGAGCTTCAGGGGCAGAAAAGGCTCCAACCAGCTTGAGCGCTGCACCTGGACTCTGCTTGTTGTGAGTCTTGTCCCCCAAGTGGTGCCACCCCAGTCCTGGACCCTTGGGAATGGGCTCGAAGATGCTCTGTTTGCCCTGTTGTGGTCTTTTGGGCAGAACCGACACAGCACAATGCATCTTCTCGCAGCTCTGCATGAAAACCGCCACTGCATGACTCATCCTCGATGCAGGGCCCGCATCTCTTTGAAACCACCGCTGCCAGACACCTCTTTGATGCAGGACCTCTCATCGTAGCCCCGTAACTCCTCAGAACCGCCTCTGCGCAATGCATCCCCAACATGGGATCATGCAATTCTCCGCAACCAGGATTTAGGGAACTTTGTTCAGAGGGCCTAACTTGGTCCCTGTATCTGACCTGCACTCCATCACGGTCAGCCTGGCCCTGTGACTTTGTCATGGTACGGTGCGACCAGATAGCCCCAGTTAGCACTTTGTGCTTTTAAGTACTATTTTTACTTAAATCTTTAAAAATGCATATCTCTGGTTTTACTAACTGGGTTTTTGTTGCTTTGGTGTCAAATAATTTATTACATTTAACTCTATTTTTCTATATTGGTTTGAGATTTTCCTTGTGTTGGGTTTTTACTTTATTTCTTTTTGAAGTGATGCATAAATTCTTTACACATTGTGTCTAAGTTAAGCCTGACTGCTTTGTGCCAAGCTATCAGAAGGTTGAGCACAAGTTATTTTGGGGTTTGCTTGTGTTTCACCCTGACAAGAAATGTGGTTGCTGCTTGAGTAGTGTTTCACCCCTCTAACCAGTAACCCAATGTCCTATAGCTACTGAAACATCAGTGTATCTGCATATGTGAGTCACACATTCAAGACCACCCTGCCATAGATGTCATAATACATGTCATGAGTGATGTAATATGTGAGGTAATTAGCTGTGCATAGTGAGGGCAGGAGATATAGTTACTTTAGGGCACCCCCCAAGGGCACCCTACAGTCTGCTGCGCATTGCCTTTGGCCATACGTGACTGGGGTTGGGAATTGGGCCTGGCTTTCAGACAACTCCTGTGCCCAACCGCCATGGGCGTGCATGATTGACTATGTGATATAACAATATAAATGGTCACATTTTAAGTGAGGCAGACCTACTGACTTTGTCAAAGGGTCGCAACACCCAAAAATAAAAAGCTCGCCTATTGTCTTTATCAAGGGGTCAGAGCATCAACATATATCAAGCAGAGCTATTTCATTGGTAAAAAAATCACCAATAACTATAATCCAATGTATAACTTATAAATTCATTTATTTCATTGTTTAATTAAAGTGATTGTCATCAAATATTTTTAATAAAGCTTTATGTATAAAAAAAATCAACATGCCTTTGAGTCTTGTTTTTTAACATTTTTCAGGCCAAAAAGTGCATCCATCGACCAAAACATGAGGGAGCCCTACACTCCAGCTGAAGAGCATACAGATCTTGCTGGGATTGCTTCAGGAGGTTGTTTATAATTGTAATGGTGCTGGGTTCCCCTGCACTCCTTGTAGTCCCCTCTCAACATAAAAAAAATATAGTTTGTGGTGCAACTGCCTTTCTAGGTCACTCCATTGGTATCAGTCCCAGGGGGAAGGCGTCCCCAGGGATGATCTATGGGCAGGGTGAGTGAAAGGAGGCCCACCTCCTAAATAAAAAACACTGGCTCAGGAGGATGGGGTCCCCGGGGCCTTAAAAAGGCTTAGGGTGTGGCCTTCACACTCCCCTCTCTAAACTGAAAGCTCAGCTCCTGGGGTATGGGGTCCCCAAGGCCTGAGAAAGGCTCAAGGAAGGGGCACATCCCCTCCCCCCGAAAAATATAACTGCCAACCCCACAGGCCCCGGTCCACCCCAAAGGGCTAAGTTTTAAAATGGCCAGAAGTCTATGGTTCCTGTTTTTGATAAGAGCTGTATCTCTGTGTATCCACCGTGGAACCCATGCCCAGATAAAAGAAAAAATAGGTTTTGGCCCAGGTATATGTTTTTTAACTTTTTTGACAGGACAGGTGAATGAATCTCCGTGTCTTAAAATGGCTGCCGTCACATCTTTGTTGATGTGGTGGCAGCCAATCAGATCAAATCTTCGGATTTGTGGATCCTCAGTTGCATAATATATACAATCATTTTTTTAACTTAATTTTTCAAAACTACTGAAAGGATTTACACCAAATCATAAAAAGCAATGCTTCTGAACCAAGATCTAGCTTTCTGCTAAATCTGATGTAATTCTGATTCAACCATTTTTGCAGCAGCTGTATCTAGTTTTTCTTATGGAAAAATTAATCAAGAAAATGTGTTTTGGGACCACACATTTTTCCATTCCCAACTTGACAGATCACACTGAAACTTTCCAGGAAGGAGCTGAGGTGAATACACTTTATTTTGTAAAATTTTGTGAAGATTCACCATACGCCGCCAAAGTTATAAGCAAAACAATAAATGCAAGTCAAGTAAGGGCATGATGTGCATCACTTCCCCATGTCTTCTCTACCCCTGCATAGCTAATAGCAGCAGGAGGATATCTGGTGGCACAAATAACATAAAACTGCAGCTGGGCAACTGTGAAAAAAGGGAAGTTTATTCAAACTCAGGCTTCTGATTGACATCATAGACAAAGTGAGCTTCGCTGCCATTTTCAACTTAATGCCACTCAAAACTGCTTGGAGAAAAACATCCACATCATTTTAAGTTATCCATCTATAATTCTGTATGTTTTTCCTTTGTTTTACTTAATATAGAAATGTTGGCAGGATTGTTATGACTGGGTCTAAACAGCTGTGTGAAGTTGACGCAGTGGATGTTTTGAAATATCCATAGTTGGCATGTACACATGGGTGGAAAAATATATAAATCTCATAAAAAAAATTCATCCTTCTTTTCACACTTCACACTGAAGATAATGCATCAACAATTATGCTTAATGCATCATTTGTCACGAAAATACTTGAAAACTAAATCTGACAACTTACTTACCACATGGATTGCTTCCCCCTGCAGAGTCATCACTTATGGAATTTTGAAACCGAAGCCCCATCCATCAAAGCCGAAGGTCAGAGACAATACATCAAACCCAGCTCCACCACGAAAAGTAAATTCTACTAAATCAAAGGCAGCAATGTAGTAAATCACAGAAATGTTGTGTCAAAGATATTTAATTTGGAAGAGGTATGCTGCTGTGCACTGGTGGCACAAACAAATGAAAGACTATGTCAGCATTTTAAATATCATTTGAAATGATGCTATGCACAACAACTGTGGACAGAAATCAGTCAGAATAAAGCCAACATTTACACCTAATGTCTTTTTTAACAGGTATCAGACTTGTAAGTTCACTTTGAAGTCGCAAAACCCCCATACTGTATAATGCTGTTTTAAAAAATATATATTATGATTAAGAATAATAAGTAATGGCATTAGGTTACTATGGTACATCTACCCTGACATGTGGCTTACATTATTATTATTATCTAAGGATTTGTAGAGCGCAACAGCTACTCATAGGAGTGTCCTGGCGCCAGGTAGCAAGTCTGATCCCTAAATAACAGTGGTCCTAGAAAACAGAACTAAAGAGCCAGGTCTTAAGAAATCTCTTAAAAGTCACAATGTCCCTAGAAGCGCAAAGCTGAACTGGGAGGGTATTCTAATCCCTGGCAGCCAAACAAGAGAAGGACCTACCGCCCCACTTCTTTAGTTGAAGTGTGGAGTTTCTACCAGCAAGCCATTAGGTGATCGAAGAGACCACTATGGTTGGTAAGGTGTAAATCTATTTGACAGATACAGAGGGCCTTTGTGATAGAAGGCTCTGTGTGCCAGGACCAAACCTTTAAATCTCACCTATTCTTTTATAAGCAACCAGTGTAGTTTCTTTGGGCCTTGTTGAATGTGGGCTCTCCAGGGAAGGCATAATAAAAGCCTGGTGGCAGCATTCTGCATCATCTGAGATCTCTACGGGAAGTATGCAGGTAGGCCCCAGTACAGAGTTAGCATAATCCAGCCTAAATGTAATCAAGACCTGAATCATGGTTTTCGGCTGCAGGAGGTGGAGGAAGTAGATAAACTTTTTTAGCATTTTTAGAAGGTGTCGCACCCCGATTCCTCAGGATCACTGTGTTGTCAGAATGTTCCACCTCCAGTCAGTTTTAAGTCTGCATGCTTTAATAGCACAGACTATTGAAGTGGCCAGGTGAGGGAAGGGGTGTTGGGAAAGGAACTGCAGGGAGGGAGACCAAAAAGGAAAAACCACAGATTACCTTAGTGCTATTAGCAACTATCTTACTGTTATTATGTTATAATCTCTTCAAGTAGTTACCTGAACCTCCTTTGCAGTATATGATGTATTGATGTATGAATAGGAGATGTTATTGTTATATATCAAGTTCCCCTAGAAGAATAATATACAATAACACATTGTAATTATATAAGCAAATCTTATAACACATTTAACGCAACATGTGCATCTACTACTGTGTGCTTCTACACCTACCAGGTCTTATACAGTGGATGCCATAGACCTTCAGGATACAACTGAAAAACAGGATGCAATGATAGTTAACTCACTATCAAAGTGTGATACTCCTTACTTATTCAGTCTCAGATTATATATTGTTATCTCAATAAAGTCATAGGGGTGCAGGACCTGCCTAGCACCTACATCATATAAAAGTCTTTTGTAAAAATTACATTCTAACCGTACATTAGGGAGTCTTTTGCGCAAAGCACTCTTACCGCCCGAGATTTGGGCCAATCTCTGATTTTGGTTTTAGAAGACAATCCTTCACGAAATGTCCTTTTTTGCCACAGTATAAGCATTGTCGGTTTTTACGTAGTGCTTCTTTCTCTTCTTTGGATAAGGAGGATCGTACTGTACCTATTTCCATAGGTTTACTCTGATTTTCTTGTGTACTAGTGTTAGGAAAAATCCTAGGGTGTTCAAATTGTGGATTTCCCCGCTCAGGACGATGACAATCTCCTTTCCTCTCCATTAGGCGGTAGTCCAAACTGTGGGTCAGATTAATCAACTCAGTACAACCTTGGGGCTGAGGATCGATTTGAGCTAAAACGTCCTTCAACTCGTCTTTGAGTCCTTGATAGTAAATGGCTGCCCTTTTCTCTTCCGGACATGCCGTTTCTGCCACCAAGCGATTGAAATGTGTCAAGTAGGTCACCAAATCACGATTACCCTGCTTTAGTTCTAACAGTTCTTTATCCGATGAGTGTGTAGAAGCCCTTCTGTCAAATACGTTTTCAAATTCTCTCACAAAGGCTTTCCAATTATACAGAATGTGACTGTCACTACGCACTAAAGGTACTGCCCAGGAGGCAGCGTCCCCAGCTAAATATGAGATCAAGAACGCTACTCGTGATTGAGCATCGGCAAATGAAGAAGGTCTACATGTAAAATGTAATTCAACTTGTGTTACGAAGACCTGTATTTTCCCCGGATCTCCAGAATACCGCTCTGGAGGAGCTAAAGGAATTTGTGTCGGTACTGTGACTGGGATATTTGAGGCAACTGTACTTCCCTGACTTGCAGTGTGCACCACACTAGGATATTTCCCTAAGGGGACATCAAATGGGTTTTTCTCAGGTGCTCCTCTGGTGTCTATCTTGTGTTGCAACTGAGCGACCTTATTTGCAAGTGCCGCCGTAGTGGCCTTAGAGTCCACTAATTCTCGCTGAACCAGGGCTTTCAATACATCATCTAAAGAAGCCATTCTGACATCGAAGAGATCAGGAGGAAATTATATTGTGGGCTCTCTATTCTGTCGCACCCCGATTTCTCAGGATCACTTTGTTGTCAAATTGTTCCACCTCCAGGCAGCTTCAAGTCTGCATGCTTTAATAGCACAGATTGTTTAAGTGGCCAGGTGAGGGAAGGGGTGTTGGGAAAGGAACTGCAGGGAGGGAGACCTAAAAGGAAAAACCACAGATTACCTTAGTGCTATTAGCAACTATCTCACTGTTATTATGTTTTAATCTCTTCAAGTAGTTACCTGAACCTCCTTTGCAGTATATGATGTATTGATGTATGAATAGGAGATGTTATTGTTATATATCAAGTTCCCCTAGAAGAATAATATACAATAACACATTGTAATTATATAAGCAAATCTTATAACACATTTAACGCAACATGTGCATCTACTACTGTGTGCTTCTACACCTACCAGGTCTTATACAGTGGATGCCATAGACCTTCAGGATACAACTGAAAAACAGGATGCAATGATAGTTAACTCACTATCAAAGTGTGATACTCCTTACTTATTCAGTCTCAGATTATATATTGTTATCTCAATAAAGTCATAGGGGTGCAGGACCTGCCTAGCACCTACATCATATAAAAGTCTTTTGTAAAAATTACATTCTAACCGTACATTAGGGAGTCTTTTGTGCAAAGCACTCTTACCGCCCGAGATTTGGGCCAATCTCTGATTTATTCATAACCGGACCTTTGATTCCTGTAGATATGCTCTCCAAGTTGCAGCCCGATGTCGATAAATCCTCCCGATGTCACCGCCGCCAACCCAGGTGAAATCCGGAAGTCTGCTCCTAAACAACGTGATCAGCAGAGAGCAGCTGCAAACCTCCTGGAACGGCAGACAGACGAATAGAGAACACGCGGGCAAGGGCGAGGCTCCGTCTTATACTCTCGAGCCACGCCCAGCCACGCCCAAAACGGCCGTTGTGTGCTGATGCTTTGTGATGTACAGCATTACACTGCAAACAGCTGTACCCTCAGATGTAGGTAGAGGAAGTAAAATGACACAGATGTGCCAATGGAAATATCACCAAGGACAAAAAATAGCATTAAAAAAATGTACATAAGAACAGTTCCAGAATGAAGAATAATACTAATGATATACTCATACTCCTACCAATAAGGATTCAGTCCAGAACATAAGGGCAATGCCACCAATATTTCTTTACAGCATAAGAGGCATGGATCCTGCCACATCTCTTACGGGATCAAACACGGCGGAAGGTCATAAGTGGTGGCAGTGTCTTAGAGTCGCCGGTGAGGATCGTGACAGAAGGCCAAAGCAGGTGCCTACTACCACTGCAACCTGAGGGGCAAAGGAAGCCAAAGTGCCAAATTTTATCCCAAGATTGTGCGCTACCATAGTGGGGGGAGGAGGCGGAGGGAACATTCTTAGGCCACTGGTCATTGTTCCAACTAGATGAGGGGGCCCCCAAGGGCAGAATTTCTGTCCTATTAGTATTACATTGGAGGCCGCTGTTGCGCATCCACTGAAATACAGAAGTCAGGCAGGCCTCGAAGTTACGCAGTGCACTGGGTGAATTTCTATCAAGAGTAAGAAGCGACTGTGTATCATCTGCATAGGAAATAGTCTGTACTCCAAAAGATTATATAGGGTAGTCAAGGGGGTCATATACACTTTAAACAATGTGGGGCTTAGTGCAGACCCCTGAGGGACCCCATAACACAATGGTTTAGAAGCAGAGGCAAATGGAGCGATCCAGACTGACTGAGACCTATCTATCAGAAAGGAAAGGAGCCCAGCCAAGACAGACCCGCAGACACCTATGGCCTCTAGGTGCTGCAGAAGTGTTGAAGGTGAAACCGTGTCAAAAGTTGAGGATAGATCAAGGAGAACCAGTGCTATCTGCTTCCCCCGTCCACCGCTAGTCTTGCATGATGAGATGGTGGGTTCACTAATGAAACAATGTGTGATTTTTGACATATAATGTTTCCTCAATATCGCCATTAACAAATATATGCTGAGAGCAATTGATGCTCTTTTCAAGCAGTTTGCCCTAGAATGTGAGAAAGATTGTCTGGCCAATTACAGAATAGTAGCAATTGGTTAGATCTGCACAACTTCCTCTTAAGGCAAGTTTGCCATTTCAGCAATTTAAGTGATCAACTAGGAAGATTGGGTCATAATAGAACAAAAGCGGACTCCAGATTCTGAGGTTATCAATCTATTACTTATCCATAGGAGCAACAGATAGTGCTGTTTGAAGGAAAAGCCATGTTTTGATAACGTTTCTAAGTAGGAAGTGGTCATCAGAAAAGTCTCTCCAATAGGAAAACAACGATTGGCATAGGCAACAGGTATGGTTTCAGTGTATCACATGTAAACACAGGCATTCACAAATGCTGTGTACATGGGTTGCACACACAAATTCTGTTTATTGCAGTAAAACCTGCCTTTTGCCAAAGCTGGAGAAAAAAAGTATTAGAGAACATGTCAAAGTCAATTCATCTTGGCAGTGAAACCTTTTGGCTTTGCCAATGCTTTTTTTTTAAGATAGCCACTACAGATCTGTGTCTATCCATGGTGGCCATCATTATCTGGGGTTTTAAAGAATTACAAATGCATTCAAAGATGTTCACTATGGATGCATGCAAAGCCATAGCAGCTATTTTTTTTATGTATTTGTAAATGCATCCACCAGACCTGTAGAGGCAATGAAGATACAGAGATCCATGCCAGTTAGGTGGGTATCTCCAAATCTGTCTGGCAGTCATCCAGCAGGGGGAGAGAGGCCCTGGCTTCCAACAACCTGGTGGACTTGTTTGTTTCCCACCAAAGTCAAAATGAGTGTTTTGGGAACACACAAGACTGTCCAATTATGTGGTTCCAAATTTGGCACGGTATATATATGAAATTGTCACTCAAACCCCATTCATCCACCTGCTGGACAAGGAAGATCTTAAGGTTAGTCAGGCTCTGCTATGCTGTGGTGTGTACTTTTGGATCCGGCACATACCAGAGACCTGGCTTTCAGTACAAGCAGTTTTTGGACTCTGCTGTTCACTCTGAAAGGTAAGCAGGTGTCTCTTGGGAGTGACTTGTAGCTAGAACTAGGGGTGGGTGGTAATCTCTGCTTCCACGGCAGAGTTTTGTCCACTCCGCACTGTGCTTGGAGTGCAGAGCTCCGGAAAAACTCTGCCAACCACCGTGTGGAGGATTTTTTTCATGCGCACAGCTCGCCAAAGTTGAGTTGGCTAGCCTGAGCAAGAATATCAAGCGCTAGACCACCTCCCAGTGGCATTTCCCAACAAGGTCGGTCATGGCAGTTCGCCACCACTCACGTTGAGAAAGCTGCCACTCATGTAGAAAATCTACGCGAGCAGCAGAAATAAGCAGTGCCCGCTCGCAACGTGCGAGACAAACTCCCTCTGCTAAAAATCAGCACAAGCAGCGCAACGTACCAAAACACTGCTGCTTGTGGAACTTCATGTAATCTAGCTGAGTTTTTAGTTAACTCTAGCCTCCGCGAGTTCTGCCTACCCTTAGCTATAATTAGAGCTCATTGCAACGGATTGCACAGTGGGCTTAATGACCCATACTCTAAAAGAACCCTTAATGGATTGTCACTCGTGCTATAAGGTAGAACTGGCCCATATGCAACACTAGGAGCATTAGGAAGGCTCCATAACTCTTGTTCCAAAAGAGACATTGCGAAAGCACAAAGTTAAACAAAGTTTGCATAGACATGGGTTGTAGTATGATTTGCTGTGAATGTTTCCAACCTATGTGTTTGCTGAGCACTAATGCTAAACGTGTGTTTTGTTTCAAGATGTACAAAAACACAACCACTTTTCCACCAGGAAATAGTTTCTCAAGAAAGTGCCATTGACCATTATGTGGTGTTAGTGTCTCTAAAGTTTTCTGCATAAAGGACCACAGATCTAACATGGGATAGAAGGTAATTTCATGGCTTTGTAGTGGGTGAAATGCATGTTTTGTGAATCGGATAGGTATCAATAATTGTGATTTGTAAAATGTTTATTGGAGTTAGTAGGTGTGTGTGTGATTGTGATAAAATTATATATCAGACCTCCTAGTTCTACACACACAGGCTGAGGGTAATTAATGCCACTCACAGACCCATGTCCAAGTTCCATAACTGTGAGAGGAAATGGCCATGGAGAAGCCATTTCCGCCAACCCTCCATCACCAAGTTTTCTCCCACAGACACCCAGGTTATGACCATCTATCCTTACTAGGGCTTGAGCTGCAGACTGCTGGCTGGGCAATGAGGTAGATGTGTTCTGGATTCCTTTTTTTCTGATACTTGGCAGATCCATCTCTTTAGGATTGCACCTACAGGAGCCTAGCCAAGAGTAAAGGACTCTTGATGCTTTGAACAGCTGGCTTCTAAAGAGTCAAGTAAGTGGATCTTCACTGACAGCAACGAAGGACTTAATAAGTGTACACCATGTCTTGAAACAGCTCCAGGTTTATCAAATCCACCAACACACAAGAGCACAGCTTATTTCAAACGCCACCTTCCCATGTTCAGTTCATCTGTTATGTTCCACTGAGCATCATGGGACAGATGGAACACAGACTATGGAACATTCAGGTTACATCACACTCAGCTCTACAACCATGATCAATGCCAATTCCAGCTATGCCAGGTCAGAAAGCAAGGGCAGAGCCAGGAAAACCAGGCCATCAAACCCAAGCAGAGCTTTGCTGTGTTGATCCATGCGACTTGCGGACAGAAAATCCTAATGCCTCTGAGGCTATAGAGACAAGAATCTTATTGAGCTTTACATTTTCTCTGAGAATTAATTGGCTCAGATGCCCAGTTTAGTCAATTCAAAGACATCTTTTCTAACAGGATTCTTTGCAGGTTTGAAAAAGAACGAGTATTTTGCAGGTTCTTATGAAAAGGGTCTTTGTTGTCCCGGCCCTAGGTAGGATGCTGGTAAGCACTGACCCCAGTACCAGCTAGAAAAGTCAAAAATTTAGAAAATAAACAGACTTTTCACACTTTTGCATAAACGGGGTTACTGAAGAATGCTTTGAGAGGGCTCTGCAGAGTATGTGGGTGCTATCTGGAGCAGTAACCATATTTATATTTACTAAGGTAGAAAGTTTTTTATGGCTTTGCATGGGGTTAAAAAATAGAGAAAGTTACAAACAAAGCAAACTGACAAACATGATTAAGGTAAAAACATTTTTAAATGTATTGTAAATTGCAAATTTTGTGATATGCGATAAAACAAAACAACTTGTCTTGAAAGCAAAGAAGAAATTTTTCACTGTGTATTAGTAAAAAAGTAGGTATTTATATTTGATTTATTCTAAATCTCGCATTTATAAGCTTTGTTTTAAATTTTATTGGCCCTTTCTGCTTTTTTAATTTCCGCACTTTAAAGTCGACCCGCTTTGTTGATAAAACTGTCTGCTTGTAGGGATACACGGAAGATAGTACTCGAGGATACCTTCAGTGTCTTTCTAGGATCTAAGACTCATTCATCATCAGCTTTCAGGTAATAGCATTTGACAAAGTGAACCAGGATGTTTTATGCATGTCTTTAGTGTATATTGAGCTGAACGTTTTGCAGTTTACAAACCCCATTCACTTTGTAATAGTCCGCCACATTTGCATAATATTCCCCTCTTGAAAATATACTTGAAAAATATAAATGTGTGCTTTCCCACTTGGTTGCACCCTAAAATGGAGAAAATAACCTCAATAATGATTGTGGCAATGGCAACATGAAGGAAGGGCCGTGGATAAGCAATAAAAATCCACCAGCAAGTATAAAAAAAGTATAAATCATCCTGAATCTTGCCTCATACAGCAATGGACCCCCCCCCCACCACCTAATTAAGTAGTACCACAAGCCAAGTAGGTTCAAAGCTGGGTCCAACCTACATTGAAGTACGTCACACATTAAATGCAGGCCACTAACATGATCTGCAATGGAATTGTGGAACGATCAACGGATTCAGTGCTTCACATCACAATGACAAAAGTAAAGATGCGGAAAATGAATTTCGATATGTAACTTCAGATGGCGCGCAACCATGCGAAAACAACAGCAACACTCCCACACAAAACAAAGCTTTGACTTACATATATAAAATGCAAAAAGAACAATTGATGGGCAGAATGCAGAACAATGTCATACATTCACCCCAGTACAGAGATCTGAGCCTAAGTCCATCGTTTTTTTGCTCACCATGCCATTCCAGTTTGAACCCAGCCATATGCAAATCAGTCTTGACCCTGTGCCCAATGGGAACAGTCCAGCCCAAACTGCCAGACCAGGTCCTCACTGGACTGGAAACAAGCATCCTAGGACCGGTTTCGGGGTTACACCACTATCAGCTAGGATAGCTTGACTCCAGTGGCATGGAGAGCACGGGACCCACATCTGGGCATACCCGTCCCACTCGGGGTGACAAATGCAAAAAGAACAATTGATGGACAGAATGCAGAACAATGTCATACATTCACCCCAGTACAGAGATCTGGGCCTAAATCCATCGTTTTTGCTCTCCATGCCATTCCAGTTTGAACCCAGCCATATGCAAATCAGTCTTGACCCTGTGCCCAATGGGAACAATCCAGCCCGAACTGCCAGGCCAGGTCCTCCCTGGACTGGAAACAAGCATCCTAGGACCGGTTTCGGGGTTTCACCCCTCATCAGCCAGGATAGCTTGACTCCAGTGGCATGGAGAGCACGGGACCCACGTCTGGGTATACCCGTCCCACTCGGGGTGACAAATGCAAAAAGAACAATTGATGGACAGAATGCAGAACAATGTCATACATTCACCCCAGTACAGAGATCTGGGCCTAAATCCATCGTTTTTTTGCTCTCCATGCCATTCCAGTTTGAACTCAGCCATATGCAAATCAGTCTTGACCCTGTGCCCAATGGGAACAGTCCAGCCCGAACTGCCAGGCCAGGTCCTCCCTGGACTGGAAACAAGCATCCTAGGACCGGTTTCGGGGTTTCACCCCTCATCAGCCAGGATAGCTTGACTCCAGTGGCATGGAGAGCACGGGACCCACGTCTGGGTATACATGTCCCACTCGGGGTGACAAATGCAAAAAGAACAATTGATGGACAGAATGCAGAACAATGTCATACATTCACCCCAGTACAGAGATCTGGGTCTAAATCCATCGTTTTTTTGCTCACCATGCCATTCCAGTTTGAACCCAGCCATATGCAAATCAGTCTTGA
This sequence comes from Calotriton arnoldi, assembly GCA_963921515.1. Taxonomy (NCBI): domain Eukaryota; kingdom Metazoa; phylum Chordata; class Amphibia; order Caudata; family Salamandridae; genus Calotriton; species Calotriton arnoldi. The sequence goes on from CAWUFW010002233.1 coordinate 206,504, forward strand.
CCCTGTGCCCAATGGGAACAGTCCAGCCCGAACTGCCAGGCCAGGTCCTCCCTGGACTGGAAACAAGCATCCTAGGACCGGCTTTGGGGTTTCACCCTCATCAGCCAGGATAGCTTGACTCCAGTGGCATGGAGAGCACGGGACCCATTACTGGGCATACCCGTCCCACTCGGGGTGACAAATGCAAAAAGAACAATTGATGGACAGAATGCAGAACAATGTCATACATTCACCCCAGTACAGAGATCTGGGCCTAAATCCATCGTTTTTTTGCACACCTTGCCATTCCAGTTTGAACTTAGCCATATGCAAATCAGTCTTGACCCTGTGCCCAATGGGAACAGTCCAGCCCGAACTGCCAGGCCAGGTCCTCCCTGGACTGGAAACAAGCATCCTAGGACCGGTTTCGGGGTTTCACCCCTCATCAGCCAGGATAGCTTGACTCCAGTGGCATGGAGAGCACGGGACCCACGTCTGGGCATACCCATCCCACTCAGGGTGACAAATGCAAAAAGAACAATTGATGGACAGAATGCAGAACAATGTCATACATTCACCCCAGTACAGAGATCTGGGCCTAAATCCATCGTTTTTTTGCTCACCATGCCATTCCAGTTTGAACCCAGCCATATGCAAATCAGTCTTGACCCTGTGCCCAATGGGAACAGTCCAGCCCGAACTGCCAGGCCAGGTCCTCCCTGGACTTGAAACAAGGATCCTAGGACCTGTTTCGGGGTTTCACCCCTCATCAGCCAGGATACCTTGACTCCAGTGGCATGGAGAGCACGGGACCCACGTCTGGACATACCCGTCCCACTCGGGTGACAAATGCAAAAAGAACAATTGATGGACAGAATGCAGAACAATGTCATACGTTCACCCCAGTACAGAGATCTGGGCCTAAATCCATCGTTTTTTTGTTCACCATGCTATTCCAGTTTGAACCTAGCCATATGCAAATCAGTCTTGACCCTGTGCCCAATGGGAGCCGTCCAACCCGAACTGCCAGGCCAGGTCCTCCCTGGACTGAAACAAGCATCCTAGGACCGGTTTCGGGGTTTCACCCTCATCAGCCAGGATAGCTTGACTCCAGTGGCATGGAGAGCACGGGACCCACGTCTGGGTATACCCGTCCCACTCGGGGTGACAAATGCAAAAAGAACAATTGATGGACAGAATGCAGAACAATGTCATACATTCACCCCAGTACAGAGATCTGGGCCTAAATCCATCGTTTTTTGCTCTCCATGCCATTCCAGTTTGAACTCAGCCATATGCAAATCAGTCTTGACCCTGTGCCCAATGGGAACAGTCCAGCCCGAACTGCCAGGCCAGGTCCTCCCTGGACTGGAAACAAGCATCCTAGGACCGGTTTCGAGGTTTCACCCTCATCAGCCAGGATAGCTTGACTCCAGTGGCATGGAGAGCACGGGACCCACGTCTGGGCATACATGTCCCACTCGGGGTGACAAATGCAAAAAGAACAATTGATGGACAGAATGCAGAACAATGTCATACATTCACCCCAGTACAGAGATCTGGGTCTAAATCCATCGCTTTTTTGCTCACCATGCCATTCCAGTTTGAACCCAGCCATATGCAAATCAGTCTTGACCCTGTGCCCAATGGGAACAGTCCAGCCCGAACTGCCAGGCCAGGTCCTCCCTGGACTGGAAACAAGCATCCTAGGACCGGTTTTGGGGTTTCACCCCTCATCAGCCAGGATAGCTTGACTCCAGTGGCATGGAGAGCACGGGACCCATTACTGGGCATACCCGTCCCACTCGGGGTGACAAATGCAAAAAGAACAATTGATGGACAGAATGCAGAACAATGTCATACATTCACCCCAGTACAGAGATCTGGGCCTAAATCCATCGTTTTTTGCACACCTTGCCATTCCAGTTTGAACTTAGCCATATGCAAATCAGTCTTGACCCTGTGCCCAATGGGAACAGTCCAGCCCGAACTGCCAGGCCAGGTCCTCCCTGGACTGGAAACAAGCATCCTAGGACCGGTTTCGGGTTCCACCCCTCATCAGCCAGGATAGCTTGACTCCAGTGGCATGGAGAGCACGGGACCCACGTCTGGGCATACCCATCCCACTCAGGGTGACAAATGCAAAAGGAACAATTGATGGACAGAATGCAGAACAATGTCCTACATTCACCCCAGTACAGTGATCTGGGCCTAAATCCATCTTTTTTTTGCTCACCATGCCATTCCAGTTTGAACCCAGCCATATGCAAATCAGTCTTGACCCTGTGCCCAATGGGAACAGTCCAGCCCGAACTGCCAGGCCAGGTCCTCCCTGGACTTGAAACAAGGATCCTAGGACCTGTTTCGGGGTTTCACCCTCATCAGCCAGGATACCTTGACTCCAGTGGCATGGAGAGCACGGGACCCACGCCTGGACATACCCGTCCCACTCGGGTGACAAATGCAAAAAGAACAATTGATGGACAGAATGCAGAACAATGTCATAAGTTCACCCCAGTACAGAGATCTGGGCCTAAATCCGTCGTTTTTTTGTTCACCATGCTATTCCAGTTTGAACCTAGCCATATGCAAATCAGTCTTGACCCTGTGCCCAATGGGAGCCGTCCAGCCCGAACTGCCAGTCCAGGTCCTCCCTGGACTGGAAACAAGCATCCTAGGACCGGTTTCGGGGTTTCACCCCTCATCAGCCAGGATAGCTTGACTCCAGTGGTATGGAGAGCATGGGACCCACGTCTGGGCATACCCGTCCCACTCGGGTTGACAAATGCAAAAAGATCAATTGATGGACAGAATGCAGAACAATGTCATACATTCACCCCAGTACAGAGATCTGGGCCTAAATCCATCGTTTTTTTGCTCACCATTTTATTTTATTTGAAAAGTTTTATATAGCGCTGGCTAGACCCGGAGGTATCAGAGCGCTTTACATGAGGACGAGCAATTGTTTCAGATCATAGTTACCAGTTACATAGTTACAAGTTACACAGTTACCGAGCATAGTTACAAGTTTGTGGAGCATAGTTACAAGTGTTAAAAACATATACGTAAGGGAAAAAGCAGGCAAGGGGAGAGATTCAGGGGAGAGAGGATAGGAGCCTGGGAGGTAGACAAAGAATGAAAAGGAGGAAAGAGGTGGGGGGGTGAAGGAAACGCAACCGGGAGACGAAGAAAAACAGTGTCCAACGTCCGGATTGCTGTGATCCCAGTGGAAATGGTGTCATTCCCACACCTCCGCTGTGTGTGGCTCCCTTTACGCTGTGGACTCTCTCAGAGGGGTCTCTGAGACTCCAGGGCATAAATACTGGATCCTTCCCCAACAAGGGGAGAGGGAGGGCTTTGGCAAGGGGTGCCATTCCCACACCACCGCTGTGTGTGGCTCCCTTTATGCTGTGGACTCTCTCAGGGGGGTCTCTGAGACTCCAGGGAATAAATGCTGGATCCCTCCCCAACAAGGGGAGAAAGGAGTGCTTTGGTAAAGGGCACACACCATGGTGGTAACTTTAGGGATAATGGTGTATTGCGTGATAAAACAGTTTTAGAATGGAGGGGACAGTTCCAAAGTCTGCAGAATTGTGGGGCAACCCCTCGTTCCTGCCATCAGCCCTCTTGGCGGGAGTGAATCTGAAAAGGAGTCCGTGGATAGTCGCCATCTTAAGGTCAGGCAGGTCAGAAATAGTGGATTGAGGCATTGGGCGTCTTTTTGGTGGCCATTTTGAAGTCAGGCTGTTCCCTAGTAAAACTAATGAATCATAAGAAATAAGAAAATACCTGAAGGGTTCCGTAAAATCAACAACCCCCAATGTAGTCAGGATTCACATAGAAGGTACCGCCACCACCTGGTACTTAGGTCTCACTGCTGCTGTAAGCGGAGTCTAGACAGCAGACAGCATGCAGTAGTCCAGTGCCTGGATAGCTGGGATGCCTCTTCACTCTTCTCAGGCCACAACTGCCCACCGATCGTCAGGGTCTGTGCACAGCAGGGTCTCAACTTGTTGATCCGTCGCCGCTGCCGCACCTCCTGTGCTCATTGGACGCCCTCAGGTCTCGGGCAGAGGAGGGCCGAACCATCGTCAGGGAGCCCGGGTCCGCTTTACCTCAGCCATTATAAGGTCAGGCAAAGATTGCGTTATTCTTAAGGGGCTCACTCAGAGCTGCCAAAGTCCGTCACACCCCCCCCGTTCGCCACCAGAAAAGTGTTCTCCTTACTTGTTGCGGGGTTCTGGGCACTCTTTGGGGATCAGCTACAAGAAGGTCCTAGCCATCACGAGGACAGCCGCCATTTTGAGGTCAGGCATCGTCATGCCAGGCGCCCCAGGAGGAATATCGCGTCAATGTACTCGCATATGGATTAATAGATAATCTGTGAGAACTGCATCTCTTCTATTGCCTCCCTATCGTTATTAGTGGAATATTAAGTTCAATCTAACACTGATGATCTCTAAAAAGAGAGGAGCAACCTACAGCTACCAATGGCCCCGAAGAAGCGGGGTCCACCGCGATACATGTGTTGGCTGCCCACCGCAAAACTGCCCGCAAACAGTGCTGAAAATGTCGGCATCCGACGCCAACGCTGAACTGGCCCGCTCCCCACCAGCAAATCGAAGCTCTACGTCATGCAAGCTTACACACAGATGCCATCATTGCTCCTCTCCCCCGGCGCCACGCCATTCCAGTTTGAACCCAGCCATATGCAAATCAGTCTTGACCCTGTGCCCAATGGGAACAGTCCAGCCCGAACTGCCAGGCCTGGTGCTCCCTGGACCTGAAACAAGGATCCAAGGACCAGTTTCGGGGTTTCACCCCTCATCAGCCAGGATACCTTGACTCCAGTGGCATGGAGAGCACGGGACCCACGTCTGGATATACCCGTCCCACTCGGGTGACAAATGCAAAAAGAACAATTGATGGACAGAATGCAGAACAATGTCATACGTTCACCCCAGTACAGAGATCTGGGCCTAAATCCTTTTTTGTTCACCATGCTATTCCAGTTTGAACCTAGCCATATGCAAATCAGTCTTGACCCTGTGCCCAATGGGAGCCGTCCAGCCCGAACTGCCAGTCCAGGTCATCCCTGGACTGGAAACAAGCATCCTAGGACCGGTTTTGGGGTTTCACCCCTCATCAGCCAGGATAGCTTGACTCCAGTGGCATGGAGAGCACGGGACCCACGTCTGGGCATACCCGTCCCACTCGGGTTTACAAATGCAAAAGATCAATTGATGGACAGAATGCAGAACAATGTCACTACATTCACCCCAGTACAGAGATCTGGGCCTAAATCCATCGTTTTTTGCTCACCATTTTATTTTATTTGAAAAGTTTTATATAGCGCTGGCTAGACCCGGAGGTATCAGAGCGCTTTACATGAGGACGAGCAATTGTTTCAGATCATAGTTACCAGTTACATAGTTACAAGTTACACAGTTACTCAGAGCATAGTTACAAGTTTGTGGAGCGTAGTTACAAGTGTTAAAAACATATACGTAAGGGAAAAAAAGCAGGCAAGGGGAGAGATTCAGGGAGAGAGGATAGGAGCCTGGGAGGTAGACAAAGAAATGAAAAGGGGGAATGAGGTGGGGGGAATGGAAACGCAACCGGGAGACGAAGAAAAACAGTTTCCAACATCCGGAGTGCTGTGATCCCAGTGGAAATGGTGTCATTCCCACACCTCCGCTGTGTGTGGCTCCCTTTACGCTGTGGGACTTTCTCAGAGGGGTCTCTGAGACTCCAGGGCATAAATACTGGATCCTTCCCAACAAGGGGAGAGGGAGGGCTTTGGCAAGGGGTGCCATTCCCACACCACCGCTGTGTGTGGCTCCCTTTATGCTGTGGACTCTCTCAGGGGGTCTCTGAGACTCCAGGGAATAAATGCTGGATCCCTCCCCAACAAGGGGAGAAAGGAGTGCTTTGGTAAAGGGCACACACCATGGTGGTAACTTTAGGGATAATGGTGTATTGCGTGATAAAACAGTTTTAGAATGGAGGGGACAGTTCCAAAGTCTGCAGAGTGTGGGCAACCCTCGTTCCTGCCATCAGCCCTCTTGGCGGGAGTGAATCTGAAAAGGAGTCCGTGGATAGTCGCCATCTTAAGGTCAGGCAGGTCAGAAATAGTGGATTGAGGCATTGGGCGTCTTTTTGGTGGCCATTTTGAAGTCAGGCTGTTCCCTAGTAAAACTAATGAATCATAAGAAATAAGAAAATACCTGAAGGGTTCCGTAAAATCAACAACCCCCAATGTAGTCAGGATTCACATAGAAGGTACCGCCACCACCTGGTACTTAGGTCTCACTGCTGCTGTAAGCGGAGTCTAGACAGCAGACAGCATGCAGCAGTCCAGTGCCTGGATAGCTGGGATGCCTCTTCACTCTTCTCAGGCCACAACTGCCCACCGATCGTCAGGGTCTGTGCACAGCAGGGTCTCAACTTGTTGATCCGCTCGCAGCTGCCGCACCTCCTGTGCTCATTGGAGCGCCCTCAGGTCTCGGGCAGAGGAGGGCCGAACCATCGTCAGGGAGCCCGGGTCCGCTTTACCTCAGCCATTATAAGGTCAGGCAAAGATTGCGTTATTCTTAAGGGGCTCACTCAGAGCTGCCAAAGTCTGTCACACCCCCCCCGTTCGCCACCAGAAAAGTGTTCTCCTTACTTGTTGCGGGGTTCTGGGCACTCTTTGGGGATCAGCTACAAGAAGGTCCTAGCCATCACGAGGACAGCCGCCATTTTGAGGTCAGGCATCGTCATGCCAGGCGCCCCAGGAGGAATATCGCGTCAATGTACTCGCATATGGATTAATAGATAATCTGTGAGAACTGCATCTCTTCTATTGCCTCCCTATCGTTATTAGTGGAATATTAAGTTCAATCTAACACTGATGATCTCCTAAAAAGAGGAGCAACCTACAGCTACCAATGGCCCCGAAGAAGCGGGGTCCACCGCGATACATGTGTTGGCTGCCCACCGCAAAACTGCCCGCAAACAGTGCTGAAAATGTCGGCATCCGACGCCAACGCTGAACTGGCCCGCTCCCCACCAGCAAATCGAAGCTCTACGTCATGCAAGCTTACACACAGATGCCATCATTGCTCCTCTCCCCCGGCGCCACGCCATTCCAGTTTGAACCCAGCCATATGCAAATCAGTCTTGACCCTGTGCCCAATGGGAACAGTCCAGCCCGAACTGCCAGGCCTGGTCCTCCCTGGACCTGAAACAAGGATCCAAGGACCAGTTTCGGGGTTTCACCCCTCATCAGCCAGGATACCTTGACTCCAGTGGCATGGAGAGCACGGGACCCACGTCTGGATATACCCGTCCCACTCGGGTGACAAATGCAAAAAGAACAATTGATGGACAGAATGCAGAACAATGTCATACGTTCACCCCAGTACAGAGATCTGGGCCTAAATCCTTTTTTGTTCACCATGCTATTCCAGTTTGAACCTAGCCATATGCAAATCAGTCTTGACCCTGTGCCCAATGGGAGCCGTCCAGCCCGAACTGCCAGTCCAGGTCATCCCTGGACTGGAAACAAGCATCCTAGGACCGGTTTTTGGGGTTTCACCCCTCATCAGCCAGGATAGCTTGACTCCAGTGGCATGGAGAGCACGGGACCCACGTCTGGGCATACCCGTCCCACTCGGGTTTACAAATGCAAAAAGATCAATTGATGGACAGAATGCAGAACAATGTCATACATTCACCCCAGTACAGAGATCTGGGCCTAAATCCATCGTTTTTTTGCTCACCATTTTATTTTATTTGAAAAGTTTTATATAGCGCTGGCTAGACCCGAAGGTATCAGAGCGCTTTACATGAGGACGAGCAATTGTTTCAGATCATAGTTACCAGTTACATAGTTACAAGTTACACAGTTACCGAGCATAGTTACAAGTTTGTGGAGCGTAGTTACAAGTGTTAAAAACATATACGTAAGGGAAAAAGCAGGCAAGGGGAGAGATTCAGGGGAGAGAGGATAGGAGCCTGGGAGGTAGACAAAGAATGAAAAGGGGGAATGAGGTGGGGGGGTGAAGGAAACGCAACCGGGAGACGAAGAAAAACAGTTTCCAACATCCGGAGTGCTGTGATCCCAGTGGAAATGGTGTCATTCCCACACCTCCGCTGTGTGTGGCTCCCTTTACGCTGTGGACTTTCTCAGAGGGGTCTCTGAGACTCCAGGGCATAAATACTGGATCCTTCCCCAACAAGGGGAGAGGGAGTGCTTTGGCAAGGGCGCCATTCCCACACCACCGCTGTGTGTGGCTCCCTTGACGCTGTGGACTCTCTCAGGGGGTCTCTGAGACTCCAGGAATAAATGCTGGATCCCTCCCCAACAAGGGGAGAAAGGAGTGCTTTGGTAGAGGGCACACACCATGGTGGTAACTTTAGGGATAATGGTGTGTTGCGTGATAAAACAGTTTTAGAATGGAGGGGACAGTTCCAAAGTCTGCAGAATGTGGGGCAACCCTCGTTCCTGCCATCAGCCCTCTTGGCGGGAGTGAATCTGAAAAGGGAGTCCGTGGATAGTCGCCATCTTAAGGTCAGGCAGGTCAGAAATAGTGGATTAAGGCATTGGGCGTCTTTTTGGTGGCCATTTTGAAGTCAGGCTGTTCCCTAGTAAAACTAATGAATCATAAGAAATAAGAAAACCTGAAGGGTTCCGTAAAATCAACAACCCCCAATGTAGTCAGGATTCACATAGAAGGTACCGCCACCACCTGGTACTTAGGTCTCACTGCTGCTGTAAGCGGAGTCTAGACAGCAGACAGCATGCAGTAGTCCAGTGCCTGGATAGCTGGGATGCCTCTTCACTCTTCTCAGGCCACAACTGCCCACCGATCGTCAGGGTCTGTGCACAGCAGGGTCTCAACATTGATCCGTCGCCGCTGGCCGCACCTCCTGTGCTCATTGGACGCCCTCAGGTCTCGGGCAGAGGAGGGCCGAACCATCGTCAGGGAGCCCGGGTCCGCTTTACCTCAGCCATTATAAGGTCAGGCAAAGATTGCGTTATTCTTAAGGGGCTCACTCAGAGCTGCCAAAGTCCGTCACACCCCCGTTCGCCACCAGAAAAGTGTTCTCCTTACTTGTTGCGGGGTTCTGGGCACTCTTTGGGGATCAGCTACAAGAAGGTCCTAGCCATCACGAGACAGCCGCCATTTTGAGGTCAGGCATCGTCATGCCAGGCGCCCCAGGAGGAATATCGCGTCAATGTACTCGCATATGGATTAATAGATAATCTGTGAGAACTGCATCTCTTCTATTGCCTCCCTATCGTTATTAGTGGAATATTAAGTTCAATCTAACACTGATGATCTCTAAAAAGAGAGGAGCAACCTACAGCTACCAATGGCCCGAAGAAGCGGGGTCCACCGCGATACATGTGTTGGCTGCCCACCGCAAAACTGCCCGCAAACAGTGCTGAAAATGTCGGCATCCGACGCTAACGCTGAACTGGCCCGCTCCCCACCAGCAAATCGAAGCTCTACGTCATGCAAGCTTACACACAGATGCCATCATTGCTCCTCTCCCCCGGCGCCACGCCATTCCAGTTTGAACCCAGCCATATGCAAATCAGTCTTGACCCTGTGCCCAATGGGAACAGTCCAGCCCGAACTGCCAGGCCTGGTCCTCCCTGGACCTGAAACAAGGATCCAAGGACCAGTTTCGGGGTTTCACCCCTCATCAGCCAGGATACCTTGACTCCAGTGGCATGGAGAGCACGGGACCCACGTCTGGATATACCACGTCCCACTCGGGTGACAAATGCAAAAAGAACAATTGATGGACAGAATGCAGAACAATGTCATACGTTCACCCTCAGTACCAGAGATCTGGGCCTAAATCCTTTTTGTTCACCATGCTATTCCAGTTTGAACCTAGCCATAGCTACAATCGGTCTTGACCCTGTGCCCAATGGGAGCCGTCCAGCTCGAACTGCCAGTCCAGGTCATCCCTGGACTGGAAACAAGCATCCTAGGACCGGTTTTGGGGTTTCACCCCTCATCAGCCAGGATAGCTTGACTCCAGTGGCATGGAGAAGCACGGGACCCACGCCTGGGCATACCCGTCCCACTCGGGTTTACAAATGCAAAAGATCAATTGATGGACAGAATGCAGAACAATGTCATACATTCACCCCAGTACAGAGATCTGGGCCTAAATCCATCGTTTTTTGCTCACCATTTTATTTTATTTTGAAAAGTTTTATATAGCGCTGGCTAGACCCGGAGGTATCAGAGCGCTTTACATGAGGACGAGCAATTGTTTCAGATCATAGTTACCAGTTACATAGTTACAAGTTACACAGTTACCGAGCATAGTTACAAGTTTGTGGAGCGTCAGTTACAAGTGTTAAAAACATATACGTAAGGGAAAAAGCAGGCAAGGGAGAGATTCAGGGGAGAGAGGATAGGAGCCTGGGAGGTAGACAAAGAATGAAAAGGGGGAATGAGGTGGGGGTGAAGGAAACGCAACCGGGAGACGAAGAAAAACAGTTTCCAACATCCGGAGTGCTGTGATCCCAGTGGAAATGGTGTCATTCCCACACCTCCGCTGTGTGTGGCTCCCTTACGCTGGTGGACTTTCTCAGAGGGGTCTCTGAGACTCCAGGGCATAAATACTGGATCCTTCCCCAACAAGGGGAGAGGGAGTGCTTTGGCAAGGGCGCCATTCCCACACCACCGCTGTGTGTGGCTCCCTTGACGCTGAGGACTCTCTCAGGGGGGTCTCTGAGACTCCAGGGAATAAATGCTGGATCCCTCCCCAACAAGGGGAGAAAGGAGTGCTTTGGTAAAGGGCACACACCATGGTGGTAACTTTAGGGATAATGGTGTATTGCGTGATAAAACAGTTTTAGAATGGAGGGGACAGTTCCAAAGTCTGCAGAATTGTGGGGCAACCCCTCGTTCCTGCCATCAGCCCTCTTGGTGGGAGTGAATCTGAAAAGGAGTCCGTGGATAGTTGCCATCTTAAGGTCAGGCAGGTCAGAAATAGTGGATTAAGGCATTGGGCGTCTTTTTCGTGGCCATTTTGAAGTCAGGCTGTTCCCTAGTAAAACTAATGAATCATAAGAAATAAGAAAATACCTGAAGGGTTCCGTAAAATCAACAACGCCCAGTGTAGTCAGGATTCACATAGACGGTACCGCCACCACCTGGTACTTAGGTCTCACCGCTGCTGTAAGCGGAGTCTAGACAGCAGACAGCATGCAGTAGTCCAGTGCCTGGATAGCTGGGAAGCCTCTTCACTCTTCTCAGGCCACAACTGCCCACCGATCGTCAGGGTCTGTGCACAGCAGGGTCTCAACTTGTTGATCCGTCACCGCTGCCGCACTTCCTGTGCTCATTGGATGCCCTCAGGTCTCGGGCAGTGGAGGGCCGAACCATCGTCAGGGAGCCCGGGTCCGCTTTACCTCAGCCATTATAAGGTCAGGCAAAGATTGCGTTATTCTCAAGGGGCTCACTCAGAGCTGCCAAAGTCCGTCACACCCCCCCCGTTCGCCACCAGAGAAGTGTTCTCCTTACTTGTTGCGGGGTTCTGGGCACTCTTCGGGGATCAGCTACAAGAAGGTCCTAGCCATCACGAGGACGCCGCCATTTTGAGGTCAGGCATCGTCATGCCGGGCGCCCCAGGGGGAATATCGCGTCAATGTACTCGCATATGGATTAATAGATGATCTGTGAGAACTGCATCTCTTCTATTGCCTCCCTATCGTTATTAGTGGAATATTAAGTTCAATCTAACACTGATGATCTCTAAAAAGAGAGGAGCAACCTACAGCTACCAATGGCCCGAAGAAGCGGGGTCCACCGCGATACATGTGTTGGCTGCCCACCGCAAAACTGCCGGCAAACAGGGCTGAAAATGTCGGCATCCGACGCCAACGCTGAACTGGCCCGCTCCCCACCAGCAAATCGAAGCTCTACGTCATGCGAGCTTACACACAGATGCCATCATTGCTCCTAGCCCCCGGCGCCACGCCATTCCAGTTTGAACCCAGCCATATGCAAATCAGTCTTGACCCTGTGCCCAATGGGAACAGTCCAGCCCGAACTGCCAGGCCAGGTCCTCACTGGACTGGAAACAAGCATCCTAGGACCGGCTTCGGGGTTACACCCTCATCAGCCAGGATAGCTTGACTCAGTGGCATGGAGAGCACGGGACCCACGTCTGGGCACATACCCGTCCCACTCAGGGTGACAAATGCAAAAAGAACAATTGATGGACAGAATGAAGAACAATGTCATACATTCACCCCAGTACAGAGATCTGGGCCTAAATCCATCGTTTTTGCTCTCCATGCCATTCCAGTTTGAACCCAGCCATATGCAAATCAGTCTTGACCCTGTGCCCAACGGGAACAGTCCAGCCCGAACTGCCAGGCCAGGTCCTCTCTGGACTGGAAACAAACATTCTAGGACCGGTTTCAGGTTTCACCCCTCATCAGCCTGGATAGCTTGATTCCAGTGGCATGGAGAGCACGGGACCCATGTCTGGGCATACCTGTCCCACTCGGAGTGACAAATGCAAAAAGAACAATTGATGGACAGAATGCAGAACAATGTCATACATTCACCCCAGTACAGAGATCTGGGCCTAAATCCATTGTTTTTGCTCACCATGCCATTCCAGTTTGAACCTAGCCATATGCAAATCAGTCTTGACCCTGTGCCCAATGGGAACAGTCCAGCCCGAACTGCCAGGCCAGGTCCTCCCTGGACTGGAAACAAGCATCCTAGGACCGGTTTCGAGGTTTCACCCCTCATCAGCCAGGATAGCTTGACTCCAGTGGCATGGAGAGCACGGGACCCACGTCTGGGCATACCCGTCCCACTCTGGGTGACAAATGCAAAAGAACAATTGATGGACAGAATGCAGAGACAATGTCATACATTCACCCCCAGTACAGAGATCTGGGCCTAAATCCATCGTTCTTTTGCTCACCATGCCATTCCAGTTTGAACCCAGCCATATGCAAATCAGTCTTGACCCTGTGCCCAATGGGAACAGTCCAGCCCGAACTGCCAGGCCAGGTCCTCCCTGGACTTGAAACAAGGATCCTAGGACCAGTTTCGGGGTTTCACCCCTCATCAGCCAGGATACCTTGGCTCCAGTGGCATGGAGAGCACGGGACCCACGTCTGGACATACCCGTCCCACTCGGGTGACAAATGCAAAAAGAACAATTGATGGACAGAATGCAGAACAATGTCATACGTTCACCCTAGTACAGAGATCTGGGCCTAAATCCATCGTTTTTTTGTTCACCATGCTATTCCAGTTTGAACCTAGCCATATGCAAATCAGTCTTGACCATGTGCCCAATGGGAGCCGTCCAGCCCGAACTGCCAGTCCAGGTCCTCCCTGGACTGGAAACAAGCATCCTAGGACCGGTTTCGGGTTTCACCCCTCATCAGCCAGGATAAGCTTGACTCCAGTGGTATGGAGAGCATGGGACCCACGTCTGGGCACATACCCGTCCCACTCGGGTTGACAAATGCAAAAAGATCAATTGATGGACAGAATGCAGAACAATGTCATTACAGTCACCCCAGTACAGAGATCTGGGCCTAAATCCATCGTTTTTTGCTCACCATTTTATTTTATTTGGAAAAGTTTTATATACGCGCTGGCTAGACCCGGAGGTATCAGAGCGCTTTACATGACTGACGAGCAATTGTTTCAGATCATAGTTACCAGTTACCTAGTTACAAGTTACACAGTTACCGAGCATAGTTACAAGTTTGTGGAGCATAGTTACAAGTGTTAAAAACATATAAGTAAGGGAAAAAGCAGGCAAGGGGAGAGATTCAGGGGAGAGAGGATAGGAGCCTGGGAGGTAGACAAAGAATGAAAAGGAGGAAAGAGGTGGGGGGGTGAAGGAAACGCAACCGGGAGACGAAGAAAAACAGTGTCCAACGTCCGGATTGCTGTGATCCCAGTGGAAATGGTGTCATCTCCACACCTCCGCTGTGTGTGGCTCCTCTACGCTGTGGACTCTCTCAGAGGGTCTCTGAGACTCCAGGGCATAAATACTGGATCCTTCCCCAACAAGGAGAGGGAGGGCTTTGGCAAGGGCAGCCATCTCCCACCACCACCGCTGTGTGTGGCTCCCTTTACGCTGTGGACTCTCTCAGGGGGTCTCTGAGACTCCAGGGAATAAATGTCTGGATCCCTCCCAACAAGGGGAGAAAGGAGTGCTTGGTAAAGGGCACACACCATGGTGGTAACTTTAGGGATAATGGTGTATTGCGTGATAAAACAGTTTTAGAATGGAGGGGACAGTTCCAAAGTCTGCAGAATTGTGGGGCAACCCCTCGTTCCTTCCATCAGCCCTCTTGGTGGGAGTGAATCTGAAAAGGAGTCCGTGGATAGTTGCCATCTTAAGGTCAGGCAGGTCAGAAATAGTGGATTAAGGCATTGGGCGTCTTTTTCGTGGCCATTTTGAAGTCAGGCTGTTCCCTAGTAAAACTAATGAATCATAAGAAATAAGAAAATACCTGAAGGGTTCCGTAAAATCAACAACGCCCAGTGTAGTCAGGATTCACATAGACGGTACCGCCACCACCTGGTACTTAGGTCTCACCGCTGCTGTAAGCGGAGTCTAGACAGCAGACAGCATGCAGTAGTCCAGTGCCTGGATAGCTGGGAAGCCTCTTCACTCTTCTCAGGCCACAACTGCCCACCGATCGTCACGGTCTGTGCACAGCAGGGTCTCAACTTGTTGATCCGTCACCGCTGCCGCACTTCCTGTGCTCATTGGATGCCCTCAGGTCTCGGGCAGTGGAGGGCCGAACCATCGTCAGGGAGCCCGGGTCCGCTTTACCTCAGCCATTATAAGGTCAGGCAAAGATTGCGTTATTCTCAAGGGGCTCACTCAGAGCTGCCAAAGTCCGTCACACCCCCCCCGTTCGCCACCAGAGAAGTGTTCTCCTTACTTGTTGCGGGGTTCTGGGCACTCTTCGGGGATCAGCTACAAGAAGGTCCTAGCCATCACGAGGACGCCGCCATTTTGAGGTCAGGCATCGTCATGCCGAGGCGCCCCAGGGGAATATCGCGTCAATGTACTCGCATATGGATTAATAGATAATCTGTGAGAACTGCATCTCTTCTATTGCCTCCCTATCGTTATTAGTGGAATATTAAGTTCAATCTAACACTGATGATCTCTAAAAAGAGAGGAGCAACCTACAGCTACCAATGGCCCGAAGAAGCGGGGTCCACCGTTATACATGTGTTGGCTGCCCACCGCAAAACTGCCGGCAAACAGGGCTGAAAATGTCGGCATCCGACGCCAACGCTGAACTGGCCCGCTCCCCACCAGCAAATCGAAGCTCTACTGACATGCGAGCTTACACACAGATGCCATCATTGCTCCCTCTCCCCGGCGCCACGCCATTCCAGTTTGAGACCCAGCCATATGCAAATCAGTCTTGACCCTGTGCCCAATGGGAACAGTCCAGCCCGAGCTGCCAGGCCAGGTCCTCACTGGACTGGAAACAAGCATCCTAGGACCGGTTTCGAGGTTACACCCCTCATCAGCCAGGATAGCTTGACTCCAGTGGCATGGAGAGCACGGGACCCACGTCTGGGCATACCCGTCCCACTCAGGGTGACAAATGCAAAAAGAACAATTGATGGACAGAATGAAGAACAATGTCATACATTCACCCCAGTACAGAGATCTGGGCCTAAATCCATCGTTTTTTTGCTCTCCATGCCATTCCAGTTTGAACCCAGCCATATGCAAATCAGTCTTGACCCTGTGCCCAATGGGAACAGTCCAGCCCGAACTGCCAGGCCAGGTCCTCTCTGGACTGGAAACAAACATTCTAGGACCGGTTTCAAGGTTTCACCCCTCATCAGCCTGGATAGCTTGACTCCAGTGGCATGGAGAGCACGGGACCCATGTCTGGGCATACCTGTCCCACTCGGGTGACAAATGCAAAAGAACAATTGATGGACAGAATGCAGAACAATGTCATACATTCACCCCAGTACAGAGATCTGGGCCTAAATCCATTGTTTTTTGCTCACCATGCCATTCCAGTTTGAACCTAGCCATATGCAAATCAGTCTTGACCCTGTGCCCAATAGGGAACAGTCCAGCCCGAACTGCCAGGCCAGGTCCTCCCTGGACTGGAAACAAGCATCCCAGGACCGGTTTCGGGGTTTCACCCCTCATCAGCCAGGATAGCTTGACTCCAGTGGCATGGAAAGCACGGGACCCACGTCTTGGGCATACCCGTCCCACTCTGGGTGACAAATGCAAAAGAACAATTGATGGACAGAATGCAGAACAATGTCATACATTCACCCCAGTACAGAGATCTGGGCCTAAATCCATCGTTCTTTTGCTCACCATGCCATTCCAGTTTGAACCCAGCCATATGCAAATCAGTCTTGACCCTGTGCCCAATGGGAACAGTCCAGCCCGAACTGCCAGGCCAGGTCCTCCCTGGACTTGAAACAAGGATCCTAGGACCAGTTTCGGGTTTCACCCTCATCAGCCAGGATACCTTGGCTCCAGTGGCATGGAGAGCACGGGACCCACGTCTGGACATACCCGTCCCACTCCGGGTGACAAATGCAAAAAGAACAATTGATGGACAGAATGCAGAACAATGTCATACGTTCACCCTAGTACAGAGATCTGGGCCTAAATCCATCGTTTTTTTGTTCACCATGCTATTCCAGTTTGAACCTAGCCATATGCAAATCAGTCTTGACCCTGTGCCCAATGGGAGCCGTCCAGCCCGAACTGCCAGTCCAGGTCCTCCCTGGACTGGAAACAAGCATCCTAGGACCGGTTTCGGGGTTTCACCCCTCATCAGCCAGGATAGCTTGACTCCAGTGGTATGGAGAGCATGGGACCCACGTCTGGGCATACCCCGTCCCCTCGGGCTGACAAATGCAAAAAGATCAATTGATGGACAGAATGCAGAACAATGTCATACAGTCACCCCAGTACAGAGATCTGGGCTAAATCCATACGTTTTTTTGCTCACCATTTTATTTTATTTGAAAAGTTTTATATAGCGCTGGCTAGACCCGGAGGTATCAGAGCGCTTTACATGACGACGAGCAATTGTTTCAGATCATAGTTACCAGTTACCTAGTTACAAGTTACACAGTTACCGAGCATAGTTACAAGTTTGTGGAGCATAGTTACAAGTGTTAAAAACATATAAGTAAAGGAAAAAAGCAGGCAAGGGAGAGATTCAGGGGAGAGAGGATAGGAGCCTGGGAGGTAGACAAAGAGAATGAAAAAGGAGGAAAGAGGTGGGGGTGAAGAGAAACGCAACCGGGAGACGAAGAAAAACAGTGTCCAACGTCCGGATTGCTGTGATCCCAGTGGAAATGGTGTCATTCCCACACCTCCGCTGTGTGTGGCTCCTTACGCTGTGGACTCTCTCAGAGGGGTCTCTGAGACTCCAGGGCATAAATACTGGATCCTTCCCCAACAAGGGGAGAGGGGAGGGCTTTGGCAAGGGGCGCCATTCCCACACCACCGCTGTGTGTGGCTCCCGCTACGCTGTGGACTCTCTCAGGGGGTCTCTGAGACTCCAGGGAATAAATGCTGGATCCCTCCCCAACAAGGGGAGAAAGGAGTGCTTTGGTAAAGGGCACACACCATGGTGGTAACTTTAGGGATAATGGTGTGATTGCGTGATAAAACAGTTTTAGAATGGAGGGGACAGTTCCAAAGTCTGCAGAATTGTGGGGCAACCCCTCGTTCCTGCCATCAGCCCTCTTGGCGGGAGTGAATCTGAAAAGGAGTCCGTGGATAGTCGCCATCTTAAGGTCAGGCAGGTCAGAAATAGTGGATTGAGGCATTGGGCGTCTTTTTGGTGGCCATTTTGAAGTCAGGCTGTTCCCTAGTAAAACTAATGAATCATAAGAAATAAGAAAAATACCTGAAGGGTTCCGTAAAATCAACAACCCCAATGTAGTCAGGATTCACATAGAAGGTACCGCCACCACCTGGTACTTAGGTCTCACTGCTGCTGTAGCGGAGTCTAGACAGCAGACAGCATGCAGTAGTCCAGTGCCTGGATAGCTGGGATGCCTCTTCACTCTTCTCAGGCCACAAACTGCCCACCGATCATCAGGGTCTGTGCACAGCAGGGTCTCAACTTGTTGATCCGTCGCCGCTGCCGCACCTCCTGTGCTCATTGGACACCCTCAGGTCTCGGGCAGTGGAGGGCCGAACCATCGTCAGGGAGCCCGGGTCCGCTTTACCTCAGCCATTATAAGGTCAGGCAAAGATTGCGTTATTCTCAAGGGGCTCACTCAGAGCTGCCAAAGTCCGTCACACCCCCCCCGTTCGCCACCAGAGAAGTGTTCTCCTTACTTGTTGCGGGGTTCTGGGCACTCTTCGGGGATCAGCTACAAGAAGGTCCTAGCCATCACGAGGACGGCCGCCATTTTGAGGTCAGGCATCGTCATGCCAGGCGCCCCAGGAGGAATATCGCGTCAATGTACTCGCATATGGATTAATAGATAATCTGTGAGAACTGCATCTCTTCTATTGCCTCCCTATCGTTATTAGTGGAATATTAAGTTCAATCTAACACTGATGATCTCTAAAAGAGAGGAGCAACCTACAGCTACCAATGGCTCCCGAAGAAGCGGGGTCCACCGCGACTACATGTGTTGGCTGCCCACCGCAAAACTGCCCGCAAACAGTGCTGAAAATGTCGGCATCCGGCGCCAACGCTGAACTGGCCCGCTCCCCACCAGCAAATCGAAGCTCTACGTCATGCAAGCTTACACACAGATGCCATCATTGCTCCTCTCCCCCGGCGCCACGCCATTCCAGTTTGAACCCAGCCATATGCAAATCAGTCTTGACCCTGTGCCCAATGGGAACAGTCCAGCCCGAACTGCCAGGCCTGGTCCTCCCTGGACCTGAAACAAGGATCCAAGGACCAGTTTCGGGGTTTCACCCTCAGCAGCCAGGATACCTTGACTCCAGTGGCATGGAGAGCACGGGACCCACGTCTGGATATACCCGTCCCACTCGGGTGACAAATGCAAAAAGAACAATTGATGGACAGAATGCAGAACAATGTCATACGTTCACCCCAGTACAGAGATCTGGTCCTAAATCCTTTTTTGTTCACCATGCTATTCCAGTTTGAACCTAGCCATATGCAAATCAGTCTTGACCCTGTGCCCAATGGGAGCCGTCCAGCCCGAACTGCCAGTCCAGGTCCTCCCTGGACTGGAAACAACCATCCAAGGACCGGTTTTGGGGTTTCACCCCTCATCAGCCAAGATAGCTTGACTCCAGTGGCATGGAGAGCACGGGACCCACGTCTGGGCATACCCGTCCCACTCGGGTTTACAAATGCAAAAAGATCAATTGATGGACAGAATGCAGAACAATGTCATACATTCACCCCAGTACAGAGATCTGGGCCTAAATCCATCGTTTTTTTGCTCACCATTTTATTTTATTCGAAAAGTTTTATATAGCGCTGACTAGACCCGGAGGTATCAGAGCGCTTTACATGAGGACGAGCAATTGTTTCAGATCATAGTTACCAGTTACATAGTTACAAGTTATACAGTTACCGAGCATAGTTACAAGTTTGTGGAGCGTAGTTACAAGTGTTAAAAACATATACGTAAGGGAAAAAGCAGGCAAGGGGAGAGATTCAGGGGAGAGAGGATAGGAGCCTGGGAGGTAGACAAAGAATGAAAAGGGGGAAAGAGGTGGGGGGTTGAAGGAAACGCAACCGGGAGACGAAGAAAAACAGTTTCCAACGTCCGGAGTGCTGTGATCCCAGTGGAAATGGTGTCATTCCCACACCTCCGCTGTGTGTGGCTCCCTTTACGCTGTGGACTTTCTGAGAGGGGTCTCTGAGACTCCAGGGCATAAATACTGGATCCTTCCCCAACAAGGGGAGAGGGAGTGCTTTGGCAAGGGGCGCCATTCCCACACCACCGCTGTGTGTGGCTCCCTTGACGCTGTGGACTCTCTCAGGGGGGTCTCTGAGACTCCAGGGAATAAATGCTGGATCCCTCCCCAACAAGGGGAGAAAGGAGTGCTTTGGTAAAGGGCACACACCATGGTGGTAACTTTAGGGATAATGGTGTATAGCGTGATAAAACAGTTTTAGAATGGAGGGGACAGTTCCAAAGTCTGCATAATTGTGAGGCAACCCCTCGTTCCTGCCATCAGCCCTCTTGGTGGGAGTGAATCTGAAAAGGAGTCCGTGGATAGTCGCCATCTTAAGGTCAGGCAGGTCAGAAATAGTGGATTAAGGCATTGGGCGTCTTTTTGGTGGCCATTTTGAAGTCAGGCTGTTCCCTAGTAAAACTAATGAATCATAAGAAATAAGAAAATACCTGAAGGGTTCCGTAAAATCAACAACGCCCAGTGTAGTCAGGATTCACATAGACAGTACCGCCACCACCTGGTACTTAGGTCTCACCGCTGCTGTAAGCGGAGTCTAGACAGCAGACAGCATGCAGTAGTCCAGTGCCTGGAAAGCTGGGAAGCCTCTTCACTCTTCTCAGGCCACAACTGCCCACCGATCGTCAGGGTCTGTGCACAGCAGGGTCTCAACTTGTTGATCCGTCACCGCTGCCGCACTTCCTGTGCTCATTGGACGCCCTCAGGTCTCGGGCAGTGGAGGGCCGAACCATCGTCAGGGAGCCCGGGTCCGCTTTACCTCAGCCATTATAAGGTCAGGCAAAGGTTGCGTTATTCTCAAGGGGCTCACTCAGAGCTGCCAAAGTCCGTCACACCCCCCATTCGCCACCAGAAAAGTGTTCTCCTTACTTGTTGCGGGGTTCTGGGCACTCTTTGGGGATCAGCTACAAGAAGGTCCTAGCCATCACGAGGACAGCCGCCAATTTGAGGTCAGGCATCGTCATGCCAGGCGCCCCAGGAGGAATATCGCGTCAATGTACTCGCATATGGATTAATAGATAATCCATATGCGGGGTCCACCGCGATACATGTGTTGGCTGCCCACCGCAAAACTGCCGGCAAACAGGGCTGAAAATGTCGGCATCCGACGCCAACGCTGAACTGGCCCGCTCCCCACCAGCAAATCAAAGCTCTACGTCATGCGAGCTTACACACAGATGCCATCATTGCTCCTCTCCCCCGGCGCCACGCCATTCCAGTTTGAACCCAGCCATATGCAAATCAGTCTTGACCCTGTGACCAATGGGAACAGTCCAGCCCGAACTGCCAGGCCAGGTCCTCACTGGACTGGAAACAAGCATCCTAGGACCGGTTTCGGGGTTACACCCCTCATCAGCCAGGATAGCTTGACTCCAGTGGCATGGAGAGCACGGGACCCACGTCTGGGCATACCCGTCCCACTCAGGGTGACAAATGCAAAAAGAACAATTGATGGACAGAATGAAGAACAATGTCATACATTCACCCCAGTACAGAGATCTGGGCCTAAATCCATCGTTTTTTTGCTCTCCATGCCATTCCAGTTTGAACCCAGCCATATGCAAATCAGTCTTGACCCTGTGCCCAATGGGAACAGTCCAGCCCGAACTGCCAAGCCAGGTCCTCTCTGGACTGGAAACAAGCATTCTAGGACCGGTTTCAAGGTTTCACCCCTCATCAGCCTGGATAGCTTGACTCCAGTGGCATGGAGAGCACGGGACCCATGTCTGGGCATACCTGTCCCACTCGGGGTGACAAATGCAAAAAGAACAATTGATGGACAGAATGCAGAACAATGTCATACATTCACCCCAGTACAGAGATCTGGGCCTAAATCCATTGTTTTTTTGCTCACCATGCCATTCCAGTTTGAACCTAGCCATATGCAAATCTGTCTTGACCCTGTGCCCAATGGGAACAGTCCAGCCCCAAACTGCCAGGCCAGGTCCTCCCTGGACTGGAAACAAGCATCCTAGGACCGGTTTCGAGGTTTCACCCTCATCAGCCAGGATAGCTTGACTCCAGTGGCATGGAGAGTACGGGACCACGTCTGGGCATACCCGTCCCACTCTGGGTGACAAATGCAAAAAGAACAATTGATGGACAGAATGCAGAACAATGTCATACATTCACCCCAGTACAGAGATCTGGGCCTAAATCCATTGTTTTTTTGCTCACCATGCCCTTCCAGTTTGAACCTAGCCATATGCAAGTCAGTCTTGACCCTGTGCCCAATGGGAACAGTCCAGCCCGATCTGCCAGACCAGGTCCTCCCTGGTCTGGAAACAAGCATCCTAGGACCGGTTTCGGGGTTTCACCCCTCATTAGCCAGGATAGCCTGACTCCAGTGGCATGGAGAGCACGCGACCCACGACGGCATACTCGTCCCACTCGGGGTGACAAATGCAAAAAGTACAATTGATGGACAGAATGCAGAACAATGTCATACATTCACCCCAGTACAGAGATCTGGGCCTAAATCCATCGTTTTTTTGCTCACCATGCCATTTCAGTTTGAACCCAGCCATATGCAAATCAGTCTTGACCCTGTACCCAATGGGAACAGTCCAGCCCGAACTGCCAGGCCAGGTCTTCCCTGGACTGGAAACCAGCATCCTAGGACCGGTTTTGGGGTTTCACCCCTCATCAACCAGGATAGCTTGACTCCAGTGGCATGGAGAGCACGGGACCCACGTCTGGGCTTACCCGTCCCACTCGGGGTGACAAATGCAAAAAGAACAATTGATGGACAGAATGCAGAACAATGTCATACATGGAGGACCTCGCTTGGCAGTTCGGGCTGGACTGTTCCCATAAGGAACAGGGTCAAGACTGATTTGCATATGGCTGGGTCCAAACTGGGGTGTGTGGTGAGCAAAAGAATGATGGATTAAACCCAGATCCTTGTGACTGGGGGTGAATGTTTGCATTTGTCCAGCATTCCGTTCATCAATTGTTTCTTTTGCATACATATATAAAACGCTCTCAAAATGCATACAAAAATGCCGTAACAAATAAAACTTGTCTGAAAACACATAAAAACTCTGAATTCAAAATCCAGCAAGGAGGAGGGAGCTTAGTAAATCATCTGTGCTATACCCCCCAACAGCTGCAATACTTCACCTCAGTTACCAATCACACCAAGGTCATCATCATATGTAACCCATACATAGGCTGTTCAGGTAAAAGATCATGCTCTTTGGTGTAGCTGAATAATAAGTGTTATGGAGATACCACTTTACTCCACAAGTGATGCTAGTTACAGTAGAATGGGAACAGGAGCTAAATTCATCAAAATCCCATTCCCAAGGCCATCCCTGTCAAGGTATTTGCTGAACTGCATTTCCAGCCCACTAGACCGTCAATCCATATGTATGCACCAGGCATTATTAAGCATTAACAACCATGAGCAGAAATACAGAACCCCAGTCAGCACAAGCAACAATAATTTTATGGCACTGCCCATTTCCCATGGGTAAATTGTTGCTCTATGTGTCAGTTTTTGGAATCCATGTTTGCTGGATGCTGCGAAAACTGTTGAATGGCAACACTGACAAACTGTTTGTTTTTATTTTGTCCTCACGCAGTAAAGCGGGTAGCACTCTGCCTATGGATGAGAAAGGATAAGCAATTAGGTTAAATGAGGATACATTGTACAGAGTGAGGACAAAATACAAACACAGAGGGGCATATTTACGTTCCCTGGCGCATCCCTGCATATCAGCAGGGATGCGCCAGGGAAAATGCGTCACGAAGTTTACCCTTGCGCCACGTCCGATGCGCCGCATTTACAATGCGGTGCATCGTGGCGTCAGGATCAAGCAGATGCGTGACGCATCTGCCGGCGGAAGGTTGGCGCAGTGCTGAAGTTGTGTCGCAAGCGCGGCGCAACTCCAGCACTGTTCCAACCTTCCTATCCCTAACATGGTGCGTCAATGCTTACGCCTGCTTGAAGCAGGCGTAAGGATTTGACGCACCAGCGCTCGAAAAGTGACTGCGTGAAATCTTGTAGATTTCACTACGTCACTTTTCCGGGCGTTCCTGCGCCGAACGCCCCCTGCGCCGGTAGCGCCCACATGAAACCTGACGCAGGTTTCATGTGGCGCAGGGGTTTACTACGTGACGCATCTCCCTAGATGCGTCACGTTGTAAATATAGCGCAACGCGGCGCATGGTTTGCGTCGCCGCTGCGTCACATGCGTGACGCAACGGCGGCGCAAAAGTGGCGCAAGGGGCTTGTAAATATGCCCCACAGTCTTTCAGTTTTGCAATTTAACAGCTTTTGCACCATCCAGTGAGAATTGCACGACAGATGTGAAGAGATCTTCTTTTTTTTAAAATTATGTTTCATATATTTACATTATTTGAGGGTGAGGGAGATTAAGGGGCATATTTACCGGAATGGTGGCTCAGGGCAGTGCAGCAAGTTGGCGCTGTTTCGTCAGTGTAGCACCAACGCAGGCACCCTTGCACAACGGTGCAAGGATGCCTGCACCATGGTGCAAGGGTGCCTGCATTGGCATTACAAGCAAAATTGTTTTTGTGCAGGAAGGTGCCCCTTCCCGCACAAAAACAATCCATAGAGCCGTTTTCCTCTTTTTATATATGCTGCATTCTTGCAGCACACATAGAAAGAGGAAACAATTAGGAGAAATAAAGTTATTTCTCCTTGTTATGCCCCACCTGGAGAGGCGTGACATTTTATAGCATTCCCAGGATTACAAGTCCTTGTAAATCTGGGAATGCGTCAAGAGCCATGGGAGTTGCATGGGAAAACCCACAGCAACGCCCATGAAACGCCTTTCCTGTGCAGAGTAAGGCAATGCAGTGATTCGCGCTGTGTTGTATTACTCCATATTTGTGAAGCCACTCAAACTCACGCAAAGTGGCTGTGCGTGGCTTCATAAATGTGACTTGAGGCTTTGTGTCATGCGTGTACAAGCATGCATGCATGCATGTTTCAAGCATGACGCAGACCCTCATAAATTTGCCCCTAAGTGATTTCCCCTGAACTTTACAGTCAGCCAGGACTCGAACCCAGGTTACCAAGTCGCATCTTAGGCACTGCACCGCACCTGTTCTTGATTGAGGACTCCCGATCCAGACGCTGCCCTGCCTTTGTTCTGAAATACTTTGGACTAGTAAGGGGTTTAGAAATATCCAGGGCACGAGTCGGGGGTACACGCAGGTGGACGGCGTCCACCCACTTATTTCACAGGGGGGACGCCGTCCACCCTGCCAAGAAGTTTGGCCCCACTGATAAAGATGCTGAATTCGTCCCGGTGTAATTTGCAAACACTGGGACACTTTCAGCAGCGCCTGCACGTTGTTATCTGCTTTCGATCGGCAACAACGTGCAGGCAGGGACAGGGCTCTCTTATTTCTAACTCCTGCTGGTTCTTAACAAAGGCCAAGTCTGAGGGGTCATCAGGCCTCCTTTTGTTCGAGTCTCTTGGCTGGCAGCAGTCAGGAGCCTCACACCCAGAAGCAAATGCAGCAGTGGAGAAACAAAGGCTCACACCTTGTTAGCACTTCACACACACACTTGAGAGGCAGCTTTTCACTTTGTTCAGGCTCTGTTTAGGAGATACACATGCACTGTAAGAACTGCAGATGTGTTGGTCTTTCCCAGCATTTGCACAAAATGTAAATAGCATTTATATAGAGCTTACTACCCCTGAGGAGGCCTTGTAATAATTTAAATATCACTATTTTTTCTTTTAAAGCACTATGGGTGGAGGAAGTTTACGCTGACAAAAGGCAACATTGTCTTATGTGTAGAGTACAAAAGTGTGAATCTTCTGCCTAATTCAGGAGAGTTTACAAGTATACTCGAAATGTGCTCCAATGTACTCATGATACACCTGCTAAATATATATGTGAGGGCTTAAGATCTGATGTCACTTCTTGTGACGCCACTTCCTGTAATGTCACGCGCTTCACGCGCCGTGATGTCACGCGCTGCGATGCCACTTGCTTACTGATTAACCAGGTTAGTCCCCCCACTTCTTTTTTTAGGACTTGTGCCCTGGAAATATCTCACAAGTGTTTTACGAGTTAATCGATAAGACCAGAGCTGGCCTGCGTGCAAGATGTTTCAAAATGAATAAACGCCTTTATTAGCAGTTTGCAGTATTTCATTATTGTCCTTCCTCTGCCAGTCGCGGGATTGATTGTAATTGCAGCTCTTGCTACCATTAATAGATTATAACATAAACTAGCGCCAATTGTTCAATTATGTCAAAGTAAAGGACAAGTCAATAACGAGAGAGGACTGTTCTGATTCCTGCAACGCAACATTATTGGCTTTTATAGAGGGAATAAAAAGGAAGGGCCTGTCTAGGAGGATATTGTGTTAGAGTTTACCAATAGAAGCACCATTGAAAGCTAATAGAACACAGCGCCTGGCAATAGGTGGTCATGTTTTCATTTCTGCAGTTCCTCAGAGGCACATATGAGCCTACAGAGTAGCTCAGTGGGCAAAGCACGCACTGCACACCTGGGCATCATTTGCAAAGTGCAGGTTATAATTGTAGTGCAACCAACTCAAGCTCTTATTTTTCAAAGGCCGGAAAATGACCTTTATATTAAGAATTAAAAACAACGACTGAATGCAAAAAGACAGTTTGTTTTTTGTTTTGAGCTGTACAAGTAGGTGAACATTGTTAATGTTAAGATGATGAAATGTATGATGACCTAACGCCATGAAAGGGTACCCTTCCTCCGTGCGTTGCCATGGCAATTCCCCCCCCGGAGGTCTTTCCCCTAACCCGCTAGCCCCCATTGGTTCTTTGTTCATGCTCCCTCATTGAAGCCCGCTTTAGTTTGGGCCCCTTCATTTCCTCCCTAGGAGGGACACTGATAACAGGACCAGACCTATAAACGACAGATTTGACCCACCTCACAGCGCACAATACTGACCACCCATCCACAAACACTTTACCCGAACCCATTCGCCGATAAAACCATGGACCCACAATCCTCCCCGCCCCCCATCCCCTCCTCTCTCCCATCCCAAACAAGGCTGCTTTTCCTGGTTCTAAACTCCAATGCCACGTATATGTTTCTTCCCACAGACTCCTCTTCATCAGACTGCCCCACATTACTCCCGAATGTATGATAACAGGGGGAGATGTGACAATGGCTGATATGAACTAAATGTGTGTTACGATGTTCTGTATTACTTTTGAAAATTAATAAAAATCGTTTCCAAAAAAAAAGTGAGGAATGTTATCCCCAGCAGTTGAATGAGTTTGTGATTTGCAGAATTTGACTTGCAGATTTGAGGGATCAGGGCCTTTGATTTAGCCAAAGTTCTTAGAATGATGTTTTTCTTTTCAAGCTTCCAAAACCGTAGTCGCTGTGAGGAAGCTGCAGATGCAGGGACTGGGACGCCAAAGTTGACATAGAGAAGTTACCATTTGCAGACCTTTAAACCGTGTCATATCATCTCAGCAGTCTGCAGTGGTTGTGCAGAGTGAAAAGTCACACTGATGGATCTGATATCATAAAATACTCAAATATATAGTGTTGCAGCACTGCCTTATCTGGGGCAACATTTTGAAAGTTATGATTGCAGAAAAACTTTCCCGCTATCCATCTTTCATAATAGTGTCTTTTTCTACCAGGCGTTTACTCTCTGGGCAGCAGATAGCTAGCCACCTTTTATGGTGTAATTCTGCCCACATGTATGGAAAAATGGAGAAGCACCAATACTGGTTCATGTCCTTTGTTAGAAATTACAATTTCTGGTTGGCAGAGTATACACCCTGTCCAAGCAGGAGCCACAGTCCGAGTCAGGGTCAGTCAGATGCACACCCTAAATTAACCTGTGCTCATCCTCTCGTAGCTTGACACAGAGCAGTCAGGCTTAACTTAAGAGGGAATGTGTAAAAGATTTGTGGAACACTTAAATTACAGTAACACAGTGAAAACACCACAAAAAGACTCCACACCAGTTCAGAATAAAAGAGAACATTTATCTGAATAAAACAAGACCAAAAGGACAAACACCCAATTAGTACAACTCGAGATATGAATTTTTAAAGATTAAATGAGAAAATAGTGCTTAAAAGTCACTAGTAGTCAAAAGGTTACTTAAGGTAGCCAGAGACCGGTAGAAATCCAAAGTTCAGTCCGACCATGATGGAGGGCAGGCTGGCTACAGAACCCACGCAGGGCCCGCTGAAAAAGTACCTTGCATGGAGCAAAGCGTCAACGTCGAGCACATGATGTGTCAGAATTTTCCAAGCAGTCAAGTCACTGCATTGGAGACCAGCCTCATAGACAGTGTCGAAGATTCAGCGCTGCATCATCATCAAGCTGCGCAGATGGTGGCAAACAATCGGCGCTGCATCGTCGTCAAGCCTCACAGTCAGGACCCGCGTCATCGTTGATTTGGCACTGCATCAGGGAGCGATGCATTATATTTTCTCACGCAGTCGGGTTGATGCACCAGTTTTTGCAGAAAAACAGCTGCAGAACCCACTTTGGAGGCCTAGAACTGGAGGGGGCACCTCAGGCAAGGGTTGGACTCACAGATGGCAGGGTCCAGCAGCACCAGCAGAGTTGCAAGAAGTCTTTTGTGTCCCTGAGACTTCAGAAAACAGGAGGCGAGTCAGCAAGCCCTTGGAGAAACTTGGGTTTAAGGATGTAAAGAGCAGGTCCAGTCCCTCTCACTCCCAGGCATGAAGCAGTAGGCAGCAGACCAAAACAGCAGAGCAGGTAGCAAAGTGGCAGTCCCTCCTACAGCATAACAATCAGTAGGGAGCAGGCAAATACAGCAATGCAGGTAGCAAAGTGGCAGTACCTCATACATCACAGAAGCTTTTCTTCCAGGCAGAATGCCCTTGGTTCCAGCAAAGTTCTCATTTGGTGGTGTCAGGGTTCTAGTACGCATACCCAAATGTGCCTTTGAAGTGGGGGCGACATCAAAGAGGCTTTTGAAGATAACAGTCGGGGCAGGGAACTCTGCCCATAAAAGATAGGAAAGGCTTATGTTTTAAGTGCGGAGTTGTCCGTCCTGACTGTGAAGTCTCTGCATTCATAAACATACTATTAAAATGCAGTTTTGTGAATACTGAAAAAGTGTAAACGTGCAAGTTTGCCTTTGTGAATCAGGCCCAAGAAGATTATCTCCCCCTCAGTCATTGTGGAATGTTGTCTCAAAATGAAATGAGAGAAGTATTTGTTCAATGTCTTGATCTAAATTTGGTAGTTAGATGAGAGACAAAAGTGAAAGTTGAGAAATTCTCACACATGGGCCACATAGCACTCTCTAGGATTTTATTTAGACTAAGTAGGGTGGTACTGACTGCACATGATAGCCTGAGAAGTGACATCTGATCTTGTTTCTCTGAAGGATACAACAATGCATTTCATTAGCAGCAGTGGTCTAATGATAGTGTTAGAACCGTGTTCAGAAGGCCACAGGCAGGCAGGAGCCACTGGGCCCAACCGTGGGGTTAGGACCTTTTACTCCTGATGTCTCTGGGCCCGACCTACTATGGATCTTGAGCAACTGGGCCAAGTACCCCTTCAGCACTTGACTCTCAGGAATTGCATGGTCCGAGCAGTTCAATGCTCCCTCCGGGTAGAGGTGGATACAAGGTGGTGAACACAGGCTCACAAATCAAAGTACACACAGTAGCAGCGAAAAAATGATTGTCCAGCCAAATACTCACTTTTATGACAAAGAAGTATTTTATTGCACCACTAACAACACATAGGAAAATACGACATTGACAAACAACTATACAGTTCCCCTGAGGTCAGGGCTCGGGTGTCTCATAAGCAGTTCCTTATGTCCCACTCCCTACTTGCTCTAGCGATAATGGTTATTCCCCATTCACTATAGGCAACATCCAGGGTATGCCCCACTAGCAGTCCGAGTATCAAAATACCACTCCAAATCTGTATCACAGGGGAGACATTGTTTACAACGAATGCGATGCAACGCATTCCATTACGACGCGGTTGCTACAACGACCGCGTTGTTACATCGCAAACCATTACAACGCAAGTCGTTACAACGACTTGCCGTAGGGGTCGTTACAACGACTTGCTGTAGGGGGCAGAAGGTGTTGGAGTTAAAATCCAACATGTTCCCTATTGTTGCACAGACTGGAGTTGGAATAGTAAATTATACTATTCCAACATCCAACGCCCCCTACAGCAAGTCGTTGTAACGACTTGCGTTGTAATGAAATGCGATGTAACAACGCGGTCATTGTAACGACCGCGTTGTAATGGAATGCGTTGAAACGCATTCGTTGTAACATCGCATATTCATATCAAAGTCAACAGTGTTCCAGCACCGCAGTGCTACCTAGCAAGCAAGTTCCCCCAGGGCCGACTGGCCTGAATACAGCCTTACCCACACCTGCAGGATCGGAGGGTCCAGAGTTCCTGAGTGCACCCCCTCTACAGACATCAGAGTGGCAGCGGCTGGCTCAAGTGAGTTCTCTGCACACAGCCCAGGTGGGCTGCACTCAATGATCCCCGAGTTCCTCACTTGTAGTCGTACTCCTGCAGTGACCAGAGGTTTCTTGCCGCTCCCCTGATTGATTGAGTCTTTGGTCCGTCCCACAGTGGGGGGAATGTACAAAGTTCCTGATGCTAATCCTTGTCCCGGTGTAGGTGCGTTGGGTTTCCCATGATGGCCTCACTCCTCCAGCGATGTTCCTGGTTAGGTCACATTTCTTGAAAGTTCTGGTGACCCCCCTCTGGCAGACGAGGTCGCTGTATCTCTATTGTACAGAGGCACCAACACAAACGGCACGGCAGATGCCTGCACTGCGGCCCCTCCTGGCATACAGGTCCCTGGCTCTTCACTGTGTAAGGGCTACAGCTCACTCTGCACAGCAATCTGTCCACAGTAACCCCGCCTGACATACGGGCTTGCTGTTTCCTCATTGCATACGGACTCCGGTCCAATCAGCAGAGCTGCAATTTCAATTCAATTTGCAGTGGCCCCTCTTGGTATACGGGGTCGCTGATGCATCACTGCACAAGGCTCCAGCCTGATTGGCACTGCAATATCCCTGGCTCACTTCACGGTGGCTCTCCTCTGGCATAC
Source organism: Calotriton arnoldi (assembly GCA_963921515.1). Classification (NCBI taxonomy): domain Eukaryota; kingdom Metazoa; phylum Chordata; class Amphibia; order Caudata; family Salamandridae; genus Calotriton; species Calotriton arnoldi. The sequence goes on from CAWUFW010002233.1 coordinate 237,495, forward strand.
GGGGTCGCTGACTTTGTCCTGCACATGGGCAATGACCCGATTAGTGCAGCAGTTGTTTCCTCACACCTCACTCAGAGAATCCACTTGACAAGATTCCCTACTGGGCCTTGCGCCCTCCAACGCTCTCCTCTTCCTCACAGGGCACGCTGGTCTTGGCAAGCAGGCATGTGCTGGTGCTCCAAGCTCCAGAGCAGGTAGCCTTGGATTCCCTGGGAGATGTCCTCTCACCCAGCAGGGAGCCTAGCAAGCCTTTACCCCCAGTACTGGTCACATGTAGAAATCTTACAGAATTTCTCCTCCTCGTACAGCACTAATGGCTGTGTGACAGTTGACAATTGCTGGGGTCTCAAACTCCCCTTCTTATAGGCCATTTACAGAAAACAAATGTCATTAGGGTCTAAGTCTTTATGTTGGGGCTCTGCTTCCTTTTGAAGTGCCCCCTCCTCTGCCCTTTCTTCCTTTTGAAAACAGTTTGCCACAGCAGGAGCAACTCCAAAGCTGACAGCCCCACAGCACAGGCCATGGGAGTGACTAGAGTTCCCGCCTTGATGTCAGCTATAGTGTTACATGTCTCAAAGGTTAGCCCAGGACCCCAGCCCTACTCTTTAATATTCTCTTATTAGCCCAATCTTCTACCTGAGATGTGCCCAGGCCCCTTCCTTGTCACCTCTTTCTGAATCTAAGTGTACTCTTCGCAGTGTATGGGGAAGCCTGGCTCACCCTTCTTCAGTGTGTCCCACCCAGCTCACAGGAATGCAGCAAAACACAAATCTGTCTGGGGAATTCCTTTATCTCCTCCACTCTTCACCATGCACACGTACACCGAGTACAGCCATCTAACATGCACACACTGCACAACACTACATCCTTCATGAACTGTACCACTCACAGCCACACATACACTCAGCACATGTATTCAACATGTACGCACTGCACAGTACTGCATTATCCTTGCATTGTACCCTTCCCAGGCACACATACACCCAGTGCAGACACACCACCCATGCACTACGCAGCACAAACCAATGTTGGCCAAAGGGTGAGTTAAGCACCTAGGAGCAGACTTTTGAATGTGTGGGTCTGTAGACCTCACTCCACTGACACAGGTTACAGAGGATCTGTTCACTTCTACTGATCACTACACAGTATGCTGCTGACACTGCACTCGTGCTGTTTAACTCCTGGTAAAGGTAGTAGCCTTTCACCACTATAAGGTTAGCGCTTTGGGCGCCTGCACCTGGTCCAACAAGAACACAATTCATGAGACAGGCCTATGTCATGGTGCACACTCATGATCTGTGTTTGCCTATGATTAAAAAAACAGCCGTAGGGATCCAGTCATCAGTACGGTTTGGGCACTCAGGGCAGAGGTACATATCCGTTACCATAGACTTTTCCATCCCAACAGATAGATTAATTAACTAGCAGATAATTGAGGGATCGATGGATATAAAAAGGTAGATTTTTTTCATTGTCTAAGGGAAGGTGGGCCTGAGATCAAAACTGGCCTGATTGGCAGTAACAGTGAGTTATTTTTTTGGGGGGGTCAATATGATGAAGATCATCATTCATCAGACACAACCTCCCTTCCCTTATTGTTTACATTTTCAAAGTATTAAAGTAGTTGATCCTGTTGCAAATGTTTCATGTGGATACTATTAATGCAAAGTAGTGGGCATGATTTAGAGACGTATATCCAGTTTCATGAGCATATGTGATTGGTTTATTCTGTTTCAGCAGGATCCCTCCAGAATGCTTTCTTTACTGTGATTAACAATTTCTTTCCGTTAGTTTTAGAAGTAAGTGATAAGCAGTTTTATCTAGAGGCTTTGGTGGGTTCTGCTCTCTGATTAGCCAATTACATTTTCTATCTTTTCAAGGCTAATTTGAATGAGAATGCAACATGAGACTGATACCCTGAAATTTGTAGGTGATGAAAATAAGTAAATGCTGGAACTCTATAAAGAAAGATAGGCTTTTTTAAGAGAAGTCTTTATGATTGACATGAGGGCGGTATGAGAAACTTCTGACCCACCCAGCCCAATAGAAGAAGGCCATCCTAACAGCGTTATTTTTATGTTTTCTAAAGATTATGCATAGATATCCTTTAAAATATCTGTGAACTTGGGATATTAAATTATTTCCTGTGCCATTTAGGATGACTATTGATTATGTAGAAAAAGAACCCTCCTGAGTATCAGACTTTGTGACTCGTGTGTCCATGAAAAATGGTAAATAGTCCCAGAGGGACAGGAACAAAGGTCAGATTTACTGAAAAAGGAGTATTTGTCATAGAAAATGGCACCCCTCTGCATCCATGTTCATGATAACCGCTTGATACAGGAAATAGTATGCTGTGCAGATCAGATTAACAATTGAGATTTTGCTATCATGAATACTCAAAGATTGCAATGCTCATTGAATATCTAGGTTTTTGACGGTGCCTGTAATCTGCTATTTCTTACAGTCTTAAACTGCAGATCTAGTCTAGGGCAAGAGATTGGATTTCTCTAGGATGGAGTTGAGGGTCCAGATGTCTGAACATTGTATATTGGTATCAGAGTGTAGTATGACTTTTGTCTCCAAAACATGTAGGCAGAATTCATGTCAACTTAGAGTGGATAAGTCCCACTGGAGGGCTGACGTCATTTCAGGTACAAGAACAAGGATATTCAATGCATCAATTAGGTGTAGAGTACACTCCAGCTTCAGATAATAGCATCTACTCACATAGAAGTAATTTAGACCCTGCTGAACAGTTTTTACCTATTGGGTAGTTTGTCCTATGTAGAACAAATCACATGGGCATTTTATAAAGTAGATGACATTTTTTGTATTGCAATTGAAAAATCTATTTTGGTAGTGAGTTTTACCTCTGATTGTGATAGATTTAGTGTCTCTTGTTAGTTGACAAGCAGCACAAATGTTGCTCTTGAAATGCCCCGTGACGGGAGGTAGCCCCAACATCCCTCGTAAGTCCTTACTATTTTCTGCTGGCCGTGCAGCCTTGACAAGTTGCTGGCGTAAATTTCTCCCGCTGCGAAAGGAAAACATGAGTTTGGGCATCTCTACATGATTGAGCATTTTCCAATTCCATAGTATTATATTCTTAACTTTGTTGGCTTTTGGGTTGAATATTCGGACACAGGTCAATGGGCTGGTTTGAGGCAGAGTTTTCGGACTGAGCGATTCTTCCCTTGGTGAATACCATGCCCCCTTAACCAGTTTTTTCGGGTAGCCTCTATTTATGAGTTTATTCTTGAGGGTCTCTGCATTTTCAAAATAGTCCTCTTTGTTGGTGCAATTTCTCCGGAGGAATTGCTCTTAGGGTAAGTTCTCTTTTAGACTCCGTGGGTGCTCACTTGTAAAATGGAGCAGAGTATTCCGGTCAGTGGGTTTTATATATAGGCTCACTTCCAGAGTACCAGCTTGATTTTGTATCCACAAGTCTAGGAAATTAATCTTCTTTGAGCCATATGTAATGGTAAACTTGAGATCAGGGGCACGGGCGTTAAGCCAACCATGAAAGGGTTCTAATGTGGTGTGATCTCCCTCCCATATCATCAGAATATCATCGATATACCGAAACCAATGCAATATATGCATTTTGTAAGGGTTCGAAGTATTATAAATCCAACTGTTTTCAAAACAATCCATTACTAGGTTGGCTATCCCTGGGGCAAAACAACACCCCATGGCAAAACCTTTGATCTGTAAATACAATGTGCCCTTGAAGCTGAAAAAATTGTTCTTCCGGCATAAGGTTGCCAGGGCCATCACAAATTCAGTATGCACTTCATGTGGGCGCTGTCTAGAATCAAGGGTGTTTTTGAGTACTACGAAGGCTTCATATTTGTGTACAGCGCCTCTATATCAAAAGTGACAAGACATTGGTAGTTGTCATTGAATAGGAGATTTTCAATTGTATTAATCAGATCCAATGAGCCCCTAATGTATTATCTCGTAGTTACCATAAAGGGTTTGAAAAATGTGTCTATGTATTTCGCGAGGGGGTCTAGGAGACAACCACAGGCTGAAATAATTGGCCATCCCAGAGGGTTTTCTGTACTTTTATGAATCTTGGGCAAGACATTTATGTTAGGAATCTTGCACTCTTTAGCAATCAGAAACTCAAATTCCTTTTTGCATATCGAGCCCTCTTCCAGGGCATGGGTAGTCAGTTCTAGGATCCTGGCTGAAATGTCCTGGGTAGGATTCTCTTGTATTGGTCTGTAATGGGTACTATTATTAAGTTGCCGCATTACTGCTCCATCATATAGGGCGCTGTCCAGAACAACAATCCCACCCCCCTTGTCGGCTGGTTTGATAACTATAGAGGTATTGTCAGCAAATTCACGTATAGCCAGTGATTCAGCTTTGGAACAGTTTTGTTTGAAGAAAAGTTTTTTGTCATTAAGTTGATCTACCTCTCTGATAGTAGTCTCTTCGAAAGCCAGGTCTCTGGAGGCATGGTGGTACTTTCTGGGCAAAAGTTAGATTTATTTTTGAGGCCACTTACATTGGTCTCGCTCGTGTCAACAGCATTCACAAAGTAAGTTTTGAGTCTAATTTTGTGAAGAAATTGTGAAATTTCTGTTTTGGTCTCTACCGGGTCTTGAACTTTAAGAGGAACAAAGCGGAGTAAAGAGAGATGCAGTCAGGGCCGGCTTTAGCGCTGGTCACGCCCAGTGCGACAATCTTTGTTGGCGCTCCCCCAAAAACCTCTTTCTCATCGAATTCCCTCACTACCATGCTCCACCAGTGTCCCTCATCTCTCCATAGCTCTTCTCTAACATGCACTTCATTTCTTTTATAGTGCTACTCATACTAGGTTGTCAGAGCACTTTACATCACACACACATTATACAGAGTCAATGAATCATACAATTGTAAACCAGCCTATAGAAATGTTACATGACAAAAAGAGGATTACAGGGTGTAGGAGTCACATGTCACCGATACTAGCAGGCAGTACATTTTAAGAGTGATTCGTCTGGAGAAGCACAAGCTCTGGATTTGAAACGTACGGCACTGGTTGGCTTTACTAATGAGAATGCAATTCTACCTCAATTAACACTTTTTAGCAAGACTAGGGACAAACATAACGTTCTAGCCAATACTTTCAGTTTTCATGCAGATCTTTGATGACAGTTCATAGCTCACCGTGCTTTAATAGGGTTGTAACTTATGAAAAACAAGTAACAAAAGGATTATTGTGACAAAAAGCAGTAATCCACTGAGTGATCCACATAAAATACAGTTCAGTGATTTGCATGGTACCCGTTCTTTGCAACAGGCATATTAACCCTCTGCGCTTATAATGAGTCAAAAGTGCCACTGGACAGAACTCAAAACGCTCTCCAGCAGGAGCATTAATCACCAGAGTTATCCTGACCTATTTATTGTTGCCTGAAAACTGATGGACACACAAGAAATTCTGCAGCAGGTGCTCTTTAAACCATGTGACTTATTTCTAAACACGGCGCTCCCCAGGTCAGTGCCAGGTGCGGCTGCACCAGTTGCACTGTCTGAGAGCTGGCCCTGGATGCAGTGGTTCCCCTTACAGCAGAGCAGGTTTGCAGAAAGAAAGCCATGTTTAAAGCACCATTTTGTAAACGTATTTGTTTCAAGAATACAAACACTCAAATTTGTGGTTCATATTCCTTTTTTTTAATGAACAAATGGCTCAATGTGTAGGGTGTTTACTACCTGAACAAGGGAACCATTGTACATTTTCTCTTCCCCGGCATGGAAGACAGGGGCTTGGGAGATCAGTGACGGTTGCCCCATACTCAGTAGATCAGACCAACCACCACTATCACTCTGCGGTCATGTGGCAGACAGATTGCTTGGTGCCAGGTTACCATCACAGAGCCAGTAGAGGCTCTACTGACAGTAACCTAGCTCCTCCATCACTTCTAAGTGTGTGGGGGTGGGGGGGTGAAACCACAGGTTTGATGGGGTGGCAAACCGGAAGATGTTGGAGCCCAGTTCCATCTGAATTATTTTAGGTCATTGTGACAATAATGGAATTAAAGCAATTTACTGAGCTTGCTGATATGTCATATTAAGATATGGAACTTTGTATAGAGAAACGTTGATTTTTGTCAAGGCACCTTGAAAGCTAAATAAATAATAAGAACTTGTTTTATATTGCGCTTCATGCAGTGGGTTTACCAAACTGGATCATGCTTGTCAGAGATGAGAAATTCCTTTGAACATGTCTGAAAGCTCATAGACTTTGGATGCAGTGTTGAATCTCTACCTCGAAAATATCAAAAGGCTGATTTGAAAGGGATCAGTCACTGGGGAAAACCTGAGCAAAGGTGATCCGAAATTGTCAAATGTCTGGTTTGACGTTACTTAGTGACACTGTTTAGATGCTGTTTAATGACGTGTTGAACCCCAGAATGGCTGCTGATCATGGTGGACCCAAATCCTAGTGCAGGTGAATCAATGAGTTGGGCTCTGCTTGATGCTGACCTGCTGCAGGCACTTTTTTTGGCTGTGGACAGGTGCTGGTTCAGCAGTCTTGGCTTGGCTACAATCTCAGCTTAACAGAGAGAGTTTATGTGGCAAAGATATGTTGAAGTCTCCCTGCACCTATTGCAGGTTTTGTCAGGATGATTATCACTAAGCCAAGCCCCTGTATCAGCATCGCTGATCAGTCCCTTCTCATCACAGGATTTTTTATACCCAGAACCACTCCTCATGGCAAGCTACTTCGAACACGAAACCAACATGTAGTCGATAGGCTCTTCTCGACTCTATAGCACCACTGCTTCTTCAATCAAGTTTCTCCACACCTAAACCCTAAAATCATTCTTACCTCCCTTTATCTCTACCCACCCCTAAACCCTAAAATCATTTAACCTCCCTTTACCTCTACCTGCTCCTAACCCCCCTTTTTTAAATAACATAAAAAATATGCTATTTAAAAATATATGTATACCTACCGGCATGGTAAAATACTTCGTGGAAAAAGGTACATTGCAAAGATAAAAACCTATAATATATACTTACCTGTATGATATGTGACTGCCAGGTAAAAACTGCATGGTGAAGGTGCCGAATGGTAAACGATGCATGGAAAATGCAACATACCAATTGAATTAGAGCACTCCTTACATGCAGAGGCAACTTTGCTCTGATGTGTACTTTTAGGTCCAATTCATAAAATGCCTGTAGGCGTACTTCTATATTTGGAGGAATCGTCTGACTTTTTATTGAGTCAGCCAGGATTCATGGAGTGCTTTCAGATTTCCAGTGGTACTAACGTTTATAAGTATCTCCACATGCAAAAGTGTAACCATTTCCACATTTGTACACATAGATTCCTTTTTTTCATCCTCCAGGCAGAAAATAATTTTAACCATGAAGAAATCATTTCTGATAGCCCTCCATCAATATTGGGGGTTGACTGTCCTCATTTCCGCCCTGGAAACACGTGTGGATCTGTACCTGACAGGGGAAAATCTGCAACTACCGTCAAATGCATTTGTTTTATTGATTTTGGGGTTTTATAAAGTACCTGCATTCATCTTTCAGATTCTTCAAAGCTCTGAGCTGAGCAAGAGTCTGAATACTGAGGGGCAGATTTATAAGGCCCTTGCGCCACTATTGCGTCATTTTTAACATGGGAAAAGTGACGCAAAATTGGCGTAAGGGGCTTGTAAATCTGCCCCTTAGTCTATGGTAGGACTTTGAGTCTAATTGGCAAAGGGCCTCGGTCTGACATTCCAGTTGCTTTCTTCTTTTGTGAGGATTGCAGGTAATAGGGTTGTGTTAGTTTCCCGATTGTAGTTTGATTCTGCTCTCAAGTTCGCATACAATGATTACCAACTAACTTCCTCCATGTTTCCTACTTTTGTATGGAATTTGGGTGATGAGGTTTGCTGTTGATTAACGCTAGCTTCTAATGGGTGGATAATGTAGTGTGCGTTTTTGGCAGCTTCTTCGTCCTTTGCCCCAGTAGGCTTTGGGGATGGTACGTCAGTTTTTGATCTTGAGCCTTGCCTCCACCGTGAGCCACAGTAGCACTTTCAAAGGGAGTTTGACATGTACAGATGTTTGTGGTTCAGACACAGTCTGGCTACACGATTTTGGAACCCTTGTTGCCTCTCAATGAGCTTCTTTCAGAGAACAGTGTGGACTACACTACAACAGACGAGGCATGCCAGTTCCATGGACAGCGGCAACTCTACTTTATTGAGTAACAGGATGGTTTTACAGAGGAACAAGAGCTGAAAATTGATGCTCTTAATGGTTTTATGTATGTGGGGGTCAGAAAGGCATCTCTCTGTTTGGAAAATGATTCAGAAATGTGATACTTTCAGTGTGCCGCATGAGAGTTTACCCAGACCTGGGGGCCATCCGATGTAGATTGAGGTGGATTCTGCTGTGGATATTTCCTTTCATAAAGGGAGAAACACACCGTCAAGTGGTGGTGCTAATCTAGTTCAGCTAGTGGAAATGAATTTGTGTGTCCTCAGCATACATTTGGAAAAATCGCCTTGTACATTTCAAGAATCCATGCCAGTTGGCTCCAGGAGACGTTAACTAGCAGAAAGTATAAGAGGGACACCTGTGGTACCTCATATTGGGATGCATGATGAATCCATGGACCCAATTCTTCTAGTTGGCTTTGATTTCAGAGTAAGGATCTTATCCATTACACTCTGGGCCCTCCTCTCCAGCCCAGTCTACAAGCCTACTCAGGATATCATAGTCTACAGTGCTGTAGGCTGCAAATAGGAGTTTCTATTATCATCTAGGGGGTGGGAGGAGTTCCTCTCTAATACTTTTCAGGGGACTTTTGGTTTGTTGGTTTCCCTTCATGGCCTGAACCATGTAAGGGATGTTTCATTCTAGCTGCTCTTACATCTGTGTTTTGGCCTCGTTTTTCAATCTTGAGCTGGAGAAGGTAATTGGAGATTAGTTAGTTATTAGACAGGTACTAGTTAGACAGGTATTAGTTAAAACTTTTCCAAGAGAGGCTCGATCGTGCCATGCATAGAAGCATTTGGATAATGTCATGGAGGAATGGCGCATTGATCATCGACATGATGCCCATCTTGAGAGGACGGAGACTTGCTGCATACAAGAGGCTGTACAAGGCTTTACATGAGGTTTCGATGATTGGATTTTGTGAGTCAGCCTTGGCATTTCTTAATTGTTCATTGGATAGAAGGAGTGTGTTGAGATGAAAGAGCAGTGATGAAGCATAATGCAGTGGTTGTGATTTTCTAGCCATGCCATGCTTAGGGGTTCTTTATAATGCTGGCAGGTCACACAAGGAATTCACGTTTTTTTTAAATTTCCTAGAAGAGGCTGAAAACCTCCCTTGTTTGGTCTCAGACATTGCCAATGCTTTTCGTAATGTAGGTTGTTTTTGGCTCTTTCAAAAGCTTCCCTCTATTTCCTACATTGTATCTTGCAACAATTCTTATTCTCCCCAGACACTGTTTTGTGACGCTAGCATTTGAGGTTTTGCCTTTTCTTAGTTGTACCGTTCGGTTGCAGGCTTGATGGTTGCATTTTTTCTTTTTGATTTCAGCAGGACAGGCTTGTTTATTGTTGCTGTGATATTTCAGTAAAGAGTTTCCAAAATGGTTTAGCTTCATTGGCTTTTGGAGTTTCCTTTTTGACTACAGGCCAGGTACTCTCAAACTCCTCAGAGGTGATGATGTTATAATATCGAACTGATTCATATCATGGTGTCTGCTCATTGCATTGAGTCAGGCGGCAGTACTGCACATCTGATAGGTTGGTGGAAACAAGGGAATGATCTGACCAGGACAATAATTGCAGCCAGGACAATAGTTGCAGAGGTACTGAGGAGTTCTATATTTTTTGTCAACGTTGAGTCTAGTGTGTGATCTGGTTTTATGGATAGGGTCGTTTACCGCCTGGCTGATGCTTGCGGCCGGCATATTGTGAAGGATATTTGATACATGTTTTGATTCAGGATTATTGATGGAGAGGTTGAAAGTGCCCTAATGATGATATTCTTGCAGCGATTGGTACATGGAGGGCCAGTTCTATGAATTTATTGAGGATGGCGAAGTTGTAGCCTGGGCTCGATTGATCACAATGATGATCTGGTAGCTGTATGAGCTAATGATGCAGGGGATGATTAGGCATTCAAATGCCAATGAAGGGTGTGATGAATTTCTGTGCATTATAAAATAGGACAACCCTTTCATTTTGCTTATGCCAGATTTACACCTTGTGTAGTCATCCCTTAGATTTGATCTGTGATTTAAGGGTGTCCCTTCTTACACTATTCAATGTGGGGCATATTATCAAGCCCCTTATCGCCGCTTTAGCGGCACTTTTTGCCGCTAAAGCGGCGATATTGTTACCGCCCTATTTACAAGGCGTCGCTAACATGCATTAGCGCATGTTAGCAGCCGATTTTGTAACGCATCTCATGCCAGCGATAAACATCGCTAATGAGATGCAAAGTAGGCGTTCCTTCAAAAATACAACATGAAAGAGGGCGCTAACACAACAGCGCTGTATTAACAAAGCGGCCCCGGTCTTGCGAAGCGATATTAAAAGTCCCGCTAACCACGGTTATCGCCGGATCCTAACATCTGGTCAAAACCTGACTTAAGCATGTTTAGTATGGGAGGTGGATTGACAGATTAAGTCCACACTCCATATTAACAAGCTTTTCATTAGCGCTGTGAAATCATCGCTTGATTTCACACGCTAATGATGATTATCGCCGTCTATCGCTGGTTTGTACATCTCCTGTGAGCTAAGCGTTGCTAATACGCCGCTAACACGGGGATGTAATCCAGTGATAGACGGCGATAATCAAAATCGCGCTAAGCGCGATTTGCGATATTCAACGCATGCCGTTGATAATATGCCCCTGTGTTTTTGGACAATGTGATTTCTGAACACGGATACCTCATAACTGACACCTACCGCAAGCCAAGGGATAGGAATAGCCTCCTGAGGTTTGAGAGTCTTCACCCCTGACCATTACGGGAGAACCATCCAAATGGGCAATTTTTAAGCCTTTGCAGAAACTGTATTAAGACAAGGGATTTGAAACTACAAGCTGACGACCTGTAAATAAAACTCAGGGAACGAAGTATCCAGAACATATCACCCAGAAGTCACTGAAAAACAACAACAGGGATGCCCTCATGCAGCATATCAACAACAAAAATGAGACTGAACAACTAGTAAGTGTGATCACATATAGCCAGGCCACGAATGAGGTAAAAAATGTTATTAGCAGGAACTGGTCTATCCTCAACACTGAGGCACTACAATTGACTAAACCTCTGTTTGCGAATAAACGCAGCAGAAATGTATGTGATGCCTTACTACACACACTCAAAACAATTCCAGTCACTGAAAGGAACACATATGCAACTTTGTAGCACCTCCCACCTGTCATGGGACATCACCCATGCGGTGGATGTAGTGTTTGCCATTTGACAAAGAAGAGGAAAGAATTGGAATTGATACTAACACGCAAGTGGCTAAAGAAGGCACACACCAATTGAAACACCACTAATGTAGTTTATCGGATTACATGCCTGTGTAATGAGAAATATGTGAGCATGACCATGAGGAAAGTAAAGTTGAGAATTGATGAGCATAGGAGTAATCTCTGATGTAGAAGAGCAGCCACCGAGAATGTCACACATTACATTAAAAAAAACACATTGCCAATAATTTTCATTGGACTGTTATAGAACACATACAGCTTCACCAAACCAATACTGACTTGCGCAAACAACGGTTGAATACAGGCTGGGCTCACATATTTACAGTCTAAACAATGACAATCCATGGGCCCAGTTCAACCAACACATATGGGTTGCTGTGCAAGGAGTCGCTATATGATCTATTTCAGGCCTACATTATGCCATGCTGATAGGTAATGATTCAAAAGTGTGCACACAAAGATTGTTAGGGGACATATCGGAGACACAGAGACATTCCATTGGCACATGGACTAATTTTCTCGATTTTATTTTTATTTTTTCATTGGGACACATTTAGTTAGCATTCCCTGTATTTGCCTATATCCATCTATTTTGTAGATGGCAGAAAATGGCAAGAATGTATGGTTAATCTTCTAAATGACTACTATTCTGCTTCCATAAGTCAAATTAAAGATATTGCACCAAGCAGTATTAGATGCCCCTCCAAAGATTTCAAGATGGCCGGCACTTTCTTGCATTTCAGGGAATATTAGTTACAACAGCGGTCCTGCACAACACATGTCTTTACAGGTCTACTGAGAATTTCGAGATGGCCACTGCATCCCCGCTTATTAGGGCGGTAAAGCGAATACTGAGGTGTAGCCTCAACACACGCCTTCTTGCTTGTGTGTATACTTATGTTTTCTCCTCTGCATTTTGGGAATCCCTATTAGTGATTCCTTCTCTGGGCCAGCATTGTAATGACTGGGCAATTAATTTTATCTATCAGTGCAATTAATGCCATGCCTGAACATGGGATTAGAGATGAAAACATGAATACATTTAGCAGCTAAGCATAATATAAGATGGCTGTCACGATCCACGCTAACTAGGAGCCATTTTTCTCAAACGCTTACTGATGTAACTGATCATAGGAACACATATTGCACTATTTAAGGTCTAACACGGGTTGCCTCTCCACCACATTTGGAAAATGCTGCCCACGGAGCTAGGCTGGGAAGTCCCCACTGAGCACTGGTGCAGTAAGTCATCCCCCTGACCCTTGGGTCATATGTTGGCATATGTATTCTTCTTTGCTAGTAATGTATGGCTATTTCTCTCATATTTGTACTGTGTATGACCTTTGATCCCAGCAACCTCCAGTATTTACTCCCATGATGCCTGGATAATCTCTGTTGACACGTATATCCTCCACTGATAACACTAGGAGCCATGTACATTCATGTATTTACTCTCCTCTTTGTGTGTGGATATATGACGTACTGTGTAAATACACTTGGATAATGAGATGACTGCATGACGTTTTGAACTCTAGCTGTTTCTTGTACTTTTAGTCATACCTGATGATCGTATCTCTAAGGTTAGAGATTTCACCATTTTAGAGTGTGTAGTGCAGTGCATGGGTTTCATTGTTTTAACTGCCCATATTCTAACACAGGTATAATCTCCAGTTTTCAAATCTACTCACCCTGTATAGAAGGGTTGGGTAACTATCTCTTGATCTTGCATGGAATGCGTGCGGATGCGTAACTCCTGCTCAGTATAGGTTAGGAGTACAAGTGTCTTAGAGGCCCTGATGAAATGTGAACTAGATTAAACACACTGGCTCACTTAATGCCTCTTTGGGTCATGTTATGTTTTTAACCATATCACAGGGCCTCCCTTATTAAAGAATTGAGTTAGGGTTCCATGAAGATATTTGTAATCCTTTTCTATTCTAAGATGCCACTACAAATAAAGAGAATATCAAAGTGCTCCCTCCCACTGCGAACTGAGCCCACCTGGTGGTGAGGACCCGATAATGAAGGATGCCCCATGATTAGCATATGGGTAAGTGATCTATAAGAAGACAAGTTGTGTGCCTGGTGAGCACTAAGGATCAGGTAGGTTATAGTGACTACTTGTTTAGGGAGACGTCCTCTATTTTTGTTTTATGTATTGTATACCACATATTAGGACCACATGTACAAACATTCTTGTTTGTGATGTCCTAATAGCGGATTTTTGTGTTTCGCTATTAGGAAATCGCAAACAGCTATGCACTACAGGGTGTGTTTAACACTGTTTGCAATTTCCAGTGGGTCGCAATTGATCTACCTCATTAATATTCATGAGGTAGGTTGCAATTTGCGACCCACTAGGAATCGCTGAAAACACAGGGATGCTGATCTGCTGGGGACAGCAGACCACCATGTCTGTGTCTGCTTTTAAATAAAGCAATGCTTTTTTAGGTCGAGCCAGAGTCAGCGTGCATTCGCTGCTCAGTGAGACTGCTGTAGTGGAGTATGGAAGAGAAGCCCCGCCCTCTCTCCGCCCATGTTTGTCATTGGCTTGTGCCAGTTTCCTTTCTAAATGCTGGCGTCTGATTCCTAAAGAGGCTTGTTAGTCCCTCCTTACTACAACCGTGTCTTCATCTGTAACCTCCCATGGCGACTGGCCCCTTTACTTCAGTTGTTACATGGTGCGTGTCCTTAAGTGTGTAAGCACTATTTTCTTTATTCAGTTTCTCATGCTGCCGACACGACGTGCTTTACTTATGTTCAGCGTGCCATGCCCGCTTTCTCTTTTGAAGCAGCCAGGACGATGGCGGCCACTTCTTTGAAATGCAATAGGTCTTGCATTAAAATGTGAGACCTATTGCATTGCAAATATTTTTTTGGTTAACCGCATTCCTGCCATCGTTTTAGTGATGATCATCATGTATTTATTTGTTTGTTATTCATTAATCTCCTGGGATTGCAGGCAGCGGGACGGTCCACTGGTTTTGGTCACAGTGGACCATTTCAACATCTCATTAATTCTGGCTCCGAACAACACACACACCATTCTTTGGGTACTTGGAGCACATTCTCTTATCTCCGGACAAACCAACCCCCACTCGGAGCATTCCCTGCTATCCCAGTCCCAGCGGTGCCCCTCCCAGCAAACCGCGCTAAACTCCTCCTTCTAAGCATCACACGGGCCCAGGACGTGACTGAGGAAAAAGCTTGCGGAGACTGGATTTCTAAACCTATTTTACGTGCAAAATATATTCGTTAGGTAATCATTTTTTATGCATCTTTTGTCTCAAACATATGGCTATCCCATTTAGTTGCCAGCAATCATACCGGAAGTTAATTGGCAGTGGCAGTGCGTGCCGTTCCTGGTGGAAGGAGTTCATGGTCAGTGCAGGAGGTGTGAGGGGGCTGCGCTCCCTTCTCGTACAGCTGAGCTGCCTTCTAATGGGTGTCCGCAGCCCTTTGAGTGATGCCTGTTTTGTTTCTTTTTGTTTCTTTATTTCTTTGTTCCGGTCCGTAAACCATAAAAGAACATTCACAGATATAAACAATGCATAAAAACAGGTTAAAAAGCTAAAACACAGATAAAATGAGATATGACTATACATAACAGTTAAAAATCAGTCGACATTAGATTCATTGCTGGTTCCTAAAATGACCTTTCCCGCCCACCACATAGAGCTTAAAAAACGGAAAACAGCATAGACAATTGGCATTTGAGTGTTGTATTTTAGGAGCTTAAATGCTTCTTCACAGTGCCGTGTACCTAGATTCCTGCACAATGGAACCAGCCATCTGTGTCTATTTTTTTGATACCCAGGACAGAAAAAGAAAACATGGAGTTTGGTCTCCTCTCCCCTGCTGCAGGCTGGACAGCCCAGAGCAGAGCAGCCGGACCATTTATTAGTAAATGCATGCAGGGGGAGGGAGCCGTGCCTGAATTGTACGTACAGTTTCCTGGCTAGAGCCGGTTGTATTTCATCTAGGCATGGCTCTAGATTGTACATATCCTTTATTGCCAAGAAATTAGCTGTGAGGGAACCAGTGGCAGAATTTTCATAAAGTTGGCTGAGTTTTCCCCCCCTATAGCTGCTAACTAGTTCATTGCGCGAAATTGCCGCACAAGCAGACTCCGGGTTGTTCCATAGATTATCTCTACCTATGATACGGAGACCTTCCTTGATATGTGCGAACCAAGCTAGTTTACAAGTGCAGTGAAGACCTAGTAGTTCTTGAAGCTCGGACCTATATTCGGCCTCTTCAGGGGTCCCCCATAAGAGCCGTCAGAATAGTAGGGGTCTACAACCAATTTCCTCTGCAATGGGTCTCACCCCTAAATCCAGTCGAAGTGGAACTAATGGGGAGCTTATCGGTAGACCGAACAACTGTCTGAGGAAAATGTTCTCGGTTTTGGTAATAGTCTTAGGATGACGATGACCCCAGAGTTCAGCCCCATACAAGGCAGCACTCCTTAGTTGAGTTTTATAAATTTCTTTGACCGGGCCCACAGGCTTGTGAAAAGAGTTTATGTAGAGCTTGGCCAGACCGCCTGCAGTCTGAGCCAGCTTGAGGCTTGACTTGTCTATTTGTGGCCCCCAGTAAATTTTTTCTGTTAGGGTAAGACCTAAGTAGTCAAAAACAGATACCTGCTCCAGTTAGATACCATTCATGTGCGGGTTGGGGCCGGTAGAGATAGCGGGGTTGAAGACCATGTATTTTGTCGTTTGAATGTTGATCTCCAACCTCCTAAGTCTACAAAACTCACAGAACCCGTCAAGGATTCTCTGAATACCCATCAGAGATTTAGAAAGCAGAAGGGTGTCATCTGCGAACATCATTGCTGGAATTAACTTGTGTGGTAACTTGGGGGCATCTATGTCTTTCAGTCCACTAAACGCACCTACCAGTCCATTGATGTAAATACAGAACAGGGTAGTGGCGAGCACACAACCCTGTCTGACTCCCCTTTTGATTGGAATAGGTGGAGTAAGTTCCCTAAGCCTCCCATACCTAATTTGGGCATAGTTGCCATCATGCAGTCTTCTCAACATGTCCAAAAGATAGTGGGGGATTCCAATGTCACTCAATAATGCCCAGAGTGCGTCTCTAGGGACCAGGTCAAAGGCACTTTTAAGATCCACAAAGACCAGATAAAGACTGCCACCTTCCAAATACACTGATTTCCAGAAGAGGAGTTGGAGCCTGAAGATTTGGTCAATGGTGGATGTTTTTTCCCTGAAGCCAGCTTGTAGTGGGCTCATAACTTTGTGTTCCTCCAGCCATGTCTGAAGGCAATCAAGTAGGATCTTAGCAAAAACTTTTTGCGATACATCGATTAAACTGATCGGCCTGTAGATCGTCGGTAGTAAGGAGGACCCCTTTTTAAATACTGGAAGAATCTCAGCTCCAGCCCAGGTTGCGGGCAGTGCCATCCCTTGTAAAATGGCATTGAAAAGCACCCACAGATAGGGACCCCAGATGTTAGGCTCGGCACGGAAAAGATCCCCAGGTATCTTATCCAGACCTGGGGCCCTGCTAGGAGCGATT
The DNA here is from genome assembly GCA_963921515.1 of Calotriton arnoldi. Lineage (NCBI taxonomy): Eukaryota > Metazoa > Chordata > Amphibia > Caudata > Salamandridae > Calotriton > Calotriton arnoldi. Next base: position 254,512 of record CAWUFW010002233.1, read on the forward strand.
CTGTTTATGGCTCTGATAACGTCTGCCAGGATTAGCTCCGGAGTCTCTAGATTGGTATTCGATAGGGGCTGGGTTACTAGGGTCTGACTACTGTCCTCAGCCTCCAGTGGAGCATAGAGAGCCTGGAAATACACTTTCCAGCTATCAGTCGCTATATTTGGTTCAAGAACTGCCTTTCCATTGCTGCTACCTGTGATTACGGTGTTCCAAAAGGATTTCATATCTTTGGCCGCTAGGGCCAGTTTCAGGGTTTCCCATAGGTCCATTTCCCAAGATTTCTTTGGGAGTGCAATAGTGGCTTTGTAGAAAGCCCTCGCTGTTTTAATTTGGGTGCTATTGTTGGATTTTATGGCCTCTATCAAGGCCTCCTTTGCCTCCTGACAACTTCCGTTTAATCAAGTCTGCTTCATCTTTGACCCTCCCCTCTGGGTGGTCAGTGGCCAGAATGTATCCACCAATTTAGCGGTCAAGGTCTCATGAATCTTAGCAACATCTACTGTGGATACAACGGTACCATCTTCCATGGCAAGCTTTGCTAGTTCCACAAAAATAGGTATAATGGATTCAAATAAAAGGGCAATTTTTGGGGGCGATTGTTCTATCCGCGCCCACCTTACTTTTCGCCTACCATTGGTAAGTGTTAGCCTATTATCTATTGTTGAGACTGAGTCAGGGTTTCCCCCAGTAGTTGGCATCAACAACTCGAGAATTAAAGCGTTATGATCGCTGTTGTATCGTGGCAGGACAGCGAAGTCAACAACCCTGGCCCACATCCTGGTTTCAATCAGAATGTAGTCTATGATGGAAGAGTGACCAACCCCATTGAATGTGTGCTTCCCAGGAGAGTCGGAACTGGTTCAGCCATTGCAGGCCGTCAGAGAAAGTTTTAGAGTGAGGGATTTTATCTGGAGAGCCGGCGGTGTCCAAGCCCTTATTTGGAGAGGTGTTATGCTCATGGATAGCCCAGAGCTCATCCTCCTCTGTGGATGGAGTGCCTTTAAGATCTTTCATTGGCTCGTATTGGCAGTTAAAATCGCCCCCTATAACCACCAAAACATTGTTGGGAAAACTAGAGATTAGGCCATCTAGTTGATCTAGAGTCGGGATTCTTGGCCAATCCTCACAGGCCTGGAATAGACATTGACTAGAACTAGTTTAAAGTTTGATGAGAAGGTTAGCATGGTACACAGGGTATCAGCTGAGGGGTGCTCCACTGGGGTGACAGTGCAACCTAGATGGGAACCTACCCAGGTACATAACCCTCCAGAGGGTCTACCCCGTGCCTGTGACGTGGCAGGAATTTTAAGAGATGCAAACCCCACAGGCAATGTCTCCTCCGTTGCCCAAGTTTCCTGGAACATGCATATACCAAATGAATCCATAAAATCCCCCCAATCGGAACAGCTCAGTTTACTCTTGAGACCTGCTACATTCCAGGATAAATCTTTAAATTTATTTGTTATGTTTTGAATGGCTGAACTGCCACCCTGGGTTTCAAGCTCCAGTGATTCTTATGACTCGAACAGCACGCTGTGGCACTTGCTCATAATACCAGCAGTGGCTACAGATTTTGCCCTATTGGCTAAAGCGCCAGGGGTTTCTGATACGCCTGGTGAGTGAGTTTGAGCATGTGAGTTAATGGAGCTAGAGGGGGCTTTATCTGGTGGCAATGTGTTAAGCTTGGGGCTTGATGTTACTAGTGAACCTAGGGATGGAATGGAATGGAAAGATTTTTATATAGCGCATGGCTACCCGGGAGCATCCCAGCGCTGAAGTGGTTACTAGAGTTGGACAGGACCTTTACGGAAAGAGCCACATCTTTAATTGTTTCCGGAATGCTAAATGGTTGTGTTCCCTACGAAGATGCAGCGGCAGGCTATTCCATAGTTTTGAGGCATTATATGAGAAACGCCGGCCGCCACTTTTGGCCTTCTTAATCCTGGGTACCGCTGCTAGGTACAGCTCATCAGAGCAGAGGCTTCTGTTGGCCTTATAGGGGCGCATCAAGGTTTTAATAATAGGAGATCCAGACCCTCCTAGAGCCTTATGAACAACGCAGAGGGCTTTAAAATGTATTCTCTCCTGTACCGGTAACCAGTGGAGGGCGCGTAGTGCTGGCTTTGCCGAGCAGCGGTTGTGGGTTCCCATGAGCAGTCTTGCAGCAGAGTTTTGTACAATCTGCAATTTTTTGGTGACTGCGTTTGGGGCGCCCAGGTAAAGGGCGTTACAATAATCTAACCTCGAGATGATAAGCGTTTGGACCAGCGTTTTTTTTGCTTGGTCCGGTAGGAGGGGCAGCACTTTGCGGATCATTCTTAGCATGCCATAACAAGAAGCAGCGGTCTTCCTAGCTTGGACTTTAAAAGTAAGATCTTGATCCAGCCAGACACCCAGGCTTTTTATCTCAGTTTTAGTGCTAGGTGCCGGACACATGCACGCTGGCCACATGGTGTTGGATTTAAAATTTAGCTGGTTGCCAAGCAGCATGAGCTCCGTTTTATCACCGTTAAGTTTTAAGTGGGACAGGCTCATCCACTTGGTAACTTCCTCCAGACAGGCATGGAGATCGGAGGATGTATGGTCGGCCTGGGTTAACGACACAACTAGCTGGGTGTCATCGGCATATGTTACTATATGAATCCCAAAGGGGGAAATGATATCCGCCAGTGGAGACATATAGACATTAAAGAGGGTCGGGCTCAAAGATGAGCCCTGTGGGACTCCACACCTAAGGGGGATAGGTTTAGAGGAGATGTCACCTTCAAAAACATGAAAACACCTATCCTTCAAAAAGGATTGGAGCCATGATAACGCCTTGCCAGCCACTCCTATGCTCCTAAGACGGTGAACCAGGGTACAGTGATTCAGCGTATCGAAGGCCGCACTTAAATCGAGGAGTATGATGGCCGACGTAACTCCAGTGTCGAGAATTCTTCTTGCTTCTTCCACCACCGCTAGTAAAGCAGTCTCAGTGCCTTGGCAAGGGCGGAAGCCAGTTTGTGAAGGGTGAAGCAGGTTGTTAGACTCAAGAAAGGTGGAGAGAGTATGGTTAACATGTTTTTCTGCAATTTTGCTAATTACCGGAAGGAGCGAGATGGGACGGTAGTAGGGATAATGTCAGGTAGTCAATAGAACTAGAGTGCACAATCACAGGGTTGACATTGGGACACTGTCTGATGGACCTAGACTCTTCAGTTTTAACAACCATCTCCGTACCTGATGAGAGTTCTCTCATTTGTGCCATCTTTGGTTCTCTCCCTGCCCCATGCAGAACAGCCGAGCAAGATCGCAAGCTCGGCCACAAGCCCCACCCCCTAAGGGTCCCTGGACTAGAGGTTTGCTGGTCTGGATTGGGTTCTGGTACCAGTCAATCGACTTCTTCCAAGACCCCATATCTATTTGCCACAGGCAGATTAAATGTTTGGGGTCTTGAGTATTGATACCACAGTCCCAACAATTACTGCTTATGATGCCAGTCATCCTGTAGTTAACAGTTTCCTGCCTTGGGTTGGATCATCGGTCTTGGAATGTAAAAGTGGGTGAGCGGGAGTGGCCTGATTATGGTACCTGGATCCTGGTTATAATGGTTCAGTTGAAGGAGGTGTTGTACACTTCGTGGGTTTTTAAAGTTGATTATGACACAATCCCCATGTTGATCTTTGGGCCTGTAACCCACCCAGCTGACCCTACGAGTCATAAGGAATTAGTTGCCGTGTGAGTAGGCATACTGGCAATATCTAGCAAGCCAGTGCAAACACTTATTTTTTAGCTCAAACTGTGTTTCCCTCTGACCCTCTTTGACTTCTGGGACTCCTACGAGTACAACAACATATGGGGTTGAAGCTGGGGGAAGATATATAGTTGGCATACAGTCCCTACCCCACCCCCCGGTTCAGGGGCCCCGCTTTGGCCACACTATTAGTCAAAGTACCCATGGTTGATGGTGCCTGCTCCCCCTGCTTAGATCCAGGGTCCGAGCGATTGTTTGCCAGAGGCATGGAAGCAGGGACCTCCTCACAAGATGCTTCAGGCATTTCCATAGCCTCTGCGATGCCAGAAAGTCTGTGGCCAACAGGGTCAGTTCCGCTCACTCTGACTGGTGCAGGGTTTACAAAGGTTTTTTCATCACTATTGACACACAGGTTGGCCAGTTTATCAAGTCCAGCTAATACTGGGGCAAGCTCCTCTCTCACAATGTTCCTGATCTGCCCTTGTAGAACCTCCATCAGGGCGGCCACCCATGGCGGGGGTGACGTGTCCGGTTCTGAGTTTTGACCATTGTCCATGACCTTGGTAGGCGGGGTTCCCATGTTAACAGGTGTTCCATCGTTGCAGTTTTTCCGCTTTACCCCCGCCCTGGTAGATTGTTTAGTTTTGTTATTCTTAGCTATGCCCTTGGTCTCACCCCCCTCCGTGCAGGTGCTTTGGGTATGGTTCCCGTTTCGGTGATGGGTGCTTGCAGGGACAACACCGGGGTTCTTTCCAGATTGCTATTGGTTGTGGGCATGGCCAGGTCTATAGAAGTACACCGGAGATCAGGAGTCAGTGACAGCTGACGTTCTGTTAGTTCTATCTCCGTGGCCACTACCCCTATGGCCCTCTGGAGCATCCTGTCGATGGAAGTCTGCAGCAGGGGTGGGGGTATTAGCTGGGGCAACGCTTGTTTGATTATGTTAGTAGTGCACTTCCCCATTTTAAAGAATTTACTGTACAAATTACGTAAACACACCCGGTTCTTGCGTATGCCCCCACAACCATGCAGAGGTAAAATATGCTGGATTGTGGGGGGAGACTCCAAGAGAGGGCAAGAATACTACTGTAGCTACCCGGGTTGTTAGAAACTGACAAAGAAGCAAGAGTGGCACTTACGTGTCGTCTTGGCGTCGTCCTCTCAGGGGTTATTGTCGAACCGACCCAAGGAATGCTGGGTTGTTGCTTGGTAAAATGTGAGGGCCGTGTAAAAGACCCCGTGCAAAGGCAAAGTACGACCCAGATAGCAAGACCCAGGGGCGGGTGCTTAGCCCAGTCTCTTGTGGACTATGATGGGCGCAGACAGGTCCGCCCTTGACCTGGCCTTCGCCCGGGCACGGCACGGGCGCGTCCGCACGTTTCCCGCACTGCGGGAGCCCTGAGCAGTTCTTATGCGACTCCTGGCGCGGGTCAAGGGTCGGGGGTGCTGGCGGCTCCTGCCGCAATGCGGAATGGGGATTGAAGTCCCCCAACAAGGTGTCTGTGCCTGGTTGCTGCTGTGATGATGCGTTCCCGTGCTGCGGGAGCCCTGAGCAGTTCTTATGTGCCTCCTGGCATGGGTCAAGGGTCGTCGGTGCTGTGGGCTCCTGCCGCAAGCGGAATGGGGATTGAAGTCCCCCAACAAAGTGCCTGTGCCTGGTTGCTGCTGTGATGACGGGCTCCCGCGCTGCACCTGAGCAGTTCTTATGCGCCTCCTGGTGCGGGTCAAGGGTCGTGGACGCTGGCGGCTCCTGCCGCAATGTGGAATGGGGATTGAAGTCCCCCCAACAAAGTGCCTGTGCCTGGTTGCTGCTGTGATGACTGGCTCCCGTGCTGTGGGACCCCTGAGCAGTTCTTTTGCGCCTCCTGGTGCGGGTCAAGGGTCGTGGGCGCTGGCGGTTCCTGCCCCAATGCTGAATGGGGATTGAAGTCCCCCAACAAAGTGCCTGTGCCTGGTTGCTGCTGTGATGATGGGCTCCCTGTTTTCTGTATCATGTTTATCAAGTTGTCTGAAGGGAAAAGTAAGAGAGTGTTGTTTGTAATGCGTCGTAATAGATGCAGCATTTTGTGAAGTGGAAGGGCCTCCTCATTTAAAAATATTGTATTTTACGCTATTTGCTTGCATTTTGTATAGTGCTTTCAGGCCTGACGAGGCACTGACTCGCGCGCAGTCCTCATCAATCAATCAATCAGGGGTTTGTTAAAGCGCGACTACTCACCCGTAAGGGTCTCAAGGTGCTAGGGGTGGGTGCAGGTTCCATTCCATCAAGGAGGGGGTCTGTCGAAGAGCCAGGTTTTGAGGTTTCTTGTGAAGATGGGGAGCGATGTTGTCTGTCTGAGGTGGAGTGGAAGGGCGTTCCATGCTTTGGCCGCGAGGAAGGAGAAGGAGCGGCCTCCCGATCTGGTCTTTCTGGTGCGGGGGACCATGGCGTAGGAGAGCTGGGCTGATCGTAGGGTCCTTTGGGTGCGTGGAATTTGAGTCGGCTGTTCAGGTATGCTGGTCCGGTGCCGTGGAGGGCCTTGTGTGCGTGGGTGAGCATCTTGAAGGTGATTCTCGCCTCGACGGGGAGCCAGTGGAGTGTGCACAGGTGCTGGGAGATGTGGCAGTGTTTTGGCAGGTTGAGGACCAGTCTTGCGGCGGCGTTCTGGATGTTCTGTAGCTTGCGGGTGAGGTTTTTGTTTATTCCGGCGTAGAGTGCATTGCGGTAGTCGAGTCTGCTGGTGACCAGGGCGTGAGTGACGGTCTTTCGGTGTTCGAGGGGGATCCATTTGAAGGTCTTACGAAGGAGGCGGAGGGTGTGGAAGCAGGAAGACGAGACAGAGTTGATCTGGCGGTCCATTTTGAGCTCGGAGTCCAGGATGATTCCCAGGTTGCGTGCGTGGTCCGTGGGGGTTGGCGAGTTTCAGAGGGCGGGGGGCCACCAGGTATCGCTCCAGGCGTCGGGGTTTGGGCCCATGATGAGTACTTCTGTTTTGTTGGTGTTTAGTTTTAGGCAGCTGTTTTTCATCCATTTGGCGATGGCTTCCATGCTTTCTCGAAAGTTGCGTCTGGCGGTGTTGGGCTCGTTGGATAGGGAGAGGATGAGCTGGGTGTCGTCTGCATATGATACGATGTTGAGTCCGCAGGTTCTGACGATGGGGGCGAGTGGAGCCATGTAGACGTTGAAGAGCGTCGGGCTGAGGGAGGAGCCCTGGGGGACTCCGCAGGTGGTAGGTGTGGGGTCTGAGAGGAAAGGGGGGAGTCTGACCCGCTGCATCCTGCCGGAGAGGAAGGAGCGGATCCAGTCGAGGGCCTTGTCCTGGATTCCTGCGTCGTAGAGTCTGCGTATTAGGGTGTGGTGGGAGACTGTGTCGAACGCCGCTGATAGGTAGAGGAGGATGAGGGCTACTGTTTCTCCTTTGTCCAGTAGGGTGCGGATGTCGTCTGTTGCAGCGAGGAGGGCGGTTTCCGTACTGTGGTTTTTTCTGAAGCCGGATTGGGAGGAGTCGAGGATGTTGTGTTCTTCAATGAATGTGGCGAGTTGGCTGTTGATGGCTTTCTATATGACTTTCGCTGGGAACGGGAGCAGGGAGATGGGTCTGTAGTTTTTGAGGTCGGTGGGGTCCGCTGGGGGTTTCTTTAGGAGGGGGTTGACCTCGGCGTGTTTCCAGTCGTCGGGGAACGAGGCGGTCGCCAGGGAGCGGTTGATGGTGTGGCGGAGCATGGGTGCGATGGTGTCGGCGGCTCTGTTGAAGATGTGGTGGGGGCAGGGGTCTGTGGGGGCCCCTGAGTGGATTGACTTCATTGTCTTCAGTGTGTCTTCGGTGGTGAGGGCTGTCCAGTCATCAATCGCTGGTTTCTGGATGTCGGGAGTGGTTGGTGAGGGTTCAGTGTGTTGGTTGTCTTCATCGAAGTTGTCGTAGATGCTCTTGATTTTGTGGTGGAAAAAGGTGCTGAGTTTGTCGCAGAGGTCTTGTGAGGGAGGGATGACGGTAGACTCGCTGGTGGGTTGGGCAAACTCCTTGATGATGCTGAAGAGTTCCTTGCTGTTGTGCGCGTGGGTGGAGATTCTGTCTTCAATCGCTTTTTTCCTCGTTTCTCTGATGAGTTGATGGTGGGCGTTGGTGGCGGCTCTGAAGTTGTTGTGGGCTTCTGTGGATTTGGTGCTCCTCCAGGCCTTTTTGAGGTGGCGGCATGTGCGTCTGGACTCTCGAAGTTCGGTGGTAAACCATCTGGCTTTTTTTGCGCGGGTATTGTTGTTTTTCTTGAGGGGGGCTATGGTGTTGGTGCTGTCCGAGATCCAACTATGCAGGGTTCGGGCTGCGGTGTTGGGGTCATCGTTTTCCGCGATGGTTGGGGTGGAGTTGTTGAGTGAGGAGGTGAGCTGGTCGTCGGTGATTTTGGTCCAGTTTCTTTGTGGGAGCAGGTGCTGGTGTCTGTGGATGGTGGGTGTTCTGAAGGTGAAGTGGACGCAACGATGGTCGGTCCATGGGAGTTCAGTGGTGTGGCTGAAGGTGATGGAGTTTCCTGTAGTGAAGAGGGGGTCGAGGGTGTGTCCTGCTGAGTGCATGGGCTCAGTCACGATCTGGCGGAGTCCAATGTTGTGGAGGTTGTCCAGGAGGGATGTGGTGTTGGGGTCCAGTTGGTTGTCGAGGTGGAAGTTGAGGTCTCCCAGCAGGGTGTAGTTGGTGGATGCGATGGCCTGCGGGGAGATAATGTCCGTGATGGAGTTGGCGAAGGGTCCGTGGGGTCCAGGGGGTCGGTAGATGAGGGTTCCTCGGAGGGTGGCGGTGGGGCTGGCCAGTATCTTGAAGTGAAGGTGTTCCATCAGTTCTGTGGGCTCGTCGGGGAGTGTGCTCAGGCGGAGGCTGGATTTGTGGACGATGGCGATTCCTCCTCCTGGGCGGGTGGGGCGGTCCTTCCTGGAGATCTTGTATCCTTAGGGGACGGCGATGGCGATGTCCGGTCCCGAGGTGGTGTTGGTCCAGGTTTCGGTGAAGAACGCTACGTCCGGGGTGGTGCTGTCGAGGAGGTCCCAGATTTCTGTGGCGTGTTTGTGGAGGGATCGGACGTAGATGAGTAGTGGCAGAGTCCTGTTACTGTCCTACGCTGGTAATTACGGAAATGCAGAAGTTTCTGTAGTTTCTAAAAGTATTACTTGCTGCCCTGCACAGAAGTGCCAGTTCTGTTGCCGTAGGAGCAATCTAGCCTATAAGTGGTATGTTTTACCCATCACCTATCCTGCGGGATAGTGTGAGCCTAGACTCTATCCCTGAAGTGATCAGCGTGGCTGAGAGCCAGCCAGCACCCTTCCTTCCCTTAGGAGCCCGGCATGTATAGCAACAACATGCACTACATGCCTCTCCACCAGCTCGTGTGACAGTTCTTCCACTGGAACAGTGCAGAACCCGAGGTGTTAGAACAAGCATCTCGCCAGGACGCTTTTGGGCTGGTGAGAGGTAGGAGATATTAGTGGCAGCGCATAGACGAGAGAGCCCGAGTACTTGCCAGCTCCGTCACTGACACCTCTTATGATTTGTGAGCCTGACACCTTTACATTTGCAGTCATCCAAAATGCTGATTTTGTTTCTTATATGCCCACAAATGCTTCTCTTTTAAAATTATTTTCCTTCTCATTTATAAAACACCACGTGGAGCCTCAGAGCCGCAACTTATGCCTGTTAATACTATGCAGGAAAGAGAAGCTCCTTCTCCTTCCATCAGAAAGTTGGGTGGGCGAGCATTGTTTACCGCCAAGTGCTTTTGTGGGTGGTTAAAAAAGCAGTGTTTCATTTTCGAAAGTAAAGGAGGTTGTCTGTCCCTGGCCACAGGCATCTTCGTCCTCTGTGCATAAAAAGCAGTCACAGAAGGAGATAAATGCAATTTTTAGCGTCGGCTGTCTCAGTCTCCTTTCATGCCTCCTGCATATGGGATTCTTAATATTTCTGTAATATTCTATCAGGCAGCTGTTACTTGTTGGCGTGTACAGACTTGCAGGAAATCCACTGCAAAGTACCGTTATTACATCTCCTCCCACTAAAGACAAAAGGGATCAAGTGTCGGACTGTCAAAGGGCAACTGTAGATTAAAAAGTACTTCTTTTATCTCTAGAGTGGGGCCTTTCTCTGGACAGGGGTGCGACTTCAATAAGTGAAAACCAAAAGATCCCATTTTTCTAATCAGGAAATAACATCTGTTCCCTCATTGCCATGGTATCCTCTTGGCACTTACGTACTGTACTTGCACTTCAGTGTTGATGCAAAATTGGGTAACTCCATCTGCACCTGGCTGTCCAAGGTAGCACATCCTGCGTTTCCGTTCTGATAGAATATTAAAGGTGTAGACCTACATTCAGGGCTGATGGCACAGCAATGGGGTAGCACCAGCATTTTAAGTATGGATGCAGAACAGCTCCTGCATATTAAAATCCCAAACTAGGGACTGTATATGGCTTTCAGTAGTGACGGCACACACGTAGGGACAGTACCCTCATTTTAGCATTGATGCCCGATTAAACGACCACGCCTGTATTTCATTCTGATATTAAGGGAAGTATACATGGTCCCAGGACTGATCACACATAAAGTTGTAGTGCTTGCATTTAAGTATCAATGACACATTAAATAACAGCCCCTACTTTTAGTACTGAGTGCATGGGGATTATAGATGAACTTTAGAGTTGATAACATGCAAGTATCATCCCTAAGTATACTCCATCTCTAAAGTCTCTCTAAGTACCACACTTTTTTTTTATAGTACTGAGGAATTAATGAACTTCAGTATTTATGGTATCCTCATTTCACTTTTAATACAGTCATATAATTTGTGCCTCCACTACTATGATTTCTCAGTAATGTTTCAGACACTCCCCAGACACCATCCTTTCTTGCTCAAAATCAGATGTGCACCACTGCTGTGGTTTGTGCTTTATAATGACCACTGATCGCTACACATGTCTTTTTGCTTATCTATATGGCACGGCTGCATAGTTCCTACGAGCGTACTTGTTTGTGATTCCATCAGTCATTTCTTGCTTAACTGCAGATTGCATTCTGGGACATGCAGTTCACATTTTAGGCATGCAAATCCTGGCCTGAAAGTTCTGATGGTTAAAATGTCATAACAGGCAGCCACATAATTCCACACCACACAATTCAACGCCACACAATTCCACAACTAACTAATCCAATCCATCCCACATACTTCCACTACACACCACATACATACACTCCATAAAACATAGGTAAAAGACATTGCAATTTACAATGCCAACAGCTCTAACACAAACAAATGAGAGACCGATTGCATTTCCAATGCTTGTTTTAAAATGCAGCCTGTTCAGCCTGTTTTGCTTAAAGGAAAACGGGATGCATTTCAAAACAAAAATGAAAAGTTTTTTTAATGTTTTTTAAGAGAAGTCAGTGTTTTTTTTAAGAGCAGGCAGTGGTCCCATAGGACCACTGCCTGCTCTCAAAATAACGTTTTTGCATACATTCACAAAGGGGAAGGGGTCACTTGGGGACCCCTTCCCATTTGCGAATGGGTTACCACCAACTTGAAGATGGTGGTAAAATGTGATTGTTTTGCGACCACATTCCAGTCGCAAAACATTCATACATACTATTGCAAGTCGCTATTAGGAAAAGATGCCCTTAACACCCCCCTTCCTAATATCGCATTACTAATCCATTTTGCGATTCAGTAATGGGGTACTGAATCTCAAAATACGGTTTGGTACATGTGAAAAGGCTTTTTTGAGGTTGCTAATGGCCCAATATTGTGAATCGGGCCATTACAACAGACGAAAAGCTTTGTACATCTGGCCCACAACCCCTTACTTTTGGATCTTCATCTGAGATTGTAGACCCTCACCCACTCTATTAGTGGCATGATTCATCACTGGGTCTCATCCTGGTCTCTATAAACCAGGACGGCTTAATCAAATTCCAACAAGTACTTTTGATATTCAGACAATGACGTAGGGTCCTTAATCCCCTTAACACTTGCTATCACCTCTTTTAACCATACTGAGGGCACCCAATAGTAAATGGATACTTAGGTGTACTTCAGGTAATTTTAAGCAAAAAAAGAGCCCATCAAAAAATATCAAAAGTGCTTCTTATAATAGACCCAATGATGAAGCATGCAACTAATAGAGTGGGTGAGAATCTACCCAAAAAAAACAAATGAGGGTTTTTCTGGATTCGTTCTGATGGAAATCCAAAAGTAACAGATTATATTTGCTGAATACCCACAAACTTAGAAGTTATTTGGGGGGATATTCACAAGGACCTACCGCCGATTTATCCCCACCTTAACCCATCAAAAGTGGAGATAGATATAACACCCCATTCACAAGCGGGTGCAAACTGCAGACATCGCCAGTATTCCCGCGACAACTGCCCCAAAATTTAACACCACAGTGGACACCACCAACTAACCCTAATGAAATGCAGAGTAGGCGTTCCCGTGCAAAAACACACGAAAAAACCACAACACCACTTTCACAACGAACTGCCAGATCTGCGAAGCGAACCAAAAACAGGCGATAAGCCGCGGTAGCACCAGTGATTTAACACCTGCCTTTTGCTGGGGTTAAGCAGGACGACTACCTGCAGCATGAAAGGGAGCCCAGCCAAGATCCACACCCAAAGACCCACAGATGCCATGGAGACAAACATCATGCAGCCCGGATACCCATGAGGGCCACAACACCCACCGCCACCACCCCCAGCCACCCCCCCCGGACATACACATACCGTGCACGACACAAGAGCCACCAAAAGTGCATGATGACGCACATTGTCAAAAAATAACACGTGTGGCCAGAAGATCGAGAAACAGTCACACAGCACTGAAGTAACAACCAAAAACGTTATTGAAACACAACACAAAACACCAATGCGACAGACTCCTGTCGGGTCCATCCGGGACAATCACGACGTCACAGCCTGGAAAATAAAGCACAAAATCAGAACGTGTGCCATGCGCATATCAAAGGAGCGAGACACAGAGAAATAGAGAATGAAAGAAAGGCAGAGAGAGAAGGAAAGGAAGGAAGAGAGCGAGCGAGAGAGAGGGAAGTAAAGGAGAGAGAGAGAGAGAGAAGTAAAGGAGAGAGAGAGAGAGAGGGAAGTAAAGGAGAGAGAGAGAGAGAGAGAGAGGGAAGTAAAGGAGAGAGAGAGAAGTAAAGGAGAGAGAGAGGGAAGTAAAGGAGAGAGAGAGAGAAGTAAAGGAGAGAGAGAGAGAGGGAAGGAGAGAGAGAAGTAAAGGAGAGAGAGAGAGAGGGAAGTAAAGGAGAGAGAGAGAGAGAGACACCGCCGCCCCTGCGCACCCAGGCCCCACTGTTCACCTCCTGCCACCGGTGTGTCCCCAACCACATGCTGGGATACACTGCAAGCCACCAGGACTGCAATCTGTAATCAAGGCCAGAGTCAATCATGGCAGAGTCCATCTCACAGCACACGGCAACAATGCCTGTCCGTCCCTGCGCACGCATGCAGCCGCACCCCACCCCATCCCGCCGGCCAGCGCTGGCTGTCCGCACTTGCGCACACCGGGCCCACTGCTCATCTGCCGCCAACGGTGTGTCCACCAGTGTGCACACCACGTGCCCGTGCAAGCTCCAGGCCCCGGTCCCGCCACCATGGCATGGTCCACATCATGCGGACATGCCCCGCGGCCCAGCAGGTCCCACACATGTCGCTGAGTCCTGAGGCATCAATGGCAGAGACCACATCAGTGCACACGTCATCATCGCAGGCTGCACACCCGCTCAGCTTGGGTGCCACTAACCCTATGCAACCCCAGTCAGCGCCACGTAGTGGTAGGCCCATGACGGGCGCAAGGCCTCGGGTGCCACTAACCCTGTGCAACCCCACTCAGCGCCACGTGGTGGTAGGCCCGTGATGGGCGCAAGGCCTCGGGTGCCACTAACCCTGTGCAACCCCAGTCAGCGCCACATGGTGGTAGGCCCATGACGGCCGCAAGGCCTCGGGTGCGACAAACCCTGTGCGTCACAACTCATGGGCCCTTTATGATTGAGAACCGTGGAGCGTCCGTAATCCAGTCACCACCGGCAGTGTGGAATGTGATGTTGTCGGCCCCTTATATTTGTGGGGTCACATGGCCTGTGACGCCTGTGCCGGATGGGTGTGGTGTGTGTGCAGACCTGCCCTCAGGGAGTGGCCGTGACATGCTGACAACTAGACCAGTGACCTGCATACCGCCAGCGAGTACGCCTGCGACATGTAGCTATGTGGGGCCCCCCTTGGAGCGTAAGTGGAGTGGTCTGGCCTGGCGTACGCCGAACCAGCGCAGGGCTTGCAACAATGACTCGGGGGCTCTGGGCGTGGTTCAGTCCATGTCCGGACAAGGGAGTGACTATTGCGTGTGTCCCTGTTGTAGTGTCCACGGCAAGCAGAACACAATAGGCAATGTAGCACACTGTGACTGGAATCCCACTAGATGAGCATCATTGACGTGAGGGAAATCCCTGTCCCTACATTCATCCACACATTCAGACGTGAATGATGAAAGACATGACACAGCAGTGCGTTTCTGGATGTTTATTGCACATCCAGTGGAGTTTTGCAGCTGGAGCGGTACAGGGCCATGCCAAGCACACTACACAATATGGGCCCGTGGAGGGCCAGCCAGAGTCCATCCGGGGATGACAAGTACTGCGGAAGAGGAAGGGTACAGTCTGCAGTCTGGTCGCCATGTCATTGGTCATCAAACAGGATATGGCAGTCCATGTCGCGGTCCAAGGTGAGTGCAGCGGAGTGTATCAGGGGTCAGTGGCAGGTCATGGGGCCATGTGCGGCACAAAGCAGAAACAGGCAAGGTGGCGGACATGAATGCTAGTGCCTCCTTCTGAACCCAAGCCCATCCACGTCCTCGGATGTGTGCTCTGCCCCACCTGTGGGTGGTGCAGTACCGGCTGCGACACTGTGTGCCACTGACACATCAGGGGCTGGAGGAGGATTGTCGGCCGCACTGTGTGGCAGTGACACATCAGGTGCCGGAGTGGTTACGCCTGCCGCACTGGGAGGAACTGACACACCAGGCGGCAGAGATGTGGATGGTGTGGGGGCAGCAGCATTCATCATCGCCACGCCTTGTGGCAGCAATGCCATGATGAGGACATGCAGGGCATGGTAGATCCCAGCTACATTTCGCTGATGTGCAGCGGTGGCTGCCATTCTTTCCGCCTCCATCCGCACCATGTCCTCCATGAGCCTCCGCATGTGTGCCAGCTCACGGCTGGGATCGCTGGAGCCACTCTGAGCGGACAGGTGTTCTTGTCTCCGAGTCAGGACTCCAGCGATGTCAGTCATGGCTCGTTGGAGACCATGGAGTGGGCCGTGGGTGTCCGTTAGGGACTGGAGCTGGTCCCTGATGGGACCTAGACACCCATGGATGGCATCCAGCTTGGTAGCCATGAGGTCGAACCCCACCCGCACCTGCTCAGCCATCTCCCTCTGACCCTCCAGCACACGGCGTTGGAAGGCCATGTGTTGTTCCGGGGGGTCTTGGGAGACTGCTGGGGCTGTGGGTGCCTCCTGCTGGGTGGTTTGTGGAGTGGGTGGGGTCTCCTGGATGCAGCTGGGCTGCCCTGGTTCTGGAGGTGATTGGCGGATGAGTTCAATGATGTCTTGGAAGGCTTGGGTGTCGATGCTGGTGGTGTCCTCCTCGTCATCAGTGAAGAGTGGCTGGGACTGCTCTGCAGGAGGTGTTGACGGTGCCCCTGGAATGTGAAGGGGAGATGGTGTATTACAATGTGTCCGCATGTATGTAGCCGCATGGTACAGGTTCACATTCAGACAGCATGGCATTGTACATTGTGACAGTCTGTGGATCAGGGCCATGATCCAGAGTGATTGTGGGTGTGCACTGTGCTCTGCTTGATTGTGCATGTGTGCCATTGTGGCCATCTTCCCCCGTCCCCCCAGTACCTGGTGGTCACTCACCCTGTTGCAGTTGTGTTGTGTCCTGTCGAGCAGTGTCCGGTCCCCTGACTCCTGCCACGGTCTCCACACTGATGACTGTCGACACCAGCTCCTCCATGTCATCCAGCTCCTGCTGTGGTGCAGGGCTCCCACCTCCAGTCTGCATTGCTGCCTTCTGGTTGGCTGTGTGTTTCTCCTTGGTCTTGCGCTTGATGTCAATCCATCGCCTCTTGACCTCGTCCATTGACCTCTTGTGCTCTCCGATGGCATTCACCTTGTCCAAGATGTCCCGCCATATTCCATTTTTGGTGCCCAATGACACATTGGAGGTGACGAACAGTTGTTGATGGTGTTCCATCACCTCCGTGACCAGGATCCTATTCTCCTGCGGACTGAACTTTGTCTTCCTCTTCTTCTTGTCCTTGCTCTTCCATGTCCCCGAGGTCCCAGGCTGGTCGTCCGGAGTGCTTGTGGGGTTGCGCTCGTCCTCTGTGCCTGCTCCGGAAGCCTCCATGGTGCTTGGATTTTGGTCATTTTGTGTTTGTGTGTTTTTTCTACTTTTCTACTGGTTTTTCCCGCTTGCCATGTGTGTTTGCAGGCCTGGGGCTGCTTATCGCTGATTTCCTCATCGCGCTTTGGTCCATCGCATGTTTTTTCACGTTGAGGTTTGTGTTTTTATCACAGTCGCGGTTGTTGTATCGCGGACATTGTCCGCGTTTTTGGGGAACTATCGCATGGTACCGCCGTGTTGTGAATTCCAGGTTAACACGGGGTTATTTTCCCGTGATGGGCTGCGATGTGTGAAGTTGCGTTAACATTTTTTGGAGATGTTTAGCACACGTTCTTGTGAATATACCCCTTGGTGTTTACTATTTTTGGAGCTGAATTAAAGTGCCATCACATCGCAATGAAGGTGCTGTGAAGGGACCTTTTAGTGTAGGAGGCTCCCTTTTAGATTGACAGGCACCAATTGGAGGAGCTACAGGCTGCGCGTCATTTTTGCAGGTGCTGATATTATACCTTTATTTACTGGAGCAGAAGAAGCTCATCAATCATCACTGGTGTGCGTTGGTGTACGCGGTTGCATGCCAAGCTACACCCAGGCAAGGCCTGGTCTTAGACCTCAGGAGGATATATTACAGGTGATGCCACATTCCCACCCACCACACAAATTGACAGATCACCTTTATTCAAATGGAACCATCATTGAGGCCTGTGCCTACTTTTACATACCAAAGTCAAGCGTGGATCATGACATTTTCAGTCACTTTACAGATTTAATTCTTAGTGCTAAGAAGTAACTACGTAGCACTTGGTCATTATTTGTTGTTTTAAAACTAGGCTTTAGTTAGGTGCTGTACAAAACCCTAATATACAAAAAAGTAAAGCGCTTCTGCCTGACTAATAGTTTGTGCTGCAGATCAGTGTCTCATCTTTGGTGGTAACTGCACATGAGTGGTGCTGTGCTGCAGCAGATGTGTCTGGTCGCGTGCTATTATACTTGGATCGCAATGTATCTTCAGGCTCTTGCAGGTCGAGGTCACAAGCTGGGAGAACACACATTGGTAAATGCATTAGGTTTCGCCTATGTGATTAATAATAAGCTGTTTTTTGTTATAAGTTGTAGCTTGCTGAGTAGTTGTATAATATAAGTTACAGAAAGTCTGTTAAAGTATTATGACTTGTTTATGTACAAAAAAACAACCTATTGTGCTGTTACTAGTGGTATAGTGTGAGGAAATAATAGCAACATTTAAAAAAATTAAATTAAAGAGGGAAATAATAGAATTAATTGATATAAAAGCAATATTATGTGTTTAGAGGAGATCAGCCAACTTTTGGACCCGGTGCCACTGCACCTGCTGCACCATTCAAACCATGCCCCTAATGCCTGCAATATAACTGCATTTGTGACTGCCTGTTTAGTAGTAAAATCTAGCAATATTTGGTGTTTAGAGGAGTTATGACAACTTTTGGCCCCTGTGCTACTGCACATGCTGCACCATCCAAATCACGACCCTGTTGTCTGCAAGGTAACTGCACTTGTGGTTGCCTCTTTAGGAATAGAGTATAGCAATATTAGGTTTTTAGTGGGGTGCCTGGAGCTTTTGGTCCCGGTGCCGCTGCACTAGTGAAATCATGACCCTCATGCTGGCTAGATAACTGCACTTATGACTGCCTGTTTAGTTGTAAAACTTAGCAATATTAGGTGTTTAGATGAGTTCTGACAACGTTTGGGCCTGGTGCCACTGCACCTGCTGCACCATTCAAATCATGACCCTGTTGTTTGCAAGGTAACTGCACTTGTTACTGCCTGTTTAATAGTAAAATATAGCAATTCTAGGTGTTTTAGTGAGGTGCCTAGAGGTTTCGGTCCTGGTGTCACTGCACCTGCTGCACCATTGAAATCATGACCCTGTTCTCTGCAAGGTAACTGCACTTGTGACTGCCTATTTAGTTGTCAAATATAGCAATATTAAGTGTTTAGAGGAGTTCTGACAAATGTTGGGCCCTGTGCCACTGCACCTGCTGCACCATTCAAATCATGACCCTGTTGTCTGCAAGGTAACTGCACTTGTTGCTGCCTGTTTAATAGTAAAAGAAAGCAATTCTAGGTGTTTAGTGAGGTGCCTAGAGCTTTTGGTCCTGGTTTCACTGCACCTACTGCACCATTGAAATCATGACCCTTTTGGCTGCAAGGTAACTACACTTGTGGCTGCCTGTTTAGTAGTAAAATACAGCATAGCTAAATTTTAACAATAATCTGGGTTTAGTGGGGCCCCTAGAGCTTTTAGCCCCGGTGCCACTGCGCCTGCCACACCATTCTAATCAAGTCCCTTTTAACTGCAAGGTAACTGTAATTGTGACTGCATATTTAGTAGTCAAATATAGCAATATTATGTGTTTAGAGGAGTTCTGACAAAGTTTGGGCCCGGTGCTACTGCACCTGCTGCACCATTCAAATCATGACCCTGTTGGCTGCAAGGTAATTGCACTTGTGGCTGCCTGTTTAGTAGTAAAATACAGCAAAGCTCTTGTATATTAACTTTATTTTTAATGTACAATGTTAATTACAACATTTAGAATTTTATTATAATGACCAAATAGATTAAATAAAAAAAAATCAATCCAATAATGCCTACAAAGTGCAAAGAAAGGTACTGAGGCATGAATAGGAAATGCCACCAACAGCAGCCAGGGGAAGTTAACACAAAGAAGTTCCACACAAAAGCGAACTAACACAGTAATTCGGCTTTGGGAACTGATAAGAGCCCAGATATATTAAATACAAGAGATTTCACAAGCACAGCGCAAGCGCTGTGGAGGCGAAACCTAAAAAAAGAGCAGCTCCCTCGTGTTTTCCAGTTGCACTTAGTGGGGTACCTGATAGTGAGTTGGTGGTGGCCATAATACCATAAGTGCACAGTCATGGAGCAAACTTGATTATACCTATTCCTAGTCAGAATTTTTACCTTCTGCTACTGTTTCTTGGCGGAGACATTCCGCCGGGCTTTCGCCTCCAAATCTTCATTTATGGTAGTATTTCTACACAGATGATTTTTACTATTCATTTTACTTGCAGCTTTTGTAGCGCACGCTGTCCTGCCCAAAGCTCCTGGGATTCAGAGAGTGTTATGCCTGTAACTGCCATGTGGATGAATTATCTGCCCCATGATGGTTCTAACTCGGTGTGTGACACCATTCCTGCACCTCATCATTACCGATCCTTACACAACACTCCATTCATTCAGGCATCCACGCATTCATTCAGCCACATATACCCCCAAAAACCCATATAGGTACTAACACAAAACATATTGACCAAACACTAATCTACAAATAATATAACACATACACTTAAAGGGCAGGCCTGTGGTCTTGGTCCCTTGATACCGGGTGCTTCTGGTGCTCCTGTCTCAGTCCTACATGAAAGCAGTAACTGAGTCACATCTATAACTATTTCAACCCGTGACTTGTGATTTGTACATTGTAGTATTTTTCAGTTGGCGCATTAAATTCCTTTTGCTATTTGACTGGCTTATCTGATACTTTTCAGAGCCTTCATGCATCATCAGAAATTATGATCTTTGACAGGGAAATCAATTCTTAATAGACCCCTGTTTGTTACTTAATAAATATCATTTGAGGCCCTATCTTCAATTAATTTCCTGCCACAGTAACTTTGGCAGCAGTTTATTTTCAAGCGCTACAGGGTAAATTTTGAATCAATTTTGTTTTGTAACCAAGATGACTTAGGAGAAACATGAGCATACAAAAAGTATTGATATTGATTGACAGTTTTTCATTTCCTCTGTGCTGCATGCTGCAGTATGTACAGTGATTAAAATGTGCGTTACCTTCCTTCGCCTGCATAACTCCAGGTTAGAAGCAGGGCACTTATTATTAAACAAAATGACCAGGACAAGCACTTGTACTACACAGTGATCTCTCAATAAGGAGTAAATGTGTTTTGTGCTTACACGCAGAGAGGTGGACCGAGGCCAGGCCCCTTTTTACACCATACTGCAAACGCGGCTTCTGGCGCACTGCTGCGTGGAGGATGAAGTCCACTTGTGTCCTGAGGTCCTCAGGACACAAAGGACCTCATCGCCCCACCAGCAGTGCACCAGAAGCTGCGTTTGCAGAGTGGTGTAAAAAGGGGCGTGACCTCGGTCCACCTCTCTGCAACACAGCTCTGTGGCGCTTACTGGAGGTACTTGGTGGGCTAGTTGGCCCCAAGGGACCCTCAGGATTGAAGGGGACTTAATCCCCCAATTTACAACGCACCAGGGGACGTGTTTGCACACTTGTTATATCAGGCCCCGCCTCCTCCCTGCACCACTGTGCAAATGCGCCCGCTAGCACGTTGTAAGTTGGGGGATTAAGTCCCCTTGAATCCTGAGGGTCCCTGGGTGCCAACTAGCCCACCAGGTACCTCCAGTAAGCACCACAGAGCTGTGATGCAGAAAGGTGTAAAAAGGGGCGTGGCCTCAGACCACCTCTCTGCAACGCAGCTCTGTGGCGCATACTGGAGGTACCTGGTGGGCTAGTTGGCTCCCAGGGACACCCAGTATTCAAGGGGAATTAATTCCCCAACTTACAACGCGCCACGGGGCGCGTTTGCAGAGTGGTGCAGTGAGGGGGCGGGGCCTCCGGCGAGATGCTGTTTTTTGTTGGTTTTTTTTAGAAGAGGCTGTGTGGCCCCCCTTCTTTTACTATTTTTTGGGCCCTGGGGACCCCATCCCCCAGGGCCTGACCCCTATTTATAAAAATAATTTTTAAAAAACAGGAAGGGGGCCGCGTGGCCCCCCTCCCGAGGCCAATTTTGGCCCCGGGGACCCCATCCACCGGGGCATGGCCAGTCTTTTTAAAAAAAATGTAATTAAATTCTTGGGAGGGGGGCCGTGTGGCCCCCCTCCCGGGCCACTTCTGGCCCTGGGGACCCCATCCCCCGGGGCCTGGCCGCACCATGGGGGGAGCCCCAATGCCCCCACAGTCCCGCCCGGCTCCCCGCCTCCTGCAAGAGCCGGCATTGCTTTGCACAAGGGGAGCTGCTGACATGCAGCTCCCCTTGTGCAAAGCAATCCTGCTTTGCTTCATTGAAGCGAGAGCAGGATTCCTTTCAATCAAGCAAAGCAGAGTTTGCTATGGCAGGGCGGGAGCCGTGCTCCCACCCTGCCATAGCAAACGGCAATGTCCCCGGGACATTGCAGGAGCTGGCCCTGGGGGCCCCCCTCCCATCATTTGCACAGCCCTGGGGAGGTGGTGGTCCCCTGGGCTTGGGGGGGCCTGCGGGGCCCCCGCAAATAATTGAAGAAAGCCCTGGGGAGGTGGCGGTCCCCGGGGCTTGGGGGGTCCATGAGGCCCCCCCACCCTCAAATTATGTTCTCTTTGCCCCGGGGAGGTGGCGGTCCCCGGGGGAGCGGGGGGCCGTGTGCTCTCCCGCATATAATTTGCATAGCCCCGGGGAGGTGGTGGTCCCCGGGGCTGCGGGGGCCCCTGCGGGCCCCCGCGTTATAATTGTGGCATTCCCCCAGGACCTGGCCCACCCGGGGGCTCATTTAAATGAAGCGCGGGAGCCCACGCTTCATTTTTTAAAAATTTTATAAGCAGAATTCGCGCACCCAGCGCGAATTCTGCCAATTTCTTTTTTTTTTCTAAATGCTTTTTTTGGTCCTGGGGGTCCTCGTGGGACCCCGTGAGCAGGCCTAGGGGGTCAGGGTGTTTCTACCCTGCCCCTTTTCATGTTTTTTATCTTTGTGTCACCCTTTTTCTTGTGACTCAGTTACTGAGTCACAAGATGGCTGCCAACACTTCCCGGTTTGGAGTGTTGGCAGCCAATCAGAATTGAGCTCGTGCTCGGGAGGGTTCGCGACTCCTCGGTGCTCAGATATCGATATTTTTCTTTTTTAAATTTCTCAGGAACTACTGAACGGATTTACACCATTTAGAAAAAAGGGCACACTCTAAACCAAGACCTACCTTTTTGCCAAATTTGGTGTAATTCCGTTCAGCAGGTCGGGCTGTGGCCTGTAATAAAGTTTCCTATGGAAAATAACATGGAGAAAACGCGCTTTGCAACCCCCCTTTTTTCTCGGCCCCCGCTTGACGAATCACCCCAAAACTTTCAACACACAAACTGAGCGGTCCGGCCCTATTTTTGAGAAAATTTTACGAAGATTCATCAAACGGCGCCAAAGATATTGGCAAATCAAAAAACGCTTTTCCTATGGAAACTAGGTTCTATATATATAGTTATAGTTAGGACCTATTTTCCATAGGAAATCCGCAACATTCTATTTGAAATAACTCTTGCGTCGGTTGACGAATCTTCGCGACATTTTCAAACTTTATGGCCCGCTCCGGTCCGCTCCCACCCTGAAAGTTTCGGGGTGATTCGTCAAGCGGGGGCCGAGAAAAAAGGGGGGTCCCAAAACGTGTTTTCCCCATTCATTTTCCCATAGGAAACTTTAGCCACGGCTACAGCCCGAACTGCTGAACGGAATTACACAAAATTTGGCAAAGAGGTAGTTCTTGGTTCAGAAAGAACCCTTTTTGTTAAATGGTGTAAATCCGTTCAGTAGTTGCGGAGAAATTAAAAAATAAGAGTCAAAAAATCATTTTCCCATAGGAAACTTTATGCAAGGCTACAGCCCGAACTGCTGAACGGAATTACACAAAATTTGGCAAAGAGGTAGTTCTTGGTTCAGAAAGAACCCTTTTTGTTAAATGGTGTAAATCCGTTCAGTAGTTGCTGAGAAAATCAAAAGTAAAAACACATATATATCTGGGCGGAGCCTAACCACACATGTCATCGTGAGATCTGATTGGCTGTCAGCACTTCATCCTGGAATTGCTGGCAGCCATCTTGGGACCAATATAAATGATAGTACCCCATTGAAATGCATTGTAGTGAATCGAAGATTTTGAGGGTTACCAAAAGGAGAACTATAAAGGGTGATAACAGACTTTAGTTACATTAGAATTCATTTGTTGATGGTACCATACTAATTTCAGGAATTGTGGTGTGTTCTAAGGTGATTTTACCCTGTGAAAAACCTTCTGCTGGGATATCATGAATCATGTTTGAGAGAAAACTATTTTCACATGCTTGTCCCATACAGTTTTGGAAGGTGCTCCAGAAGCTAAAATGAGAGCATATTTTCTGTAAATTCACATTATCTTTCTCAGTCATATGAGAATGAAGTCTGACATTCTCAGTAAAACATGTACATCCAACAAGGGCAGAGACTGTCAGTTGATTCCTTTGTGTTCTACTGCAGCTTCCCAGAGTGTTCGAAAGAACAACTAGAGTGCTAACAGCCTTACTTATGACAAAAGTATGGCACACCTGAAGCCATCTTGATTGGAATAAACTGGTAACACTTAAAACATTTAATTTAAAAAGGAACAAAATGATGGGGTTCATCTTGTCATAGAAATTATGGTTAGTGCTCTGGAAAGAAAAATTAGGACATGTTTCAAGTGTGATCTCAAATATCTTCCTGTTATATTTCAACAGGAGCAGCCTGTCAATTGATGCCTTTGTGTTCTACTGCAGCTTCCCAGAGTGTTCTAAAGAACAACTAGAGCGCTAACAGTCTTACTTATGACAAAAGTATGGCACACCTGAAGCCATCTTGATTGGAATAAACTGGTAACACTTAAAACATTTAATTTAAAAAGGAACAAAATGATGGGGTTCATTTTGTCATAGAAATTATGGTTAGTGCTGTAGAAAGAAAAATTAGGACATGTTTCAAGTGTGATCTCAAATATCTTCCTGTTATATTTCAACAGGAGCAGCCTGTCAGTTGATGCCTTTGTGTTCTACTGCAGCTTCCCAGAGTGTTCTAAAGAACAACTAGAGTGCTAACAGTCTTACTTATGACAAAAGTATGGCACACCTGAAGCCATCTTGATTGGAATAAACTGGTAACACTTAAAACATTTAATTTAAAAAGGAACACAATGAGGGGGTTCATTTTGCCATAGAAATTATGGTTAGTGCTGTAGAAAGAAAAATTAGGACATGTTTTAAGTGAGATCTCAAATATCTTCCTGTTATATTTCAACAGGAGCAGCCTGTCAGTTGATGCCTTTGTGTTCTACTGCAGCTTCCCAGAGTGTTCTAAAGAACAACTAGAGTGCTAACAGCCTTACTTATGACAAAAGTATGGCACACCTGAAGCCATCTTGATTGGAATAAACTGGTAACACTTAAAACATTTAATTTAAAAAGGAACAAAATGAGGGGGTTCATTTTGCCATAGAAATTATGGTTAGTGCTGCAAAAAGAAAATTTAGTGCATGTTTTAAGTGAGATCTCAAATCCTCTTCTATTTCATTAGAAAATTCTGACATGCAGACTGAAACAATGACTTTCAATACCAGCAGTAGACTTCCAGTTAACTCCTTGGTGAGCAGTAGCTTTACTACAGTGATCTAATGAACAACTAGAGTAATAACATTCTGAATTTATGGCAAATGTGTGACACATCTGAATGCCTTCTTGATGGAATCAAAGTAAAAACTGAAAGCATTTCCTACTGAGGAGACTGCAGTAAATGAGGAAATTAGGAAACTTCATAACAAAGAAGTCTTCCAAGATGGCCACCAGTGAAAAAGAGCCCAAATGTAGCACAAATATTACCCAGATGTAGCCCACATATAGCCCAATGACAAAAGTGTGCAAAACACTTTTTATTTTTAGTTTTTTTGCAGTTTTATGTAGTGCAGACTGGTCAGGTATTGGAGCGTTGCATCTTAAAACATGACTCCCCTACACTACAAAAACACCACTGCACTACCCTAAACCCTAAAACACTACCCCCAGCACGACCCCCTACACTACACAAGCACCACTGCACTATCCTAAACCCTAAAACACTACCCCCAGCATGACCCCCTACACTACACAAACACCACTGCACTACCCTAAACCCTAAAACACTACCCCAACACCACTGCACTAACCTAAATCCTAAAACACTACCCCCAGCACGACCCCCTACACTACCCAAACACCACTGCACTACCCTAAAACATGACCCCCTACACTACACAAACACCAATGCACTACCCTAAACCCTAAAACACTACCCACAGCACGACCCCTACACTACACAAGCACCACTGCACTACCCTAAACCCTAAAACACTACCCCCAGCACGACCCCCTACACTACACAAACACCACTGCACTACCTTAAACCCTAAAACACTACCCCCAGCACGACCCCCTACACTACCCAAACACCACTGCACTAACCTAAATCCTAAAACACTACCCCCAGCACGACCCCCTACACTACCCAAACACCACTGCACTACCCTAAAACATGACCCCCTACACTACACAAACACCACTGCACTACCCTAAACCCTAAAACACTACCCCAGCACGACCCCCTACACTACACAAGCACCACTGCACTGCCCTAAACCCTAAAACACTACCCCCAGCACGACCCCCTACACTGCCCGAACACCACTGCACTGCCCTAAACCCTGAAACACCTGCCCCTGCACGACCCCCTACACTGCCCGAACACCACTGCACTGCCCTAAACCCTGAAACACCAACCCTAGCACGACCCCCTACACTGCCCGAACACCACTGCACTGCCCTAAACCCTGAAACACCATCCTCTTCACGACCCCCTACACTGCCCGAACACCACTGCACTGCCCTAAACACTGAAACACCACCCCCAGCACGCCCCCTACACTGCCCGAACACCACTGCACTGCCCTAAACCCTGAAACACTACCCCCAGCAAGACCTCCTACACTGCCCGAACACCACTGCACTGCCCTAAACCCTGAAACACCACCCCCTGCATGACCCCCTACACTGCCCGAACACTACTGCACTGCCCTAAACCCTGAAACACCATCCCCAGCACGACCCCCTACACTGCACGAACACCACTGCACTGCCCTAAACCCTGAAACACTACCCCCAGCAAGACCCCCTACACTGTCCGAACACCACTGCACTGCCCTAAACCCTGAAACATCACCCCCAGCAAGACCCCCTACACTGCCCGAACACCACTGCCCTGCCCTAAACCCTGAAACACCACCCCAGCACGACCCCCTACACTGCCCGAACACCACTGCACTGCCCTAAACCCTGAAACACCAGCCCCAGCACGACCCCTACACTGCCCGAACGCCACTGCCCTGCCCTAAACCCTGAAACACCACCCCCTGCACGACCCCCTACACTGCCCGAACACCACTGCACTGCCCTAAACCCTGAAACACCACCCCCAGCACGAGCCCCTACACTGTCCGAACACCACTGCACTGCCCTAAACCCTGAAACACCACCCCCTGCACGATCCCCTACACTGCCCGAACACCACTGCACTGCCCTAAACCCCGAAACACTACCCCCAGCAAGACCCCCTACACTGCCCGAACACCACTGCACTGCCCTAAACCCTGAAACATCACCCCCAGCAAGACCCCCTACACTGCCCGAACACCACTGCCCTAAACCCTGAAACACCACCCCCAGCAAGACACCCTACACTGCCTGAACACCACTGCACTGCCCTAAACCCTGAAACACCACTCCCGGCATGACCCCCTACACTGCCCGAACACCACTGCACTGCCCTAAACCCTGAAACACCACCCCCAGCAAGACCCCCTACACTGCCCGAACACAACTGCACTGCCCTAAGCCATGAAACACCAGCCCCAGCACGACCCCCTACACTGCCCGAACACCACTGCACTGCCCTAAACCCTGAAACACCACCCCCAGCACGACCCCCTACACTGCCCGAACACCACTGCACTGCCCTAAACCCTGAAACACCAGCCCCCGCACAACCCCGTACACTGCCGAACACCACTGCACTGCCCTAAACCCTGAAACACCAGCCCCAGCACGACCGCCTACACTGCCCGAAAACCACTGCACTGCCCTAAACCCTGAAACACCAGCCCCAGCACGACCCCCTACACTGCCCGAATACCACAGCACTACCCTAAACCCTCAACCACCAGTTCCAGCACGACCACCTACACTGGCCGAACACCACTGCACTGCCCTAAACCCTGAAACACCAGCCCCAGCAAGACCCCCTACACTGCCCGAACACCACTGCACTGCCCTAAACCCTGAAACACCACCCCCAGCAAGACCCCTTACACTGCCCGAATACCACTGCACTAAAGCCTGAAACACAACCCCCAGCAAGACCACCTACACTGGCCGAACACCACTGTACTGCCCTAAACCCTGAAACACCACCCCCTGCACGACCCCCTACACTGCCCAAACACCACTGCACTGCCCTAAACCCTGAAACACCACCCCCTGCACGACCCCCTACACTGCCCAAACACCACTGCACTGCCCTAAACCCTGAAACACCACCCCTCAGCACAACACCCTACACTGCCCGAACACCACTGCACTGCCCTAAACCCTGAAAAACCACCCCCAGCACGACCCCTACACTGCCCAAACACCACTGCACTGCCCTAAACCCTGAAACACCACCCCCTGCATGACCTCCTACACTGCCGGAACACCACTGCACTGCCCTAAACCCTGAAACACCACCCCCAGCACGACCCCCTACACTGCCCGAACACCACTGCACTGCCCTAAACCCTGAAACATCAACCCCAGCAAGACCCCCTACACTGCCTGAACACCACTGCCCTAAACCCTGAAACACCACCCCCTACACTGCACGAACACCACTGCACTGCCCTAAACCGTGAAACACCACCTCCAGCAAAACCCCCTACACTGCCTGAACACCTTTGCTCTGCCCTAAATCCTGAAACACTAGCCCCAGCATGACACCCTACACTGCCCGAACACCACTGCACTGCCCTAAACCCTGAAACACCACCCCCAGCACGACCCCTACACTGCCCGAACACCACTGCACTGCCCTAAACCCTGAAACACCAGCCCCAGCAAGACCCCCTACACTGCCCGAACACCACTACACTGCCCTAGACTCTGAAACACCAGCCCCAGCAAGACCCCCTACACTGCCCGAACACCACTGCACTGCCCTAAACCCTGAAACACCAGCCCCAGAATGACCCCTACACTGCCCGAACACCACTGCACTGCCCTAAACCCTGAAACACCAGCCCCAGCCCCAGCACGACCACCTACACTGCCCGAACACCACTGCACTGCCCTAAACCCTGAAACACCAGCCCCAGCACGACCCCCTACACTGCCCGAACACCACTGCACTGCCCTAAACCCTGAAACACCAGCCCCAGCACGACCCCCTACACTGCCCGAACACCACTGTACTGCCCTAAACCCTGAAACACCAGCCTCAGCACGACCCCCTACACTGCCCGAACACCACTGCAATGCCCAAAACCCTGAAACACCACCCCCAGCACGACCACCTACACTGCCCGAACACCACTGCACTGCCCTAAACCCTGAAACACCAGCCCCAGCACGACCCCCTACACTGCCCGAACACCACTGCACTGCCCTAAACCCTGAAACACCAGCCCCAGCACGACCCCCTACACTGCCCGAACACCACTGTACTGCCCTAAACCCTGAAACACCAGCCTCAGCACGACCCCCTACACTGCCCGAACACCACTGCACTGCCCTAAACCCTGAAACACCACCCCCTGCACCGCCCCCTACACTGCCCGAACACCACTGCACTGCCCTAAACCCTGAAACACCACCCCCAGCACGACCCCCTACACTGCCCGAACACCACTGCCCTAAACCCTGAAACACCACCCCCTGTACGACCCCCTACACTGCCCGAACACCACTGCACTGCCCTAAACCCTGAAACACCACCCCCTACACTGCCCGAACACCACTGCACTGCCCTAAACCCTGAAACACCTCCCCAGCACGACCCCCTACACTGCCCAAACACCACTGCACTGCCCTAAACCCTAAAACACCACCCCCAGCATTACCCCCTACACTGCCCAAACACCACTGCACTGCCCTAAACCCTAGAACACTACCCCCAGCACGACCCCCTACACTGCCCGAACACCACTGCACTGCCCTAAACCCTAAAACACCACCCCCAGCATTACCCCCTACACTGCCCAAACACCACTGCACTGCCCTAAACCCTCAAACACTCCCCCCAGCACGACCCCCTACACTACCCGAACACCACTGCACTGCCCTAAACCCTAAAACACTCCCCCCAGCACGACCCCCTACACTACCCGAACACCACTGCACTGCCCTAAACCCTAAAACACTCCCCCCAGCACGACCCCCTACACTACCCAAACACCAATGCACTACCCTAATCCCTAAAACACTACCACCCGCATGACCCCCTACACTACCCTAAACCCTAAAACACTACCCCCGCATGACTCCCTACACTACCCAAAGACCACTGCACTACCCTAAACCCTAAAACACGACCTCCTACACTACACAAACACCACTGCACTACCCTAAACCCTAAAACACTACCCCCTACACTACACAAACACCACTGCGCTACCCTAAACCCTAAAAAACAACCCCCAGCACGAACCACTACACTACCCAAACACCACTGCACTACCCTAAACCCTAAAAAACTACCCCCAGCAGTACCCCTATACTACCCAAACACCACTGCACTACCCTAAACCCTAAAACACTACTCCCAGCAGTACCCCTACACTACCCAAACACCACTGCACTACCCTAAATCACTACCCCCAGCACGACCCCCTACACTACCCAAACACCACTGCACTACCCTAAACCCTAAAACACTACCCCCAGCACGACCCCCTACACTACCCAAACACCACTGCACTACCCTAAACCCTAAAACACTCCCCCAGCACGACTCCCTACACTACCCAAACACCACTGCACTACCCTAAACCCTAAATCTACCCCCAGCATGACCCCCTACACTACACAAATACCACTGCACTACCCTAAACCCTAAAACACTACCCCCAGCACGACCCTCTTCACTACCTAAACACAACTGCACAATTTGTTACAGGCGTTGCAACGCAGGCCTGTGGTGCTTACTGGAAGTACCTAGTGGGCTAGTTGGGCCCCAGGGACCCTCAGGATTCAAGGTGACCTAATCCCCCAACTTAAAACGCACCACGGGGCGCGTTTGCACAGTGGTGAAGGGAGGGGGCGGGGCCTCAGGTGACATGTGCGCAAACACGCCCTGTGGTGCGTTTTAAGTTGGGGAATTAATTCCTTTGAATCCTGAGGGACCCTGGGGGCCAACTAGCCCACCAGGTACCTTCAGTAAGCACAACAGAGTTGCGTTGCAGAGAGGTGAAAAAGGTGCGTGGCGTCGGAACGCCTCTCTGCAACTCAGCTCTGTGGTCCTAACTGTAGGTACCTGGGGGCTAGTTGGGCCCCAGGGACCCTCAGAATTCAAGGGGACTTAATCCCGCAACTTAAAACGCGCCACGGAGTGCGTTTGCACACATGTCACCTCAGGCCCCCTCCCTTCACCACTGTGCAAACGCGCCCTGTAGCGCGTTTTAAGAGGTAGTTTTAATCCCCTGCCCTATTATGTACTAGGGACTTGCAGAGGAGGTCATGCTAATCACAGCGGTACCCCAACGCATAGTGTTCCCTAGTGTACGTAGGTGTTTTCACTGTATTCTAAGTGTCTTTTAGCATAGCACTGGCTCTGGTTAGTCAGAGTCAGTTACCACCAGTACCCGTCTGAAAAAGTTGTGGGCACAGGATGATTTTGCAACAAGGCCTCTTTCTGCTCCTCTGTTGGTTCTTTCTGCACATCTTTTGCTTCTTTCTGTGCGTTTTTTCTTCTTTCTTCACATGTCCTACCTCTGTAGGCATAGTTAGAAACTAGCATTTAAAAAAACCTTTGAAATTCACTTAAAATATCATAGGTTTCAGGCACGTTATAGTTAGAAATTAGCATTTAAAAAACCTTTGAAATTCCCTGAAAAAACCATAGGTTTCAGACACGTTATAGTTAGAAATTAGCATTTAAAAAACCTTTGAAATTCACTGAAAAAACCATAGGTTTTAGGGACAGTTATAGTTAGTTGGACATTTCACTCGTACAAAACCATAGAAATTCCCCCGTTATAGTTAGTTCAGCTAACTATAACTCGCGCCCCGCAATGCACTGATGATGACGTCACATATTACATCACTCATGACATGGTCAGTGACATCACTGATGACATCACTGATGACATCTCAAATGACATCACTGATGACATCATCCATGTGATAATTTCATGCATCTTCTCACACGTTAATATAACTTTTGATACACCCACTCTAAATTACAGACTGCCATTCTCAAAACCATAGACACTCCAACACCAAAAACGACATACCCACTCACTGATTCTTAGGTCTACACACACACATCCACTCACTCACCCGTACAGTCACTCATACTTAGTCACTCAGTACAGGACTATCATATGCACTCATACACCTATATAAACACTCACACACCGCCACTCATCTCACACACCTAGTCAGTCATGCAAAAAACTTAATCACACACCCATTTACTCACCTATACAGTTATACACACACCAGCTCACTTACTCATACAAATACTAGCACATTCTTACGCTCTTATACAGTCACTGATACAAGTGCACACTCATCCATACAGCCACTCTCACAATCACACACTCTCACTTATAGCCATTTATATACTCCAACACACATATATACTGCCTTTCACATATGTAGTTACTCACACATGTACCACTGAGATATACATTCAATCACTAACATACCCATACACACACTCACCCACCCATACAGTCCATCACAGATGCACTCTTGAAACCATGCACCCAGTGAATCACCAACTCACACATCTATGCACAGAGTCACACACACCCTACCCACACAAACACTCAGGCACCCATACAGATACTCAGACAATCAATCAATAACCCATGTAGACACTCATGTAGCTATTCAGAAAGCCATGCAGCCGCTTACAAACCAACAGACAGACGGATACAGACATTCACACAGTTTAGTCACTAACCCATGCATTCAGTAAGATACATTTAATCACTCACTTGTAGAGTCAGTCACTCACGTACTAAATCATCCATTCAGACACTTATACACCCACTCATTCTTCAATACGCCTTTCCCTATATATATTAAACATATTTAAACTTTACAGAAACACACAGTCACTGGATGATGTCATCAGTGATGTCATCAGTGATGTCATTTGAGATGTCATCAGTGATGTCATCAGTGATGTCACTGACCATGTCATGAGTGATGTAATATGTGACGTCATCAGCAGTGCATTGCGGGGCGCGAGTTATAGTTAGCTGAACTAACTATAACGGGGAATTTCTATGGTTTTGTACGAGTGAAATGTCCAACTAACTATAACTGGCCCTAAAACCCATGGTTTTTTCAGTGAATATATATATATATATATATATATATATATATATATATATATATATATATATATATATATATGTATATATAAATATTGCATAGGTACATGTATGTGGAGAAAGGTATAGAAAATCTATACTTACTTACCTGTTGATATTTTGGATTCAATATTCTCTATCATTGATATTCAGGTTTCGATATTCAGAGTGCATGTATGATTCTATGTGAAGGAATATGTGGATTTTTTACATATTAAAGCAGACGCAATTAACTTTCTGCAATCCAACTTTAAATCCCGTCAACTAGATGGGATTTAATGTAAAGGGGTGTAAAGTTGTAAGGGAGGCTGGCTTGCAGCTTTGTGTATTTTCTAAACTTTTCAAGCTTTGTGAAATGCAGAGCTTATGAGGTTCTTTTCTTAGAAAAAAACATAAGCTGGCCTCATCTTAGAGCCCTCCCTCCCACACCTCTTACCTCAGGTGGTGGATGTCCAGCTTTCACACTGAATATTTTTTTGCTGGCGGATGTCCTACCTATTCTGCATCAGAAAATTGTGACACCTGGAAGGCCTGAAAGGATGAACCTTACCTTATGTAGAGGTAGGAAACGTTATCTGCTTCATAAAGTGTGAAGTTTCCTAATTCCACCCACCTTTGTAAGTGAGTTTTTGATTTACCTCGGCACTAATTTGAAATACTTTTACCGAAAGCTTGGAACATATCCATTAATAATATTTTGGGAAATTATATGTGTGTTTTAAACATTCTAGGGTTGTAACAATGGTTAAAAGAATTTAGATGTATGTTTACAGGGGAAGTTGGGAAGGCCTCACAATGAATTTCACTATAAGGTTGTGCCAAAGATGGATCATTCAATTACATGTGATCAAAAGCATCAGTGAAAACTGCTGGACTTGAAGCAGACTCCGACATTGGAATACACCCCTCATAGTTACAGGCAGGTTGTACAAAAGGTGTTGTACAAAGGAGATATTTGTTAGACATCGACCAGCAAGACAGGAAGACATGCTAAAGGATAGATGATTGTGTGAGCCCGGAATGGGTCCATTTGAGCCTCCCTGCTGCATAATTTCAGTGGCCCTGCTTGTACAGTAGTAACATAGTTAACGTTACAAAATCCTCCCACTTTGCAGAAAGAAAAAAAAATGGAAACAGCATCCATACTTAAAAGAATAAGCAGCAATATTTCTGAACACACAGCCTGACATTTAACCTCTAACAAGATAAAAACAAACCCTAACAAGATTAAAAAAAAGGCATTTCTTTTGTTCATTCACCTTCTGAACTTCAACATATTTCTTTCCAATCAGGCTGTATACATTCAAATGTGAAGGCAGTTTCTTTGGGTAAACTGAATTTAAACTGAGTTTTTCATAAATATTGTGCCAGAAGGCTCTGTCATTTGGAGGGGTCAATGATTGACATGGGCTGGCCCATCCCTCAAATGCCCCCTGTGGCTACGGCCCTGTTATTACTTCACATGTACTTGAGCAGGTGATTTTTCCTCCTATGACAGGCAAAGTTATTTTTTCCTGCCCGGAAGTGACGATCTTCATATCAGGAGTAGGGAGCCATCTGGTGCTAATCTGAAATCCCTGTGAGCATGCCACCACATTTGTCCAGTCTTAAAAAGGCATTTAGGGCCAGACGTACAACAGTTTTTTGCAGTCGCAAAAAGGTATTTAACCCTTTTGCAACCGCAAAAGACGGTCGTGGTATGTACCAACGCTATTTTGCGAGTCACAGACTCGCAAAATAGCATTTGCGACTCACAATTAGGAAGGGGCATGCCAAGGGCGTCCCTTTCTAATAGCGAGTCCAAATGGTATGTACCATTGCTTTGCGACCGCATTTGCGGTCACAAAACACTCACAGTTTACCACCTACTTCAAGTAGGTGGTAAACCATTTGCAAACGGGAAGGGGTCCCCTGGGGACCCCTTCCCCTTTGTGAATGGCTGCGATGCCTGCCCTTAGAAAATTAAATTGAAAAGTTTCTTTTTTTTTTTTTTAAATGCATCCCGTTTTCCTTTAAGGAAAATGGGCTGCATTTAAAAAAAAAAAGAAAATGCTTTACGTAAAAAGCAGTCCCAGACATGGTGGTCTGTTGACCCCAGCAGGCCACCATCCCTGGGAGTGCTTGCCATTCCCAATGGGGTTGCAAATTGCGCTTGCCTCATGAATATTGATGAGGCATGCAATTTGCGACACCATTGGAAATCGCTAACAGTGTCTGTGACACTGTTGTACATTGCATTTGCGAGTCGCAAAATGCAAGCGTCGTACATCTGGCCCCATGTTTTGATATTTGTGCTGCATTGACATTCTGATGATACCTGATGAACTTT
Source organism: Calotriton arnoldi (assembly GCA_963921515.1). Classification (NCBI taxonomy): domain Eukaryota; kingdom Metazoa; phylum Chordata; class Amphibia; order Caudata; family Salamandridae; genus Calotriton; species Calotriton arnoldi. The sequence goes on from CAWUFW010002233.1 coordinate 289,439, forward strand.
GCTCTGGTCCATATTGGCGACTCCATTTTGTTCAATTATATATTTTTCAACCTGCCTCATGTCAAGAGATCGACGTGAAGCTAGTCCTGTTTTTTCAAACAATAGAACTAAGCAAGTTGGGAAATGCAGTTTCCCTTTTCCCCATATAGGAATATATCTACCTATGCATGCATTCCTAGTAGCTGACAGTTTTTTTATAATGCCTATCATCATTAAATATCTATGTGCAGTGGCTCCTTATTACCTCTCAGCAAAACATACTTTTGTACATGAGCCAAAGGCGAAGTCTGCTCTCCTGCTGTGGCTGCACCCAGAGGACAAGGCAAGGTTCACGCTACGCCCTTGTCTTGATCGAGGCCTTTACGGGTGCCAAATCAGTCTTTTTCATCAAGATTCCATGTTAGCATCTTCTATCTTATCATTTAAAATACATGGTTAACTAGTGCATTTTTTTTAATTGCAAATCAGACAGCTGTACACTACCAAAATGCTGCATTTTGATTGGCTCTTAGCCAGTCGCTATAAACTCAGAACATTCTTAGCTATCACCTAAAACAAACCTCATACAGTATCAACCCACATATCACTATGCCCACTTCTCCTAACAGCTATCCATGAAGATTACAGAGTTCTAGTAAAGAACTAGAGGGTTTACCTAGCTTAGAAAATGAGACTGCACTGAGAGAGGCTGAAGTGAAAATCTTTAGAATTCTTAGCTTTTCTGTGCAGGAGGTTGAATAAGTACATAAGAAATGTTCTCATATCTGCTGCTACAAGTTTCTGAAATAAATGAGCCCACGAAAATATTCCCTTCCATGATGCTTCTATTATATATTTAAAGAGTTCTAAGTCCGAGGAAATTGTCTAGTCTACGACAATTGTAGCCGTGGTTCCCTTGTTGCTCAAACAGATTTACAATGTTACTTATTTTAAAATACATGTTAATGAACTACCTTTGAATGTAGTCATTTAGACTTCTTTTATAAACAATAAAACGACATGTTTAAACATATTTTATACTTTCCTTACATATAACTGCAATAAGAATGATTTTGAAATCAGTAGATGTACCTGCAGGGAGTTGCAACTACTCAGAAAAAGAAGTGGGGGAGTGAAAAAGGAAAGAGAAATTTCCAAACACCAACTAATTAGAGTTTAATTACAAAAAAGAGCACAGTCAATTTATTTTAAACACTAGGGCTGTCTGAAAATATGTTCCTACACCTTTGTCTAGCAAAATGTGACTATTTTAAAATGAAAGACTATTATTCAACAGAGAGGATGGATGCTCTGACGAAACACCTGTGGGAAGAGGTGCTGGACGTAGTCTTATTAACTATGTTTTTCCCTTTAAAAATATGCTATGCTGTACATAGCTAAAACCCATACCAGCCTGTACATTCTTTTTGAAACATCTGGTTTAAAATCTCCATTAACACCAAAATGATCATTTACTTCCATCAACTCAATAGAAAAAGATTTCAGTTTAACAGTTTCTGTTCCAGCAACCTGGTATTTAGAGTACCTCTCATTTGTCATGCATATAGAGTGTTAACACACTAGTTCAAGTGAAGCTACAGTAGAACAGTGGACTGCTAATAGGCTGCTACTTCTGTTGTAAGTGCACGCTTTACTCCACAAGTCAGACATTGTCTTCACATGGATGAGTAATATATTTGTGAGTTTACAGTTGTGCAACACTTTGAAGCCCTTTCATCAATAATAATGTGCATCAGAGGTGACAAAAGTGAGTGGACACCTCTGCTGCACCCTCACCCCCCCCCCCCAGGAACTTTGCATAATATGGCCCCCAGAGTGACAACCAGAGTTTCCTCTGCAAATTTAAACCCTTCATGTTCAATGACTGAAGTCTACTTCATAGGAAATGCTTTCAATTATAGAGCTCTTATTCCAACAACATGGCGTTGAGGCATGCATCACATTTTTCATGAACACAGAATGTTTGCACTCTGCACATTCATTAGAAATCTGCAGTGAAGCTCTAATACAACACTGAGAAATCAACTGACAGACTACTGCTGCTGGAGGCAGCAGTTCGAGTCATCATATCAGACTTTTTGATTATGTATTCAGAAGATATTGGTGAATATATAGAAATGTGTACTCATTTTAGCTTCTGAAGCACAACCCACAATTTCTATGAGAAAACATGAGAGCAAAATGTTTTCTCTCAAAATTGAAAAATGCTTCATAAGTTCTCAGCAGAGGATCGGTATTTTTTCACAACTCCTAATATTAGTTTGCACCATCATTAATTATTTACAATGTGGCAGAAGAAAAAAAGTGGTTGGAGCTTTTTTTACCAAAACATAAATTCAACAGGTATGAGTCTCTGACCTTCTACCAAAGAGTATCATAGAAAACACACCATGTAACAAACAAGTTTGTAAATTTCACCTCAGGTGGCAGATAGGGAGTTTGCCTCAGTTGAGGTGCGCCCCAATCTGCCCCACGGGGATAGAAAGCCTACTAGACATTAGGGATTTTACTTTGGGGCAAAACGGGGGGGGGGGTCCACCCTGGCCTCTGGCCATACCCCCATCCCATATGGGGTAATGCAGTCTATCTGCTTCCCCAGGGACAGACAGGGGTGTTTGACGGCTGGATACCAGAGATATTTTTTAAAGAAGTAATGGGGTGGGGGCTGGCCCATCTTGCCATCAGGCCTCACCCCACCCCTAAAGCCCCAACAGTCTTTCTGCATCAATGGAGACTAAAGCATTCCCGTCCCCATGGAAAGTGAGAGGAAATTTCAATCCTTTGGGGATAGTTTTTACATATTGGTCAGCAGAATGGGGGTAAATCCCAATTTCTTCTCATTTGCCATGCTGAGTGGCTGCACTGATTGGGTACAGGGTCAGCTGGCACCAAGGAATACCTACTACCAGTAGCGGCTCGCATAGGGCGTGCTGTGGGGCGGTGGGGCAGGGTGGGGGGGCAGTAAACTCGGACATACGACGGAACGGAGGAACGTTACTTTCCTCCATTCCGTTGTATGTCCGAGTTTACTAACCCCCATCCTGCCCCTCCCCCGCCCCAATGCCCCGCAGCACGCCCTATGCGAGCCACCACTGCCTACTACACACAGACATTTCTAAAACCTAAACATCCAGGGGAGTCCCACAATGTTTTCTTACCCACGATGCCCTGCAAACCAGAAACTTTGGATAAAAACACACATTTTCCTCACATTTCAGGGTATGAAAGGTCCAGCAGCTGTGGGGGTTCACAAAATTCCTACCACACATCGTTCCCTTGATTCTGATAGAAATAGGGACCCACTTATGAGCCTGGCCTAGTGCTTGCAACAAGAACAAATCAAACAAAGGACCATGTGAAAAACATGTTGACATTGCATGGTCACTGGCGCAAACCTGAGCTACCAAAGTGGGGCACTGTTTTTTCCGGTAGAAGTGTGAGGATGCTTAGTGGTAGTAATTTTATTGATCCATGCAGATTCTGGAACTTTCTCTTACAGCGCTGTATGGAAATGTGTGTTTATAGCCAAATTTTGAGGTTTGCAGGGAATCGTGGGTAAGAACAGGTAGTGGGTGCCATGCAAGCCAAACTGCCCTGGGTCCCCATGGTGCCTAGTATCCAGAAATGGCTGAGTTTTTGTAGGTTTCCGTGGGTGGCTGTAAAGCCCAGGACCAAATTTTGCAACTACCCTCTGTAGTGTCTTGTGAGTTAGAGATAACGAGACCCTTCTGGTTCATGGCGGACTCTGTAGGACAGTGACATAAAGTGCATGGTTGTGGGTGATGGAATTCACGATGTATAATGTTCAGTTAATTGTTACACACTGAGGAATAAAGACGTGTAGTGCCAAGCTCCGTGTGCGGAATGATCATTTACAAGTACCCGGGCTGGGGTAGGACGCTACAGCTGGCGACAAGATAGGGGATTACGTAAACCCCGCGTCCCAAAGAACTGAGAGTGCTCTCCCGGAGAGTTTGCCTTGGTCCAGCAAACTGCTTGTGCATGCCACGTGTGCCTCAGCCGAACGAGAATCAGTGGTTGGCATATGTGGAGTCAAAGCAATGCTCCAGCCAGTGCAAGGTCTGTGAAGAAAGTGAGGGCCTTACAGAAAGTTTGTTTGTCGTCAGCTAGAAATTTGCCTATAAAGTCGAGTTAATGTACCATAACATGCCACAGAGCAGTCATTCATACAGTGCAACAATGCTAAAGGCAGCAACAACCAGGTACAGAGAAGCACTAGAGGCTATGCTAGCCGAGTGCAAGGAAGCACTAAAAGCAGAGACAATTCTAACATGAAGAAACGCTAAAGGCAGTGACAACTAGGTGTGGAAACTGCAGCGAGCGGCGACAGCTAGGTGCAAACGAACACTGTGAGCAGAAGCAGGTGAACTCAAAGAAGTGCTGAAGGCAGTAGAAACGGGAAATAACCATCACAACGCAGTCAGCAACATACTACATTTACAACGCAGTCATTACAACGCAACTGCCTTTACATCGCATGCCATTACAACGCATGTCACTACAATGCATGCAATTACAACGCATGTCACTACAACGCATGCCATTACAACGCATTACCCCTACACTATCCAACACTTACCCTACTGTTGCACTCACTGGAGTGGGAATAGTAATTTTTACACCTACACTATCCAACACTTACCCTACTGTTGCACTCACTGGAGTGGGAATAGTAATTTTTACCCCTACACTATCCAACACTTATCCTACTGTTGCCCTAAAAGTATTATGCGTTGTAATGGAATGCGTTGTAAATGTAGTTTCTAAAAATGCGTTGTGATGGCATGTGTTGTAAAATCATGCGTTGTAATGGATGTTGCGATGTAAAAACCGCGTTGTAAAGGCATGCGTTGTAAATGTTTGCGTTGTAACGTGTCCTATTCGTAGAAACCCGATACAATGCAAAGAGGTGAGAAGGGTGAAGAACCCATGCAGGAAACAAAGCCGTTACTCACCGCAAAAAAAGAAGACACCGCCTTACAGCCGTGGAGCAGGTGCGAAGACTCAAATATCAGTACACGGCTAGTGCGTGACAAGGGTGCCGGTACAAGCTGGCAGCAGACACCAGCGGAGCATGTTCTGCTCCGGGTAGCAGGAAGGTCCACAGGTTATGATACTGCTGCATTCCTAAAACCACTGCTTCCCTTCGACACCTCCAAAAGGCAAGATATATGTGACAGATGGATTGCCTGGATCGAAAATGTTGATGATTTTGTTGATGCGCTCGAAGAAGCGAATGATGAAAAGATCATTAAATACCTAAGAATTTGGCAGTTGACGGAGTAAAGGAAGTGATAAAGAAAATACCACAAGGTGATGTAATGACATACCGTCAAATCAAAGAAGCGTTAAACACCAAGTTCAATCCAATGCCAAATGTCAACTATGAAAGGTACAGGTTTCAGTCAGGAAAGGCAGAGAGCTGGTGAAATGATGGATGAGTTTGTAGAAAGACCTGATTTGCCCATAAAGCATTGCAAGTTCAATGAGTTTAACGCTGAAGAGGCTATGCATCTAGGAGTAATAGATGGCTGCCTCTCAAATTCCTTCAGACGATGAATGCTGAAAGAAACATTCAGCTTGGCCCAAATACTAGGAGAGAGCTGACGGACAGGCAGCTAACATGAAAGCCAGAACAGCCCAAAATGAATCAGTGCTGAGTGTGAAAAGTTAGTCGAAACACAAGGCAGAAGGCCATAAAGTAATGTCTCCAAAGAAAAAGAAGCTGCGTTTCCTATGTGGATTTTCCTTTCCACATGAGGGTAGCTGTCCCACCACTGGCAGGTATGCAAAGATTATTAGAAAGAGAAATATTTTGTAACAGTCTGCAAAGTGAGAGAAAGGTCAAGTGCATCATGTCAAGAAAACAAAATGGATGCCAGAAAGTTCCAGATGCAACATTCTACGCACACCCACAAGGCCAAGCGGAAACATTAGTTGAGGCAAGTAGAAACTGAAGGATGATGACTCTTGTCAAATTCTTTGTCTGAAGGTTTGTCACCATTATTTTCGAGCAACAAGGAAGAAGATGGGTGTGTGAGTCAATGTTGACTGCTGAACGACATGCACATGTAGGATTAGGTTCTTGCAAGGAAGAATGCCAGTCAAAACTAGGCCAAGTAAAAGTGCTAAAATTCCTTTGGACACTGTCCCAAGATCACACTGAAATGAATGGGTGCTCCATACTTTTTATCATAGACAGTGGTGAATTGATAAATATTATGCCAGTGGAAAAGTACAATGAACTGTCTCCAGTGCCCAGTTAACTCTATCGAAAACCAAAGTGTAAATGTGGGCTGCTTCGACGCCACTGCAAAGTCAATGTTCATTCATAGACACTGTGAAGCATAAAAATATGAAAGTACAAGTGCCAATTCATGTCTTGCCCGGCACTTCATCAAGTGCATGTTTACTCAGTTTCAGTATTGCTGCTGAGATGGGGCTGATTTCTATCAACTACCATGCCAACGCCTATCGTGAGATAGTGAATCAGTTTCCGTCATTGTTTTATGCATTAGGAGGACTTAAGACCATGAAAATGTAGCTTCACATAAAGGAGGACATTCGTGCTGTTGCTCAATGACATTGTCAAATTGCTTTCCATTTACAAGAGGCTGTTGAGAAAGAACTTGATACCTTATTAAAGCATGACATCATTGAGCGATCCACTGGTCTGATATCATGGGTATCACCCATATTGGTAATGCCGAAAAAGGATAGTGGGGGAGCTGTGCACATCTGCGTTGATATGCGCCAAGCAAACAAGGCGATTGAAAGAGAATGAGTTTCATGTCATCTCATTGTCAACATGACTACACAGCAGAATGGAGCAAAAGTCTTTTCCCACTTTGATTTATACAAAAGGTATCACCAGTTCAAACTGGTATGAGAATTGCAAGTACATTACTACCTTTGTAACTCATGTTGGTTTGTTTTGATATCAAAGGCTAAGTTTTGGAGTGTCGTCAGCTGACGAAATGTTTCAGGATATCACTCCTCACATAATACAGCCAGTCACAAATACTTTCAATTACAATGATGACATACTAGTTTTTGGTGCCACACAAAAGGAATATGATAAAGCTCTTACACAAATGTGTTGTATACTTGTTGATGCCGGTCCCACTTTAAATGTGGCAAAGTATGAGTTTCATCAAACCAAAATCAAGTTCTTTGGCCATGTCTTTTCTGATGGGGGAATGACTCCAGACCCGAACAAAGTACAAGCCTTGTCATACACTTCTCCCCCACAGGATGTAACTATGCTGAGATCCTTCCTTGGTATGGCCAGTTACTGTTCAAAATATATACGTGACTTTGTAACTGTAAATGCCCCTTTGAGAGTCTTAAGGAAACTAAATGTCCCATTTAATTAGTCAAGTGAATGTAAAAAAAGCTTTAAGAATATCAAGCATACAACTGAGAAAGCAACTGAAACAGCATCATTTGAACTGAAATTGCAGACTGAGGTTGTTGTTGATGCGAGACCAGTGCAGTTGGGTGCTATCCTTGCCCAGCACACTGGACATCCTAATGTCCCATGACACATTGTGACTTATACTAGCTGAAGTTTGTCAATGACAGAACATGCTTATTCACAACCCGAAAAAGAAAGCCTAGCTGTAGTGTGGATTTGTGAAAATTTTAATGTGCTCCTGTATGGAAAACATTTCACAGTTGTTACTGACCCCCAAGCATTGCTCACCATTTTTGACAATCCTAAAGCCAAGTTGCTCTCTCGCATTCAGAGGTGGGGGTTGGGATTGCAGTAGTATGATTACACAATTGTGCATCATCCAGGAAAAGATCAACACCCTGCTGACTACTTCTCACGTGTTCCAATACAGTGTCATGGCACTACTTCTAAAAGGACTGATGCCTATGTTAACTTCATTGTGAAGTCCAGTACAAATGCTGACATATCGGTAGAACAAATCATTGCTGCCACGAGTACTGACAGGGATTTTCTAATACTCAAAGACATTATTACATAACAATCATGGCGAACACATACTAGACCTCTTCATTGCGACCTTGAATACCAGAAATTCAACAATGTGCAAGAAGAACTTTCAGTTACTCCAGAAGGTATCAACTTACAAGGGTCAAGAATTAACATACCAAGAGTCTTTGACAGCAAGTTAATGAACTAGCTCATGAAGGACACTGTGGGTTATTGCTACGAAACAAGCTTTACAGAACAAGTGTGGTTCCCCAATCTTGAAGAAAGAGTTGAGAAAGAGTTAAAGGCATGTCATTTGTGCAACTGTTTGTCATCTAAGACAACCCCACATCCATTAAATATGTCTGTTCTCCCAAAGTATGCATGGGAGAAGATTGCAATTTCATTTCTTTGGACCCCTTGACAATGGACATCATCTAGTAGTAATTGTTGACAAATATTTCCGTTTTCCTCTAGTGAAAGATATGTCGTCAACTACTCATAATGGAGTCATTTAGAAACTAGAAAGTATTTTTGCAACTTGGGGTGTATCGTTGATTTTAAAATCTGACAATGGCCCACCTTTCAACAATCAGGAATGTTAATGCTTTCTCACTCATTTAAATTTCAAGCATCTGAAAAGCACACCTCTCTGACCACAGGCGAATTGTGTGCTCGAGAAATTTATGAATAGCCTCAAGAAGACCGTTCAGCGCGCTGCGCAGGAAAAGCTCAAACTCAAATCAGTTCTTCAGTCTAATCTTCGTGCACACAGATCAACTACCCATTCTACTACGGTTGAGAGCCCTTCCCCCTTAATGTTTATGAGAGCCATGGGAACCAACTTGGTACATTGGACCAAAGCGAGATCTATTGATGCTGATAAACTTTGAATCAATGATTTGTCTTACAAATGCAAAATGAAGACCTATGTGGACAGGCGTCGCTGTGCTTGAAGGATTATGTTCAATCGAGGAGACCAAGTCATCATCAGGCGGAAATGGAAATGCAAGTCTGATGGTCCTTTTGATGCTGACCCACTGAGGGTTGTAACCAGTAAAGGACACATGGTGACTGCTCACCAGGTCACAATTCTGCAAATGCCAGTTTTAGAAAGTTGACATTTTCTTGTTCCAACTATTTGGTGCCTGAAGCCTGTATCCTGGGTCAAATGACTAGGTGTAGCTGGCAGTTAGTCTTTGTGTATTACTCCAAGACAGTGAGACAAAGGGGAAATAGGTGTTGGCAGGATGGGCCATCTCTGACTTGATAGAGGGGAGTAGCTGTCACCTACCACACTTACACATCACAAAGGCTCTGCTTCATCACACTAACAGAGGGTTTGCAAATAGTCTTTTGTGTCTCCAGACAAGCTGGGGCCAGGGCCGGGAGGCAGGAAATTCCAAACTCGTCTGGGGGTGTCAACCTTGAAAATCTTTTCCTACTTCAAAGCTGGCACCAAATATAAATATTGGACCCTCAGACCCAACTCTTCGGTACACTTCTGGCCCTGTCAACGACTCAGAAGGACTGCTGTGCTGCTCTGCAGCAAGAAGGACTGCTACTCTGCTGCCCTGCTACCTGAATGAGAAGGACTGGAACTCAAGGCTAGGTAAAGTACATTACACGAGATGCTTCGCATTTAAAGCACCTGTCTCGACGTTTGCTAACTCCAGATGTCAGGAGTGAGACTTGTCCACCTGAGAATCCTGAGAGCCCAATGACTGTACCGATGTCTCTGTCACCAGTGCTAGTCATGGACACTTCTCCAGTATGTCCACTGCCTCACATGAACAGATCTGGTAGATTGATTCGAGCACCAAAACGACTTATTGAAAAGTTGTTATGTATAAATGCATTATTGGTACTTTTATTTAACCAAGGGGGAGATGTCATTTTTTGTGAGTTAGAGGTGACGGGACAATTCTGGTTCCTGAAGGGCTCCGTAGAACAGTGATGGAAGTGTGTGGGTGGTGGAATTCATGATGCAGAATGTTCAGTTAACGGTTACACGCTGAGGAATAAAGAGGTGTAATACCAAGCTCCATGTGTGGCGTGATCATTTACAAGTACCCGGGCTGGGGTAGGACGCTACACCCACATTGGGAAAAAAGATTGATTTTGATTGGGAAAATTTGATCTCAAAGTTGCACTTTGGGGCCTTTCCTGTCATGGGCGGTATACCAAACCACACAAGGGGGGCACTGTTTGTATCAGGAGAAGTGTGAGAATGCTGACTTGTAAAAAATGTGTGGATCCCGGCAGATTACGAGACTTTCTCTCACAGAAATATGAGGAAGATATGTGTTTTTAACCGAAGATTGAGGTTTGCTTAGCATTATGGGTAAGAAAAGGTAGTGTAGGCCGCACATGCCAGAAGACTCTGGACTCACCTGTGTGTGCAGTTTTCAGAAATGTCTGGGTTTGTTAGGTTTCCCTTAATGGCAGTCCAGCCCAAGCCCAAAATCCACTTCTACCTATATCGCAAAAAATGGATGATTTTGATTGGGAAAATTTGATCTCTCATGCTGCATTTTGGGGCCTTTCCTGTCCCAGGGATGAGGCCCACCCACACACGAGAGGTACCGTTTCCTTTCTTAGTTTTTCTCAGCAAATTTAACTTCCTTTTACCTCTAATTTCTCTTCTTGAATATAGTTATTTAATTCTTTCACGTACACCCATCTCCTTTGTGGCATCACTTACTGTATCCCTTGTTGTCATCTCTTCTGATCAAATCAGCTGCATTTCCCCTTCTTTCATCCAGCAATTGTCTATGACTTTATACTGTTTTCCTCAATATATGTACTCGCTAATACCCATGAAATGTGTTAGTGAAAGTGACAAACCAGACAAAAATAAATAAAAATGCAAAACCATGAATAAGTTCACCAAAGAAATTCCAAACAGTGAAGTAAACAGATGAAAAATCCAGTTGGGGCTCACAAGTGGCGTCATAATGTGTCAGTCAGTGCCTGGCAACTGTCACTTAGAGGTAGGTCTATTGCACATTCCAAAAAGTTTCATGATGTCTCCTGAACAGTAGAGCAGGCATCCCCTATCTCTGTGATGCTGGAACAATGAAGCTTGCATCAATAGGTCATTTTTCATTGATGTAATGCAGGGATTCTCAAATGGATGGGTGACGCAAGCCCCTGGGGCCAGCAGAAGGTGGTGATATGGTTGGCTTTAGCAGGGGTAGTACAGAATAATCATTACAAGTTTCAAGATGCTGAAAATTGAGGTACCTGGTTCACGCTGCGAATGAAGTTGCTTAACTAAAACTACATAGGGTTAGGACCAAGAAAATGTGTTAACTGTCAGGATAATATCTCTGGCATTTTACGGCATTTTAGGCAGTTATTAAAACGTAATGTTCAAAAGAAATTAGGGTGAATCAGGTGTAAAGTGTATGAAACATCCAAGAATTGAGCATAGCTATCCGTGGTGGAGCCGGTGCAGTGATACCAGGGTGCAGGGTGTGGAAGGGTCCATCCTGCCCTATACCAGCTGCCTACCGTTATTTTACAAGCCGTCCGCTTATTTCCTTTTCTGCAAGCGACTGCCTTTGGCCTGGCTGCCTCAGTTTACTCGAGGGGGTTTTGATTTCCATGAACACTGGAAATCAACAGATTTTCTTTCAGATGCACAGCCAGCTGTATTTCAGCGGCTGGGTGGTCTGCCATTGCTTCCTTTGAGCTGAGCTGTTTTATTAATCGGGCGAGTGCAGCGTCAGTCAGCCAATTACAAAGCACCTCAGCTCAGTCTCAAGCCACGAGTGAGTTGATGCAGGTGGAGCATTTCCAACATGGACAATGCGGCTCACCGACTCGACACTCCCAAAGCAGAGACCGCTCCAATTATACAAGAGCCTGTCTGCATGTGGTGCGATGGGATGCGAGGAGAAAAGAGAGCGGGTAGCTGTCAGCTTGTGCAGCAGGAAGCTGAGTTGGGCGCACTGCTAAAGTGAGAGAAAGTTGGGGCGGCTGGTTGCAGCTCAAGTACCGGTGTTACCCGTTGCGTCTGTTTGCCTTCAGGCTAGGCCCCTGGCATCATTCAGGGTCATGTATGAGTGACGTGGAGCCGCAGTTAATGTCTAACTTTATCGCACTAGTAACAAAGGTTTGACATGTGGCCTAATTGTATATTCAGATGCATTAAGAAATCCTGAATTTTTTTACATGATCAGTTCAAAATACATTTATAATGCTGTATTTCTGATAACTGACAACACAATGGGTGGCACACAAAAGACCACAATTCTGGCTTGAAAAGTAACTTCTAAAAATACAACTGTTTTTGTTAGCAGTCTTACATATCCACAATTGTTGCTGTCTGTTTTTTTCCGATCTGTGTTGCTTCATTCACTAGAATTAAAAGTGCCGTAAGCCACAAATGTACCCACTCAATGGGGGCATGAGGTAATTCTTGAAATGCCCGACAGGTGCAATCGTGCGCATGCACAGCTAGCCTGACATCAATTGCGTTATTCTTGTTACATAAAGTTTCCAAAAATACACTAATACGTCACATCATGTAATTAAATGCCGTTCGTGACAAATATTTACGATCCAAAATGAATACAGATAAAATACAGCATCAAATGGCAGTTTTGCATTTTTCCTAATTGCGCGTAATTTTGCTGAAATTTTAAGGAATTACACAAAAGCAAATTACGCAAATTTTGCACACCCCTAATTACCACCACACTCATAGCTCCTGCTACTTCTCACAAACTTTGCACTGGAGAGCACTGTTTCTCGGGACTCCACAGATTCAGTCAGGCACATCTGCTGATCGTGTGAGATGAGGGCGGTGGAAAAGAGGACAATGGAGGGACAGAAAAGATACTGCTTCTTGGAAATTGGGTTAGTGGTTGAGGAGAGTGAAACCCTTCTCAAGCAGCAACCACAATTCCTGTCAGGGTGAAGTCACTAACAACCCCAAATTAACCTGTACTCAGCCCTCTGTTAGCTTGGCACAAAGCAGTCAGGCTTAACTTAGAGGCAATGTGGAAAGTATTTATGCAGTACTTCAAGCAGTAATTCAGTGAAAGCACAACACAAGAAAAACCCCACACCAATACAGAAAAATTGAGTAACATTTAATCAATTAAAGATGTAGGTGAGCATAATGCCTAAAAGCACACAGTGCCAATTGTGGTTATCTGGTCACGCCGGACAGAAATACAGTCACAAGTGCAGGCCAATCACAGTAGAGCACAGGCTGGGTACAGGGACCAGGGGGCATATCTACAAGGGCTTTATCTCCGTTTTTCTGGCTTTAAAAGCCAGAAAAACGGAGATAAAACTATCGCCCTATCAACAAGAGGGTGCTAACATGCATAATCGCATGTTAGCACCCTTTTTCCCGACGCCCCCCTTTGCATCTCTAATGAGATGCAAAGTGGGCGTCACTGGGCGTACCCCGGATGGACTGCCTTGCAAATATCGCTGATGTTCACATCGCGATATTTACAAGGCAGCCCATAGGATTTTAGCAGACGTTAGATTTTGGCGAAAACGGCCGTTTTTGCCAAAATCTAACGTCTGCTAAAATCCTGACTTACCTATGTTAGACATAGGGGGTGGATTATGCTGATACGACCACAGGGTCGTATCAGCAAGGTTATCGTCGTTTTGCAGGGAACATCGCTGGAAAACCAGCGATGTTCCCTGCAAAACGGCGATAACCTCGCTATCTCTGGAATTTTTATCGCCCTGGGGAAACGCGTTGTTAATAACGCGCTACCAGGGCGATAAATACCAGAGATAGCCTGCGTTAGGGAATTCGTCGCTCAGCACGGCCAGCGATAATTATCGCTGGCCGTTGATAATATGCCCCCAAGTTAGGCCCACTAAAAAAAAAAGTACCTTAAATCCGTGTTGTGGAGCACTGCAAGCAGTGGCGGCTCGCAGAGGGAGTGCTGCGGGGCGGGGCAGGGGAGGGGCTGGGTGGGGGGTAGTGGAGTCGGACATACGACGGGCAGGAGTAAGGTAAGTAAATAAATAAATAAAACTATTTACCTTGCGCTCGCTGCATCGCCGAGTTGGCGATACAGCGAGCGCAAGGTAAATAGTTTTATTTATTTATTTACTTAGTTTACTCCTGCCCATCGTATGTCCAACTCCACTACCCCCACCCAGCACCGCCCCGCCCCACTGCCCCACAGCACTCCTTCTGCGAGCCGCCACTGATTGCAAGATCCCTCGTCGAGGATGGATCACACAGCTACGGTCCCAAAGAAGCTCCAATGGGAGGTCCTTCATTCGAGATGCATTGCACAGAGGTGGGTCAGATGAAGCCGTTGACCGATGCTTGAGATGCGAAGTCCTGCGTTGGGAAGGTGTCACACAGCAGCAGTTCTGAGAAGCTGAGGGCTACAATGCGAGTTCCTGTGTCGGAGATGCATCGCGCAGTGGCTGTTCTAATACTTAGCTTCGAGGCGATGCATCACGCTGCGGCGGTTCTGCCCAAAAGGCAACATCTGGGCTGGCAGAGCACCTTTAGGCCCATTTCCAAGGGTCTAGGACTGGGGTGGCACCACTGTTTTTGGGGGAGCAAGACTCACAGCAGACAGAGTTTAGGTGCTGGGTTTAAGGAGGTTGGAGCCTTTTCTGTCCCTGAGGCTCTGATCAGAATGCCAGCCACCTAGCCTTGAGTTCCAGTCCTTCTCATTCAGGTAGCAGGGCAGCAGAGTAGCAGTCCTTCTTGCTGCAGAGCAGCACAGCAGTCCTTCTGAGTCATCGACAGGGCCAGAAGTGTACCGAAGAGTTGGGTCTGAGGGTCCAATATTTATATTTGGTGCCAGCTTTGAAGTAGGAAAAGATTTTCAAGGTTGGCACCCCCAGACGAGTTTGGAATTTCCTGCCTCCCGGCCCTGGCCCCAGCTTGTCTGGAGACACAAAAGACTATTGGCAAACCCTCTGTTAGTGTGATGAAGCAGAGCCTTTGTGATGTGTAAGTGTGGTAGGTGACAGCTACTCCCCTCTATCAAGTCAGAGATGGCCCATCCTGCTAACACCTATTTCCCCTTTGTCTCACTGTCTGGGAGTAATACACAAAGACTAACTGCCAGCTACACCTAGTCATTTGACCCAGGATACAGGCTTCAGGCACCAAATAGTTGGAACAAGAAAATGTCAACTTTCTAAAACTGGCATTTGCAGAATTGTGACCTAAAATCCAACTTTACCATTACATAGGTGTTAGAAATGGGTGTCTCTAGTTGGCAGATGTAGGAGAGTAGGATCTGCCTCTTATGTTGCCCCCACTTTTTTTCTGATGTTTACACTGGTTTCTGGCTATAGTCGGGCTGGGTCCCTGCTAATCAGGGCTCCAGCCTCTCTGTTCTCTCTAAACGACTTGGAGTGCACTCTAGGTGCACTAGTGATTGGATACTGTGGTACCTTATGAGTCCCTAGTATATGGTACCTTAGGTACCAAGGGCATAGGTACTTCACAGGCCTACCAGGGGCTGAAGCATGTATTATGCCACCCCTGGGAAGCAGACTAAATCTGACACCACAGGTCTGCTACTGCAGCCTGGGTAAGGTGGTGCATGCACCCCTTACTGTGGTATGGGCTACCTATACCACTACATACATACACACATACAAACCTATAAGTCACTCCTATGGCAGGCCTTATCAATCCTGAAGGCGGAGTGCTTGGTTCTTATGTGGGAGGGTGTCCCTGCATGAGCAGAGCCCCTCTGCAGCGTTCAGAAATCCTTCTCTGATGCTGTTTGTAGTGCAGCCTGACCATATACTCTTAAGCGCATTATAACCTTGCGTTAAATGCTAACTTTGGGATGGCTGCACGGAAACATGTCATGTTTGGTGTCAAACATCTTGGAATTCTACCCCCCCGCCAGTTCTGGCGGCGGGGGTAACATTCCACCCTTCTAGAGGGAGAGACATGTACACACCGGCCTAACCGGTAACTTCTTTCCAGAGCCCTGGTATCACAAGATGGATGCCACCAGTCACAGACACTGGGCTGCCCTCCTGCTGATGACCAAAACTCACAGTGGAGGAAGCCCAACAATAGATATCCTGTCGCAAGGGGGTGTGACCACCTCCCAGACAGGGTTTAGTGTATTGGGGCTGGGTGGGTGCACTCTTAGAGTGCTTTGAAGTCCTGCACTGGGGGAGCAGAAGGCTCCTCTGTGCATACCACAGTTCAAACCGGCTCAGGGGCTACCTGCCCCTGCTCTGGCTTGAAACTGGACAAAGGGAAGTGGGTGTAGCCACCCACTTCCCTGACCCTCCCATAGGTGGGGTCATAGAGCTAGTCCCTCCCTTCTTTTTAGTATAAGAGGGGGAACCTTGGCATTGCAACCCAGATCTCCCTGGACGACGCTCTACAGAAGAATCCTGGACCTTCGACGTTCCACTACCTTTGGAAGACTGAAGAATCTCCCTTGGAGTCAAGGAGTGACTCCCCTGCTTGGCAAGCACCAAAAACTACAACGACGGTCGCAAACTACACCACTCCCGCTGGAGCCTGAAGTCCCTGCAGCCCAGGAAGAGGATTTCCTGACTTCTCCAAGGCCATCGTGAGTCCCCAGTGAAGCTGAGGCAAGTGAACCCCACGAGCGACGAGGAACCGCAGCCCCTGGGTACCGTGCACTATTGTCGAGTGCAACCCCTTCACGACGTACTACGAACTTGTGCTTTGGACCACGTGTGGTCCCAGCTTCTAGCAGAGATCCCTCCCGAATTCAGAGGCCTACACTGTCCCGAGTGACCATGGGCCCCTGTTGAGTGGATCCTCCCCAGGTGTCTTTGCGATCCCCTGCCAGCCGGCTTGTGGGTCCCCAGAAGACTTTCCAACAAAACCAAAGGGCTCCCCTGGTTGCTCCAGGCCTGCCCTGACCTACCCTTGCTGGGTAAGTCCCCCAGACCTTGCTGGTCTGCACCATTGACTTTTCCTCATCACCACGAGACTTGCTGCTACCAAGGCTTGTTGGCTCCAATCGAGTCGCCGACACCTCAGTAAGCTGCAGACGTTGTGGGACACACCGAATCCAGCTCCTGGTCATCATCGACGCTGCCTGGACCACGTGGTCGAAGAGTCAAGACACTGCATCCGTCCCCTGTGGGTCTCCTACAACTACCTGGGGTGGTTCTTTGGGGTCCCTCGATTCTAAATGCTCTAGACCACGGTCTAGCCAAGATAAGATTGTGATATTTACTTGTGCTAACTTATTTTGATAAAACATTGATTTGTACATATGTTCCTGACTTCTAATCTCATAAAGAGATTAGTAGAGAGTTGTTTAGTAATAAATACATATATATTTGATATATATACCTGTGTGGTGTCTTTTCATTTGGTGATTCAAGAGATTGTGTGGTAAAACAAGCTGCTTTACATTCCTCCAAGACTTAGTCTGAAGGCTGCTCTCCACAGCTACCACTAGGATAGCTTTCTATAAAGGTTGTCTTAAACCTACCTACCATAAGAGTCGAATTGGACTGGTGCAAGGTGTCCACTTTAATTAGTGAACAGCATATACCAGGCCAACTTCTCACATTGGTGGCAGCGTGTGGGATTCCAGCTTGCTATTGTTTTACCAGAAAATCTCTATTTGAATTACTTACTGAAAACCACTATAGGTACTCAAGGTACATATAAAGTCAAGCTTAGTATCAATAAGTTCTACTGAACTTAGAGCTGTGTGCCAAGGGATAGCACACCCTTTCTATAGCTCAAGCTAGGACCAGTAGGCCACAAACTAGTGTAGGTAGTACAACACTGCACAACACTAGAATGTCCTTAAGGGATGGACCCAGTGGATCCACCCAGCTTCAGTATAAGGACATGACTTTCTTTGACTTGAAAGCCATGTGTGCTGAGAGGCACCTGAAGATAGGACAGAGTCCCTCCACACTACACCTGATAGATCTGCTGACAGCAGATGATCTTAGATTAGCTCTAGGAGCTAATGGGTCTTGTTAGAATTGGGGGTCTCTAGTTGGCACAGGTAGGTACTTGTGACAAATAGGGACCCTCGCCTCTAGTCAGGGTAAAGGGGTACACTCCTAAAATAACCCCTGCTCACCCCCTTGGTAGCTTGGCACGAGCATACAGGCTTATCTCAGAGGCAGTGTGTAAAGCATTTGTGAACACATACAGTAATCTAGTGACAACACTACAGATGGACACCACACAAGGTTTATATCAAAAATAAGTATTCTTTATATAGATTTAACACAAGACCATAAACTACAAAAATCCACAATACTGTACTTAAAATGGTAGGTTTAGCTTAGTTCTCTTCAGTTCTTAAAATGCGACACTTTGAGTCAATGTACCTTACGATGCGTCACGTTTCTACAACGAAAGTGTTGCAGAGATGGAGATGCGACAAAGTTCTGGTGCAAAGAAATAAAGACGTCAAGTTCTTCCTGATGCGGGACGAATTGGACTGGTGCAAGGTGTCCACTTTAATTAGTGAACAGCATATACCAGGCCAACTTCTCACAGCAGAGGTAGGTACCTTTGTCCAAATAGGGACCCTTGCTTCTAGTCAGGGTAAGGGGGATACACTCCTAAAATAACCCCTGCTCACCCCCTTGGTAGCTTGGCACGAGCAGACAGGCTTATCTCAGAGGCAGTGTGTAAAGCATTTGTGAACACATACAGTAATACAGTGAAAACACTACAAATGGACACCACACTAGTTTAGAAAAATAAGTAATCTTTATCTAAACCAAAACAAGAACAAATGACAAAAATCCACAATACAGTATTAAAAAAACTTTCAAATGGTAGAAATAGTTCAGTTCAATGCAAGTTGTAAATGCAACACTTTTCTCACAAAGTACCTCAGATGCATCACGCAAAACAAACAAAATGGCCACAAGGAAGGTGATGTGTCGGTTTCTTACATGCAGGGAAGGTAATGCATCGGTTCCTTGCTTCAGGGGAGGTGATGCATCGGTTCCTTACTGCAGCGCAGGGGAGGTGATGCGTCGGTTCCTTACTGGAGAGGTGGTGATGCGTCGGTTTCTTACTGCATGGGGAGGTGATGCGTCGGTTTCTTACTGCGTCCCCCAACGATGCAACAGTCTTGGCCCCTCGATGCGATGCGTCGATCCGGTATGATGCGCAGTTTCGTGCAGCCGCACAGCAGGCTTGCGTCGGGATCGGTGCAGTGATCTCAGACTTCGGAGATTGTTGCTTCCGATGCGTCGTGCGGCGATTTCTCGAGCCGCGGCAGGCACTGCCACGGTTTCTTCGGCGATGCGTCAGAACAGGTGTGGAAGCGACACGCTTCTTCAATGTTGCGTCAATTTTCCAGCTCCCAGCGACAAACAGCCTCTAGCGGTCGTAAACAGCAGCAGGCACCTCTTTGCAGGTTGGAATTCCCAGCAAGGAAATTCAGGGGAGCTGGTGGTGAAGTCTTTGTGTCCCTGAGACTTCAGAACAGGAGGCAAGCTCAGTTTCAAGCCCTTGGAGATCTTTTCTTCAAGCAGGTGACAAAGCAAACCGGTAAGTCCTTTTTCTCCTTTCTTTGGCAACAAGCAGCCACTGCAGGCCAACCCCAGACAGCAAACAGCACAGGGGCAGTACTCCTCCTCAGCTTATCCGGCTCTTCTCCTTGGCAAAGGTTCCTCTTGATTTCCCAGAAGTGATCTAAAAGTCTGGGGTCTGGGCCCCTCTTTTTATACACCAAAATCCTTTGTTCTCTGAAGGCAGGGAGTGTCTGTACCCAGCCAAAACCAGTTATGTCCTCACTGGTGCAGCTTCCTGGCAGGAGGTAGAGACAGCACTGTTGAAGGCAGACCAGGCCCATTCAGGTGAAAGGAAATCTCCTCCCACTACTCTAAATGCAGCCCAGGTCTATTCAGCCCTTTCCTGACCCACCTAGACTATCCAGAGCCACTCCTGCTCCCCAGCCCTCTGTCATCCAAATGCAGCCCAGGTCTATTCAGCCCAGCCCTTACTCATCAGACTTCTGGAGCCACTGCCCCTCTCCAGCACCGTCATCCAAAAGTCAGACATGCAATACACAAACCTAGCAAAGGCACACTGGATGGTTAGGGAAGAAAAGACCTACTTTCTAAAACTTGTATTTTCAAACACAGAATGCAAAAATCACCCTCACTAAAAGATGCACTTTAACATTCTGAGTTCAGGCATACTAAACTTTATTTTCCTATGTTTTCCCCAGGGCCAGTTATGTTTATAAGATGTTATAAACAACTCCCCATTCTGTCCTATGGGAACAGGTAGCCTTTCAATAGTGAAAAACCAAACTTGGCAGTATTTCACTATCAGGGCATGCCAAACACATCAGGGCATGTCCTACCTTTCACATACAATGCACCCTGCCCACAGGGGTACCTGGGGCCTACCTTAGGGGTGACTAATATGTAGAAAAGGGAAGGTTTAGGAATTGGCAAGTGTGTGCACTTGCCAAGTCAACAGGCAGTCCCAGAGTGCACACAGACTCTGCAAGGGCAGGCCAGAGTTACATTTTACAGGCTGCTTCTGTGGGTGGCACAATCAGTGCTGCAGCCCACTAGCAGCATTTGATTTACAGGCCCTGGGCACACACAGTGCACTATACTAGGGTCTGATAAGTAAATCGAATAGCCAATCATGAAAACACCAATCCATAGCAGTAATTTACAAAGGGAGCACTTGCACTTTGGCACTGAACAGCAGTGGCAGAGTGCCCAAAGCATCTAGACCAGCAAAACAGAGTCCAACACACAGCAAAAACACAGGAGGCAAAAAATGCAGGGGAGACCCACGCCAATGGTGCCAGGTCTAACACGTGTCCCCTCCAGCTGAAATGTGGGGCGAACTACCCACCCTCTTGGGAGTTCTCTTCACTAAGGCGGAAAAATCTGGACAGATCATCAGCATTGGCGTGTTCTGTACCAGGGCGGTGTTCTACCGTAAAGTCCATCCCCTGTAGGGAAATGGACCACCTCAACAGCTTTGGATTCTCACCCCTCATTTGCATCAACCATCTGAGGGGCCTGTGGTCTGTCTGAACCCGAAAGTGAGTCCCAAACAAGTATGGCCTCAGCTTCTTCAGCGCCCAGACCACAGCAAATGTCTCACGCTCAATCGCACTCCACCTCTGTTCCCGTGGACGTAACCTCCTACTAATGAAGGCTAAAGGTTGGTCTAGGCCCTCTTCATTCAGCTGTGAGAGAACAGCCCCCAAACCATGCCCTGAAGCATCTGTCTGCACAATGAACTCTTCTGAGAGGTTGGGTGCCTTAAGCAAGGGCGCTGTGCACATGGCAGATTTCAGGGCATCAAAAGCCTTCTGGCAGGCGCCAGTCCAATTCACTTTCTTGGGCTGCTTCCTGGAAGTCAGCTCTGTCAATGGGGCAACAATGGTGCAATACCCCTTGACAAATCTCCTGTAATATCCTGTGAGTCCTAAAAAGGCTCTCACCTCTGTCTGAGTCTTTGGGGGTTCCCAAGCCAGAATGGTATCAATCTTGGGCTGTAGGGGTGCCACCTGGCCGCTCCCCACCTGGTGTCCCAAGTACACCACTGAACCCTGCCCGATCTGGCACTTGCTTGCCTTGATCCTAAGCCTGCCCTCCGCAGCACCTTCAACACTTCCCAGAGGTGGTGCAGATGTTCCTCCCAAGTGGCACTGAACACAGCAATGTCGTCCAGGTAGGCGGCACTGAAATCCTCCAGCCCAACTAACACAGCTAGTTGACCAACCTCTGTAAGGTGGCAGGGGCATTCTTCATCCCAAAGGGCATCACCCAGAATTTGTAGTGCCCATCTGGTGTGGAGAATGCTGACCTCTCTCTTGCCCCATCAGTTAAGGCGATCTGCCAGTACCCAGACGTTAAGTCAAACACACTGAGGTACCGGGCAGCCCCCAACCGATCGATGAGCTCATCAGCTCTGGGGATGGGGTGCGGGTCAGTCCTGGTGACTGAATTGAGCCCTCGGTAGTCCACACAGAACAGGAGTTCTGGCGTGGCACCGGGTGCGGCAGCCTTCGGGACCAAGACCACTAGGCTGGCCCAAAGGCTGTTTGAGGGCTCAATCACCCCTAGCGCTAACATCTTGGAGACCTCCTCCTTGATGCAAGCTCTGACCCTGTCAGTAACTCTGTAAATCTTAGGTTTTACTGGAGGACTGTGCCCAGTGTCCAAATCATGGACGCACCACTGAGTGACACCGGGGGTCAGGGAGAACAGATCAGAAAACTGTCCCAACAGTTGGTGGCAGTCACTTGCTGTTCAGGGGTCAGGGCGGGAGAGAGGATCACACCGTCCACTGGCCCATCTTGTTCCTTTACAGACAGGCGGTCAGGAAGAGGCTCAGTCTCCTCCTCCATTCCAGCATCTGTTGCAAGGAGCATGCTCACTTCGGACCTCTCCAAATGGGGCTTCAGGCGGTTCACATGTAGGACCCGCAAAGGGTTCCTAGGAGACTGCAAGTCCACCAAGTAGGTGACGTTACTCTTGCGCTCCACCACCTCAAATGGTCCGGTCCACTTATCCTAGAGCGCACAAGGCCCCACTGGGGCCATGACCCATTCTTTCTGTCAAGTCTGAAACTCGATCAGAGTGGCATTCTGATCATACCAGCGTTTCATTTCCTCCTGGCTGGCTTCCAGATTCGCCTGAGTGAGTTGTCTGAAGTGCTTAGTCTGGTTTCTGAAGGCCAGCATGTAGCTATATACATCCTGGGGAGGTTTACTGGAAGCTTTCTCCCAGCCTTCTTTCACCAGACTGAGGTCCTCTTACAGGATGCCCATACAGGAGCTCAAAGGGACTGAACCCTAAGGACTTCTGCGGTACCTCTCTGTAAGCAAACAAAAGGCATGGTAAGATGACATCCCACTTATGCCTCATGGGTTCACCAAGACCCATAATCATGCCCTTTAGGGTCCAGTTGAATCTCTCAACCAGCCCATTACCTTGGGGGTGGTAAGGAGTGGTGAATTTATAGGTTACACCACACTCCTGCCACAGGGACTTCATATACTTAGATATGAAGTTGGTACCCCGGTTGGACACCACCTCTCTGGAGAACCCCACACGGGAAAAATCCCCATCAACGCTCGACCCACCATGGGGGCCGTCACAGTCCAGAGAGGGATGGCTTTTGGGTACCAGGTGGCATGGTCCACCAAGACCAGGATAAACCTGTTGCACATGGCTGTCTTGGGATCCAGAGGCCCCACAATGCCAATACCCACCCTCTCAAAGGAGGTGCTGACTACAGGGAAAGGTTGTAGAGGAGCCTTGCACTTCCTCCCACACTTACCACTTGCCTGACAAGTCTGGCAAGACCTACAGTGAGCATCTGAATGCTTGCGCATTTGGGGCCAGTAAAAGTGGGTGACAAGCCTCTCAAAGGTCTTGTCTTGCCCCAAATGCCCTGCCAAAGGCACATCATGAGCCAGACCCAGTAGGAAGGCTCTGAAGCGCTGGGGTACCACCAGCACACGGGCTGACCCAGGCTCAGCAACCTTAGGCTCTCTATACAGGAGACCATTCTCCCAGTATATCCAATGTGACCCGGACTGATCACCTACTGCCTGCTGCCGCAAACCAACAAGAGAAGGGCACTTCTGTATGCTCCTGGCAGAATTCCTCCCTGGAGGTGCCTCCTTCCTGCTGCCAAGGGGTCAGCTCAGGCAGGTCCCCCAGTTCAGCCACTTGTTCCCCTGTAGGCTCCAGGGCATCCCCCTCAAGGTTTGCCTCCTCCTGGACTGTGGGAACTTCGGGGGGCGGTTTCCCACGCCCCTTGCCTCTTTTCTTTCTGGCAGGCACCTGGGCCACTCTTTCAGGCTCCAGGTCCTCTTCAATGCCCTTACTGGCTGCCATGGACGGATTGGTCACACACGCCCACTCAGGCAGACCCAACATCTCTAAATGAGACCTCTGCTCCACCTTCGCCCAAGGGGAGCTCTCCAAATCATTGCCTAACAGACAGTCAACAGGCATGGCTGGCCTCACAGCTACTTTCAAGGTACCCTAGACCCCCCCCCACTCAAAGGGAACCTGTGCCACTTTGCAGAGGCACTCTGAGTTGTCAGCGGCAACTACTGGGTAGAATGTGTCGGGGACCACCTACTCTTCAGACACCAGTCGACAACTGACAGCTGTCACACTGGCTCCAGTGTCGCTCAGAGTCTCCACACTATGGCCATTGATGGTCACCCACTGCCTGTTCATTTTAGTGTTATCAGGCAGATGAGCCCTTGGGACCATCTCACTGTCTCCTAAAGAGACCAGGGACATCTCCGCGGGACCCCCCCACCTTGGGCACCCAACTTCTCCCCCAAGGCTACACTAGCCAGTTCCTGGGGCAGTGCACCAGGGGGTGCGGTGGTAACCGGTTTGGGACACTTAGGATCCCCCCGGAAGTGGCCCACATGACTACAACTAAAACAGGTCTTGGGACCCCTCTGAACAGGCTTACCTGTTGGGACCCATGGTTTCTTTTCAGTGGGAGGCTGGGAACCCTTACCTTTGTTCCCTTGGGGATTACTTTTGGGCCCTTTTTGGAACTTCTTTTGTTTACCCTTGTCCACCCCACTCTTCTTCTGGGGACCCTGCCCACCTTTGGCGGAGTCTCCCAAATGACCTTTGTGGACCCTGGTACTGACCCAGTGGTCCGCCTCCACCGCAAGCTTCCTGGGGTCAGTCAGCTTACTATCAATCAGGTGCTGGCGTAGCTCTGGATAACATCTACTAGACAAGTGCTCCCATGCAACCAAATCATAGAGCCCCTGCAAATCAGTTACCTTGCCACCTTTCACCCATCCATCCAGTGCGCTGGAAAAATAACATACATATTCCACCCAAGTACTTGACTCCAGCTTCTTACAGTTTCTAAATTTCTGCCTATAAAGCTCTGGGGTCAACCCATACCTTGCTATCAAGGCTTCCTTCATGGGTGCATAGGACATCTGATCCTCAGTGGGCAAAGCTAGCAATGTCTCCCTTCCTTCACTGATGAAGCAGCCCCACAACCCAGCTCCCCAATCTCTCTCAGGGACCCGGTGGGACCTCATCGCTACTTCATAAGCCTTAAACCACTGCCCAATGTCCTCATGCTTCATGAAATCTTTGATAACATCTTTGGGAATGTATACCTTTCCTTCCCCATACTCTGATGGT
Source organism: Calotriton arnoldi (assembly GCA_963921515.1). Lineage (NCBI taxonomy): Eukaryota > Metazoa > Chordata > Amphibia > Caudata > Salamandridae > Calotriton > Calotriton arnoldi. The sequence goes on from CAWUFW010002233.1 coordinate 314,535, forward strand.
ATGCTGCCACCAGAGGGATTGATCTTTAAACTCTTTGCTTTCAGATCCAACTCCCTCAACCCTCTCTCATGCTCTAAAAGCATCTTCTTTTCCTCCATGGCCAATTTCTTGCTCTACAACTCCAATCTCTTATTCTCTAAGTCACCCTGGCTCCCCAGCTTGAGCTTAGCAAGCTCCAATTCATGCACTCTGCTTCTCTCCCTGTCCTCCAACTCCTCTGGAGACAGATCCTTTGAAGACACACTGATGCCCACCGTGGAAGGCAACTTCCACCCAGTCAGGCCCAACAGCCCCTCCTGCTGTCCATCTAAATTCTCTCCCTCCACCATAGGCTCCTCAGTCTGATCACTGGCATTCCTTGACTCCAACCAGGCCCCCAGCGCCTTTTGGTATTCCTCCTTTCTGGTGAGGCCTCTCACAGAGATTTTAAATTTTTTGCAGACAGCTTTACGTTGTGGCACAGTGTAGGTATCAACCCTTTCCTCCTCAAATTCGATATCCACAGATGCAATGGATGCTGGTTTACTCATGGTGAAAATTGGCAGTTCTTAAGATGCAAAACATTCCAAGGAAAAAAACTCTACCAAATGTATGTGGTTGCGTAATGGTCTGCACTATATTATTAGTGAACACCAATCACTGTATGTAAGTCACAAATGCAAGTCCAGATCCTCACTGCTGACCACCAATGTTAGAAATGGGTGTCTCTAGTTGGCAGAGGTAGGTACCTTTGTCCAAATAGGGACCCTTGCTTCTAGTCAGGGTAAAGGGGATACACTCCTAAAATAACCCCTGCTCACCCCCTTGGTAGCTTGACACGAGCAGACAGGCTTTTCTCAGAGGCAGTGTGTAGAGCATTTGTGAACACATACAGTAATACAATGAAAACACTACAAATGGACACCACACCAGTTTAGAAAAATAAGTAATCTTTATCTAATTCAAAACAAGACCAAACGACAAAAATCCACAATACAGTATTAAAAATAAGGCTTTCAAATGGTAGAAATAGTTCAGTTCAATGCAAGTTGTAAATGCAACACTTTTCTCACAAAGTACCTTGGATGCGTCATGCAAAACAAACAAAATGGCCACAGGCAAAGTGATGCGTCGGTTCCTTACACGCAGGGAAGGTGATGCGTCGGTTCCTTGCTTCGGGGGAGGTGATGCGTCGGTTCCTTACTGCAGCGCAGGGGAGGTGATGCGTCGGTTCCTTACCGGAGAGGAGGTGATGCATCGGTTTCTTACTGCGTTCCCCAACGATGCGACAGTCTTGGTGCCATGATGCGATGCGTTGATCCGGTAAGATGCACGGTTTTGTGCAGCCGCACAGCAGGCTTGCGTTGGGATCGGTGCGGTGATCTCGGACTTCGGAGATCGTTGCTCCTGATGCGTCGTGCGTCGACTTCTCGAGCCACGGCAGGCGCTGCGAAGGTTTTTCAGCGATGCGTCAGAAACAGTTGCGGAAGCGACACGCTTCTTCGATGTTGCATCGATTTTCCAGCTCCCAGCGACAAACAGTCTCTAGAGGTCCTAAGCAGCAGCAGGCACCTCTTTGCAGGTTCGAATTCCCAGCAAGGAAACTCAGGAGAGCAGGTGGTAAAGTCTTTGTGTCCCTGAGACCAGAACAGGAGGCAAGCTCAGTTTCAAGCCCTTGGAGATCTTTTCTTCAAGCAGGTGACAAAGCAAACAGCAAAGTCCTTTTTTTCCTTTCCTTGGCAGCAAGCAGCCACTGCAGGCCAACCCCAGACAGCAAACCGCACTGGGGCTGTATTCCTCCTCAGCTTATCCGGCTCTTCTCCTTGGCAAAGGTTCCTCTTGATTACCCAGAAGTGATCTAAATGTCTGGGGTCTGGGCCCGTCTCTTTATACACCAAAATCCTTTGTTCTCTGAAGGCAGAGAGTGTCTGTACCCAGCCAAAACCAGTTATGTCCTCACTGGTGCAGCTTCCTGGCAGGAGGTGGAGACAGCATTGTTGAAGGCAGACCAGGCCCATTCAGGTGAAAGGAAATCTCCTCCCCCTACTGTAAATGGAGCCCAGGTCTATTCAGCCCAGCCGTGACTCATCAGACTTCTGGAGCCGCTGCCCCTCTCCAGCCCCTGTCATCCAAAAGCCAAACATGCAATACCCAAACCTAGCAGAGGCACACTGAATGGTTAGGCAAGAAAATACCTACTTTCTAAAAGTGGTATTTTCAAACACAGAATGTAAAAATCACCCTCACTAAAAGATGCACTTTAACATTCTGAGTTCAGGCATACTGAACTTTATTTTCCTCCCTTTTCCCCAGGGCCAGTTATGTTTATAAGATGTTATAAACAAACTCCCCATTCTGTCCTATGGGAACAGGCAGCCTTTCAATAGTGAAAAGCCAAACTTGGCAGTATTTCACTATCAGGGCATGCCACACACATCAGGGAATGTCCTACCTTTCACATACAATGCACCCTGCCCACAGGGGTACCTTGGGCCTACCTTAAGGGTGACTAATATGTAGAAAAGGGAAGTGTTAGAACTGGGGGTCTCTAGTTGGCAGAGGTAGGTACCTTTGTCCAAATAGGGACCCTTGCTTCTAGTCAGGATAAGGGGGTACACTCCTGAAATAACCCCTGCTCACCCTCTTGGTAGCTTGGCACGAGCAGACAGGCTTAGTTCAGAGGCAGTGTGTAAAGCATTTGTGAACAAATACAGTAATCCAGTGACAACACTACAAATGGACACCACACAGGTTGTATTATAAAAATAAGTATCTTTTATATAGATTTACCACAAGACCATAAATGACATAAATAATCCACAATACTGTACTTTAAGGATGGTAGAATTAGCTTGAGTCTCTTAAAATGAAAATGCGACACTTTGAGTTCAATGTACCTTAAGATGTGTAACGCAGGGCAACGGAAAGTGTTGCAGGGAAGGTGATGCGATAGTCCCTTACACGCAAGGACAGTGATGCGTTGAAGATCTGGTGCAAAAGAAACAAAGTGGCATCTTCTTGAGGTTGCGACAACGAAGAGGTGATGCGTGCACGCCCGACGGCCGTGCGGCGATTTCGATGAGTCTTTGGAGCCGCGACAGGCCCTGCGACACGCTTCCCTGGCGATGCGACAGCGTCTGATGCGAGGTCGACGATCTTCTCCTGGGATGCGGGGCGCGCCTCGTGTTGCGATGCGTCAGCGTCTGATGCGAGGTCGATGCTCTGCCCCGGGGATGCGAAGGCGTCTGATGCGACGGCGACACTTTTTCTCCGGTGCTGCGAGGCGCTTCGAAGGATGCGGCGCGCTTCTTCGGGGATGCGCCGGCATCTGCTGCGACGTCGACACTCTTCTCCGAAAATGCGATATTCAGCGGCAGTGGCGACACGCTTCTTCGTGTTGAGTCGCGCTTCCAGCTCCCAGAGACACGCAAGTGTGTCAGAAGGTCCAATTTCCCAGCAAGGGTACACAGGGGGAGCTGGTGGGTGAAGTCTGTTGTCCCTGAGACTTCAGCAGGAGGCAAGCTCTAAAATCAAGCCCTTGGAGATCCTTCACAAGTTGATGAAAGTCACAGCAAAGCAAAAGTTCCTTTCTCCTTTCTTTGGCAGTCAGGCAACCACTGCAGGCAGATCCCTCTCAGTTTAGGGATAGTCTTCTCCTCAGTTTCTTCTTGGTTCCGCTCCTCAGCAAAGGTTTCTTCTTGTTTCCCAAAAGTGATCTAATTTCCTAGGGGTCTGGGTCCCCTTTTTATACACCTTTTCTCTTTGTTCTCTGGAGGCAGAGAGGCCTCTGCCTAGCCCAAAACCAGTTCTGGTCAGTCCTGGAGCACTTTGTTTTTCTGACTCCTTCTTTCCTTTCAGAATGTGGGGCAGAGTGCTCAGCTGCCCGGCAGGAGGTGGAGCCAGCATTGTGGAAGACAGGCACAGCCCTATTCAGACCCAGGTGCAACTCCTCCCTCCACTCTGGATGCAGATCTTTCTATTCAGCCCTGTGCTGACTCACCCTGTCTCCTGTAGCCACCCCCAGCCCCTGTCACTCAATCTCCAGACAAGGAATACACAACCTAGCAGAGGCAGGCTTGGAAGTTTAGGCAAGAAAATACCCACTTTCTAAAAGTGGTATTTTCAAACACAGAATGTTAAAACCAACTTCACTAAAAGATGTATTTTATCATTCTGAGTTCAGGCATACTAAATTCGTTTTTCTACCATGTTCCCTGGGTCAGTTCTGACTATAAGGTGTAATAGTCAGTCTGCCCATTCTGGCCTATGGGGAGCAGGTAGCCTTGCAATAGTGAAAACGAAAATGGCTGTAATTCACTATTAGGACATGCCACACACACCAGGGCATGTCCTACCTTGTACTTACAATGCACCCTGCCCTAGGGCCTACTTTAGGGGTGACCAACATGCAGAAAAGGGAAGGTTTAGGGACTGGTAAGTGGGTGTACTCACCAAGTCGACATGGCAGCCTAGGCTGCACGCAGGCTCTGCAATGGCAGGCCTGAGACACATTTTACAAGCTGCTTCTGTGGGTGGCACAACCAGTGCTGCAAGCCCACCAGCGGCATTGGATTTACAAGCCCTGGGCACACTCAGTGCACTGTACTAGGGACTGACAAGTAAACCAATCATCCAATCATGGAGTCACTAATACATACATCAATTTACAATCTGGAGCACTTGCACTGTGGCACTGAATAGCAGTGGCACAGTGCCCAAAGCATCTAAACCAGCAAAAACAGATCAATAACATTGAATGCATCATCAAAAAATGGAAGAGAGACCCACGCCAAGGATGCCAGGTCTAACAGGAAGGTTTAGGAATTGGCAAGTGTGTGCACTTGCCAAGTCGACAGGCAGTCCCAGACTGCACACAGGCTCTGCAAGGGCAGGCCAGAGTTACATTTTACAGGCTGCTTCTGTGGGTGGCACAATCAGTGCTGCAGCCCACTAGCAGCATTTGATTTACAGGCCCTGGGCACACACAGTGCACTATACTAGGGTCTGATAAGTAAATCAAATAGCCAATCATGGAAACACCAGTCCATAACAGTAACTTACAAAGGGAGCACTTGCACTTTGGCAGTGAACAGCAGTGGCAAAGTGCCGAACGCATCTAAACCAGCAAAACGGAGTCCAACACACAGCAAAAACACAGGAGGCAAAGGCAAAAAATGCAGGGGAGACCCACGCCAATGGTGCCAGGTCTAACAATAGGGTTTTAAAGTACAATTCTTTAGACACCAACCATGATATTCCTACCTGCTCCCGATTGAAAGTTATCACTTATCAAATGTAAGTAGGAAACCCAATATTATCCTATGGGAGAGGCAGGCTTTGCAGTAGTGAAATATGAATTTAAGAGTTTTGCGATACCAGGACATGTAAATGTTCACAGTACATGTCCACCTTTTTGGATACACTGCACCCTACCCTATGTGCTATTTAGGACCTGCCCTAGCGGTGATCTATATATATTAAAAAGGAAGGTTTGGGCCTGACAAAATGTGTTTTTTCCCAGGTTGACATGACAATTTAAAACTTCACACACAGGGAGCAATGGCAGGCCTGAGAAATGTTAAAAGGGCTACTTAAATGGGTGATACAGTGAGTCCTGCAGGCCCACGAGTAGCATTTAATTTACAGGCCCTAAGTACAGGTAGTACCAATTTACAGTACTTTTACTGTAAATAAAATATGGCAATTTGCTGTAAGCCAATTTTATCATGTATATCCACTTTAGTAATGGTCAGCAGTGGTAAAGTGCACAGAGTCCTAGGGCCAACAAAAATGAGATCAGCAAAAATGGAGTAGTAATGCAAATATTTTGGAGGAAGTCAAACCTAAGGCTAACATGTCTAACATGACTAAAGGTAGAAATGCGGAGATAATGACTTGACAGACGTAGCTAAATGATGTAAAAAGGAAGGGCTGATGGATGAGATAGGATGGAACACAGTGCCAGGGAAAGAAAAGATTGGGCACAGAGGGATGGAACAAGACAGAAGAAAATGGGGTGATAACCTGAAAGAGAAAGTTGGAACAGCTATGGTATGAAAGAAGGAGGGAACTGATAGGGTGAGATTGAGGAAGTGTACAGAGTGGTAAGGCGTGAGACAATAAGAGAACTGAGAGACATAGTGAAAGAAAGAGAAAGTGATGGAGAGAAAGAGAAGGTATTAAAACATCGGGTGTGAGAGATGTGGAGAACTGAGGGAAAAGTTAGAAAGAATGAAAGTACAGAGATAAAAATTAGATTAAAAAAAAGAAATGAGAGGGTGAGAGAAAGAAAGCCAACAGTGATGGTATGAGAGAGGAGGAGAGGGCAGAAGGATGGAGAGAGAACATGAAAGATTATAGACTAAAAGGGTGAGAGACAAAGTGGTGTGAGAAATTGGGTTGTTGGTTGAGTGGAGTGTTATCCCTGCTCAAGCAACAGCCACAATCCCTGTCAGGGTGAACCACAAAAGTAATTAATTAATCTGTTCTTAACCCTCTGGTAGCTTGGCACAAAGGCTGCCAGGCCTAACTCAGACCATTAATAATAATGGGGTGACCCAGTATCCCTCAGAACCTGGGAAATCTAGTAGTATGCAACAACAATTGGTTCTGTGGGGAGTTGTATTTCTTTAGCACGAACTTTAATTCATTCACAAATATTTTATAAATAAACAAGGACTGGAAACATATATCAAAATAGAAGAACATAAAAATTGTGGACTTAAAACACAGTTAACATATACACGAATACAGTTGTTACATAAACAGTTATTTTTTTAGGGTATCCCAAAGCAACAGATGCCTTTATCAATGTTTATGTCTCTTAACAGTCCTGTGGCATTATGCAATTCAATATGATTTACTGTTCAGTCTACCAATTTACGATATATGATTTATAATATACCGTATTTTCAAACTCTTGTGTGTTGGTGTCCTATAATTTGTGGTCAGTACCAAGCCGTGATTGAGTTACTAGACCTACATAAAATATTTGTGAATGAATTAAAGTTTGTGCTGAAGAAATACAACTCCCCACAGAACCAATTGTTGTTGCATACTAATAGGCCTAACTCAGAGGAAATATATAAAGTATTTATGCAGCACACAAGCACTAATAAAGTGAAAACATGACACAAGAAAAATCTCACACAAATTTTGAAAATTAGAGCACAGTTTAATAAATTATGACACCAAAATGACAAAAATCCAATCAGCAGAACTAGAGTTATGATTTTTTAAATTTAAAGGTAAAAACTAGCACCTAAAAGATCAAAGCGCCAGTTGCAGTCATCTAGTTGTGCAAGACTGGGTCTAAATAGAAAAATATGGCCGACGGCGATGGAGCATAAGTGGCATACAAAAAGTGGATTGGGTCTGGCCAGCGCTTACCTTTGGACTAAGAAAGAATTTGGAAAAAAAGTCTTGGAGAAGGTAGAAGTTCAGCAAGGCAAGGCTGCAGGCGGTGTCCAAGGTGAAGGGTCGTCATCGGTGAGCTGCTGGATGAAGTCACGGTGAAGATTTCTACATTTGGACTTAGTCTCTTTTTTTAGAGTTGAAAATCTCCAGTGGGACGAGGCTGGAGACTGTAGCTGACAAGAGTTCCACGAGGCCAGATAACCCTTTGGCAAAGGACAACTGAACAGGATTTTCTGCTGCGGTGAAGAACGTAGCGGGAACTGCGGCAAAGTCAGGCTGACTTGCAATGCACCTTGGGTGGATAGATGAGCAGGTTGGCCCCGGTCTTCACTTGGTTCCTAAAGCAGTTTTTAGTCCAAAAATTCCAAGTCCCAAGTTTTGGATTTTAGCTATCTGGGCACCTTTAACATCACCACCAGTGGTCTAAGACTGGGAGTGCACCACTTGGGGTGTTAGGACTCACTCAGCCTGGGTATGGGTTCAAGATGGTTGGAGCCTTTTCTTTTTCTGAGGCTCTGTTCAGGTGGCCTGCCGACTTGCCCTTGGATTCACTCTGGTAATCCTGGCTTCAAGAAGTAGAACAGGACTCAAACAGCAGGACAGACATATGAGGGTTCATGACAGGTATCAGGCAGTAAAGCAGTCCTTCCAGGTGCAGCAAAGCAGTCCTCTGAACTACACAGCAGGCCACAGCAGCAGGCAGTCCTCTAGGAGTCCTTCACAAGTCCAGAAAGCGAAGTGAAGAGTGGGTCTGAGGGGCCTATTTTTATACCTGGTGCTTTCTTGTAAGTACGAGACGTTTCTAGAGAATTCACTTTGAAGTGCTTGAAGTTTCCAGCATCCCTTGCCCTGACTCCTGACTGTCTGCATGAACAATGCAGGGGTGACAAGTTTTTTGTGTGAAGGCAGAGCACAGCCTTTTCAGTTGCAAGTGGGGCTGTGCCCAGCTCCGCTCCTCCACCTTGCCAGTAATTGCCCATCCAAGCAAATCTAATTCCTCTATTGTGTGGCTGTCTGGGAGGAATAAACAAAGTCCAGCTGCCAACTACACCAGTCCTGTGACCCAGAAAAAGGCTGCAGGCACCAAAAAGTTAGGCCCAGTAAATGTCAACTTTCTAAAAGTGGCATTTTCAAAATTGTAACTTAAAATCTGACTTACCATTAAAGAGGTTTTTAAATTACAATTTCTGAGACACCAAACGTGGAATGCCTACCTGTTCCCAATCAAAGGTTAGCAGTTATTAGATGTAATAAGGCAACCAAATGTTATCCAATGGGAGAGGTAGCCCTCACAGTAGCGAAAAACAAATTTAGGAGTTTACCACCAGCAGCAATTGTTAAACTTAAAAGTACAGGTCCAACCTTAAAATTACAATGTACCCTGCCCAATGGGCTAACTAGGGCCACCTTAGAGGTGACATATGAATAAAAAAAGAATATTATGGCTTGGCAAGGCTCCTCGGGGAGCCGTGCGGGACAACCAAGTAGGTGCGGACACAGGTGGCATGGTTTGATGAATGTTTGACTAAGAGCCAGCGCCTTCCCCCGGGTTCCCATGGGGCACGGCTGATTCAAGCCTCTAATTTCTCCTTACATGATTTGATGAGGGGACGCAATACAGTGAGTAATACTAGTATGGCATTTTCTATGGTCCCTGGGTTGGGTACACCTTAGAGCGTGTAGACCACCCGGGCCATTACCGGTCCTGAAGAAAACCTGGTAATCCCACTACAGGTTGAAACATGTAGACCATCACTTTTCTTTTCACTTAGACACTACAGGTCAATTTAGCCTGTCTAGTGTCTCACACTGTTTTTAATATTTGTCGAGTTACTCCACATTAAATTCCTGTAGGGAGTTAAACTTTGACAATTTTTAATATTCACCACCTTCCTGCACTCACTTTACACCACCACTGCTGTTCAAACCAACCCGCTCCACTGTAATCAGGTGTCGTAGCACACCCGGGTAGCATTCGGCTATTCGGGTGGGACCCCAATGATGAAGCATGTCACCAACTAGTTGGTGAGTGAGGGTCTTTTAGAAAGGATTTTATTTCTTTGCGCATCCTCTGTGCTGAACGAACAGACTTCTCTAACCTTGAGGGTAGACTCCTTCTGTTGTTTATTTATCATTACCTTATGGGGATTAGGAGTACTCCCTTATATATATATATATATATATATATATATATATATATATATATATATATATATATATATATATATATATATATATATATATATATATATATATAAAAATCCTACCTCTCTTATTTGTTTCCTATAAGGCAGTTATGTTGCCAAGTCGAATTGGCAGTTTAAAACTGCATTCAGGCTGCAATGGCAAGCCTCTTATATTATGTCTAAGTGGCTACGTAAATGTGTGGCACAATGAGTGCTTCAAGTCCACTAGTAGCATTTAATTGACAGGCCATGGGCATGTGGTATACCACTTTACTAGGGACTTATAAGTAAAATAAATATGGCAATCAGGTGTAAGCCAAATTTATCAGGTTTTAGAGAGTGAGCACAAGTACTTTAGCACTGGTTAATGGTGGTAAAGTGCACAGAGTCCAAAGGCCAACAAAAACTAATTCAGCAAAAATAGGAGAGGTGAAGGCAAAATGTTTGGGGGTGACGCTGCAGAGAGGGCCAAGTCCAACAGGAGGGAACTGATAGAGTGAAAGAGGTGGAAGCAACTGATTTAAAGGATAAGAGAGGGGAGTATAGAGTGATGGATAGGAGAGGAGGAGGAATTTCGGAGCAAGAGGGAGAGAAACTCTACCTAGTGACAGCATGAGAAAGGAGGTGAAAGCAGAATGGTGAGATGAGAAGAGAGAAAACAGTGAATTAGACAGGGAAAGGAAAAAGATGTCAAACGAGACAGAAGATATCTAACTTCTAGTGCGGGAGACAAATGCCATGAGTGCAAAGGGGTACGTGAACAGTAGCAGAATGAGGCCGTAGTGTGCAGAAGAAATATGGGTCACAGCAGGAAGACATGAAGAGTAAAATCAGGGGTGAGAAACATACAGAGAGGGATTGAAAGATGGGGAGACTGAAGATAGGAAGCAAAGAGGGGCTGGACAGAGATGTGTTGGGGGTAGAAAAGAAGATGAGCACAGAATAGAGAAGCGTTAGAGACACAAGAGAAAAGGAATAAGAGAGGCACACGAGGGAAACGTGCATTTCATCTTAAAGCTAGAGGAGCTAGGTAATTATTAGTATCAGTGAGAGAGAATCTGTATGTGAAGGTGAGATAACGCGAGTAATAAATCATAGCATGGATAGATTTATACACGTAGCTGTCATTGGGGCAGCAGGTTCAGTGGCACCGGAGCAGGGGGGTGTTTGAAGGGCTCACTGACTTCTTCTGTTCAACCAGGGAGGGGACACGTTCTCCGTGCTTGTATTAGGGTCCATGACACCACTTGCTCTGCCTCTGTCCAGGAACACTTCCGGAATGTTTCGGAAGTGCTTTCGTTTTCACAAGACAAGACAAAACGCTCTTCTCTCCCGCTTTCAGTGCGCGAGTTGGAGATGGATTGATATTTGCATTTCTAAATTGTTTTTGCGCTCAGAGCAGTTAGGGAACCAGCACGGGGTAATGTTTCATTGCTGGCTCGTGTAACATGCATTTAAAAAGCAGGTTCGCCATGCTTCTGGGACAACACACAGGAGATGGCAGGCCTGCTTCGGCAGCTTGAGCTGTTTTATTATCATCTGTTGTAAAATATTACCGCGATCTTCACCAAAGGAAGGATTGTGAAGACCGCCATATCAACCGCAGTGCTGAATGTAAATGAGCGAGCAGCTCTGAGACTCACTAAAATATGCATTTTAATGGGGAGAGGGCGTAAATTGAATTTCCCATGTGCTACAAATCCCTAATGGCTCGTCAAGAGCAGGCAGTGACAGACGTCAGGCTGAGCCTCTGTAATCTAAGCCTCCGCCAGGGGGGGTGGGGGGGAGGGGGCTGTCAAGGCCATCCTTGCAGCATAAAACACGCCGGGGTCTCTGAGAGAGGCTCCTATGTCCAGTGTGACTGTGGAGTCACATATTAGAGAAGACGGGCATTTGACTGCTTATTCTCATCTGCACCTGTCAGTTGTCATTTAGAAAGCAGGACATTTGATGGCAGGGTAGTCTGATCAATATGTTGCCCATCTCTTGCTATAAAAGACACAGAGTGAAAACAAAATGGAAAACAAAATGCCTCACTATGAATTGTAGTCATTCCTGGGTGCTAGTGTCTGAAAAAATGCATACTTTGAACCAGCAGTTATAGAATTAGCGCCTGGATACCCTCACGGGTGATTAGTGCGCTATATAAATAGACATAACATAAAATAGACTGGAGAACACATTCTAAAAAAGATGAGGAAAGAGAAGTATGGGAGTGGGTATATTAAGGACAACATCTCGTTCTTTAACATCTTCCCCATCATGATCGTTTTTAGGTCGTGACAACAATCTCAAACAAGCACTGACAAAACCATTCTGTTTCTTTATTGCTAGACATGTTAGATTATAGTTTTGTGAATGCAGAGAGGCTGATTTGTAAAATGGATCAACGGATGCGTGAGTGGAAGGATGAATGAGTGTATATGTGGCAAGACTAGATTTCGAAGATCAAAAACAAGCTACTGACATATGCATGTAGGACTAGGAGTCCAAAATGCCGTGACTACAGGCCCAGACTGAGCCAACTCCAACACTCACTGACATACAAGGCCTAGAGTGGCATGACGTTCTCGAGGCATGGCTGTACAATTGAAATAGTAAAGACATTGTTTGGCATAAAAAGTGTTTATTGAAACCTAAGGGCAGTCACACAATTACCACACGTTCAAGGCATACACAGAATACAAAGATGGAGGAATGAAAATATACAAAAGCTCAGGAAGGCTAGCTGCATCTATGTAACTGGCGGTGGGAGGGGCTGCTCCAGACATCTCATCTCAGTCTCTGCTTGCTTTCAGGAGACACTGGTGCCGCATCCGTTATCCCCGAACCCCTTAACAGAGCCAGAAATGCAGTCCCCAAACAGTTCAAACGACGCACTAACTTTTGTCCTTTTAGGCCGCTTTTAAAAGATTGAATTGCTACAACAGCCAAAAGGGTATGGTAAAATAGACTCCGGCTTTTTATGTCTGGCTAATTACAGTATATTCTTGCCTGTCTATTTGGTTAGTAGGTAATTCCCTTATTGCATATTTTCTGCCATGGTTTATTGGTGATTTGTTAGCACATCCACACAGACGTAGACCAGTCCACGACTTCTTTTCACTCTGAAGAGCAGCCACATAAGCTTAATTCTGTGATTGTGATTCAAATTGCAGCCAAGAAACCACTAGAGCAAGGTTAACAACCCCTTTTGCTCTTGAGCCACGTGGCTCAGGATGCGGAAAAGAGAAATCCCCCAAGCACAGCTGAGAAAGGGTAAAGTAACAAACACTGAAGAAGTCTCACTTTGGTATTTCTTTCGAGGTCTACTTATCAGGTTCCATTTTTTCGAGAAAGCAGTCTCGTATTCATACAACTCGTCTGTTCTTAATCAAATCCCTGCCTATGAAAAGGAGAGGGAAATTGCCTACTGCTATGGTAGCTATCTTCGAACAATTAGGATTTGATTGACAATGAGCCTCTTGGAGGCATGGCAGATTTAAGTGGAGTCCTCGGCGGGGTTTGGGGTGCCGTGCAGCAATCAAAGTGCCAGACGGTTAGCGTTTTTAATTTTTGATCCGTCTCCTGCCAGCTCCAGATCTGATTGTAATTGCTGTTACCTCTCCCTGAAGAGGCCCTGTTTCATCAGGATAAGGTGGTGTGTCTGGAGACAGCCTCGAACTGTTTGTCAGAGGAGGTGCTCATAATGGCACTGAACTACAGGTGACATTCAGAATTGCATAAATCCCTGTTATTCTATGTTGATAAGCTACAATATTTCCAAACATGTTGTGCTAAGAGCGCACAGAGATTCTGTGCTATTGATGACGCGGGTAATTGATGGAAGAATATGGGCCAACGTCACTCAAGTAAAAACCAGGGCACTTCATTACACTGCTTTGTAGATTGCATGCACAAAAGGATACTGTAACATACACTAACATATGTAAAAGGAACTGAGATTAGCTGACTGAAATACAAACAGAGAAAAAGATTAAATGCAGGAAACTTTAGTCACAACATGGTTGATTCAGGCGTCAATTACCAGTATGTTATGGAGCTCTGCAGAGCTGTAGTGTGCAACCATACGGTATGACAGTGGAGGGAAAAGCATCTCCTCTTTCCCCACCTGAATGAAAACTTCGATAGGAAGTCACGAACGAGCAGCGGGGTGGCAATCTTTGTATGGAATGAACCGATAATGCCTTCAGAGCTCGGCAAATTAAATATCCATTCAGAATAATGACCACTTTTAATGTCAACAGCTCTCAGACGACCATGGGAGCAAAGGACTCTGGAGAAGAGCTGTGTTGGAACGTGTTCATGAGTCCCAGGGCAGTCAGGGGTTACTAGGCTCAAATTATTATATTGAAAGTCTTTAATCACTGCTGTCCTGGAACTTAGACTCCATATTGAGCCTAAAATTAAGCACCAAGAGCACCCCTCTAACACTGGCCCCTAAGGGTAGCAAAGTTGAGAAGTCCATTCACACTCAGGGAGGTGGTGTGGGGTTAGAGACTAAGGGGCAGATTTACAAGCCCCTTGCGTCACTTTTGCGTCATTTTTAACATGGGAAAAATTACGCAAAAGTGGCGCAAGGGACTTGTAAATCTGCCCCTAAGCACTTGATATGCATCCTGTAACAATCAACACCAGGGACCATCCAGTACTTTAGCTTTAAAAAGAAAAGTACATTTATGCTAACACAGACAATGAAATAAAGGATACTATTGGCAACAGTCCCCACGGTGAGCTGTGGGCAGTCTCTTGTGGTAATGTGCATTGGCCCTAGGACCCTTGTGGGGATCTCAGTGGGACTTTAGGCAGTATCTTTGTCAGGGTAACTCTCATTCTCAAGATCACACTCTCTGAACCCAAACCCATGCAGAGTTTTCCCAGCCATCTCGGGTGCAGTGCCTCCACATTTCTCTGTCCTTAGTGAGGAGTTTGTGAAGTCCTTTTGAAGAAGGCCTCAAATGCAGGTGTTGCTATGAGCAGGTGGGGTTTGCATTGCAGTGTCAGTCAGACGGGTATGCTGTTGTCCTTCCCTCAACCCAGTTGATGGGGTTGCACTTCAGTCTATGAGCACCAGTGCCCGCAACCTCAGGTTAAGTTTCAGCAGCACCAGCATCAGTCGCAAAGGTGTTGCTCCGCGGTGGTGGTGCTTGTGGTCTGGAGATCTTGCTCCTTGGGTCTTCCCCAGGCCGAATCATAGAATCCCTCCCTCCAAATTAGCTAGGTACCCACCCCAGGCATGGTGGTGAATATACCGTGCAGATGCTACCTGTTTAACAGTGTTCCAAGAATAAACTCCTTTCTTAGCAATTGTGAGAAATCCATCAAACTCTATTTGTTACTATCATCTCCCTCTACTGTCACCACTGGAATCCACTATGTATCATGAAAGCAACAAATGTGGTGGGTGAAGTACTTCCAGTAGTTTCAATCACTTGCAATTGCTTTGGCCATTTCTAGAAATGCCCAGTCTCATTGCAACCTAGAAGTGCCAGATCCATTGCTTAGAAGTACGTTAGAGAAATGTTGCACTATCAAAGTGCAAAATCACCTCTGCGACCCCAACTCCGCCACCCTCCTGGACAACCTCGCCAACATCAGACTGAAACAGTTCGTCACCACCCCTACCCACAAGGCAGGACACACCCTCGACACCATCTTCGCCGGTGGAAACAACATCCGTTTCAGCCATACCACGCAACCCCCATGGACAGACCACCACTGCGTACACTTCCACATCGACAAACCCACGGCGCCCAAACCTGCACCCTGCCCTCCACGAAAAAACTGGAACAAGATCACAGAGGAGCAGCTCAACTCGGCCCTCAACCGCGATGCCCCCGCCACCTCGACCGATGCCAACCTCGCAGCCAAAGAACTCCACAGATGGATCTCCAACTGTGCAGACGAGCTCGCACCCCTATGAAACCCCGACAGACAACGCCCCAGGAAAGCCACCTGGTTCACCTGCAAACGTCTCAAGAAGAATTGGAGAAACAGCAAATCCTCGGAAGACTGAACCACCTATAATAATGCCATGACAGAATACCATCAACGCATCAGATCCACCAAAAGGACCTTCATCCAGAACAAGATCCTGCCAACTCCAGCAACTCCAAGGAACTCTTCAGCATCATCCAGGAATTCACCAAACCCCTCAGCGAAATGACGGACATTATCCCCTCCCAGGACCTCTGCAACAAACTCAGCTCCTACTTCCATCTGAAGATCAAGGGCCTCTACGACAACTTCAACGATCAGACACCTGACTCCGGAACCACTCCATCCTCCAGCAACGCCAGCCAGCCCGCCATCTCCTCCTGGACCCCAGTCACCACCGAAGACACCGCATCAACCATGAGAGGCATCCACTCAGGAGCCCCCATGGACCCCTGCCCCCCCGCAGATCTTCCATAGAGCCGCCGCCATCTCGCCAGAACTACGACGCACCATCAACGCCACCTTCGAAACCGGCATCTTTCCCGACGGCTGGAAATGCACTGAAGTCAGACCCCTACTCAACAAGCCATCAGCAGACCCCACGGACCTCAAGAACTACCGACCCATCTCCTTCCTCCCTTTCGCGGCCAAAGTCACAGAGAAGACCGTCAACGTCCAGCTAACAAAATTCATCGAAGAAAACTCCATCCTCGACCCCTACCAATCCAGGTTCCGCAGCAACCACAGCACGGAGACCGCTCTACTCGCTGCCACAGACGACATCCGCACCCTCCTTGACCAAGGACACACCGCGGCCCTGATCCTACTCGACATGTCGGCAGCCTTCGACACCGTCTCTCACTGCCAGACTCCACAAAGCCAGCATTCAGGGAACCGCCCTCGACTGGCTCCGCTCCTTCCTCGCCGGCAGAACCCAAAGAATCAGACTTCCACCCTTCCTCTCCGAACCCACGGAAATCAACTGCGGAGTACCCCAAGGATCATCGCTCAGCCCCACACTCTTCAACATCTACATGGCCCCCCTCGCCGCCATCGTCAGACAGCACGGACTCAGCATAGTATCCTACTCTGACGACACCCAGCTCATCCTCTCCCTCACCAAGGACCCTATCACCACCAGACTCAACTTCCAAGAAGGAATGAAAGACGTCGCATCCTGGATGAGCAGCAGGTGCCTGAAGCTCAACTCAGAGAAGACAGAGGTCCTCATCCTCGGACCCTTCCCTTCTGCATGGTAGGACTCCTGGTGGCCAATCGCCCAGAGCCGTCCCGCCACCCCATGGACCACACCCGAAACCTCGGCATCACACTCAACTCCTCCCTCTCCATGACCCGACCTGTCAACGCCGTCGCCTCCACCTGCTTCAACACCCTCCAAATCCTCCGAAAGACCTTCAAATGGATCCCCCCTGAATCAAGGAAGACCGTCACCCACGCAATCATAACCAGCAGACTGGACTAAGGAAACACCCTCTACGCCGGGATCAACAAGTCTCAACTCCGCAAACTCCAGACCATACAGAACACAGCAGCCAGACTAGTCCTCGGCATCCATCGACACAAATGCATCACCCAGCACCTGCGCAACCTCCACTGGCTCCCTGTTGAGAATAGAGTAACCTTCAAGATACTCACCCATGCCTACAAATGCCTCCACAACACCGGACCCCAATATCTCAACGGGAAACATCGTTTACAACGCATGTGATACATTGCATACCATTACAATGCAGTCATTACAACGACTGCGTTGTTACATCGCAAACCATTACAACGCAAGTTGTTACAACGACTTGCTGTAGGGGCAGAAGGTGTTGGATTTAAAATCCAACACCTTCTCTACTGTTGCACAGACTGGAGTTGGAATAGTAAATTATACTATTCAAAAATCCAGCGCGCCCCCTACAGCAAGTTGTTGTAACAACATGCGTTGTAATGGTATGTGTTAGATTTGGGGGTCTCTAGTTGGCAGAGGTATGTACCCTTGTCCAAATAGGGACCCTTGCGTCTAGTCAGGGAAAGTAGGTACACTCCCGAAATAACCCCTGCTCACCCTCTTGGTAGCTTGGCACGAGCAGACAGGCTTAGTTCAGAGGCAGTGTGTAAAGCATTTGTGAACACATACAGTAATCAAGTGACAACACTACAAATGGACACCACACAGGTTATATATTTATAAAAATAGGTATACTTTATATAGATTTATCACAAGACCATAAACGACAAAAATAATCCACAATACTGTTAAGAATACTTAGTTCTGATCAAAAGGCTTAATTCAAGGTTCTGTGCGAGTCGGTAGCCTCCTCCGGCTACGGCGATGTCGAGAACAAACAGAGTCTAACAAATCCAGCTGACCGCGTCGAGACGGGCCAACACAGCGTAGACAGACTCGGTCACAGTACCTTTTACTTGAAGCGGCAGGCACGGGCGTGCGAGCCGGATGGCTGTTCGTCGCGGTCGCGATGCAAAAATGGAAGCGTTGCAGGACGCGTTGTCCCTCGATGCGGTGCAGGCAGCGGCTCGTTGACGTCGTCGAGACGGAGTCGGTGAGACCAGGGCCGTGCGTTGCAGGGCGAGACGGTGCTTCGATGCGGTGCTGGCAGGTTGCGGTGCGGCGGCGGAGCCGGATTCAGGAGCTGGCGTCGATCAGTCCGGACAGCGGTGCGGAGTCGGGCGGTGCGTCGCAAAGCGTGCGGCGGTGCCCAACTCCGGTGCGGTCACAGGACTCGAACTCAGCAGCAGTGACCGTGTCGGTCGGACCAGTTCGATTCGGCGTAGCGAGCGTTGCAGGACGCGTTGTCCCTCGATGCGGTGCAGGCAGCGGCTCGTTGACGAGTCGGTGAGACCAGGGCCGTGCGTTGCAGGGCGAGACGGTGCTTCGATGCGGTGCTTGCAGGACACCGAGTCGGTCGTGAGAGTCGGTCACAGCTCCCTACCTCTGTAGCCACTGAAACAGAGTTTCCAGCAGCAATTCACAAAGGGGTGAAGTCCAATGGTCCTGGGACTTCGGTCAGGGGGCAAGCTCTCTTCCAAGCCCTTGGAGATCCTTCACAAGTTTGATGAAAGTCACAGCAAAGCAAAAGTTCCTTTCTCCTCTCTTTGGCAGTCAGGCAAACCACTGCAGGCCAATCCCCCAAGCAGCACTTCAGGCTTAGGGATAGTTTCTCCTCAGTTTCTTCTTGGTTCCGCTCCTCAGTAAAGGTTTCTTCTTGTTCCCAAAAGTGATCTAATCTTCCTGGGGTCTGGGTGCCCCTCTTATACCCTGATTCTCTTTGTTCTCTGGAGGCAGAGAGGCCTCTGCCTAGTCCAAAACCAGTTCTGGTCAGTTCTGGAGCACTTTGTTTTTCTGACTCCTTCTTTCCTTTCAGAATGTGGGGCAGAGTGCTCAGCCGCCCGGCAGGAGGTGGAGCCAGCATTGTGGAAGGCAGGCACAGCCCTATTCAGACCCAGGTGCAACTCCTCCCTCCACTCTGGATGCAGATCTTTCTATTCAGCCCTGCGCTGACTCACCCTGTCTCCTGTAGCCACCCCCAGCCCCTGTCACTCAATCTCCAGACAAGGAATACACAACCTAGCAGAGGCAGGCTTGGATAGTTAGGCAAGAAAATACCCACTTTCTAAAAGTGGTATTTTCGAACACAGAATGTTAAAACCAACTTCACTAAAAGATGTATTTTATCATCCTGAGTTCAGGCATACTAAATTCGTTTTTCTACCATGTTCCCTGGGTCAGTTCTGACTATAAGGTGTAATAGTCAGTCTGCCCATTCTGGCCTATGGGGAGCAGGTAGCCTTGCAATAGTGAAGAACGAAAATGGCTGTAATTCACTATTAGGACATGCCACACACACCAGGGCATGTCCTACCTTATACTTACAATGCACCCTGCCCTAGGGCCTACTTTAGGGGTGACCAACATGCAGTAAAGGGAAGGTTTAGGGACTGGTAAGTGGGTGTACTCACCAAGTCGACATGGCAGCCCGAGGCTGCACACAGGCTCTGCGATGGCAGGCCCGAGACATATTTTACAGGCCGCTTCTGTGGGTGGCACAACCAGTGCTGCGAGCCCACCAGCGGCATTGGATTTACAAGCCCTGGGCACACTGAGTGCACTGTACTAGGGACTGACAAGTAAACCAATCATCCAATCATGGAGTCACTAATACATGTATCAATTAACGATAGGGAGCACTTGCACTTTGGCACTGATTAGCAGCGGCAAAGTGCCCATGAGCATCTAGTCCAGCAAAAACATATCGGCAACAGTGGAGGCATTATGAAAAAATGGAAGGAGACCCACGCCAAGGATGCCAGGTCTAACACGTGTCCCCTCCAGCTGAAATGTGGGGAGAACTATCCTACCCCTAGGGAGTTCTCATCGCTAAAGCGGAAAAATCTGGACAGTCCATCAGCATTGGCGTGTTCTGTACCAGGGCGGTGTTCCACCGTAAAGTCCATCCCCTGTAGGGAAATGGACCACCTCAACAGCTTTGGATTCTCACCCCTCATCTGCATCAACCATCTGAGGGGCCTGTGGTCTGTCTGAACCCGGAAGTGAGTCCCAAACAGGTATGGTCTCAGCTTCTTCAGTGCCCAGACCACAGCAAATGCCTCACGCTCAATAGCACTCCATCTCTGTTCCCGGGGAAGTAACCTCCTACTGATGAAGGCTACAGGTTGGTCTAGGCCCTCCTCATTGATCTGTGATAGAACAGCCCCTACACCATGCTCTGAAGCGTCGGTTTGAACAATGAACTCATTGGAGAAGTTGGGTGCCTGGAGCACAGGCGCCGTGCACATGGCAGTCTTCAAGGTGTCAAAAGCTTTTTGACAGGCGTCAGTCCAAATCACTTTCCTGGGCTGCTTCTTGGAAGTCAGCTCGGTCAAGGGGGCAACAATGCTGCCATACCCCTTGACGAATCTCCGGTAATACCCGGTGAGTCCTAGGAAGGCTCTCACCTCTGTCTGGGTCTTGGGGGCTCCCAAGCCAGAATGGTATCAATTTTCGGTTGGAGGGCGCCACCTGGCCGCTCCCAACCTGGTGTCCCAAGTACACCACAGAACCCTGCCCAATCTGGCACTTACTCGCCTTGATTGTGAGGCCTGCCCTCCGCAGCGCCATCAACACTTCCCAGAGGTGGCGCAGATGCTCTTCCCAACGGGCACTGAACACTGCGATGTCATCCAGGTAGGCGGCACTGAAATCCTCCAGTCCAACCAACACCTGGTTGACCAACCTCTGAAAGGTGGCAGGGGCATTCTTCATCCCAAAGGGCATCACCCGGAACTGGTAGTGCCCATCTGGTGTGGAGAATGCTGACCTCTCTTTGGCCCCATCAGTCAAGGCGATCTGCCAGTATCCAGACGTTAAGTCAAACGTGCTGAGGTACCGCGCAGCCCCTAACCGATCTATGAGCTCATCAGCTCTGGGGATGGGGTGGGCGTCAGTCCTGGTGACGGAATTGAGTCCCCTGTAGTCCACACAGAACCGGAGTTCTGGTGTGGCACCAGGCGCGGCAGCTTTTGGAACCAAGACCACGGGGCTGGCCCAAGGGCTGTTAGAGGACTCAATCACCCCTAGCGCAAACATCTTGGAGACCTCCTCCTTGATGCAGGCTCTGACCCTGTCAGTCACCCTGTAAGCCTTGTGCTTCACAGGAAGACTGTCCCCAGTGTCCACATCATGGACGCACCAATGGGTGACACTGGGAACCAGGGAGAACAGGTCAGGGAACTGTCCCAACAGTTGGCGACAGTCACCCTGCTGCTCAGGTGTCAGGGAGGTAGAGAGGTTTACTCCCTCCACTGATCCATCTTGCTCTCGGGCTGACAGGAGGTCAGGAAGAGGCTCGGTCTCCTCCTCCATTCCATCATCTGTAGCTAAGAGCATGCCCACTTGGGACCTCTCCAAGTGGGGCTTCAGAGCGGTTCACATGCAGGACCCGCAAGGGGTTCCTGGGAGACTGCAAGTCCACCAAATAGGTAACTGGACTCTTGCGCTCCACCACCGTAAAAGGGCCGGTCCACCTGTCCTGGAGCGCACAGGGCTCCACAGGGGCCATGACCCACACTTTCTGACCAGGCTGAAGCTCTACCAGAGTGGCATTCTGGTCGTACCACCGCTTCATCTCCTCCTGGCTGGCTTCCAGATTTGCCTCAGCAAGCTCTCTGAAACGCCTAGTCTGGTTCCTGAAGGCCAGCATGTAACTGTATACATCCTGGGGAGGTTTCCTGGGAGATTGCTCCCAGCCTTCCTTGACCAAACTCAGAGGTCCTCGCACCGGGTGTCCATAGAGGAGCTCAAAGGGACTGAACCCTAGAGACTTCTGTGGCACCTCCCGGTATGCAAACAACAGGCATGGTAAGAGGACGTCCCATTTACGCCTCATGGGTTCTTCCAGACCCATAATCATGCCCTTGAGGGTCCGGTTGAATCTCTCAACCAGACCATTTCCTTGAGGGTGGTAAGGAGTGGTGAACTTGTAAGTTACACCGCACTCCTGCCACAGGGACTTCATGTACTTGGACACGAAGTTGGTACCTCTGTCAGACACCACCTCTTGAGGGAATCCCACACGTGAGAAAATTCCCATCAGTGCCCGTCCCACCACGGGGGCCGTCACTGTCCTCAGAGGGATGGCTTCAGGGTACCGGGTGGCATGGTCCACCAAGACCAGGATAAACCTGTTGCCCATGGCTGTCTTGGGGTCCAGTGGCCCCACAATGTCAATACCCACCCGTTCAAAGGGGTGCTGACCACAGGGAATGGCTGGAGAGGAGCCTTGTGCTTCCTCCCACTCTTTCCACTTGCCTGGCAAGTCTGGCATGTTCTGCAGTGAGTGGCGGCACTCCTGCGCATCTGGGAGCCAATAGAAATGGGTAACAAGCCTGTCAAAGGTCTTGTCCTGCCCCAGATGTCCCGCTAACGGTACATCATGAGCCAACCCCAGTAGGAAGGCTCTGAAGCGCTGGGGTACCACCAGCACACGGGCTGACCCAGGCTCAGCAACCTTAGGCTCTGAATACAGGAGACCATTCTCCCAGTAAACCCAATGTGATCCAGACTGATCACCTGCTGCCTGGTCTGTGGCCTGTTGCCTCAGACCCACGAGAGAAGGGCATGTGTTCTGCTCCTTGCAGAACTCTTCCCTGGAGGGTCCTCCTTCTTGCTGCCAATGGGTCAGCTCAGGTAGGTCCCCCAGTTCAGCTACCTGTTCCCCTGTAGGCTCCAGGGCATCCCCCTCAGGGTCTGCCTCCTCCTGGACCGTGGGAACCTCGGGGGCCGGTTTCCCGCGCCCCCTGCCTCCTCTCTCTCCGGCAGGCACCTGGGCCTCCCTCTCAGGCTCCAGGTCCTCTTGAACACCTTTAGCTGCCATTGACCGGGTGGTCACACATGCCCAATCAGGCAAGCCCAACATTTCTAAATGCGCACTCCGCTCCACCTTAGCCCAAGGTGAGCTCTCCAAATCGTTCCCTAACAAACAGTCAACAGGCATGGCTGGCCTCACAGCTACTTGAAGAGTACCCGAGACCCCCCACTCAAAGGGAACCTGAGCCACCTTGCAGTGACTCTCTGTGTTGTCAGCGGCAACAACCGGATAGAATGCATCAGGGATAACCTGCTCTTTAGACACCAGGTGACACTTGACAGCTGTCACACTGGCTCCTGTGTCTCTCAGAGCCTCCACCCTATGGCCATTGATGGTCACCCACTGCCTGTATTTCTTAGTGTTCTCAGGCAGCGGGGTCCTAGGGACCATCTCAGAGTCTCCTAATGAGACAAGGGAAAACACTGTGGGATCCCCCACCTTGGGCACCCAACTCCTCCCCCAGGGCTACACTAGCCAACTGCCGGGGGACTGCACTGGTGGGTGCTGGTTTTCCATGCAAAGGGCAACGAGGATCGTTTGCCTTGTGGCCAGGGGCGCCACACTTGTAACATACCAGTGGTCCCTGGTGAACAGGGGGCCTGTCAGGGCCACTGGCTTCTTCTCAGGGGAGGCTGGGAACCTTTCCCTTGGTTCCCTTGGGGTCTACTTTGGGGCCCTTTATGGAACTCCTTCTGTTTACCCTTGTCCCCCCACTCTTCTGCTGGGGACCCTGCCCACCCTTGGCGGAGTCTCCCACGTGACCCTTGTGGACCCGGGTACTCACCCAGCGGTCCGCCTCCTCAGCAAGCTGCCTAGGGTTAGTCAGCTTACTATCAATCAGGTGCTGGCGTAGCTCAGGAAAACAATTACCGGACAAGTGCTCCCAGGCAATCAAATCAAAGAGCGCCTGAAAATCAGTCGCTTTGCTACCCTTTACCCAACCATCCAAGGCTCTGCAAAAGAAGGTCACATATTCAACCCAGGTACTGCTTTCAATCTTACTACAGTTCCTGAACCTTTGCCTATAAAGCTCAGGGGTCAAACCATATCTAGTCATTAAGGCATCCTTCATGTGGCTGTACGAATTATAGACTTCAGAGGGCAAATCCAACAAGGTATCCCGCCCTTCACTGAGGAACCGTCCCCACAACCCCGCTCCCCAATCCTTCTCAGGGACCCGGTGGGAAGACATGGCTACCTCATAGGCTTTGAACCACTGCCCTATGTCGTCATTTTTAAAAACTCCTTCACCACATCTTTGGGAATATACACCCTAGCTTCAACAGGCACAGGCGGTACACTGCCACCAGAGGGAGTAATCTCTAAGCTCTTGGCCTTCAATTCCAACTCCCTCAAAACTTTCTCATGTTCAAACTGCATTTTCTTTTCCTCTAGGGCTAATTTCCTTGTTTGCATTTCGAATTCTAACTGCTTATTCAGCTTGAGTTTGGTCAGCTCTATTTCGTGCATCCTACTCTCTTTCCTGTCCTCCAACTCCTCTGGAGACAGTCCTCTGGCAGAAACACTGCTACCTACTGGGGAAGGTGGTCTTCTAGCCCCTAGACCCAATAGCCCCTCCAGCTGCCCTTCTGCATTCTCAGCCCCCTCCACAGGGGCACTCCTTGATTCGACCCAGGCCCTCAGCGCCTTTTGGAGGTCCTCCTTCCTGGAGATCCCGGTCATGGACACTTTAAACTTTTTGCAGAATTGCTTGAGCTGCTTAAGGGTGTAGCATTCTAGCCTCTCTTCTTCCCAATCACATTCAACAGAGGCTACTGATGCTGGTTTCTCCATAGTGACTGAACTTGGCATTTGCAAAAATAGGAAATCCCAGAAAAAATGCTATTAAAGTATGTGGTTGCGTTTTGGTCTGCACTCACTAAGTAGTGTTCACCAATCACTGTACATGAGTCACAAATGCAAGTCCAGAATCCTCACCGCTGACCACCAATGTTAGATTTGGGGGTCTCTAGTTGGCAGAGGTATGTACCCTTGTCCAAATAGGGACCCTTGCGTCTAGTCAGGAAAGTAGGTACACTCCCGAAATAACCCCTGCTCACCCTCTTGGTAGCTTGGCACGAGCAGACAGGCTTAGTTCAGAGGCAGTGTGTAAAGCATTTGTGAACACATACAGTAATCAAGTGACAACACTACAAATGGACACCACACAGGTTATATATTTATAAAAATAGGTATACTTTATATAGATTTATCACAAGACCATAAACGACAAAAATAATCCACAATACTGTTAAGAATACTTAGTTCTGATCAAAAGGCTTAATTCAAGGTTCTGTGCGAGTCGGTAGCCTCCTCCGGCTACGGCGATGTCGAGAACAAACAGAGTCTAACAAATCCAGCTGACCGCGTCGAGGCGGGCCAACACAGCGTAGACAGACTCGGTCACAGTACCTTTTACTTGAAGCGGCAGGCACGGGCGTGCGAGCCGGATGGCTGTTCGTCGCGGTCGCGATGCAAAAATGGAAGCGTTGCAGGACGCGTTGTCCCTCGATGCGGTGCAGGCAGCGGCTCGTTGGCGTCGTCGAGACGGAGTCGGTGAGACCAGGGCCGTGCGTTGCAGGGCGAGACGGTGCTTCGATGCGGTGCTGGCAGGTTGCGGTGCGGCGACGGAGCCGGATTCAGGAGCTGGCGTCGATCCAGTCCGGACAGCGGTGCGAGTCGGGCGGTGCGTCGCAAAGCGTGCGGCGGTGCCCAACTCCGGTGCGGTCACAGGACTCGAACTCAGCAGCAGTGACCGTGTCGGTCGGACCAGTTCGATTCGGCGTAGCGAGCGTTGCAGGACGCGTTGTCCCTCGATGCGGTGCAGGCAGCGGCTCGTTGGCGGAGTCGGTGAGACCAGGGCCGTGCGTTGCAGGGCGAGACGGTGCTTCGATGCGGTGCTTGCAGGACACCGAGTCGGTCGTGAGAGTCGGTCACAGCTCCCTACCTCTGTAGCCACTGAAACAGAGTTTCCAGCAGCAATTCACAAAGGGGTGAAGTCCAATGGTCCTGGGACTTCGGTCAGGGGGCAAGCTCTCTTCCAAGCCCTTGGAGATCCTTCACAAGTTTGATGAAAGTCACAGCAAAGCAAAAGTTCCTTTCTCCTCTCTTTGGCAGTCAGGCAAACCACTGCAGGCCAATCCCCCAAGCAGCACTTCAGGCTTAGGGATAGTTTCTCCTCAGTTTCTTCTTGGTTCCGCTCCTCAGTAAAGGTTTCTTCTTGTTCCCAAAAGTGATCTAATCTTCCTGGGGTCTGGGTGCCCCTCTTATACCCTGATTCTCTTTGTTCTCTGGAGGCAGAGAGGCCTCTGCCTAGTCCAAAACCAGTTCTGGTCAGTTCTGGAGCACTTTGTTTTTCTGACTCCTTCTTTCCTTTCAGAATGTGGGGCAGAGTGCTCAGCCGCCCGGCAGGAGGTGGAGCCAGCATTGTGGAAGGCAGGCACAGCCCTATTCAGACCCAGGTGCAACTCCTCCCTCCACTCTGGATGCAGATCTTTCTATTCAGCCCTGCGCTGACTCACCCTGTCTCCTGTAGCCACCCCCAGCCCCTGTCACTCAATCTCCAGACAAGGAATACACAACCTAGCAGAGGCAGGCTTGGATAGTTAGGCAAGAAAATACCCACTTTCTAAAAGTGGTATTTTCGAACACAGAATGTTAAAACCAACTTCACTAAAAGATGTATTTTATCATCCTGAGTTCAGGCATACTAAATTCGTTTTTCTACCATGTTCCCTGGGTCAGTTCTGACTATAAGGTGTAATAGTCAGTCTGCCCATTCTGGCCTATGGGGAGCAGGTAGCCTTGCAATAGTGAAGAACGAAAATGGCTGTAATTCACTATTAGGACATGCCACACACACCAGGGCATGTCCTACCTTATACTTACAATGCACCCTGCCCTAGGGCCTACTTTAGGGGTGACCAACATGCAGTAAAGGGAAGGTTTAGGGACTGGTAAGTGGGTGTACTCACCAAGTCGACATGGCAGCCCGAGGCTGCACACAGGCTCTGCGATGGCAGGCCCGAGACATATTTTACAGGCCGCTTCTGTGGGTGGCACAACCAGTGCTGCGAGCCCACCAGCGGCATTGGATTTACAAGCCCTGGGCACACTGAGTGCACTGTACTAGGGACTGACAAGTAAACCAATCATCCAATCATGGAGTCACTAATACATGTATCAATTAACGATAGGGAGCACTTGCACTTTGGCACTGATTAGCAGCGGCAAAGTGCCCATGAACATCTAGTCCAGCAAAAACATATCGGCAACAGTGGAGGCATTATGAAAAAATGGAAGGGAGACCCACGCCAAGGATGCCAGGTCTAACAGTATGTGATGTAACAACACGGTCGTTGTAATGACCGCGTTGCAATGGCATGCGATGTATTTGCATGCGTTGTAATGTGTCCTATTCATCTCAACGACAAAATCTCCTTACACGTACCCAAGAGGAACCTCCGATCCGCCGACCTCGACGAACCACCACGCATTCGCAGAACAAGAACGGGTGGAAGAACCTTCTCCTACATTGCGGCCAAGATGTGGAATGAGCTGCCGATCAACATCAGGCGTGCCCCCACCCTGCACATCTTCAGAAAGACCCTCAAGACCTGGCTCTTCGACTGACTGGAGCTGCTCCCATCCCCCCCCCTCCCCAGCGCCTTGAGACCCTCACGGGTGAGTAGCGTGCTTATAATCTCCCTGATTGATTGATTGATTGATTCTTTTACCGTGGAAATCTTCTATTTTTTCCTTTTAATTTCTTCATCCCTGCCATAACCTTGTGCTCTTCCACCAGTAAGGCCTGGCTGCAATTCAGGCCAATCCTTCTGATGAGATCCTGTCCACTTTGTCCTGAGGCCAAGACAAAGGTCAACACATTTTCTTTTGGAGTACCAGATGCCATTGACCTGGTTAACTCTTTCACAATTGGGATTTGCCAAAGCTCTTGTCCTAACATGGCCTTTGACATGACAACCCTTTTGGATTTTAGAAAGACTTGTCAAATTTGACCTACACACTGGAGTGCTGACTACAAAACCATAGACAAGAACCTTATCTTCACCCCAGTCAACATTGCTAAATACATCTAAGCAGTGTTTAAGAATCTATCTACCCCTGTATGTAAATCTTCTTCTGTGGCTATGGCTGAAGCCTTCTGTAGAAAGTTAGCCAATTTCTTTCCACACTAAAAAAAGAGAAACGCTGTGCCCATTTTGCTGTGGTCCATTGGTTTTTGAATGCAACCAACATGTCCAACTTGGTCATTCGCTAATACATTTAATGTTTATTCTTTAGTTTTTCATTGGTGAAGTCAAGCTTTCCTCTATTCATTCTGTATCTCCTACTGTTTCCTGATCCACAAGAATAATACATTTTGCTGCAATGACAAATGATCACATTCTTCTCCAAATATGCTTTGGTTCTGGGTGATTGGACAAAAGCCACTGTGGCAACACTCAACCCTCGGCCAATTATAGTCATATCTCCTTTCTTCTCTTTCGTCTAAGATTATAAAGAGTTTTGTGAACCAGGAACTCTCCTCCTTCCTTCAAGGCATCAGCATCCTTGATCCGGCTAAGTCAGATTTCTGCCCCTTACCAGTGATGGAATCCATCTTGAATCTAGCATAACTACATTTCATTTGACAACGGAAAAAGGCATCGGAGGAAAGGAAAGGGCTTTCGTTTCCTCCGATGTCTTTTTAAGCATTCCTGCTGCACGATCGCGCATAGGGCGCGATCGTGCATGGGGCGCGATCGTGCAGCAAGAATGCCCAGGTAATTTTTTTTTTTAAAGGGCCTTTGTGTCGGGGAGCGGCCCCTTGGGCAAGGGTCGCTCACCTTGGGGAAACAATTTTTTCGGATGGGTCTGCCCCCTTGGGAGAGGGGGCAGATCGTATTTAAAAAAATAAAAAGTCACTGTGAGCCCACTAGGCCACCAGGGATTGTTTTGTTTTTTTAAATATGTTTTTGGGGAGCGGCCCCCTTAGGCAAGGGCCGCTCCCCTTTGGGAATCATTTATTTTGGCCGTTTCTGCCCCCCTTGGGGGCAGATCGGCCTTGTTATTCTAGGCCCATCTGCCCCCAAGGGGGGGGCAGAAGCCATTAGACACCAGGGATTGTTTGTGCTGTTGGGGAGCGGCCCCTTGGGCAAGGGTCGCTCCCCTTGGGGAGCAATATGTTTTTGGGGAGTGGCCCCTTAGGCAAGGGCCGCTCCCCTTTGGGAATCATTTATTTTGGCTGTTTCTGCCACCCTTGTGGGCAGATCGGCCTTGTTATTCTAGGCCCATCTGCCCCCAAGGGGGGCAGAAGCCATTAGACACCAGGGATTGTTTTAGTGTTATTGGCAAGCGGCCCCTTAGGCAAGGGTCGCGCCCCTTTGGGGAGCATTTATTTGGGCCGTTTCTGCCCCCTTGGGAGGGCAGATCGGCCCAAATAAACAATTAATTTTATTGTATGCCCACTAGGCCATCAGATTGTTTTAGTGTTGTTGGGAGCGGCCCCTTGGGCAAGGGTCGCTCCCCTTTATGGGGTGATTATTGTGGCCATTTCTGCCCCCTTTGGGGGCAGATCAGCAATATGTTTTCAGGCCCATCTGTTGCCTAGGGGGGCAGAAGCCACTAGACACCAGGGCTTTTTAAATGTTGGTGTTGGGGAGTGACCCCTCGGGCAAGGGTCACTCACCCTTTATGAGGGTGAATCTTTTGGCTGTTTCTGCTCCCCGTGGGGGCAGATCGGCCTTATGCTTTAGGCCCACCTACCACCTTTGCTTGGCTGGTGGATAGTGTGTGGACTAGTGCATTATTTGCATATGTGATTGTAATGTTTTATTTCTCCTTTTTATTCTAGTGCAAAGCTTTTGGTTCTTGTTTGCGGTTTCGGCAGTGGTTGATCTGCAGTTTTGCGTAGTAGCATTTTTTTGGTAAGAAAAACATTTTTGTTGTGTTTACTCCAAATGAGTATTAATGTCATGCATGAATGAAGTTTTTGTAAGTGGTGTCATAATAGCAGCATATTTAGTTAGTGTTTTGAGCATGAAATTCTATGCGATGTGTTTTGCGTTGTCTTATGTGTAATTTTCTTTTCTTTTTCTTTTTTAGTGGGATACTGTTGGTCCTTACTGTGTCTGTGCAGAGTAGGTGGTGGTGAGTCTAGCTGCTTCTGGCAAGTGAGTGGTATAGGGTTGGAGTATATAGGTCTATGTGATAAAGCCACATTTTGTTTATTACTTATTTTACAAAGTGTTTGTTGTTGTTGACTTGTTTGACAAGTTACCTTTATTAGTAAGGATTATAGCTAGCCGTAGAATTACTGCTCAGCAGGTGGTTGGTATGCTTTTTGAATCCTCCTCTGAGCAGGATTATGAGACTGAAAGTGCGTCTGAGGGAGAGGAGGGAGTGCAAGATTCTGGCAGTGAGTTTTCTGTCCACGAGGAATCATCTGATGATGAAGCTACTCTCAGTACGGATGAAGCTACTCTCAGTGCGGATGAAGTGCCTGTTTTAGAGGAGGACACTGATGTGCCGATGGTGCAGCAAGAGACATCGGGATTGCAGCCTGAGGCTGCAAGGCTTCCTACTGGAAGTGCTGGACTCTGGGTTGATCCAAACATGGTGCAGCCGGTGCTGCCTGCCTTTAGTGGTGATGCAGGGTGTAGAGTGGATTGTGAAATTTTTTTGCCTATACAGTTTTTGCAGTTGTTTATGGATGATGTATTTTTGGCTGAGATTGTTGAGCAGACTAATTTGTATGCTGAACAGTTTTTGAGGGACAACAGTGCCAGACTTAGGCCCGCTCTAGAGCTACCCAGTGGACTCCCACAAATCTGGATGAGATGAAGAAGTTTTTGGGTTTGACTTTTTTGATGGGCTTGATAAGGAAGCCGTCCCTGGCTTCATATTGGTCTACCAGTCCCTTGATGGCAACAGCCATATTTCCTGCAATTATGAGTCGTGATCGGTATTTACTTTTGCTTCGGATGATGCATTTTGTTGATAATGCTTTGGCGTTGCCACAAGATCACCCTGACTGTGACTGTCTTTTTAGATTCGGCCTGTTCTTGAACACTTTGTAGATCCATTTTCAGAGATCTATACTCCAGGGAAAGAAATAGCTGTTGATGAGTCTTTGGTCCTGTTCAAGGGCTGTTTGGTTTTTAGGCAGTACATTCCTAGCAAGAGGGCACGTTATGGAATTAAGATGTATATGTTGTCTGAGAGTAGGACAGGATATGTCAATAATTTCCGGGTGTACACTGGTAGGGATTCCACTATTGACCCCCCTGGTTGTCCGTCCACTTTTGGAGTTTCAGAGAAAATTGTGTGGGAACTTGCTAGAGGACTGTTTAACAGAGGTCACCATTTGTACCTTGATAACTTCTACACTGCTGTGCAATTGTTTAAGGAATTGTTCAAAGTGGACACTTTCGCTTGTGGCACAATCCGCTCTAACTGTAAAGGTTACCCAAAAAAGCTTGTTTGCAAAATGCTTCAGAGGGGACAGTGCAGTGCCTTGCGTAGTGAGGAACTGCTAGCTGTGAAATTTGTGGACAGGAGGGATGTGTACATGCTGACTACCATCCATGATGAGAGTACTTCACCTGTGACTGTTTGGGGCTAGGTTGCTGAAGTGCGCAAACCTGTGTGCATTGTAGACTACAATAAGCACATGGGTGGTGTCGATAGAGTAGATCAGAGGTTGGAACCTTACTCTGCTGTTCGTAAGGCTTACATTTGGTACAAGAAGTTGGCCATCCATCTCTTAAATTTAGCAACTTTTAATGCTTTTGTTGTGTTCACGGAGTGTTCTCCTGCGTCAAAGATGACTTTTGTTCAGTTTCAGGAGTCTGTGATAGGCAGCCTTGTTGTAGTGGAACAGGCAAGTGTTCCTAGAGTTGGAGTGGTAGAGGATGTGGCTAGAACAAAAGATCCCCACTTTCCTGATTTAATCCCTCCCACGCCCCAAAAAAACAATCCCTGTAAGAGATGTAGAGTCTCTTTGCGAAGAGGTATGCAGAAGGAGAGTCGTATGCACTGTGCTGATTGTGCTTCTAATCCTGGGCTGTGTGTGCCCACATGTTTC
This sequence comes from Calotriton arnoldi, assembly GCA_963921515.1. Lineage (NCBI taxonomy): Eukaryota > Metazoa > Chordata > Amphibia > Caudata > Salamandridae > Calotriton > Calotriton arnoldi. Next base: position 346,535 of record CAWUFW010002233.1, read on the forward strand.
AGATTGGATCACACTCAAAAAAGTTTTTGGGAGCAACCGTGAGTCTAATAGCGTACTGCCTGGTCTGTATGGTTTTATATAGTTGTTGTTCAGTTTCACGGTTGGCATTAGAATGATGTCTTTAGTTACTGCTGTTGTTTTTGTATTTTTAGTTTTGTATCTAGTTGCAATTGGTTTGTGTTTTCTTTCTTGTTAAAAAAAATTTGATGACGGTGTGCGTGGACTGGCTCTTGGCTGACGGTGTGCATGGACTGGCGCTTGGCTGGTGGTGTGCGTGTATTGGCGCTTGGCTGGCGGTGTGCGTGGGCTGGCGCTTGGCTGGCAGTGTGTGTGGGCTGGTGCTTGGCTGGCAGTATGTGTGGGCTGGTGGTGTGAGTGGACTGGTGCTTGGCTGGCGGTGTGCGTGGGCTGGTGCTTGGCTGGTGGTGTGTGTGGGCTGGCGCTTGGCTGGAAGTGTGTGTGGGCTGGCGCTTGGCTGGCGGTATGCGCGGGCTGGAGCTTGGCTGGCAGTATGTGTGGGCTGGCGGTGTGGGTGGGCTGGTGCTTGGCTGGTGGTGTGCGTGGGCTGGCGCTTGGCTGGCAGTGTGGGTGGGATGGTGCTTAGCTGGTGGTGTGCGTGGGCTGGCATTTGGCTGGCAGTGTGTGAGTAGTGACTTGCTGCTGGCCATTACTCACTCTGCTAGTCAAACGCCACTGCAGACACTATGTCAACCACCAGCCGGTGTGATTGCTGTGTCAGTCATGTGGGTGTATGAAAGTGATGGGCCCTTGAATGGCACTGTCTGTTGATGTGAATGTTGTAATGTGCTGGGCCCGCGGCTGACGGTGTGAATGGTCTTGTGTGTCACGTATGAAAGGTGTGTGAATAGCCTGTAAAGAGGTTGGTGCCTTGCCATGGCTTTACAGCTCACGAGCTGTGAGTCATTGGTTCAGGTTTTTAACATTTTAAATATTAACAGTGCATTTCCTTTTTGTGAAATATCTTGTTAATAGAATTTTATGCTCTGAACCTTCACTCACCCTCGTGCCAAATCCAACCAGTATGTGTGAGTATTTAAGGAATTGTTCATTTTGAAGTAATATTTGTCTTTTCTGTCTCTCTCTGTCAGGGTGTACATTGTCTCCACATTGTCTGTGGATGTGAGTGTTGTAATGTGCTGGGGCCGCAGCTGGTGGTATGAAAATGTGTGTCAAGTATGAAAGGTGTGTGAATGGCCTGTAAAGAGGTTGATGCCTTGTTGTGGCTTTACAGCTCACGAGCTGTGAGTCATTGGTTCAGGTTTTTAACCTTTTAATTATTAACAATGCATTTCCTTTTTGTGAAATCTCTTGTTAATAAAATATACATTTTGAACCTTTCACTCACCCTCGTGCCAAATCCAACCAGTATGTGTGTGTACTTGAGGAACAGATGGATAGGCAGTCATATTTGTCTCTTCTCTCTTTATGTGCAAAGGTGTAGTCTGTCTCTAGGGAAAATTTACCAACTTTAGATATTTCTGTAAAGTAAAAAAAAATGGGGAGTGCTGGGTGGTGTGCCTCTCATGGATCCCAAAAAGTGTTTTTTACTCACAATGCCATGCAAACCTTAAAATGTGACTATAGTCACGCATTTTCCTTGCATTACTGTGTCATAATATTCTGGTGTCAGAAAAACCACAATTTTCCTACCATCCAGCATTCCCCCCAGGTCTCCCAATAAAAATGGTACCTCACTTGCGTGGGTGGGTCAAGTACCCGCAGCAGGCAAGGGCCCAAAACCTATTGAGGTGACATCAAAATTACCTATCACAAAACAACCTGGTTTTGCAAGGGGGGTCCCCTGGGTTTTTGGCCCCGGGCTCGGCGGCCATCTTGGGAAACCTACCAAACTCACACATTTCTGAAAACTAGACACCCGGGGGAGTCAAACAAGGTATGGCTTGCGTGGACCCCCCACCGTTTTCCTACCCAGAATCCCCTGCAAACCTCAAATTTAGCTGAAAAAATCACATTTTTCTCACATTTCTGTGTGGTAAAGTTCGGAAATCTGCGTGGATCCACAAATTTCCTACCACCCAGCGGTCCCCCAGGTCTCCCGATAAAAATGGAACCTCACTCGCGTGGGTGGGTCAAGTACCCGTGACAGGCAAGGGCCCAAAACCTATTGAGGCAACATCAAAATTACCTATCACAAAACAACCTGGTTTTGCAAGGGGGGTCCCCTGGGTTTTTGGCCCCGGGCTCGGTGGCGATCTTGGGCAACTACCATACCCACACAGTTCTGAAAACTAGACACCCGGGGGAGTCCAGCGAGTTATGGCTTGCGTGGATCCCCCAACGTTTTCCTACCCAGAATCCCCTGCAAATCTCAAATTTAGCTGAAAAAATCAAATTTTTCTCAAATTTCTGTGTAGGAAAGTTCTGGAATCTGCATGGATCCACAAATTTCCTACCACCCAGCGGTCCCCCAGATCTCCTGATAAAAATGGTACCTCACTCGCGTGGGAGGGTCAAGTACCCGCGACAGGCAAGGGCCCAAAACCTATTGAGGCGACATCAAAATTACCTATCACTAAACAACCTGGTTTTGCAAGGGGGGTCCCTTAGGTTTTAGGCCCCAGGCTCAGCGGCCATCTTGGGAAACTACTAAACCCACACATTTCTGAAAACTAGACACCCGGGGGAGTCCAGCGAGGTGTGGCTTGCGTGGATCCCCCAATGTTTTCCTACCCAGAATCCCCTGCAAACCTCAAATTTAGCTGAAAAAAACAAATTTTCCACATATTTTTGTATGGAATCACCGTGCCGGCACAAATGTTCTACCCCACAGCGTTCCCCTCAGTCTCCTGAGTAAAATGATACCTCACTTGTGTGGGTTGGGCAAGGGCCTGTGACTGGGAAGAGCCCAAAACATAGGGATTAAGGGTATAGCACCGAGAATTCTAAGCGCTAAATTTTTTTAAAAATACGATTTTAGCCAATTCTGCATTGGACACCCACACAAGTGAGGTATCATTTTACTCGGAAGAGTGAGGGGAATGCTGTGGGGTAGGACATTTGTGCCGACACAGTGATTCCACACAAAAATATGTAGAAAATGTGGTTTTTTAGCTACATTTGAGGTTTGCAGGGGATTCTGGGTAGGAAAACGTTGGGGGATCCACGCAAGCCATACCTCGCTGGACTCCCCTAGGTGTCTAGTTTTCAGAAATGTGTGGGTTTGGTAGTGTCCCAAGATGGCCGCCGAGCCCGGGGCCAAAAACCCAGGTGACCCCCCTTGCAAAACCAGGTTGTTTTGTGATAGGTAATTTTGATGTCGCCTCAATACGTTTTGGGCTCTTGCCTGTCACGGGTACTTGACCCACCCATATGAGTGAGGTGCCATTTTCATCGGGAGACCGGGGGAACGCTGGGTGGTAGGAAATTTCTGGATCCATGCAGATTCCAGAACTTTCCCACACAGAAATTTGAGAAAAATTTGATTTTTTTCAGCTAAATTTGAAGTTTATAGGGGATTCTGGGTAGGAAAACGTTGGGGGGTCCACGCAAGCCATACCTCGCTGGACTCCCCCGGGTGTCTAGTTTTCAGAAATGTGTGGGTTTGGTAGTTTCCCAAGATGGCCACCGAGCCTGGGGCCAAAAACCCAGGTGACCCTCCTTGCAAAACCAGGTTGTTTTGTGATAGGTAATTTTGATGTCGCCTCAATACGTTTTGGGCCCTTGCCTGTCACAGGTACTTGACCCACCCACACGAGTGAAGTACCATTTTTATTGGGAGACCTGGGGGAACGCTGGGTGGCAGGAAATTTGTGAATCCATGCAGAAGCCAGAACTTTCCCACACAGATTTCTGAGAAAAATGTGATTTTTTTCAGCTAAATTTGAGGTTTGCAGGGGATTCTGGGTAGGAAAACGTTGGGGGGGTCCATGGAAGCCATACCTCGCTGGACTCCCCCGGGTGTCTAGTTTTCAAAAATGTATAGGTTTGCTAGGTTTCCCTAGGTGCCAGCAGAGCTAGGGTTCAAAATCTACAGCTAGGAACTTTGCCAAAAAAGGGTCCGTTTTCACTGTGAAAATGTGGTGTGTCCATGTTGCGTTTTAGGCCGTTTTCTGTCGCGGGCACTAGGCCTACCCACACAAGTGAGGTACCATTTTGCTTGGAAGACTTTGGGGAATGCGAGTGGGTGGATATTTGTGGATCCACTCAGATTCCAGAACTTTCCACCACAGAAATGTGAGGAAAATGTGTTTTTTTTCACAAAGCTTGAGGTTTGCAAGGGATTCTGGGTAACAGAACCTGGTGAGAGCCAGACCAGTCACCCCATCCTGGATTCCCCTGGGTGTCTAGTTTTAAAAATATTATAGGTTTGCTAGGTTTCCCTAGGTGCCGGCAGAGCTAGGGTTCAAAATCTACAGCTGGGCACTTTGCAAAAAAAGAATCCGTTTTCACTGTGAAAATGTGGTGTGTTGACATTGCGTTTTGTGCCGTTTCCTGTGCCGGGCACTAAGCCTACCCACACAAGTGAGATACCATTTTTCTCGGAAGACTTTGGGTAACACGGGGTAAGTGGAATTTTGTGGATCCATGCAGATTCCAGAACTTTCCACCACAGAAATGTGAGGAAAATGTGTTTTTTTTCACAAAGTGTGAGGTTTGCAAGGGATTCTGGGTAACAGAACCTGGTGAGAGCCAGACAAGTCACCCCATCCTGGATTTCCCTTGGTGTCTAGTTTTCAAAAATATATAGATTTGCTAGGTTTCCCTAGGTGCCGGCAGAGCTAGGGTTCAAAATCTACAGCTGGGCACTTTGCAAAAAAAGGGTCCGTTTTCACTGTGACAATGTGGTGTGTCCACTTTGCTTTTTGGGCCGTTTCCTGTCGCGGGCAGTAGGCCTACCCACACAAGTGAAGTACCATTTTTCTCGGAAGACATTGGGAAACGCAGGGTGGGTGGAATTTTGTGGATCTACGCAAATTTCAGAACTTTCCACCACAGAAATGTGAACAAAATTTGGTTTTTTTCACAAAGTTTGAGGTTTGCAAGGGATTCTGGGTAACAGAACCTGGTGAAAGCCAGACAAGTCACCCCATCCTGGATTCCCCTGGGTGTCTAGTTTTCAAAAATGTATAGGTTTGCTAGGTTTCCCTAGGTGCCTGCAGAGCTAGGGTTCAAAGTCTACAGCTAGGCACTTTGCAAAAAAAGGGTACGGTTTCACTGTGAAAATGTGGTGTGTCCACGTTGCGTTTTGGGCCGTTTCCTGTCGCGGGCACTAGGCCTACCCACACAAGTGAGGTACCATTTTTATCGGGAGACTTAGGGTAACACAGAATCGTAGAGCAACTGTTATTACCTATTGACTTTCAATGCTTTTCTGCCTTCCAAATGAAAGACAATGTGTAAAAAGAAGTCACTTTGAAAAATGTCCTATAATTCTCATGCTAGTATGGGTACTCACATTTTCGGAAATGTGCAAATACCTATTGTTTCTAAACTCTATATTTTGTTCCAATTTCAGAAATACATAGGTGTCTTTCATCCCGATTTTTCACTGTATATATTTTCCCAAATCAATTGCTATATACCCTGGGCCTGATTCACAGAACTAACTTACGTAAAAACGTAAACGTAAACGTAAAGTTAGTACTTTTAGGTATTCACAGAAGTTAGTAGTCCTAACTTTAGGACTCCTAAATGCCTTCTGTGAATACCGAAAATCTTAAAGTTAGGATTTTACTTAACTTTACTACTCCTAAACTGAGAAAAATCCTAACTTTCAGACTTTCGGTATTCACAGAAGGAATTTAAGAGTCCTAAAGTTAGGACTACTAACTTCTGTGAATACCTAAAAAGTACTAACTTTACGTTTACGTTTACGTTTACGTTTTTGACGTAAGTTAGTTCTGTGAATCAGGCCCCTTGTACATAATAAAAAAACATTGCAAGACGCTGCTCAGTAATTGGCGCTGGGTCGTCGGGTTCATGGTGAACCTACAAGTCCTATATATCCCCACAACCAGAAAGGTCCAGCGGATAAAACTGTATATTGCTTTCAAACATCTGTCATAATTCGAACAAGTTACAGGTGAAAACGTTGGCACAAATGGCTGTTTTTTTCAACTCATTTTCAATTGTTCCTATTTTTAACTATTAATTACTATAAAGAAACCTTGAAGGATCTACACAAATGACCCCTTGCTGAATTTAGAATGTTGTCTACTTTTCTAAAATGTATAGCTTTCCAGGATTCATTATTGCTTTCATACCCATTTCTACCATTAACTCGAAGAAGATGGAAAGCACAAAAAATAGCAAAAATAGGCTATGTCCCAGTAAAATGCCAAAACTGTTTAAAAAATGTTGGTTTTCTGACAAAAGTCTGTCAGTCCCTGAAAGCTGGGAAAATTGTGATTTCAGCCCCACAAACCCTTTGTTGATAACATTTGCAGGGAAAAAAACACACGTTTTCATTTGCAGCACTTTTTTCCCCATTTTCCCCCCCAAAAAACTAAATGTTGCTGTATTTTGGCTAATTTCTGGGTCCCCTCCAGCGGAATCTACAAACCCTGGGTTCCTTTAGAATCCCTGTGATGTTGGAAGAAAAGTATGCAAATTTGGCGTGGATGCCTTATCTGGTCAAAAAGTTATAGGGGCCTAAGCGCGAACTACACCAAATAGCCAAAAAAAGGCTTAGCACAGGGGGGGAAAAGGCCGAGCAGCGAAGGGGTTAAAAACACTTGTCTTTGTATTGCACACACACACAGAAATCTAAACAAGATGCACATTGTATATACACTCTACAGTTATACACAACTGTCAAATTTCTCTATTCATATCAAAATGAAACAGTTATATGTAAGCCTGGGTGGAGTTTGCGGAGTTACGCGGAACTCCGCGAAGTGCAAAAAAACTCCGCCGCGCTACGCGAAGCTCTACAAGCGGCGGAGTGCATTAGATAAATGCTGTTTGTGATGATTTTCAGTGCCAGTGTAGTGTAGTTCCTATTTCCCTAATAGGCTCTGTGCATTGGAATAATATACCCTATAGGTTTGACATAGGACTGAGGTCAGTATGTCCCTATCGAGTATATTAAACTTAATTTACTTTGTACCAGCTAACTCAGAGGCCACTAGAAACTCCTTGTAAACAAGAAGGGAGTAGTTTCTGGCAACCGCATAAACATGACAACTTTGTTTCCCTTTAGAATCGGAACACTCTCAGAATCGTGGAAACAACAGATAACAGTTTCACTCAGCTAATCGTGCATGCTTAGTTTCTTCAGAGTTACACAGAAAGAATAGACGGGCGTTTCAATAAAAGTATTTATTGAACAGTCTTGTTTCTTGTGTAAGAGATATGAGCTGTTACAATCATAAGACAGTATGCGAGATATATTATGTACAGCGTAAGCAGTAGAAAGAAATAATACTGCGCTAGCATTATCTTTTAGCTAAGACACATATATTCATATACATAAATAACATAAGCTAAAAATGCGAGTACTCATAAGATGCTTCTCTAACTAGTTCTACCCCAGTGTACCTAACCTAAGTGTAGTGCAAGGTAAGAAGTAGGTGATGCATTCTATAGTATCGTATGCTATAGTATGGTATGCTAAGTCTAGTATGCCAAGGCTAGTATGCCATGTCTAGTATGCCAAGAGTCCCTCTAGGTTCTAGTCAGCTCCATACCTTGAGAATGAGAGAGGTGGGAATCTCTTTCCGGGTCTTGAACTCTAACACCCCGCGAAGGGAGTCAGAACACTGAAAGCTGGATTCTCTGCGAGCAGGGATGACAGCGTCTCTTGTCAGTGCGTCAGGCCGGGACACAGGCTCCTCTAAAGTCGAGGTCTCCTCCCACTTGCTTGGGCAAGGGAAGGTATATTTATACCCGGTAGGTGCCTTGGAATGTTAGCATTGACGTAAAGTCGGGCAGAGGAAGGCGTCAGGAATGAACCCTTAAGGAATAGCGGTTCATGCATAATAAATGAGTTCTTGGAGAAATCAATAATCCTGTGCTAGGGGAACTCCCAAGAGCTTAAGGGTCTGGGTTCTAAGAACTCGTTGTGACGTTGGGGTGGACGGATGTAGGTGACCATGCCTGTATTTGGATAGCATGGCTAATGCCTAAATAAGGACTGGGATCTTATGCCTATATAAGGGCAATGCGAATTGTGCCTATATAAGGACATGTTTCAGGAAAACCTATATACGGACACCTAAAGCGGAATACAACACCCACTCCACTTTCGAATGAACGATAGTACTAAATGCTAAACATTAAATGCTAACCATTAAACTGAGTACCACATGTTGCTAAAAACATTTCTAAAGCATATTAAAAGAAGTTGTTTTTAGAAAACTGTTGCTAAACATGTAATGCAATAGGTACTGTACATTTTAAAGCATTGTTTCATTCTAAGCATATATCGGAAATAAAATGCAACATGAATGAATAAACAGAAATATATACATATGACGAAATGGTTGACAAGCCATTTCATAAGATGACAATGTGTCCCTGGAAGTATTCAAAGAAGTCCGTTCTATATGAATAGTTCTACTGTAAGCAGATTGAATTGCCATGTATTTTCAAATGGAAGAAAAAAAAATTCAATTTTTAGGAACAGTTCCAAGTTTTGTTCTGTTTTGAAAATATGGAGGCCAAATTCATTGCTTCCCGGTACACTGTGAGCCGAATCAAAGTCAGTGTATGGGTCTGGTGTAAACATGAAATCATCTATTCCTGTAGACAAAAGATTGTCTACCGATGTCAGTGACAGTTGGAACACCTCGTTTAGAAGGTTAACTGCACAGAGATGTGAAGCATCGCCCTCAGCATAGGATGCTGCAGCAATGTTCGCGTCCATTGTTACCTGTTTGCCTGTTGATCCATCTCGTACCTCAGCAGCAGCAGGAAGCGTCTGTGAGATCTCAACGAATGCCGTCATCAGGATTGGTAGCCTCTGGGGACAACACAGAGCATGGGACGTTATCGGGTCCAGCAGAGTATCGATATCCGTTGGCATGACTGATGGGAGTGTTGGACAGATGTCTAGCACGCATTCTTCACCGCAAAGCAGGCAGCGTAGAACAGGTAAGATGCAATCTTGCCAGATTGGTCTAAATGACAGAAACCATGTTGTATTAAGTTCCCGTTGACGAGGTATGCCCAAAAGTTGCACTATGCGCTCACAGCACTTCCGTTCTAGGAGAGCTTTCTCCAAATTGCTGGGAGTGACGCCGGTTGATAGGCTTGCCATAGCGTAGTAGTAGGAGTAAAAACAGGATTCCTGCAACGAGTGCTAGAATTAATGGCACACCACCAAACACCGAATGTGCGAAGTTTGGAATGATTCCGAGGACTGCCTGAAAAGGTGTTAACAGCCCTGAACAGATGGTCTTAAATACATGTACAATCCCGCTCGTATCAGACATGTTTAAGATACGTCCCATCATTTCTACGAAATGTATAGGGCAGTTTGTACGAATTAGAGCCTGTATCTCAGCCGAAGTCCTTGCAATTTGTAGATCATAGATTTCTTTGGCCGAGGTCAAAGGCACGGTTTCTGGTAAAAGCATGGCTTTCATTCTGCTTAAAGTATCAAAACATATAAAAGAAACATTCAATGAAGGCCATAGAGGCGACTCCCTGACTGTGTCTATTGGGGGGAACAATACTTGCATACAACAAGTAACCCTGGAGCCAACCGTTACCAGATATGGGATTCCTGGCAACATGCCACAGCAACTCTGATCATTCAACATGAGGTAACTCCCGTTAGAAAGTTGTCCAAACGTTGGATTAATCACAGCAGCTGGTGTACTCTGCAGGTGACAGGACAAGTTTGCCACAGAACCATTACAAGCCCCGTGTAAAGAAATGTCCTGACATATGAGTGAACCGCTCAGTGCATTTTCACAGTGTGTACCGCTTAGATACACTGTCACGATCCCCACTCCAACATCTGTATTCGTAAGGTAAATCCCAGGATGTCTTAATGTATTCTTTACCCAACCTTTCATATTTGCCTGCTTGCATTTGTTTGAGGCAATACTGAAAATGAAAAGTAGTGACAGGCAGGGTTATTTTGCCATGGATAAGCCATTCTGTAGCTGGTTTTTCTGCTACCGTAAATGGTAATTTTTCCAGTTTTTCAATGCTCAGCACTGTATACTTTGCTCCCCTTTGTGCCAGTTCGATCTGTTTATCCGTTAGATTGTATTCTGAAAACAGAGACGACGTGTTGATAAACGCCAAGGCACATAGCCTGCACGCAAGGATTGCAGCGTCCAGCCTAATAACATAATAGAACGTAACTGAGATTGGCCTTGCTGTAACATGGCTAAATCTTGTTCCAGTATGTCAACAGCAGAGGATACAATGTTGTCCAGTGAATAAATTCTGGATGACAAAGTTGTTAACCCATTGTCGACCACAGTGAGAGATTTCTCTAAGTTAATACGATCAAGCTCACGTATTCTTTCTGCGGCCTCTGCCTGTGAAACCTTCCATATTTCATTATAAGCAGCATAAATGCCGGCATATATGAAACGTTTTTGACGCGGTTTTCTTGGTCCTAGCAAGAAATCCCTAAGGTCTGCGTCTTCTTTAAGTAAAGATAAGTGTTGTTTCACATCCTCGAGTGCAGATTTTTGTAACCAGTCGAGGCACAATTTTCCTACACTGTATGTTGTTACTACCCCCGGATGTTGTTGTTGAACGTAACGTGGGTCTGGCCTATGGATAGTAAAGCCCTGTATTCTATTCAGGAATCTTTCTTGACAGATGTTTGTGTCTGTGGGCCAGAGCAACCATTTTTTCCAATCAGGATCTGATCTGTTGTTTTGTAGTATTGTGTCTACTGTGACCGCTCCCTGTGTAGTGCTATTACTTGCAGGTGTTGGTACAGAAGGTGTGTTCATGTCTTTGATTTTGGCTAAACCTAGGCAAGATGTTTGTTGCACAGTGTCATTCAAAAACATTATTTGCTGTGGGATGATACAGGCTCTAAACAAAGCTTCTATCCCCTGCACTTGCCAATCTTTAGAACCCCAGACAGATTTTGTGTCGATTGTGTATTTCCAAAAGTCAAATCCTTGTCTAGACAGTTGGGTAATAAAGGCTACAGAATAAATCTGTTTTGTATTAGTTAACATAATTTTCTGTCCTGTTTCGTTTACATTCTGATAGTAAAATTTTTCTGGATCAGATGTATTGTACCCTGAAAAATATGGAAACTTATTTGCAAACGTTTTTGAACTACCCCTTGGTGGTGTAGGACAATGTTCCCATTGGTTAAACATAAACACATTTCTAGGTGTTGCAGATTTATGCTAGTAATGATGACCATAGTGGTTGTAACAATAAAGCTTTTCGTAGTCTGATGAACCCTCTAAGTATTCATTGTTAGAGAATGCAGCAGACCTTTCGAGATCAGACATCATATTATTAACAGTCTCAAAGTCCCAATCATCAGAATAGGTACTGGAGGTAATAAAGTCACTTAATGAAATTTTAAATAAATGTGGATACTTCAAAAGTTCTGTTGGGCCGAATATGTCGAAATCGGTTTTGTCCCAAACTATACCATCCTGTATAGGAACGGCTGTGATGTTCACTGCTGACAAGTCTCTTGCTTCACGATGGGATGATTTGCGTGGTTTTAAAAGTAAGTTCACATTTTTACTTTCAGTGTCCATACGAATGTATCTGCCATTTATAAGCACGCTAAGAGTCATAACCAAAGCTAGCCAAAGCAGAAAGAAAAATATTCCAGAAATAATCCATAGTTCAATCCATGGTGAAACCAGATAAGTCTCTTTCAGGAAATGAAAAGGTCTTGTACTTGTTGTTTGAAAGTTTTTAGGGCTGGCGTCATTTCAGGCTCACTTGGATCCTCAGAAAACATATCAAAGTTAATGAAGTAGCCAGAAGCAGTTCGGTCAATTGTTGTAATTGCATCAGGATTCGTCGAAATCACTGGAACCAGTTGATCACGTGTTACGTTGGTGTAGACAGGTGTATCTGGACGAACTGTTACTTGAGTTTCAAGAGGGATGAGTTCCATAGCATTGTTGCTTAATCCTTCATCTCTTGCTGCTGAATTCTCGATGGTTATGAGTCTTTCAGTCTGAACCTCTTGGATAGTAGCGAGAGGAGTGCGTCTGCTACTAAGTCGGAGTCCACGAGGCCTACAATTTAGTTTTGGCCACATAGTGTGGTTTGATGAGGTCGATTGACACAAATCTTTTCTCCTTTTTTCCAGCAAGGGGCGGAGGAAGTACTGTTCTTGTTCCGTGGATTGCTGGGACAGTTACTGGTTGTCTGTAAGAAGGTCCAAATTCCTTCTTGTCCGCAATCTTCTCTCTGACTAGATCCCCAACTTTTGGGATCCAGACAGGCCTGCTGGGACTGCCGGTTTTTCCCCAGTGGTGGTTGGCTTCAGGAACACGTTGCTTTGTTTCGATCTTAGTTCATTTAGATCCTGTAAAACAGCCAAACGATCTTTGATATCAAAGGGTTTATTTTCCACCACTGTGCCTTTACATTCGAGATCAGGAACCCACATTCTTGTCCCAAATAGGACCTCATATGGAGTGACCCCCCCCTAGAGAACTTCTTGGCAAATTATTTAATGAGCGTTGGACCCCATAAAGGTGTTTGACCCACCCATCACCCGAACCTAATACTCTAGCTGTTATAGACTGCTTTATGTCCCGGTTTTTCCTTTCCACAACAGAATTTCCCTCAGGATGAAACGGAGAGGAGTACCGCAATGCTACGCCCAAACTGGCCATGGCTTCTTTGTAAGCCCGAGAGCTCAACGCAGGGCCCTGGTCAGAATGTAGTGTGCCAATTGCGTATGTGCCGATAAAGACTCGTAAATCTTTTATAACAGTTCGAGCGTCAGCCGAGCGCTGAGGCCACATCCATAGGAACCTTGAGCACGAATCCACTGCGACCATTATATATTTATAGTTACCGTCCCTTTGCAAGAGACCGCAGTGGTCCAGGTAAACACAAGCTAATGGTTTGTCTGAAATCAAAAGGGGTGTCTGCGCAGGACATTTCACTGTGGAGACTTTCATCTGATGGCATATTTAAACATTCCAAAACATAGTTCTTGGTCTGTTTCCTAATGCCAGGCCACCAATATCTTTGTTTAAGTAAAGATACTGTTGCAGAAACACCTGCATGGGCAGAGGCTAACCCTTCATGTGCTGCTAGGATCAGTCCTAATCTACGTTCCACGTTTGGAATTACCCTATCCCCACTCCAGGGATTCGAGCAAAAGGAACGTTGTTTGCATCAATTACATAAGAGCACTTGAGTGGAAATTTCTTTAGTAACGCTGCACCACTGCCTTTGCTTGAAGCATTGACAGCCAACAATATCTCACTGTCTATTCTCGTTTTTGAACGAGTGATCGCAGCTACGGAAGCCATCTGAACAGCCCCCTTTGCGGCTTCATCAGCCAATGAATTCCCTGCAACGTGAACGCCATCACGTTGATGACTCAGCGTGTGTATCACGTGAGCTTTTGGTAGTTCATTTCTTAACTGAACTACTTGTTCCCAAAGCGTTTTATGCTTTATTGTGCCACCTTTTGCATCTTTGAATCCGTTTTTAAGCCAACTCTGTATATATTCATTATATGACTGAACACAGTAAAAGGAATCGCACACTATAAGTGTGGGGAATTCACGATCTGTATTTTCAAGTGCCAGTTTGAATGCTTGTAGTTCAGCTCGCTGAGCTGTACAATCTCCTAGAGATTGAGTTTTAGTGACCATTGGTCTGAAGTTACCATCGCGCATGCGACCTTTAACGATTGCGCACGCTGCACTGTAAGCTTGCTTACTCCCTGTAGCGGGTTGTGCTTATCCGTCAGTATAAATTATAAATTCGTACTGATCGAGAGGCAAAATTTTCAGTGGGCAGAGGACATTCATGTTCATATTGCAGGAACGCTTGTGTTTTTAAATCAGGATCAAAAACATATTCAACATCTGTAGCAGCAAGAGAATTAACCCATTGTATCCATCTAGGATGTAAAGCTTTTGCATTTGGAATGCTCGCTTTTGTAACCACCTCTAAGGCTGGTACTGGAGTTACGACAATAATGCGTTTCCCTTGAGCTAGAGCTCTTCCTTTTGCTACAGCGGTTTGAACTGCTGTCAGTATTTTTTCTGTTGAAGTGAAGCGCATTTCTGCTTGTGTATACAAATGTGATTTGTATGCTATTGTTACTTTTTCACCCTCATTAAATGTTAAATAGGTGAATCCGCATTGACCCGAAATTATTCGGATCACTAAATTGCGTTTATTTACGCGTGTTTATAAATGATTTGTTGCTAACATGTTAGCTTGAAGTGAACGCAGGATTTCTGTGTGTTCCTGTGTCCAATGTTTTGTTGAAAAATCAGGTTTGATTAATTCGTAGAGAGGTTTAACCCTTTCTGCGTAATTTAGAATGTAAGTTCTTCCAAAATTTAGGAAACCCAGAATAGATTGTAAATTTTTCAGCGTTTTTGGAGGTTGGAGCAGCGTGCACTTTTCTAGAAAGTTAGCTGCAGGCTCTTGCCTTCACTTGAAAGCTCATATCCTAGGAAAAGGACATTGAGATGGGCAATTCTGGATTTTTAAAGTTGAATTTATAGCCTTCAGAGGCAAAGCTCAATATAATGGTACTCACCCTGTTCAAGTGCCTATCCAGGTCATCGTCTGTCAGATAGATGTCATCGACATATGACAGTGCCTCATTATCATAAATTTGTAGTAACTCTGTTACCCTTGCTGAGAATAACCCTGGGCTGTTTTTCAACCCTTGTGGGAGTCTACAAAATTGACGCTGGGTCCCCATTATTGAGACAGCTGTTAAGTACCTGCTTTCAGGTGCTATGTTTTGACAAAAGAAACCATTTGAAATGTCCAATGTGGTTTTATATTTTTTACGCACAATGTTATTCATTAATGCTGTACTATGTGCATTTTGTACTGCAAATGTTTTGGAGCAAGTGTTCAAGTGTCTGTAATCTAAAACTAGACAATATGTATTGTCTGGTTTGGATACAGGAAACAAAGGATTGTTCATTGAGGAGGTGCATGTTTCAATCACCCCTTGGTATTCAAGTTGATCTAAGATCTCCCTGACCTGTTTTTAGCTTCTTGCTTTATTGGGTACTGCCTTTGTGCAGTAGGTTGATTTTTAGCTGTATTTTGTGGTGAGGTGAGTCCTCATCCCATCCTACATGATTTTTGTATAATGCTGGGGCTTGGGCAACTGCCCATTTCCTGGCATAAGTATATTTTAGGTGAATTGGAATAAGGTTGGAGAAGGCATGCATAATGATGTCCTCGCCATGTGGGCACTCCCTGACAAAGTTTGGTGGCCAGTCCTTTTCTGCTAGAAGTGTATCATAACCCCTTGAAAGTTTCTCCCAAAAGAGTATTTTCACTTTTCTTGGTATGTCTCCCTCCATTCGGAGTGTTATTTCATATAACTATTGTGGATTACTAACCCTGGTGTCTACAGTCTCTACTGTGATGTACTCATTCAAGTCCACTATCTCCAGAAGTTCCTTCAGGTTCTGGCGAGCTATTGTTACATCTGCTGCACTGTCCAGCATTGTCTGAGCCCATTCTCCGTTCTTGAGCTGTGTTCTCAGTATTCTCGGCATGTCTGATCTTCAGACCTGCTACCTTCTTTCTTGTGAATTGAGGTTTTGATTTATTTTTCTGAACGTGGTTATAGTCTTTGGAGTTCTTCTTTGTGATCTGACCGTCCTCTTCTTTCTGATGTCTGTGACGATATCTGAAAGATACGAGAGGAACGTGTATCAGTATCTTGATACCTGTCAGGTTTTCTTAAATTATCCCTATTCCTGAGGTTATACCTCCTTTCAGAGGGCTCCTTTTGAGGAGACCTACCTCGGGATTGAGAACGTGGCTCGTTTGAATTTTGTTTATCAGTTTCCCACTTCGTTTTAGAAGATGTAGGATTTTGTTTGATAGAGTCCTTCTCAGGACTTTCAGATAGTTTTGGCTTCAAGGTTTTCCACCCAAACTATCTCTGCCTAATTCTGCATAAGATTGTTCTATTATTCTGGGTAGTTCATGTTGATGTTCTGTTACATCAAATTCCCTTAAGCGTTGGCGGATCGCCACTGATGCTGCCTCCCCTTTAATATTAGATAATATTATTGTTGAGACCTGGTCGAAGTTTTTCAGTAATTTCATACCTAAATTCAGAGCAGGTTCTGCCCGGTATTCGTTTTGAATTCGTTTCAGGACATCTGGTATTACTGCAATTGACGGAACACCATGTGTTTTAGTATAGATGGCAGCAAAGACTGTGCCCCAAGTGGTGCAGTCTTCCAGTTGTGGTGTGATCCCCATTGGTAAACAGATTGTTAGTATTCTGTATTTCTCATAAGGGCTAGTATTTGGAAATACTGCTTCGATTTGAGTAATTTTTGAGCTATCCAGAATGGAATTTGTTCACGTTTTGTGGGCATTTTACCCATGACTGCGTGTAAAGTCTGTGGAGTAATTTTTAGTATATTCCCCTGATTTGGAATTGTTATTGGTGGTTGGACTGTGAAAGTCCTCATGACATATTGGACTAATTGTCTGTAAATTTTTATTAACTCTTGTAGTTGAGTAAGTAATTCCTCGTCTGACATTTCTCCGATGTCAGGATGAGGTGTGTAGCCGGCTAGAATTGGCCATGTTGCTCCTGGTCTCCCTAGTGGACCGAGCCTGGTAATGTTTTTATGATGTTTTAGGGCGCCTTTAAACCAGAGATCATGCTCCTGGTATGTGAGTGGAATTTCAATATCCTCGAAAGGAATATATTCCTCTGGTGGTTCATCTTCTTTAAAGAAGTGAAATACTTTTGTTACTGGATTTGATTCTGGGAATACTATCCATGAATAGAATACCTCTGTCTGAAAGGATTCGTGTGCCTCTATCACGAAAACTGCTCTACCACCTCTTGGTGTTAGGCCGTGTTTTATAAGTTTTAGAGTGATGGATCTCCTTAAGTTTGGATGGATGTTTATAACACCCTCATCGGTTTCATTTAAACCTGTAAAATTAAAAGCTGTTATGACTGGATCAGCCGCAGCTACACCATTATCGGTGTTAGTATCCCCGTTCAGGGACATTGGGGCATATTAGCAAGACCGGCGATAAAATTATCGCCGTTTTAGCGGCAGGAAACTGCCGCTAAAGCGGCGATAATGGGCTTGCTAATATGCGTTATAGAATTCCAATAGAAGCCCAGGTTAGATGTGCAGGACATCTAACCTGGGCTTCTATTGAATTCTATAACGCATATTAGCAAGCCCATTATCGCCGTTTTAGTGGCAGTTTCCTGCCGCTAAAGCGGCGATAATTTTATCGCCGGTCTTGCTAATATGCCCCATTGTTTTTGAAAAATGTAGAACAAGTTTCAAGGAAACAAAGATAAGGTGCACAATATTTTGGAACACTGTATCCTTCAACGTTGAACAAACCATACAGCTAATATATAGGATTTTTGTCCTATTCAGCTTTGGCGGATACCTAACCCTACCCACTCCAGACGTCTTATGGAGTATGTGAGTAGGGGTCTCTGAGAGAAAAGCACGACTGAGTTACTCAGTATCTAGCGTTACCAAACGTTGGGCCCCATGTAGTGTAGTTCCTATTTCCATAATAGGCTCTGCGCATTGGAATAATATACCCATAGGTTTGACATAGGACTGAGGTCAGTATGTCCCTATCGAGTATATTAAACTTAATTTACTTTGTACCAGCTAACTCAGAGGCCACTAGAAACTCCTTGTAAACAAGAAGGGAGTCGTTTCTGGCAACCGCATAAACATGACAACTTTGTTTCCCTTTAGAATCGGAACACTCTCAGAATCGTGGAAACAACAGATAACAGTTTCACTCAGCTAATCGTGCATGCTTAGTTTCTTCAGAGTTACACAGAAAGAATAGACGGGCGTTTCAATAAAAGGATTTATTGAACAGTCTTGTTTCTCGTGTAAGAGATATGAGCTGTTACAATCATAAGACAGTATGCGAGATATATTATGTACAGTGTAAGCAGTAGAAAGAAATAATACTGCGCTAGCATTATCTTTTAGCTATGACACATATATTCATATACAGAAATAACATAAGCTAAAAATGCGAGTACTCATAAGATGCTTCTCTAACTAGTTCTACCCCAATGTACCTAACCTAAGTGTAGTGCAAGGTAAGAATTAGGTGATGCATTCTATAGTATGGTATGCTATAGTATGGTATGCTAAGTCTAGTATGCCAAGTCTAGTATGCCAAGTCTAGTATGCCAAGAGTCCCTCTAGGTTCTAGTCAGCTCCATACCTTGAGAATGAGAGAGGTGGGAATTTCTTTCCGGGTCTCGAACTCTAACACCCCGCGAAGGGAGTCAGAACACTAGAAGCTGGATTCTCTGCGAGCAGGGATGACAGCGTCTCTTGTCAGAGTGTCAGGCCGGGACACGGGCTCCTCTAAAGTCGAGGTCTCCTCCCACTTGCTTGGGCAAGGGAAGGTATATTTATACCCGGTAGGTGCCTTGGAATGTTAGCATTGACGTAAAGTCGGGCAGAGGAAGACGTCAGGAATGAACCCTTAAGGAATAGCGGTTCATGCATAATAAATGAGTTCTTGGAGAAATCAATATTCCTGTGCTAGGGGAACTCCCAAGAGCTTAAGGGTCTGGTTTCTAAGAACTCGTTGTGACGTTGGGGTGGACGGATGTAGGTGACCATGCCTGTATTTGGATAGCATGGCTAATGCCTAAATAAGGACTGGGATCTTATGCCTATATAAGGGCAATGCGAATTGTGCCTATATACGGACATGTTTCAGGAAAACCTATGTACGGACACCTAAAGCGGAATACAACACCAGATGCTTGTCCGCACTGTCCAATCATCGCGAACGGCACCATGCACAGCGCAAGCAGGTGCTGCTTCCTTTTCTGCCGCTCAAGTAGATTTTTACTCGAGCTGCAGCTTTCTCAACTCGAACGGACAGTTTCTCAATGTGAGTGGTCGCGAGCATACGCGACCACTCGCAATGAGAAATCTCGCCGGGAGGTTGATTTTCCACGCTCGCGATCGCCAACTTTACGTTGATGATCGCGAACGAGGAAAAATCTCGCCGGGAGGTGGATTTTCCTCGCTTGCGCTCGCCAACGTGACGTTGACGAACGCGAGCGAGGAAAAAAACTCTTCTCTGCTGAGCTGAGCGAAGCAGAGTTTATCGGAACTCTGCGAGCTCCGCGTAATGCGGAGTGCGGAAACCTCCGCAAACTCAGCGAGCGGAGCGGAGTTCACCACCCAGACCTAGTAATATGCAATTGTCGGACTTTCCCATTGCAGAAAGGTCAAACAGTCACCAGTCTCTGAGTACGCCTCGTGACCCAGCCCCTCAGTCCCTCAGCCCCACTAGCTAATGATTCACGTTGCCCCTGCTGGTGCCCTCTTGAATAGACAGTCAGAACCACTTAACACGGAAAGAAGACACCATCAGATTGATGAAGGTGGGAGTTAGATGGGCTAGCAATGCTTAATCATTATGTCAGTTGATGCACCTCTAGCCCAAGCCCTGCTTCAGCAGCAGTTTCACAATTGTCATGTTGCCCCATTTCAGGTCTTAGGCAGTCATCCAGTTCTAGTTTGTTTTATGTTCTGGAACTTGTATGTTTGATTTCTGTATTACAAATGCAGGTTTGGGAGGGAGGGATGCCTAAAAAGAACACACTTCTGTATATCTCCCAATAAAGCTATCCCAAAAAATTCCCCTGCCAACTAATTACAGGTCTGGAACACTCAAAAAGGTGAGCCAGCATTTCAGGAACATATTGGCTGCAAGAAAGAAGCATTTACTCTAAGCCAGGGCCACAGAGGTTAGGAAAGAAGCAGGGTGTTGGCAGCACTCAGAGGGTCTAGGCTAAAGTGACTGAGATGAGGGCTGTGTGGCTGGTGTCAGCAATCCAGTAGGGAGAGCAGGTCTTGAGCTCACTAACCTCTGAAACAGTATGAGAGGCATATGACATTCGTAGGTCCACAGGCTTGTGCACTCTAGCAGGTTTCAGAAGGGATGGATGGCCTCCCCAAAGGAATGCTGTATAGGGCAGGCCAAGAGCAAGAGCTGCGTGGTGGAGGATTGTTACAGTCTGGTTGGGCAAGACTGCCAAGTGAACAGAGATGCCACCGCATATACCCAGGGGCAGAACGAAGGTCCACGTTACGCATAGGCTGACAATGAAGCAGGCACAGATTGAACTATAAGATTGATTTAGCCATCAATTTAGGAGTGAGATTGGAATTGTGGGGGAAATGGGCCAGTTTGCACTTGTGACTCAAGGGTGTGGTATGCACTGAAGAAGCTTGCCATCACTAAATAGCACCAGAAAGAGTGGCAGGACTGGTGGAAGACCCAAAAACGCAGGAAGACCCGGGGGGATTCCCTACAATTGTGACCCAGATCTCGAAGTTTGTGTGGGGCACTAGAGAATCAGCCCACGAGCACAAACTAGAAGCTGCATCTGGGCGACAGAATAGAAGGGAGACATCTAGAGAAGGCATTCCCCATTGAGATCGCAATCCCAAATGCCACAGAAAAATGAGGGAAGCACTGGCCATTATACGAGTAGTAAACACACCATTGAGGAAGGCCTTGCAAAGATGGTGCAGAGCAATGTGCAAGAGCAGGTGCAGGATACTGCGATGGAGGCACTCTCAAATACAGATTTTATTTAAAATTGATCTTGGAGGGGCATAAGGCAAATATAGAGGAATCGATTGTAAAGCAATTACAGTTGCCCTTATATGGAAACACCAGAACAAAATACGAGTGTGCAGCAAAGAAGCAGAGGAAAGGATTGATACACTTGAAGACACAGTTGATAATCACATTGGCAACTGGCTGACCTAGAGGTACGGTTGAAGTGGCATGAGGATAAATTGGCAGATATGGAAGACAGATCTAGGTGTAATAACATGTGTTATTGGACTGCAAGAAGGAACAGACACACACCAGATGGAAATGTTGATGGAAACCTTGTTTCCAACTCTTTTGATACCATTGGGAGGGATCGATGACCTAGAAATAGACTGGGTGCCTAGAACCCTCAGCTGTAAGCCAGGTTTGGGAGCACCCCCTATGATGATCTTGGCGAAGGTACAGCGATATTGTGACAAAGTCCAGATACTAATGGCTGCGTGACAAGAAGGAACTATTGACTATAGTGGGAACAGAATATCTTTTTACCCAGTTTTGGCACAGCCAGTCAAAGAAAAAAAAACATTTGAAGAAGTAAAGCAGAAACGGAGAGAACTGAATATGCCTTATACATTACTTCCCCAGCACATCTACGCACAGATGTCAGAGAGAAAATATATTTTTTTTTTAAATGCTGAAGAAGCTCTGCAATTTATTGAAGGTCTGTGATTAAATATAAAATGTTTAGTGATCAGTGTAACAGAGCAGTTACCAGACCTGACTGAATTATCAAAACATGGTGGGAAAAAGTAGGCTGGGCCAAGGAGGGGGGGCATGTACAGGAATAACATGTACTAATTCTTATGGCACACCTGCTAGAAGCTCAATCAAGACTAAAATTACCTGTTATTGCTTATAGTTAGACATATGTGATTGTAGCAATCTAGGTGACCCTTTACTAGGGAGCAACTGGAGCCACCCAACATGGGGATAAGTAAGAAAAGTTGATGGAGGGATAGGTATTGAATGTACCGCTTGTGTAGGCCAAGTTGGGGTATGCCACATGAAAGAGGGGATGGGTAAAAGGGGCAGAGGGTGGAATAAAGCGCAATCCTATGGTTCACTTTACATGATAAACGGGCAGTCAAATCATGAACTCCTAAATTTAAGATGGGGGTAGCAGCTGTATCTTGGAATCTTAAAGGGAGTCAGTATGTTGTCAAGAGGGAGAGAATATGGTCATATTTGAGCAAAAGACATGACCAAATAATAATATTGCGAGAAATGCATCTGATGCTTAGGGAGCATGCAAAATTGCAGGTGAAAGGGGGGAGGAACCCTATGGCATTCTGGTTTCACATCATCAGCACGAGGTGTGGTGATATGAGTAGCTCCTTCAGTTGCATTTAACGCAGAAACCACATTCAAGGTTATGAATGGGAGATTTGTAGATGTTACTGAAGAACTAAGTGTAGAACCTACGGTATTACTTAATACCTACGTGCCAAATATAGTTTCCTCAGTCTTTTTTGATGTAGAACAATTATTGATACCATGTGCTCATTATAAAATATCATGGAAGAGAGACCTTATTGGACAGGTATCTTAATTGCTCAAGGACCATGGTTAGAGCTTTTGCTAGATCATTTCAAACACTACACAATGATATGGAAATTGTGAACTCAGAATAGGGACAAGAGTACATATTCTTTTTATTCTCTGCCACATAATACATTTTCCCAAATTGACTTCACTCCAGTCCATTCCGAGCAGATAGTGGAGGTTGAGAAGTTACAATACATGGATCATACTACACCTGCTCATGCTCGCCGCTCAGGTGGCATTCATGGGTTGGGAATATGTGACATCAGTACAGCAGTGGTGTGGGAACTACAGGACTGACTCTATAGGAAAGATGTAAGAGCTGTAATTCAGGAATTCTTCACTTTCAACACTGGTACAGTACAATCAGCTGGGATGATGTTGGAGGTGTTTAAAGTGACTATTGGGGTAAATGCATGGTATCAAACTATGGAGTGAGGAAGTCACTTTTAGATACTTTTACAGGAGGAGAGGCTGTATACATAGTCAGGCAAACTGTAATGGAAGCAGAGGAAAGGGAGGCTAGGTGCATAACAGTTGAAAACCTGTAAAAACACAAGAATGATTAGATAAACATGATTATAAAGCGTATATTGATGTTAGAACATGAGTTGGGGGACAAAGCAGACCACTTATTGGCCTGGCTGGTAAACAGAGAAAAGTGGAATAAAACAGCAGTAATCATTAAGGACAACCAGCGGCATATACTATGAACCAGGGTTGTATCCTTCACAGAATTGAGGAATTTTATTCTGAGCTATATGCTACATTAAATAATATATAAAGGTGGCAGATGGAATGCTTGAATTAATCTCAGCCATTGGTAATTACCCGGGCCGCAACCCAATTCATTCTTATTTTGCACACCCTGCCACCTCAGTTTGGACCCAGCAATATGCAAATCAGTCCTGACCCTGCTCAAATGGTAACAGTCCAGTCTGAATTACCAAACCAGGTCTTCCCTGAACCGGAACACAAGCAACCCAGGACTGGTTTCACTCTAGTTAGGGCTCATCATCCAGGTATAGTTTGGTTCTAGGGACACAATGTGTCCAGGATCCACATCTGGGAATTCCCGTCCCAGTTACGACGACACACTGAAGTATATGAAAAAGTGATGGATGTAATGCTTCAATTAATCATAGCCACTGGTAATTACTCTGGCTGCATCCCAAACCAGTGTTATTTTGTGAAGAAAATATGCATTGACAAAGCCAATAGGTTTGGCTTTTGCACAGTGCATGCACACATGCAGGAATGCAACATTCACACACACATTGGCATTGATGATGCCAATATATAGATAGAACAATATACCTATTTACATCTATCCACAAAAGATCAACTCACCTACAGCATCACTGCTTTCAGTCAAACACGCACTTATGCACACAGAACTACAGGCACCCTTACACATAGGCCACCTGACACGTGCCACCCATAAATACAGACCAAGGAACATGTGAAATATTTTTCTTATGCCAATGACAAGGACTGGAATTCTCTTCCTCTAATATGAAACTTTTCTTCTCAAATTCAGAAGGTCTCAGGTAAATTGGTGGTTTACATTTTATTTAGCAATAATGCTGATACTGTTAGATGTTATGCTGATCATGTTCAGCAGTGCAAAGGTGCACATATACATGCATATTAAGATAACACAACAAGCTATGTTATTAAGGTTGAATGTACAGCACTTTATGCTGGTCTAAAGCCATATTAAAGAGCCAGATGATTCAGAAAATCTATGGGATATATGCTAGAACAAGAGAGGAACGATTTGTGAATTGAATGATATTCATCAAAATCAAGTGGCGGTTGACCTTAATCATCTGCTTTTCAGAGAGGAAGCAAAGAAATAGGTTGCCGTAGTCAGAAGGATGGAACTGAAGAGGGTAGGAGATATAAGTAAAGGGTTGGGGTGAAACAGTGTGAGGAAGTCAGGTCTGACAGAGAGTTAGGGATGTGAGATTGGATGAGAGACTAGCTAGGGAGAGCCAGGTAAACATGTCCACAATTAACAGGTATGCAGCTGAATCACAGTACACAACAAGGATACAGGTACACATACAGTCCCAAACAACACAGATATGGTTAGACAGGCAAACATAGAGGCACAGGGGCATTAATGGACTGAAAGTAGGGTGTATATATGGGAGGAGGTTTCATGTCTACTTAATGTTTGCAAACCTTGCTGAATCAAATTTGAGGGAGAGGAAAGATTGGCTTCAATCCAAAATGAATCCCTGGCCTCAAAAATGTTGGTAGGTTACTTTCAAAGTCTACTGTAAATACCCACTGGAGGCTACTTTTGTGACCAAAAGTCTCCACAGAATATTCAATCCCATGCTCCACTACATAACCCTACCCTTTGTACTCCCACTCTGATGCATCAACACAATATTGAAGCTCTGCTTTACAAACACAGAATACAGTTTCATGGAGAGATGGGAAAATCAGTGAAGCTGAGGATGGCTGGCATTAATAGAGAGACGCGAAAAAATAGGGGCCCTTAGGAAGACAACGAAATAACCCTCTCCTCCACTCCACTCTTGTGCTTTGGTGTACACAGGCTGAAACTGAGAAACTAAAGCTGTTGGCTCGGCTGCTGGTATTTTAAGGAGAAAATTGTGTTTACCCTTCACAGCAGATGCAAGAACATAAGGCTGTCAGTGGGCATTAGGCTGAATTGCCACTGAATTAGAGAAAGTCAACAGGCGGCCGTATAACAAAAATAGCTGGTGCATTCTAACTTGCAATAGGATTGGTTTTTCTGCCAATCCGAGTGCTTGGCTGAAAATTACCTGATTCGAATTAGCATATGGTTCGGATAAAGAGGGAAATTTGGGAACCATCGACAATTTCATGCTTGAGAGACAGGGCGCACTGCAGGCTGAATGAGAGCTGGCTTACTTGTACGGTGCCTACAGTAAAATATGGTATTTATCTTGTTGAACTTTGAAAAGCCCTGATATAAATGTGACAGGAAAAGGAGTTACAGTAGCGACCTTAAGCATGATGATCTATTCAAGGATGAAAAAACTGCAAGCATCACATTCAGGGTTTTGCTGCAAGCATCACATTCAGGGTTTTTACACAGCCCGTAGATATAAGTGCAGGTTAAACACACACAAAGAAATAGACTTACATGCAATGTATTGTATTTCGGCAAAATATTCCCCATATAAAAATGTCTAAAATATTGCATCACAGGAAGTTGGTTGCTTTTTCTCAATACTTTTGAAAACGTTGCTCAGAAAGGAAACAGGTGTAACACTTCCGCCGCATTTTTGTTGTTGCTTAACATATCATTATTGGTATATTGGGTTTTAAAACCTGTCATCCCTAATCACTTCAGTGATATCTCAAAGCTCACCTTTTTGCTGAAAGAAGTGATACCAGCTGCTCGGAACAGCAGAACAGGGAAAGAGGCTTAGAGAGGGTTTAACAAATAAATACAAGTTTTAAAAAATAACAGGCTGGTGGTCCGCCGCCCGTCTTTCTGAGCTCCCTTACATTTTTTCAACTGCTTTTAGACCTTATATCCGGCATGGCCCCTCTTATCGGTCTGCACTTTTCTAATATTGAAATATTTGCTAAATATAACCCTAGTATTAGATCGCAAGAAATAGGTTCTCAACAAAACCAGGTAGGAATAAAATAATGATGCAAGATGTTTAGTCCCACTTCACTGTGTTGTGACTTTCTTGAAGGGGGATGGTCGAGCAGTACATCTAGGTGGTTGTGCAGGTTACTTCTGTGATTCGACAAAGAAGCGGACGAAGTAAAAGAATGTGGCAAGGAGGAACATGTAAGTGTAGGAGGCAGAAGGTCACAGAGTGAGGGATGTCGAGGCATGGGGACTAGATGAAGGTCAGGCTGATATCAGAAGAGTAGATATTTTTATGTATGTATCTAAGAGGGCACATGAAGGGAGGTGGACGTTCATCACCAATAATCAACAATTATTTTGCTTGTCTATAATGCACAAGTCTGTGTTTGTGTGTGTTCATACATATGTTGAAGGGACACAGGGAGAGGCAAATGCAACATAAATCTGTATGAGTTCCACTGTGAGAATATTCGAAGCTCAAGCTTTACTGTCAATTTATCTGATGTCACTCTGTGCCTAAAGAGTATTGCATCCTCGATACTGATAACTAATGGATATTAAATTCCACATGTTGTGCTAACAACCACATGAAGCAGGTTTTTTCTTGTCATAGAGCTTATATTTATAAAGACCTTAAAAACAAGAGGCGACAACTCCGATTGGCTGAAAGAAACTGGAGACAACAATTCTCGCCAATCAATCTCTTGGTCCTCAGAGCGGCACGCCTAAAATATAAAAAACACATCTTCCAAGAAAAATCCTCCTTCTTCCGAGCCCAACTTGACCAGTCTATGAACAGACCTAAAGCCCTTTTCAACATCATCAAACAGCAAACCTTCTAATTCCCTCAACACACAATCAATGCCTCCACGAAGCGCTGCGAAGAGTTCGCAACATTCTTCTCTGAAAAAATATCCAACATCGAACTCTCCCTTGACCTTCCCACCACCATACCCTGCATCATGGATATCCCTATTTGCAATGAGGCTTCACCCAAGGCCTCACCTCCTACCAATGGATGTCTCCTCAAACTCCCCTTCATAGTAAGCCAGATGGCCAATTTCAACTGACAGCACACATCTCTGACCCTCTCCCTGCTACGCTTGTAAAAAATCCTCAGTCATATCATCTCTCCTACATGGACCAAAATCATCAACGCCTCCTTATCGAGCAGTTCCATGCCGTCCTCCCTCAAACTCGGACAAATCACCCCCCCCCCATTAAAAAAACAGGTGCCGACCAGAATGACCTTAACAATTGCAAACCTATTACTAACCTCCTTCTCCTAGGCAAATCATCGAAAAATGTGTACTGGCACAACTCAACAACCACATTGAAATATTCAACAAGCACAAAATCTTCCAATCTGGCTTAAGGAAAGGCTGCAGTACAGAGGCTGCTATACTGAATGTCACTGACGACCTTCACAGATCTCTGGATGAAGGTGAGGACTGCCTCCTGGTCCTCCTGGACCTCTCTGCTGCCTTTGATACTGTCATCCATGACATCCTCCTCAACACCCTCTCCCGCCGAGAAGGTATCAATGGAACTGTCCTTCAATAGTTTGCCTCTTTCCTCAAAGAATGTTCACAGTTAACAAATTAAACAACTCCATCTCAAAAGCAACACCAGTCTCTCAAGAAGTCCCCCAAGGGTCAATCCTGTCTCCTGCCCTATTCAACTTCTATATGGATCCCCTTACAGTGATCTTGCAATAAGCCAGAATTGCCTGTCACCTCTACTCTGATGAAACCCAACTCCACAAGAAAGTCTCCACGAGACATCCAGCACCTAAACAGCACCCTCTCTATGGTCCAATCGTGGCTTCCTAACAATCATCTTAAGCCTAACCCAAGCAAAATTGAACTGCTACTCATCTAACCAAAAAATAAGTCCTTTCCCATAGACACCTGGCTTGACAACCTCACAGCATTAAACTGCAAATCATCCATCTCCAACTCTGTAAAATCTCTGGGGATTACACTTGACAAAAACTTGACTATGAAAGGCTACATTAATGCCTCAGCTAAATGTGTCTTCTACGTGTTAAAATATCTAAGAAAAATCAAACCCTTCATCCCCAGTGAAGACCTAAAAACTGTGGTACAATCCCTAGTCCTCTCCAAACTGGACTACGGTAACGCGACAATCACGGGTGCCCCAAAAGCACACTTAGCTCCTTTGAAAGCCACACTCCATGCTGCGGCCAGACTTCTGTCGTGGGAAGGTCACTTCTTCCACATCACTCCCACTCTTATAATACTCAACTGGCTAACAATTGAGGCAAGATATATATTAAAAACTGCTTGCATAACCCACAAAGCTCTCTATTTGGAAAAACCAGTTTACCTAGCAAGCGAATTATCAAAAGCCGGACAAAAGAGACCCCTTTGAAGCTCTAACAGTTTGCTCCCAATTCCGCCCAAATTCAAGAAAGAAAAATTGCGCACATACTCCTTCTCCAGGAGTGCTCCCAGAATTTGGACCTCGTTACCTCAGGACCTATGACACAATCACTCATTCCCTCATTTCAAGAAGAAACTTAAACTTCTTCTACTCAATAAATACCTAAACCCTCCCCACTAAACAATCTGATTGGCCTGATGCTTCCTCCCCCCACCATCCTTCTAAACTGGAGTACCCCTGCCCTGGAAAAACTGTGACTCCACTCTCCCACCTCCGCAACTCCCTCCATATCTACCTCAGAACTATATTGTTTGCATATCCTAATGTCTATAAGTATACCTCTTTGCATACTGTCACTATGTATCCCTATGATCTCTCATTGTCACTTGAATAATTGCTGCTATACAGTACACATACCACATTGTTTATCGTATACCTCTTTTATATTGTTACTAATTACTGTTACCTGCGTTTCATGTAATCTCATGCAATTGCTGCTACCGTACATATATTGTGTACTCCTTGTCATGATATTACTAGGCACAGTTGTTTACACTGATGTAGCTCTTGTAACTGCTGCTGTTCTAACTCTGTGAAGCGCTCTTATGTGTTCGTGTCAAGACCGCGCTATACAAAACTCAACAATAAATAAATAAATAAATAAATAGAGACAGATAAAATTACATGCTTGAAAGTTACCTCTACTTCCAGTGCTTCATACACACACACTTGGCTCAATTATATGAATCTTAATGGTTGTGAACACCAACTTTCAATGAACGGCTAGCCACTTCAATTCAACTTGGCCACCAACATCGCTCTCAAGGAACACATTGCCAAAAAACAAAGACAGCATGGTACCAGCACTCTCCTTTACAGAAACTGAAACCATTTCTTCCAGAAAGTGAAGTGTTGTTTAATATGTGGCAGAATACCCTAATTTAGAGATGGGGGAACCTTAAGTTTTCCATTGATGGTGCCCGGTTGGCTCTATCAATGGAAAATTTCCTCAACGGTCCGTCTGAGTATGGGCTGTTGGAGGAAGGAAAGCACGCCACCCGGCCTGTCACCCATGTTAGGGGTACGGTGTAATGTATTTTTTCTCTGTCCATCAGCACCAGGAACATCCTGGCAGTTTGGGATAGTAAAAAACCATTCTATATATATATATATATATATACATATATATATATATATATATATATATATATATATATATATATATATATTACCTACTAGCGGTCACCAGTAGGTAGTTATAATTAGGACCTCGTTTCTATTCAAAAAGCGTTTTTTCTTTTGCCAATATTTTTGGCGCCGGTTGACGAATCTTTGTGAAATTTTCAAAACTAATGGCCCGCTCCGGTCAGCTCCTGTCTTGAAAGTTTCGGGGTGATTCGTCAAGCGGAGGCCGAGAAAAAAAGGGGGTCCCAAAATGCATTTTCCCCATGTTAATTTCCATAGGAATTTTAGACAAAGCTACAGTCCGAACTGCTGAATGGAATTGCACCAAATTTGGCAAGAAGGTAGCCCTTGGTTCAGAAAGAGACCTTTTTTTTAAATGGTGTAAATCCGTTCAGTAGTTCCTGAGAAATTGAAAAAAGAAAAATATCGATATCTGAGCACCGAGTAGGGTTCCTGAACCCTCCCGGGCACGAGCTTCAATCTGATTGGCTGCCAACACTCCAAACCAGGAAGTGTTGGCAGCCATCTTGTGACTCGGTAGAACCGAGTCACAAGAAAAGAGAAAGAAGAAGATGAAAAACAAAAAAAGGGGGCAGGTTAGAAACAACCTGAACCCCTAGGCCTAATCAGGGGGTCCCACAAGGACCCCCAGGGCCAAAAAAAGCATTAAAAAAAAAAATCGGCAGAATTCGCGCTGGGGTGGCAAATCCTGCCGAGAAACAAAAAAAAATGAAGTGCGGGCTCCCGCGCTTCATGAGCCTCCGGGTGGGCCAGGTCCCAGGGGCAATGCCAACATTAAATAGTGGGGGCCTGCAGGGGCCCCCGCAGCCCCGGGGACCGCCACCTCCCTGGGGCTATGCAAATTATATGCGGGGGCACACAGCCCCCCCTGCAACCCCGGGGACCGCCACCTCCCCGGGCCTTTGTTAATAAATGCGTGGGGGGTCCCAACCCCCCCACGCTGCCCCAGGGACCGCCACCTCCCTGGGCTTTCAAATTTAAAACGTGGGGGGGCCTCGCTGGCCCGCCCAAGCCCCGGGGACCACCACCTCCCCGGGGCTTCAAAGTAAATTAGGGGGGGCCTCCCGGGCCTCCTCCAGGAGCCCTTGATGGCCCTGGGGACCGCCAACCCCCAGGGCTGGCTCCTGCAATGTCCCGGGGTGCCCACCCCCGGGACATTGCTGTTTGCTATGGCAGGGTGGGATTAACTCGCAACTTACTGCAAGGACGAGCCACACCAATCCCGCAAGTTCAATGTATATTTATTCGGGCACAACGACGCGTTTCGACCTCAACAGGTCTTGGTCACATGACCAGCTCAGCGAGTTTCCGTATTTTTAATGTTTTTTTGGGCGTCCCACATGACGCAGATGACATGGAAAACAGACTTTATCAAAGCTACAAATCACCGTGAACAATAGTCAATATACAGTGTTGTGATAATACATAAGTGCAAAAACAAGTAAATGCAAAAAATAATAAATAAACAATCCATTTTCAATGGGTACATAAGATGCCTTCTGTGTAACCTCGTAATTTACGACTTGCAAATACATCAATTCTATGTTCTAATCGTGGAAATAGCCTGCTACAATCTTGTCAGGTTAAATATCAACACATGCTTATCTCTGTTATGGTATTTAGCCAGTGTGAATAAAACATAGAATTGATGTATTTGCAAGTCGTAAATTACGAGGTTACACAGAAGGCATCTTACGTACCCATTGCAAATGGATTGTTTATTTATTATTTTTTGCATTTACTTGTTTTTGCACCTATGTATTTTCACAACACTGTATATTGACTATTGTTCACAGTGATTTGTAGCTTTGATGAAGTCTGTTTTCCATGTCATCTGCGTCATGTGGGACGCCCAAAAAAACGTTAAAAATACGGAAACTCGCTGAGCTGGTCATGTGACCAAGACCTGTTGAGGTCGAAACGCGGTGTTGTGCCCGAATAAATATATATTGAACTTCCCGGATTGGTGTGGCTCGTCCTTGCAGTAAGTTGCGAGTTTCATGTGCAATTAGAGGAGCGGGGGCGCCTGCTCGTAACGAGCCCCGACCCTCCTTGGAGGGCCGTTCACTAAGCGCCAACTTTCTTGTGGATATATATACTGTCACTTTAAAAGCACTTTCTAAACTCTTTGGAGCAGAAGTACACGCTAAATCACAGGGTACACACTAGCGTCAACTCACATTGGAAAACATTTTTTTGCACTTTATATGTGTTTTAGCAGCAGAGCATAAGCCCACTTGGGCAGTATATCTCTAACTCAACGTTTTGAATGCGGACCAAACGTGAATTAAGCATTCTTCTGCCTACAGAATACGCACAAACGTATTAAACAGTTAGTAAGAGGCATTGAGCTGTTACAGGCAAAAACAAACTGAGGAATGGTTTTATCTATGTGTAGTATATATTTATTGTATTTATACAAATTAATATATATATACGCTTATTTGCACATGGTCAGCAATTCTGTGAACAAAAAGTTCTTAACATTGTGATATTGAGCTGCTATTTTGCATAATGCAATTTTAACAACGACAGTCTGTTTTCTATATTTATTGTATCCACTTGCACTTTAAAGATGGGGAAGTCTTGTAGGCGCGTCATGTGATCAAGGCCTGTATAGGCCGAAATGCGTCATGGCGGCACAGCGCATGAAGCAAATGAAATAATAAAAGAATCTGCACAAAATAAGCGGAGTCTGTTCCTGTTTCTGGTTCTGGAGGTAGTGAACTGTGGAAGAGAAAGGTTACTTGTAATATATATACATATATATATATATATATATATATATATATATATATATATATATATAATCTACTGGCGGTCGCCAGTAGATAGTTATAGTTAGGACCTATTTTCCATAGGAAATCCGCAACATTCTATTCCCAATAACTTTGGCGCCGGTTGACGAATCTTCACGAAATTTTCAAAACTCGTGGGCGCTTTGGTCCGCTCCTATCCTGAAAGTCTCGGGGTGATTCGTCAAGTGGGGGCCGAGAAAAAGGGGGTCCCAAAACGTGTTTTCCCCATGCAATTTTCCATAGGAACCTTTAGTCGCAGCTACAGCCCGAACTGCTGAACGGAATTACACCAAATTTGGCAAAAAGGTAGCCCTTGGTTCAGAGTCGTGCCTTTTGGTTAAATGGTGAAAATCCGTTCAGTAGTTCCTGAGAAAATCAAAAGTAAAACCACATATATATCTATGGCCGCGGAGGGTCCGCGCACCCTGAGCGCACCTTCCCGATCACGAGCTGTATGCTAATTGGCTGTCATCACTCCAAACCAGGAAGTGTTGGCAGCCATCTTGTTCCTCGGTAGAACCGAGGCACAAGAAACAAGTGCGCAAAACGCAAAAGGGGGCAGGGTAGAAACACCCTGACCCCTAGGCCTGCTTAGGAGTCCCACAGGACCCCAGAGCCAAAAAAGCATTTTTTTAAAAACAAATCAGCAGGATGCGCTTAGGGTGCGCGGATCCCGCCGTGAAAAACAGAAGCGCGGCCTCCGCGCCCGACAGTATTTGCCCCGGGTCAGCCAAGTCCCGGGGGCATGCGGGGTGGGTTTAAATGTTAGTTGGGGGGCCTCTAAGGCCCCCCAAGCCCCTGGGACCGCCACCCCCGGGGCTTTCAAATTATAATGATGGCGGGGGGGCACACAGCCCCCCCGCAGCTCCGGGGATCGCCACCCCCGGGGCTTCTTTTTAATTAAAAATTGCCTGTGTGGGGGCTCCAGCCCCCAAATGCCCGGGGACCGCCACCTCCCGGGGCACTAATTTAAGAAATGTGGGGTCCGTTTTGGACCCCGAAGCCCCGGGACCACCACCTCCCGGGGCTTTGTAGATGTTGGGAGGGGCCGCATGGCCCCCTCCTAGAGCCTGTGGTGGCCCTGGGGACCGCCACCCCCAGGGCCAGCTCCTGCAGTGTCCCGGGTGCCTACCCCGGGACACTGTTGTTTGCAATGACAGGACGGAGCCGCGCGGCTCCCATCCTGTCATTGCAAACTTGCTGCTTCATTGAAGCGAGAGCAGGAAACCTGCTCTCGCTTCAATGAAGCAAAGCAGATTGCTTTCCATAAGGGGAGCTGCATGTCAGCAGCTCCCTTATGGAAAAGCAATGCCGGGTCCCGCAGGACGCGGGGAGCTGGCGGGACCGTGGGGATTGGGGACCCCCACGGTCTCCAACGAGTGACCAGGCCCCGGGGGATGGGGTCCCCGGGGCCATTAGTGTCTCGGGAGGGGGCCACACAGCCCCCTCCCAACAAATAAAAAAAAGAAAAAAAAATGCGCAAAGGCCGGCCCCGGGGATGGGGTCCCCGGGGCCAATAGGAGGCCTTAGGAGGGGGCCACGCAGCCCCCTCCTCAAAAATTTAAAATAAAAGTGGCCATGCCCCGGGGATGGGGTCCCGGGGCCGGAATCGGCCACGGGAGGGAGCCACGCGGCCCCTTCCCGTACTCTTTTTTTTTGTTTTTTTTAAAAATAGGATCAGGCCCTGGGGGATGGGGTCCCCAGGGCACCAAAAAGTGAACAGGAAGGGGGGCCACACAGCCCCCCTTCAAAAAGAAAAAAAAAAAGCGAACGAGCATCAGGCCCCGCCCCCTCCCTTAACCACTCTGCAAACGCGCCCTGTGGTGCGTTTTAAATTCTGGAAAGAATTCCCCAATACTGGGGGTCCCTGGGGGCCAACTAGCCCACCAGGTACCTCCAGTAAGCACCACAGGGCTGCGTTGCAGAGAGGTGTTCAGAGGCCACGCCCCTTTTTACACCTCTCTGCAACGCAGCTCTGTGGCGCTTACTGGAAGTACCGGGTGGGCTAGTTGGACCCCAGGGACCCTCAGGATTCAAGGGGACTTAATCTCCCAACTTAAAACGCACCACGGGGCGCGTTTGCACAGTGGTGAAGGGAGGGGGCGGGGCTTGAGGTGACATGTGTGCAAACAGGCCCCGTGGCGCCTTTTAAGATGGGGAATTAATTCCCCTTCAATACTGGGGGTCCCTGGGGGCAAACTAGCCCACCAGGTACCTTCAGTATGCGCCAGGGAGCTGCGTTGCAGAGACGTGTTCAGAGGCCACGCCCTTTTACACCTCTCTGCAACGCAGCTCTGTGGTGCTTACTGGAAGTACCTGGTGGGCTAGTTGGACCCCAGGGACCCTCAGGATTCAAGGGGGCTTAATCTCCCAACTTAAAACACGCCACAGGGCATGTTTGCACAGAGGTGAAGAGAGGGGGAAGGGCCTGATGTGACAAGTTAGTTTCTTAGTTTTAATCCCCCTGCCCTATTATGTACTAGGGACTTACAGAGGAGGTCATGCTAATCACAGGGGTACCCCAACGCATAGTGTTCCCTAGTGTATGTAGGTGTTTTAACTGTATTCTAAGTGTCTTTTACCATAGCACTGGCTCTAGGTCTGGTTAGTCAGAGTCAGTTACCACCAGTACACGTCTGGAAAAGGTGTGGGCACAGGATGATTTTGCAACAAGGCCTCTTTCTGCTCCTCTGTTGGGTCTTTCTGCACATGTCTTGCTTCTTCCTGGATTTTTCTTCGTCTTTGTGGACTTCTGTTTCTTTCGACATTTCTTTTGCTTCTTTCTGTGCGTTTTTCTTCTTTCTTCACATGTCCTACTTCTGTATGCATAGTTACAAACTAGCATTTGAAAAACCTTTGAAATTCACTGAAAAAACCATAGGTTTCAGGCACGTTATAGTTAGAAATTAGCATTTAAAAAATCTTTGAAATTCACTGAAAAAACCATAGGTTTCAGACACGTTATAGTTAGAAATTAGCATTTAAAAACCTTTGAAATTCACTGAAAAAACCATAGGTTTTAGGGACAGTTATAGTTAGTTGGACATTGCACTCGTACAAAACCCGTGAAATTCCCCCGTTATAGTTAGTTCGGCTAACTATAACTCGCGCCCCCGCAATGCACTGCTGATGACGTCACATATTACATCACTCATGACATGGTCAGTGACATCACTGATGACATCTCAAATGACATCACTGATGACATCACTGATGACATCATTCATGTGATAATTTCATGCATCTTCTCACACCCTAATATAACTTTTGATACACCCACTCTAAATTACAGACTGCCATTCTCAAAACCATACACACTCCAATACCAATAACTACATACCCACTCACTAATTCTTAGGTCTACACACACACATCTACTCACTCACCCGTACAGTCACTCATACTTACAGTCACTCCGTACAGGACTATCATATGCACTCATACACCTATATAAACACTCACACACCGCCACTCATCCATAGAGGTACTCACACACCTAGTCAGTCATACAAATAATTATTCAAACTACCCTTTACTCACCTATACAGTTATACACACACCAGCTCACCTACTCATACAAATACTAGCACATTCTTACGCTCTTATACAATAACTGATACAAGCAAACACGCATCCATACAGCCACTCTCACAATCACACACTCTCACTTATAGCCATTTAAATACTCTAACACACATATATACTGCCTTTTACATATGTAGTTACTCGCACATGTACCACTGAGATATACATTCACTCACTAACACACCCATACACACACTCACCCACCCAAGCAGTCCATCACAGATGCACTCTTGAAATCATGCACCCAGTGAATCACCCACTCACACATCTATGTACAGAGTCACACACACCCCACCCACACAAACACTCAGGCACCCATACAGATACTCAGAGAACCAATCAATAACCCATATAGACACTCATGTAGCTATTCGCACATCCATGCATCCACTTACACACCAACAGACAGACGGATTCAGACATTCACACAGTTTAGTCACTAACCCATGCATTCAGTAAGATACGTTTAATCACTCACTTGTAGAGTCAGTCACGCACCTACTCAATCATCCATTCAGACACTTATACACCCACTCATTCTTCAATACGCCTTTGCCTATATATATTAAACATATTTAAACTTTACAGAAACACACAGACACTGGATGATGTCATCAGTGATGTTATTTGAGATGTCATCAGTGATGTCATCAGTGATGTCACTGACCATGTCATGAGTGATGTAATATGTGATGTCATCAGCAGTGCATTGCGGGGCGCGAAGTTATAGTTAGCTGAACTAACTATAACGGGGAATTTCACGGGTTTTGTACGAGTGCAATGTCCAACTAACTATAACTGTCCCTAAAACCTATGGTTTTTTCAGTGAATATATATATAATGACCCTAACACCCTGGGAAATAACTCCACTCTGGAAACGCCTACATTTGTACCCTTGAATTGGCAAGCAAGCCAAATGGATCACCAGGAGACACCTTGCTTTCGATCTTCAGAAAAACAATTTCTTTACAAGAATCTAGATGGGTTCACACTTCAGTTAATTTCTCTTTGAGGCTAGTAGAGTTCCTGAGCCTTCAAAACTGACATTTGTCTTGCTGTTATTGAAGAAACTTACTTTGGACCTGGAGGAGTTCTCAAATAATCTCCCTATCTTCCTGTCACATTATTTGGCTAAACTAATAGATAAAGTAGTCTTTGACCAACTAACGACATTTGTGGAAAATAACTGTCTTCTACACCCTTTCCAGATGGGCTCAGTACAGTTTGTAGTATTGGCTTTAACGTGCTCTCAGCTTTGAACGAGTTGCAGTGCTATTCAGCAAA
Organism: Calotriton arnoldi; assembly: GCA_963921515.1. Lineage (NCBI taxonomy): Eukaryota > Metazoa > Chordata > Amphibia > Caudata > Salamandridae > Calotriton > Calotriton arnoldi. The sequence continues at coordinate 383,757 of CAWUFW010002233.1, forward strand.
CAGTTCTCATTCTTTTGGATCTGTCTGCGGCCTTCAACACCAATTATCATTAAACCCTCATGTCCCATTTTTTGGCTCAACACTCTTATAAAATTTCCTTTCAATCTTCATGTATACATCCACACCATGTTCATGTGTTGTATTGCAAGGATACTTTTTATCTCCTCTTTGTTCAATCTCTATATAGTCCAATTAGCCTATCTTAATGACACCTATGGTTTAGTGTCAACCTGTATGCAGGTGACTCTTAAATAATTGTATGGATATCTGGAGATGATCATAACTCTGCTGCTCAACTTCATGAGTGTATCACTAAGGTGATTCACTGGATGAGTCAAATCATTTATAACTGCATGGAGATAAAAATGAAATTTTGAGCTCCTTTAGTCCTTCCTCTTTTGAGATTAACTCAACTGGCCTGCTGTATTAGGACTGAAGCCTAACCTGACTCCTTGTATCAGAAACCTCGGGGTTTAGATTGATCAGGTGCTCTCTTTGTCAGATGAAATTTCTACTGTATAGAAGTGTTGTTTTGTTTCCATATTCATTTTTAAAGCTCATTATATACCTTTTTACTGCACTGCAGAAATTCCAAATATTTAATGCCTTCATATCCCCTTGACTGGATTACTGCATTTCTATTTACCTGGTACTACATGCATATCTGATTCAGAGATTGCAGTAAATCCAGAACTATGCAATAAGAACTTTATCCGAGCTCAAAGCACCAGCTCATGTTACTGCTGCCTTGTCAAAAACACATTGTTTATCTGTAAAAGAGACAATGCTATTTAATTCAATGTGTCTGGTTCACAAGACACTCCATACTCCGCACGTCTCACCCTTCCGTTTCAGTCACCAATGGTATATCCTTGTGGTTTATTAAGATTCGTCAACCACAAATTGTTTAAGTGCCGACGTTTTGTTGAACATGTACTTGCAACAGAGCTTTCTCTGTGGTGCCTACCAGATATTGGAATTCCCTATCTTTGTCACTACGCTTGGAACTCAGGGGCCTATTAGCAATAACCGGCGATAATTATCGCTAAGCGCATTTAGCGCTAGGATAATTATCGCCGGCTATCGCCGGTTTCTATCGCGGAGATAGCGTGCTATCAGCAACGCTTATCTCCAATGCGATAGAAACCCCTGCTGTCGCTGGAAAACAGTGCGATTATCGCTGGAAATCCAGCGATAATCGCACTGTGACCAGCGATAGCTTGCTGATAGGGCAGGGGATTTAGCCATGTAATCCACCTCCCATTGGATTACATGGCTAAGTCAGGTTTGGACCAGGTGTAAAAAAACAAGCGCTAATAGTGTTTAGCGCTGGTTTCTTTATCGCCTTGCTGGCCTCCCTAATAGGCGATAGCGATGTTAGCGACTATTTCCAGTCGCTGCCAGGTTGGGAACGCCTACTTTGCATGTCATTAGCGATAAATATCGCTGGCATGCAAAGTGGCACCCAACCCGGTCGCTATCGCCTAAAAGCTGTCGCTAACAGCTGTTAGCGACAGCTTGCTAATAGGGCGATAAAAATATCGCCGCTTTAGCGGCAAAAAGTGCCGCTAAAGCGGCGATAAAGCCCTTGATAATATGTCCCTCAGTCTCCTCAAATTTTGAAACCTTTTCGAATCTTGCCTCTTCCTTAAATCTTTAAATCATTTAACTTGTTTGCAGTACTGCATTTTCTTTTGACCTGTGCACTGTACAATGATCTTTTCAGCGCCAAGAAGCCGTGTTTTGGATGTGTGTTGTGCTTTAAAAAATTTGTGAAAGTAAATAAAAAATGAATTGAGGAGCTCAAATAACAGGTGATAGATTCTGTGCCTGCCAGAGGCTTCTCTGTCAAGAATCAAACTCAAACTCACGAGCGAACCTTGAACACACTTTTTTCCATAAATAAAAGAAATAATACTACCCATACTACAGAATTAGGATTGTTTATTCATTCGACGTTGGTCAGACGCAGTCAGTCGTTGTTTGGAGGGAGAGGAAGGGGCAGGACCCTCTCAGGCCGGTCTGAAGACCTCAACTTGGTCCGTTCTGGAAGGCTGGCTCCGGAATGGATGGTCCGTCTGGCACTACGGCCCATTGGGGGGCTCAGATGGGGCACAGTGTCACAGAGTCATGGTAGGCACTTGTAGACATTTCTCCATGGCCCAAAACCCCGCCTGTTGCACACCAGCCATTTCGCCACCTAGCTGGCACAGCTGGTACAGCCTTATCACGCTCTCTTCCTGCAATGCTCGCTCACCCTGCTTCTCTCAGCTCACAGTTTTGGCCCTGGACTGGGAACCTGGAGGGCTGGAGCTTGTTAGTTCAGGTGCCTAACTGTCTCAAGGAGAGGCAAGGTCGCAGCCGGAGCAGGACTGTGAGCAGTAGGGGAGAGCCATGCTTCAGAACCTAGTCCTAGATGGATAAGGTGACGTGTGAGGCCCTGGCTGGGATGTGGGTGCTCAGAAACCAGTCCTGGCTAGCTCAGTACAGCAGATCCAGCACAGCCAAACTGCAGGAACTGCATGTACTGGAGAGAAATGAGTCAGTTGGCCTCCAGCCCGCTGCCAGCCTTAACCGCTCTGTGGAATTTGAGAGGCTAGCCTAAAGGATCACTTGGCTTAGCGGCCAGGAGGTGAGCCAAATGCAATAGGCATTGGAGCATTGACGCAGAGGTCCTGCTGAGATCCCACTCCATGATGTCAGGGAGAATAAGGTCTGGCCCAACCGGGGCTCTGTTAAGAAAGAGAAAATCTGCAAGCCAAAACAAATCATTCGAGTCAGGCTTGAACATGCCTTCGACCTAATGTAGGCCATGTTATAGAAATTCAGAGGGTTCAACCTCCCACTTAATGCTCTCTTTCTTTTAAATTACTTCCATGAAGGACAGCACCCCGCCAGATAAATCAGAAGGGGTGGCTTTAGACAGTTCTTAAGTATTAAACCCATCAGCTTCAATGATACATGGCGCACACCCAATGGACCATAACACACAATGCACTTGGGAGCTAGACAGGCACTCTAGCCAACCTGGCCCAGGCATCAGTTCGGATATCCAAGCCTCACTTCATCGGAGGCTTCCAGTTCCTTTCACACCATGAGCGAGGTGACCAAATTCAAAATGTTGTAGTGCACATAGGACCTGTTAGGCTCAAGTCCATCATCACCCGGATTCACCCCAGACTAAAACCATACCTAACGGTAAACAACGTTTACCACGAAACTTTTTCCCCGCAGGGAATTACAATGCGGTCAGTACAACGACCGCGTTGTAATTCCGCATACCATTACTCCGCAAGTCGGAACAACGACTTGCGGAGGGGGGAGAAGGTGTTGGATTTATAATCCAACACCTTCCCTACTGTCCCAACCGACTGGAGTTGGAATAGTAAATTATACTATTCCAACATCCAGCGCCCCCCCCTCCGCAAGTCGTTGTTACGACTTGCGGGGTAATGGTATCCGGAATTACAACGTGTTCATTGTAACGACCGCGTTGTAATTCCCTGCGGGGAAAAAGACTGCGTGATAACGAGGTATATTCATACCTAACAGCTTGGCATACGACACCCTGAGTACTAACAGCCATCAGCAGAGCTCAACCACCAATCCCGAAAGCCCTTCCATCCTGATGAAGCAATCTTCACTTGAAAGTGGCTTGCAAGGCGAGACAATTCGTAGGGATCATACAAGGATTCAAGCATGTATGGAGTCCGCTTCAACCCCTCTAGTTGTGCTGGATGAACCTCTACACATTCCAAATGTCCATAATGGTAATATCCTTGGATTCTTCAAACCTAGGCAGACTCCAGGTCCAGAACCAAACTCAGCAGTCAGTTTATTCCCTTTAAAGAGTGCACAAATAACCCCAACAGTGGGGCCGATTCCGATCTCGGCCGGTAGGGCTCCGAATCGGATTCGGCATAACCAGATCCGATTCGGAGCCCTATTTCCCGACCGATTCGTACGCGCGTCCGGACGAGCGAGTACGATGCGAAATCGCCGACCGACTTGTTCGGGCGTCCCAACCGCTCCGACCGACTCGTTCCCGGGTCGAACCGCACCGACCGACTCACTCGGACACGACTCGCACCGCGCAATGGAGACGTTCCCCGGCCGGGTAAGTACGATGCGCGCCTCGAGCAGTCCGACCGACACGCGCCGCCCGGCTCGAAAGAGCAGTCGGAGACGTACTTCGGGGGTCCGTGTCGGACCCCCCTGTACATGTAGCCGTGCGAGTCGCACACAGGGGGGACCCATGGGTCCCCCCTACCTGTGCGTGTACGGCGCGAGTCGCTTCGCCACGTACCCGCTGTAGGGGGCGCCCTTGTTCGCCTCGCACCCATTGAGGCAATGGGAGCCCGCGTACGCGTTGTACGACCAGCTCCCATTGACTTCAATGGGAGTCCGACCGACTCGAGTCCGATAGCATACGGACGCATCGTACTCATTCGGTCGTGATGCATGGGTCCGATTCGGTCCGAAATCTCTCCGGGTCCGGCTCGGTCGGAGAGATTTCCGGCCCGAATCGGAATCGGCCCCAATGTGTTGGACAACCCTTTTAGATACGTTACTGCATACCATTGTTGCTATGAAACTCCACTCTTCCAAACTAGCTGTCTAGGTCATTTAAATAAACACCATTGCCATATTCAGCTCTGGAATTGATACTAAGTTGGAGGCCCTAAACAATCTTATACTAAGGGTCCAGAAAGATCCGGATGTAGCCTTCACTACATGCCATTGCTCACAAATCCTTGAAAAGCTGAGCACTGTACCTCAAGCCCTAAGTGACCTAGTCATAGAGATGGAGAAACATGCTTACCAAATAACCGTACAGCATCCAGCAGAGGGGAGCACTAGCTCCCAGACTGTACGGCCCTTAAGTATAGAAACCTAGAGTCCAATTTAGAGAGCAAATCAACCTATGTCGAGGTAACATTGCACATATCAAGTGCTACCTCCTCCATTGACTCAACCCATACCGAACCTAGATCTTCATCAAATTAATCTCTCAACAAACCTTCTCACCCCCAGACTCTAGACAAGAGAGATCAAGTCTCAGATAACTCAACCGGCTCATTCTCTCTTACAGCACCCTATAAAAGGAATCCTGAAGATGCCTACACTCAAACTGTCCAGAGTGTGACACCCGTACCCTGTGAGATGTACTAAACCATGCTTGTAACCACACAAGAGCAAACGTCTCAAGGTCTGGGGGAGTTAACGCAGGACAAAAAGGGAGCACACATCACAACAGTAACATCAAAAAGAACAAGCATTGGCATAGCCACAAGGTCTTGCCTTTGGAACCTTATAAGTGTTTAGCCATGCAGCACATTATCCTGGGTGCTGTGCCACCAGGAATTGAAGAGCTATACAATTACTACACACTGGGTCATGCAATGTGATTCAGGAATGCATGCTTGCCTCAGGAAACATTTATGGACACATTCCAAGGCTTTTTAACGCACAGACAGAAAGACAAGTGCCTCGATTGGATCACTGACAGAATATCGAGGAGCAAAATATCGACCTGGCAAAATATCGAGGAAAAAATATAGAATGCCAGAATATCGAATTCCTATCTACAAACAGGTAAGTACAAAAATATCGAATCCAAAATATCGTTGTAAAAAATATAGTTAGTCAAAATATTGAATTTTTTAAATGTCTTAAAAGTAATGTAAAATTAATAAAATAATACATATAATTAACTAAAACAAACTTAAAAATACTTAAATAACCTTAATGTTGATACATATTTAATGTAAGTTAAAAAAAATAAACATGCATTTTTATTTTTTAATACATATATATATATTAACGTAATATTAATAACAAATATTCAATATTTTTAGCGTAGGATAGCGGGAGGGTAACATTTACTATTTCCACTCCAGTGAGTGCAACAGTAGGGAAAGCATTGGATAGCGGGAGGGTAAAAATTACTATTCCCACTCCAGTGAGTGCAACAGTAGGGAAAGCGTTGGATAGCGTAGGGGTAAAAATTACTATTCCCACTACAGAGAGTGCAACAGTAGGGAAAGCGTTGGATAGCGTAGGGATAAAAATTACTATTCCCACTCCAGAGAGTGCAACAGTAGGGAAAGTGTTGGATAGCGTAGGGGTAAAAATTACTATTCCCACTCCAGTGAGTGCAACAGTAGGGAAAGCGTTGGATAGCAGGAGGGTAAAAATTACTATTCCCACTCCAGAGAGTGCAACAGTAGGGAAAGCGTTGGATAGCGTAGGGGTAAAAATTACTATTCCCACTCCAGTGAGTGCAACAGTAGGGAAAGCGTTGGATAGCGGGAGGGTAAAAATTACTATTCCCACTCCAGAGAGTGCAACAGTAGGGAAAGCATTGGATAGCGTAGGGGTAAAATTACTATTCCCACTCCAGAGAGTGCAACAGTAGGGAAAGCGTTGGATAGCGTAGGGGTAAAAATTACTATTCCCACTCCAGAGATTGCAACAGTAGGGAAAGCGTTGGATAGCGGGAGGGTAAAATTACTATTCCCACTCCAGAGAGTGCAACAGTAGGGAAAGCGTTGGATAGCGTAGGGGTAAAAATTACTATTCCCACTCCAGAGAGTGCAACAGTAGGGAAAGCGTTGGATAGCGGGAGGGTAAAAATTACTATTCCCACTCCAGTGAGTGCAACAGTAGGGAAAGCGTTGGATAGCATAGGGTAAAAATTACTATTCCCACTCCAGTGAGTGCAACAGTAGGGAAAGTAATGATTTAATATTTAAATTTAAAAAAATTAATTATCAATACCAATAAAAAATTAATTACCAATTACAACATATTTAATAATTAATTAATTATAAATACCAATAAATATTATTTATTAAAAATTAATTACCTATTAATAATTAATTAACAACCAATTAATTTTCAATACCAAAAATTAGTAAGTAATACAAAATGTTTACCAATTAATAATTAATTAACAGTAAATTAATTATCAATACACACAAATATTTTCAATAATTATTTAATTACAATTAAATTACTTCCCACCCTATTCCCCTATAAACCCACAACCCGCTCCGAATAATAAATTAATACAATTAATATAATTATCAATTAATCAATTAATAAAAATTAATTACCAATTAATACAAATTAATTACCAATTAATAAACATTAATTACCAAATAAAAATTAATTAACAATACATTAATAATCAATAACAATAAATAAAAATAAATAATTACTGAATTACAATTAAATTACTTCCCACCCTATTCCCCTATAAACCCACAACCCGCTCTGAAAAATAAATTAATACAATTAATATAATTATCAATTAAAAATTAATAAAAATTAATTACCAATTAATAAAAATTAATTACCAATTAATAATTAATTAACAATGAATTATTTATCAATACCAATAAATAAAATTAAATAATTACTTAATTACAATTAAATTACTTCCCACCCTATTCCCCTATAAACCCACAACCCGCTACAGAACTAAAACGCAAAATTAAATTAAAAATAATTAATAATTCCTAAAAATTAATATTTAATTTACTATAATTAAATTACTTCCCACCCTATTCCCCTATAAACCCACAACCCGCTACGGAATTAAATTACGCAAATATTAAATAACATAAAATTCATTACTTAAAAAAATTAAAACATACATTACAAAAATAATACATACTTTTAACACATATACTAACACTTAAAACACTATAAAAAAAATCGATATTTTTAACAACTATATTATGACTGTCGATATTATGACAATCGATATTTCTTACCTGAATTTCGATATTCTGCACCACTATATTTTGGCAATTCGATATTCTGTCCATTCTATATAAACAACTCGATATTTTGGCAATTCGATATTAAAAATTCGATATTATGTCTGTTCACCGCCTCGATTCAAGTCAACAGCACTATAACATTCTGTGTGCGACTGCATCACTAAAGTATTGAACAGCCTATGAAAAAAAGCCGAAAAATACTTTTTAATGATGGAGACGTCATATTACCCCCTTCCCTCCGAGGCCTCTATTCACCAGGTACCGTTCTCCAGAGTTTTCCATTGAAAACACTGCTCGCACCATCCATTTACCAGCAAGCCCTGACCCTGCCCTCTGTCCCAACTCCCTGAGTATAGGAGCATGGACATGGCAACAACAACAATATGCTCCTACTTGTCAGGTAGAGGGGAAATAAAGAATAAACAGTGACCGTGTCAGCATCACTTTATCTCCAAGCACCTAAAAACAAAAAAATTACCCTGACCTTGTGTAATGCAACTGGTGCTTTTGTAAAGTGCTCCAACACCTTTGGATCATTCGAGTTCACATTATATAGTAAAAAATGTCTCACAGTCCCTGGGGAGCTACCGTAAATGTGCTTTGACATTAGAGCTCTGAGAGGAGGACGACAGGACGAGGCAGCGGGGTGGGCATGCAGCGATGTGGGAGGGAGGAATGCTGCTCCCATTTGTCAGGTGGAGGGGAAATAATGAATAAACAGGGGTGGCGTCAGCATCACTTGATCTCCGTGCACCTAAAAATAAAAAAATTAACCTAAACTTGTGTAATATAACTAGCGCTTTTGTAAAGCATTTAAATACATTTGGGCCAGTCGAGTTTGCGCTCTATAAAAATGCCCCCAAAAATGTATCTGACATTCTCTATTGTAGCTAGCGCTCATGTAAAGCGCTCCAACACCTTCGGGTCACTTGAGTTCACAATATATTAACAAGCATCAGAAAAAATGAGACAGGAGTTGCCCAAGCCTTGCCCTTAAGTGTGCTGCAAGGTTGGGCTGTTGAAGGTCCAGTGACCGAGGTTCGCTAAAGCAACAAGCAGCAAAGTGGGAGGGGTTTGGTGGAAATCCTTTCACTTTAAAGTCAGAGAAAATTAAAGAGGCAATTTCAAAAACAGCGTCTGAAGACGGACATACAATGACACAAGCAGGAATCATGGAAAGAAAAAGTGTCCCCCAAATCAACACATAAATACAGAAGAATAATGTTTACAGTAATTGGGTGGAGCTGTGTGTGAGGAAACCAAATACAAAAAGGAGGCAGGTATTTTGAACGACAATCCAAGGCACAAATAAAAAGGCAATGGGCGGCCTGTAAGCCCACAGAGTGAATACAGCCTCAAAGACACAGGGCCACCTAGGCTTGACCTAAAAAATGGGGCATTGACTGAATGTAAAAGGCTTCGCAAAGGAAGGAATGGTATCCTGGGCTTCACTGGGCCAGCAAAAATTCCATCTAAAGTAAAGTATTCACAACATTTGCCAAGCCCAAGGAGCACCCGGGAACCCCGGTCAACCTTGAAACCATGTGGCCCGGAAGATTTCCCGACAACTTGAAGCGATCATGGCTATAAAGATTGCACGCTGAGTTGCAGTTGCACTGAAAAAACACATAAATTAACAGTGAATTTGACCATGCAGGCCGCCTTAGCACATAAAGAAAAGATACAAGAACACATAAAAGGACACATGGATGATTCCCACGTGGCCACCCTCACGAGTCACGTAGTGAATTGTACTCCGCCCGATGCTTCTATTCAACTAACAGTTTGCAACAATGACAAAGTGGTCCCAACATGGCCCCCCAAGCATCAACATTACAGTCATCGAGCTCCTCTATAACTAGCAAACGGCTGTTTATACCACAGTAAACATCCAGGGGTCGCAAGATATCCTTAATCGCAGAAACTTGATGAAACATTTTAAGACCTGTGAAAATCTGAAAACCCTCCACTCCTCAGAGGAGCCCACGTGTCTGAACCCTCTTTGCTATCATTTACGTCCCCTAATTTGGCTCAAAAGTTGTTGGCCAATAAAGAAATCTTTTGGAAATGGGGTATCAAAATCGAATAATTTCAGGATAAGGGCTATCCATCTTAACTGTCATCTGCGGCACATGATCCAACTACTCTAAATATCTACATGAGGTCTCCACATTCGAAATCACCACTTTGAAAAAAAGGTCCCTGTTTAGGAGCAGCAGGGAACGAAAGAATACTGAAAACTATTATACAAGATAGCTAGTCGGAAAAGAGGACTTTAACACACTCTGGGGCATATTACCAAGGGCCTTATCTCCGTTTTTTTTGGCTTTAAAAGCCAAAAAAGCGGAGATAATCTTTTCGCTCTATTTACAAGGCGGTGCTAACATGCATTAGCGCATGTTAGCAGCCGTTTTCCCGACGCCTCGCTTTGCATCTCTAATGAGATGCAAAGTGGGCGTCACTGAGCGTACCTCACACAGAAAGACATGTAAAATATCGCTAAGTGCACATCGCGATATTTACAAAGGCGGCCCACAGCATATTATCAGATGTTAGTTTTTGGCGAAAACCACGGTTTTTGCCAAAAACTAACGTCTGATAAAATGCTGACTTACCCTAGTTATCCTATGGCAGGTGGATCATAAGGCTAAGTGCACCTTGGCCTATTAACAACGTTTAGGCCATCTATGTAGTAATTTCGCTGGATTTCCAGCGATATCCCCTCGATAAAGCCGCTATCGCTGGAATTTTTATCGCCTCAGTTATACGCGTTGTTAATAACGCGTTAACCGGGCGATAAATTCCAGCGATAGACGGCGATAAATAAAAAAGCGCTAAGCGCGCTTTGCGATATTTATCGCCGTCTATTGATAATATGCCCCTCTGTATATTCAATTTTGAGGAACGCCACTGGTATTACGAATATTAGCCTACGAGTTTAGTCACAGGGATCAGTGAGTCAACAAACCCATGCAGTCTATCTGCTCGAACAAACCCTGACTGGTTGTGGCTCCCTATCATCCTGACAAGTGGAAATGAGGCATGATTATGGCCCGCATCGACCCCACTTTGACAAGCAAATGAAAAATACAACAGGGCAAGCACAAAAAGAACACCGTAAAGTATGATGGAAATCTTTTCCTGGAACATCGCAGGCATTCAAAATGAAATCTCTAACACCTAAGGAAGTTCCACAACATTGCCATGCAGGAGGCATGGGCCGAGAACTCTGTCCCCCTAATGGGACATTTGGAATACATCAACCCAGCTACTAGGACCAGCTCCAGGGGCCGACCAAAAGGAGGCCTCACGACCCACATCTCAACACATCTGAATGCCAAGGTAGAACAGCTACACTCCCAGGAGCATTGGATGCAGACCCTCAAAATAGATAACTCCGTATGGCTGTTTTCCTGATCAACATGTACATAAATCCAGCATTCAAGAAAAAACAGCTGCTATCTCAAAACTAGAAATAGTAATGAACAACCTGATGAAGGACCACAATACACACCATATGATAATTACAGAGGCCTTTAACCTAAATCTTTTTCACACGTGCACCATAGACCAAAATGCCACAGCGCAAAACAAAATATGGAACATTCCACCGCAGGTAGCTCCGACCTTAAGGTGCAACAGTATCCAAGGTTCTTGCCTAGCTTCCCTTCTAACTACATTGAGATTGCGGGTATTGAACGGAAGATTTCCAGGGGTCCGGCCTCCTGCTTGGACATATATCACCCAAAGGTTCACCACTATACTTGATTACACTGTGGCTTCATTAGTCCTGTTTACATTTATTAGAGACTACAGGATTGAAGACCGGGAGGAGAGTGATCACAGTCCTCAAAATCCATGTCCATGAACTGTGAGTACAATACACATGACTCAGGTAATATCTTTATTTCCAAATCCAATACAGAAAATCTTAAATGATTGCTATGGCAAATCTGGTCACAGGAAAAAATCCTGGAAAATGCACAACCCAGTTGGAGGAGGGATCACTTATTAGGACCAATGCAATACCGACTTGGGAGCATTTACTGCTAGGTGCTTCTGGATCAGTATGGAAGAAAGAAGATAGCTGCATACCACATCATGGGTAAGGGGAAAGACCACCCCTGGTTGTCCAAACAATTACGCATATTGAAGAAAGAGCTGAACAGAGAGTACTGCCAATTAAAAAACAACTACGCCAATAAGTCAGCCAAGGTATGGAAACTTCAAACATCCTACAAAGAAACGGTATGGCAGGCCAAGAGTGCACACAATGACAAGTTTTGGGCAGGACTGCTCCATATTTGTAAAACGGGTAGCAGAAGAGCATTCTGGAAAATAATTAACGGTGTGGATAAGGACCGCACCACTGCTTTTAACGCTAATATACCAGAGGAGGCCTGGGGACAGCATCTAAGGACGCATTACCAAATCACCTTAGTGTCATAAGATCGAAATGCTGGAATGCAATGACGATTGTGTGGACGGTAAACAACTTGAACATCTGCCAGAGTTACAGTACTCCCTTGGGCTCCTGGAACAGGCTGTTCACCAGGGTTCACTAGACCAGACCCCCCAGGATATAGCGGCATGGATTAGCAAATTTAGCGGCACAAATATGGAAATTTAGCGGCACAAATATGGCAATTTAGCGGCATTTTTGCGGCACTTTATTTTACTCATAATGATTTATTTTCAGCCTTATATCAATGGAAACTGTTTTAGCAGAGTATTCCACTTTGAAATAGGCAACCTGGGACATGGAACAGAGGAAGCAGCCCACAGGTGAAGGCTGTTATCCCTTGGAAATGCAATCCTCCATTTGCTTTAGTATAGGTTCTGAGAAGCCCATCAAAGATGGCCTGGTAGCATCCCATAGGAAATGGCATTCCAGAACCTACAAACCAGGCGTCAGGCTTTCTGTGTCTCGGGTAATTTACTTTCCTTCCAGGCGTGTGCATCTCAGCCAATGGGTATCGACTGAAGGAATTACCATCACAAAACAACGTTCTGTGGGCCAATTTGGCAGGCTGTCGAACTGCCACAAATATGGTTTCTGGCTACAGATACTGACGGCAAATAAGGTCCGGCACATCGCGAAAATCCTGGAGGGTCTGATTAACTGCCAAGCGAGGAGCCTGGCTACCTCACTGAGTCACTGTGCCATCACCAACTGCCAAGCGAGGAGCCTGGCTACCTCACTGAGACATTGTGCCATCACCAACTGCCAAGCAATGAGTCTGGCTACCTCATTGATTCACAATGCCATTGAGTCATTCCGCCATCACCAACTGCCAAGCCTAGCTACATCCATGGGCCTTGGTGTCTTCAGCCTCTTCACAGCGCAGTGAAATCTTCAACGGCTGCTGAGCCAGGATCTCGCTTGTGACCAAAGCTTTCTTTGTAATAAGCAGACTTCCTAAAATTTGCTATTAATGTGGATCATTTTAAACTACCTACAAAAGGCAGGGCCTTCCATTATTTTCTAGGGCTAAAATATAACATTGTTTTTTTTACTTAAATCTATTTATGCCATTAATTAACAGTTGCAGACAATGGGTGGCAGTTTGGGGGAGATCAAGCATACCCGGGGTTACGCTAAAGGCTGCGTCATGGTGAGAGGTAAATCGTCATGTATTCATCAGCGGGTAATGAGAGGGCACAGTCACATGTGATGCTGGGAGGAGGGAAGTTTTTTTTACCTTAGAAATATGGCAGCCATGTGGCACAGCTGCTACTTCCTGTTTCGCTGCTAATAATACTGTTTTGTCTGTCAGCAAATGAACAAAAGTAAGGTGAATTGAGACGTGAAACAGCTTCTTTTAGCCGAACTATCATATCCAGCAATTATATGTAGAGAAAATCTCATAACTATGGATTTGTTTCTTCGATATATTATTCGCAGCGGGATACGTCATAGTTTGCAGATTGGAACATGGATTTCCCCTCTTGCTTTCTTCCCTCTTCCTTTAGGTATTAACTGCTATCCTCTTTATTTATGAGTTTTAAAGCGCTATGCGTCCCTGATGAGAAAACATTTTTCACTGCTTGTAATATTGTAACATCCATGCAGGCAAGTGAAGAATTACAATTACCATAGAAATGCACAACCTTAACCTTTTCCCTGCATTCCTTCAATTTCGCGGGCACTTTTGTAAAAATCGCGGCATTTTTACAAAAGTGCCGATTTCGCGAAATCGCTAAATCGCGAAATCCTGGAGGGTCTGACTAGAACAAAACACATGTTCCTTAGAAATTATAATAAAGAAGAGCAAACCCAACCGCACCCCAGGCACCAACGGGCTTCCGCCTGCCATTTTACCTTTTCCTGTTCAATACCGAGTTTTGGGCAAAAAAACTGCTAACCCTTTACAGTGTGGTGAGTTTGCAACAGACCATAACCGACTTCTGGCATGGAAGCATAATCCATCCAATTTTTGAAGGAGGTGACAGGAGCGAGGCCTCAAATTACCATCTGACCACACTGCTTGACGTGGAATCCAAGTACTTTGTTGGCCTGGTACTACAAGACCGGTCTGCCTTGACAGACAACCAGGAGCTCATCCACTGGAATCAGACCGGATTCTGCGCAGGGCACCTTAACCAATGTAGCTGCCCTAGTGTTCTGTATGAACAAAGCGCTTAGCAACAAATCGACTCTACATGCCTGTTTTATCGACTTTAAGGCCACATTTGACAGAGTATCTTGTGGTCTTCTCTGGAAAAAACTATCAAAAGCTGGCATTCGGTCAGCATTACTCAAGGCAATTCATCTTTTACACACTAACACTTGACTAGGCGTTAAAATTGGGGATGGCACAAAAGTGTCTCACCAGATTTATATCACAGTTGGGCTGAAGCAGAGGTGTGTTCTTGCGCCCCTGCTGTTCAACATTTACATCTCGTGCCTCTCTAGAGAGCTTGATTTAATTAACGCACACCCACCGAAGCTTGGGGGTCACGTACTTACCAACATTCTATACCGTGATGATCTACTTTTAACGAACCAGACCCCCGTGGGCCGGCGACGTCGTTTAGAAGACCTTTCAGCCTTTATGTCATGGTACAGACTGGAAATCAATCTTAAGAAAACCAAATGTGTGCTCTTCTCAAAGAAAAAAAGAACAAATGGTTCTTGCTTCTTCAATGGTACAAGGCTTCTTGTGAGACACACTATGAATACTTAGGGGTCACATTCAACAGAAGGGGCTCCTTTAAGCCGCACCTCGAAGCAATGAAACACAAGTATGTTGCCCTGACTGCAGGATATATGAGCCTTTCAAGGACACTCAATGGTCAAATATAGGGCCACTACAGAAGGCTATGTATGCCAAATTCCTTCCATCGATCACATATGGCTGTGAAATTATTCTGGATAGAGCCTCCAGGCAGTTAGATATTCTACTGGCAAAAGCATACAGAATGTATATCAACAACGAGTTACACATCACAGGCTCAGCTCCGCTTGAAATTTGGACTGACCAAGCAATCCTGGGCGATCAGCTGCTCCTATCTCAAGATGTGCTATAAATTAAGGTTCACAGATAAAAACTCATTAGCATCCCAAACATTGCAATCATGAAGTTGAACCTCAGGTCTTCATCTATCCAGGCCAAACAAGACTGCGACAGCGGGGTGTCACCCTCCGTGTTCAAGAAACAACTTAACACCAGTACAAAAATTCACTCTCTGCAAAAGGACAAAGCATCTTTAGCAGAGAGAACCGATGGGTGGCAGGTGAATAACTCCTGCAGTCATCTCAAGCCACAGCCCTGTTTTGATCAAGGGCACTCGTTCCACACAAAGCTCCAGTTTATGTGCTTTTGGTTAGCTCCAACTCTGGATGCAAAACCCCCTTGGACATAAAATATCGACAGTGAATCCTGCAGATTGCGTGAGTCCAGAAAAGAAACCATGATTCACATCCTTTGCATCTGTCCTCATCTGATGCCCGAACACAGGGAGGTATTAGGAGGGATTTTTGACCAAAAAAGATAGGATCATGCAGACAAGCTCTCATCGCACCACTTAACCCTGAGCACACAACTAAACGTGTGATTTGCCAAATTCCTTGCAAGTTTCAGTGCAAAGGTAAAAACCATTGGGTAAATTAAATGACACTATATAAATAGTCACTGTCACTTTAGCCCCCACTACTCGGACAGCAATGAGATTTATCAACATGCTTACCCTGCTAACAACCATTTCTGCGCGCCTCGATCGTTTGCTGGATATGACTTTTATACCGTCACTTTACTACTAACTAGCACTTTAGTTCCATTGGTCGGACAGTAAAGTGATCATATTGGTATGTTCAGCCATTTTAGTATTATTACTTGTGTCCGAATGCTCTATTACTTACCGGTAATCTTCATTACTCCGGGTCCCGTTGTCCTAGTCCCATTCATTACTAAGTGGAGATAACCATCTCCCGACAGAAAAAAAGATCAGAAGAATGCTGGGATACTAACCCCGCCCCTCCCACCGGGAGTACATAAGGGGTACTTACCCAGCATTCCGCCTGAACAACCAAGCCCACAACAGGAAGGGCGGGGCGTATGAATGGGACGAGGACAACGGGACCCGGAGTAATGAAGATTACCGGTAAGTAATAGAGCATTACCCCCAGGTCCCTTATGTCCTCGTCCCATTCATTACTAAGTGGAGAATACCAAAGCAGAAAAGCCGGCCTTCCCAAACAAAACAGAAGCCAACCTAGGAAACCACACCAAGGCAGCCATCGCAGGAAAGCAAAAAGGCAGAACCGCCGAAAACCCCAGGCAGAGCACCCAGACATGAGGGAGCCCCACCAAGCAGGGACGCGCCCAACAAAACAACGGGAGAACAGCCAGACGACCAGCCCTACATCCACAGCAGGAGCACCCCACAGGCAACCAGAGAAGGGGAGAGCACGGACACACAAGCCAACCGAAGCCAGAAAGAACAAGAACAGTGAGGAGGCCACCCAAAGAAGAATCTAAGGGCCACCAGGCGAGCAAGCCAGACCAGGGCACCAGGAGCCAGACCAAGGCACAGAGAACCCATGCCAGCCGAACGCAGGCAGCGGAAAGAAAGACAACACCCAATCGCCAAGGGGCACAGAGAAAACGAAGCCCCAACAAGAGACGATCAAAGGAGTCCACGGTACAAAAAGGCCGAGAAGCCCACCAAGGGCAGGATCAAACCAGAAGAGAAGCGAAGCAAACTACCCGGCCCCAGAGAGACCAGAGGACAAGCCCCCGGAACCCACAGAAGAGCACCAGGCCCCAGGAAAAAAGGGCCAGCACCAAAGACCAGCCGACCAGCACCCAGCCCGGAAGGTGAGAGAGAGCCCCGGAACAGGGAAACAGGGAAAGACAAACCACCGGGGAAGAGGAACAACACCCAGAAGCCAACCCACCAGGCCCCGAGATCCAGAAGGGAGCAGACCCATCAGGGACCAGGGTTCCACAGAGCAAAACACAGAACAGGAAACCAGAGAAAGGGAACAGGAGGGAGCACAGGACCCCAACACAAAGCCACAGCAGAACAGCCCAACCGCAAACCGGGGAAAACCGGAGCAGAGAGACAGGCCAGGCAGAGACGGCCCCAAACAGACCAGGCAGAAGGCAGGACCAACAACACACAGGGCAGCCCAGACCGAGGAGCAACAACCCACAAAGGCTCGAAGGAGAGCGTCAGGCCCAAACACCACCCCCAGGAAACCCCAACCCATCAGGGGAGAGGAAACACAAAAAAACAACCCGACCACAGAAGCAACAGAAGCCAGGGTGGAATGCCCAGGCAAACTAAACCCCACGGGACCACACGACCCCAGGTAGAGCATGACCAGGGGAGAAACCCCCAGGGCAGAAAAGGTGACCAGAAGGACCCGACGGCCCAACCCACACCCGGGGCAAGGCCAACGAGGGAAGGCCCCAGCCGAGCAGAGGCCAAGAAAGGCCGGAAGGGCGAAAAGACCCCTGGCACCGAAAAATGGCAGACCGGGCAGGACGGAAACCAAAACAAGGCAACAGCACAAAGGCCCGGACCATCAAGGGCCGAGAAAGCAAGCAGCCCCGGCGCCGCCAAACCGACAACAGAGCCCACAGAACCTGGCACTCCCAGGCAGTCTCCCATGCAGGTAGTAACCAGGCCTAACCCTGCGTAACCTCCGAGACCAGACGAGAACAGGTGCTCTCAGGGAGGCACGGCCATAGGCCCCAGAGAAGGCAAGCAGGGAAGAAAGGAGTGGGTGACAGACCAAAACAGGGCCAGGCAGAGCCAAGAGGCCACAACAGCAGGAACACACCACAACCGCAAGGACCAGCACCAGACAGCAGAGGGACCAGCCACCCCACAGGCAGAAAATACACCAGCAAAATCAAAGGGGCAGGCCAGTCAGCGAGCCCCCAAAACAGCCCCATCAGGCAGCCCAGGCTCGCCGCAAGAGCGCAACCAGGCAACCCCGAGCAGATCTTACCACCGGCAACCAGGAGACCAGCCAAGAACAGGAGCCAACAGAGCGGAAGGCCGAAGGCACCCAACAAGCACAAGGAGGCACCGCCGAAGGCCAAGCAGAAGCAGCCGCAAGCCTGCAGACCAGGAGACCGGAACCCGGACCACAGGGAAAGCCGAGGCGCAACCCTGGCCAAAGAACCACCAGGAACAAGCAGGGACAAGCACCCCCCACCCCAGCAAAACAAGCCGGAGAAGAACACCGCAGGCCAGAGGAGACACAGTGGAGGCCAACAGCATCCAGGAAACCCAACCTGACACCAAAAAAGAAAAAAAAAACAACCCTGCAGCACCAATGAAACGAGACAAGATCAGAGGAAGCAGGGAGGAAAAGGCTGAAGAAAAGAAGCACAGCCCACAGCCAAGAGGAGAAACACCAGATACCCCAGGGGATCCAGAAGCCACCGAGGCACCCAGACAGATGAGGCGCCCAGAACACCACGCAGCAGCGAGGACCAGAGAGGACCGACCAGGGCACCCCTAAGCACACCGGCAAGGGAGACAGTCCCGAAAGGAGGCAAGACCAGCACCACAGCGCCCGCTAAGAACCAGCAGCCCGGGGAAGCAGAAAAAGAGGAAACCAACCTCATCCGGAAACCCAAGCGGGCGACTCCACCCAGGAGAGAGCCAACCCCAGGGAGGAAAGGCCACAGGCAAAACCCCGGAAGCCAGGACTGCAACAACGAGGCCCAGGACACAGCCAAGGAGCTCCAGCACCATGCCCGAAGGCAAGGGCTAACAGACAACCAGGGCAAAACGCAGCACAAACAAGCGCGCCAGGAAGAACCACGCAGAAGCGTAGGCAAAGGCAACATGGAAGGGAACCAGGAGAGCCAGAACAGCAGTAGGAGGACAAAGACGACAACCAGGCACTGCCGCGACAAGCCCACCCACCAGGAGAAGCAATGGGCAGAGACCACAGAAGCCACCAAGAGGCACCGGTGCCACGAACGCCGTGTCCAGGCCAGGGCCGAGAAGCCCCCAAAGAAAAGGACCCCAAAAGAGCCCCCGCACCAGGAAGACCCAGGACGACCAACCGGGCACAAAACAGGCCGACCCAGCACAACCACCGAGAGCCGAGGAGACCAGGTGCACACAGACCGGCAGAACCGTGGGCCCAGAGGAAAGAACACCGGACCCACCGGCTAAGAAAAGCCCTCCCGGACCCAGTACAAAGACGGCACGCCAACCAACGGACAGCCGCCAAAGGAACAGCGCATAGTGGAGGAAGACCGAGGCAAACAAGAGGGAGCCACCCACAAACAAGCCCCCCAAACCTGCAACGGAGACAGAAGCAGAGCACACACAGGGACACATGCAATGCCAAGGAAGCCCGTACACGTCGTAGCCCAACAAAACAACGGGAGCACCACAACCGCGTGCAAAGAAGAACCACGGAAAACAGCAAAGTCCAGCGACAGACTGCAACGAGCCAAAGCACGCAAACACAGGCATGCACAGCCGAACGTGTACACGTGTATTCGTAAAGCATACGTTCACCCCGTCGGGGTCGTGAGGCGCTGAGAAACAGAAGCTTATTGTGACCCAACTCAATGGCACCCATTACATCGACCACAGACGGATGAAAGGCTGAGGGGACCTGCCAGGACCTGAACCGGTAACCATGAGGTTGAACACAGGACGATGCAGTAGACGCATCAGTCGACTGAGCCACCAGACCTGACAGAGCAACCGAGCAGGGAACTACACCAGGCACACAGAAATGCACCAGGGCAAGAAAAACGGCATACAAAAATCGGTGAGGCAGAGAGACAAGCCACGGGACGCCACTAGACCCACAGGCCAGCCACAGGAGCCCGGCCGCCGGACAGCGTGTGAGACAACAGCACGAACACACAGCAGCAGCCAGCGACAAATAGAATGCGAGCACGGAGACAGAGACTGTAAAATCCAAATGCCAAAATACAGTCCCGGCCAACTCCGCGTGAGTAGAAACAGAATACCAGTGCACGGCTCCAAGTGCCATCCATACAGAATGCAGGAAGACGTGCCGGTGGACAGGCCACGAGTGCCTCGCGCATCCCAGAATACCCACAGCGCTCGTACCACAGAAACAAAAGTGCATACATCTGTGAAATGAGGGCTTCAGTCGTTAACGAAGAGCAAGCAAAACCGCTATGTGGGACTCACCCGGGGGGGGGCGCAAACAGCCACAAGGCCCCCCCTGCATCCACCGGACTCCAGGAAGCCGCCGCCAGTCATCAAAGGCAGCAGAGAGACACCGCCTAAGAAGCTGGAAGCAAGGACGCTCACGATGCAGCAGGCACTCCTCACAGCCTGCCATCACACCGCAGCGCTCACCAAAGAAGCCACAGCGGTGAGAGCGAAGAGAAGGCAGGGGAACCAGGAAACCGGCTCGTATTCCACCCGGCCAAGCCCCAGGAAGACGAGCCTTCAGCAACCCGGAAGGACCCGGGAGGCCAGCTCACCAGCCGCAAAGGACCGCCAGAAACTCCACACATGGGAATCAAAGAGCCGGCCGAGAAACCAAGCCTCCCAGCAAGCCCAGCAGGCCGGGAGGCAAGGAACCAGATACCCCAACCGCACAGCCAGGCAGCCGGACGGGGTAGAACAGGAACAGAAGCCACTCAAGCCCAGCAGGAGCAGCACCAGCAACCACAATCAAGTCTGTCGGTAGACAGAAAAAAAGAACAGGCGGAATGCTGGGTAAGTACACCTTATGTACTCCCGGTGGGAGGGGCGGGGTTAGTATCCCAGCATTCTTCTGATCTTTTTTTCTGTCGGGAGATGGTTATCTCCACTTAGTAATGAATGGGACGAGGACATAAGGGACCTGGGGGTAATGCTTGTTGGGGCAGAGTGTACTTGATAGGCAGGGCCATACCAGTACTCACCAGCTGGCCAGCAAAGAGAATATTGATATGCTCAGTCACTTTCAGTTCTACAAGTGGGTACTATCAACAGCCCTTGCATTGTTGATAATCAGTTTTGCGTTTTTATTGTCTGCTTTAAATAATGTGTGTAATGATTTTACGAATTATACTGGGGGAATGTGTAATGGTTTACTTATCTATGCACTTCTTGAAATACATTGGAAATTGGAATACTACAGAATTGTATTGAAATTTTGTGAAATTTGCTTCACATACCACAGAAGAAAAAGGCTTACGAACCGAATACTGACCAGTTTGCCAAGTTTTGGACAATTCATGTGGTTTTCAGTCGCTAAATGAGCTTCAGTGAGAACCACATGAACAAAGCAAACTGCCCGGTTTATGGGCAGTTCCAACAGTTCTTGAGGTTCTCCTTCAACCTCCTTTTGCCCGAAAGAACCACAACAACTGTCCATAACATGCAATGCATCTATTTTTCGGGTTTGCCTGTAAAGAAAATGTATGGGTGTTTTTTATCCAATTTTGCTCCCCAGGTTTCTTCAAAAATAAACTGCCAGATTTTTCCTATTTGGCGTTCTGCAAAATAGTTTCGCCCACTTTTATTTAGCTATGTAACACTAGGGTACGAGCTCCCAAAAGCAGCATAACAGAATTTACGTAGGCCGTTTTGCAAAAAGATGTTTTGTGTGAGAAAACTAAACAAATGCCAACTTTGTATTTCCAAATCCCCAGCTGGGTCTGGAAGAATAAACATCTGAAATGTTGTTTGAATGCTGCATAGAATTAGGGAAGAAATGTGGGGCATATTAGCAAGACCCACGTTAAAATTATCGCCGTTTTAGCGGCAGGAAACTGCCGCTAAAACGGCGATAATGGGCTTGCTAATATGCGTTATGGAATTCCAATAGAAGCCCAGGTTAGATGTCCTGCCCCTGTGGGGCATATTAGCAAGACCCACGTTAAAATTATCGCCGTTTTAGCGGCAGGAAACTGCCGCTAAAACGGCGGTAATGGGCTTGCTAATATGCGTTATGGAATTCCAATAGAAGCCCAGGTTAGATGTCCTTCACATCTAACCTGGGCTTCTATTGGAATTCTATAACGCATATTAGCAAGCCCATTATCGCCGTTTTAGCGGCAGTTTCCTGCCGCTAAAACGGCGATAATTTTAACGTGGGTCTTGCTAATATGCCCCTGTGTTTTTTCCATCTATACCTCCTTCTTTTATAGCGATAAATCTAAGGAAAGCAAAAGTATAATAGCATTCTACTTTCCAACAGTGCACATTGGCTTTGTGTCTTATCATTGCAGGGTTGGATTGGAACAGTAAAAGGGCCAGACAACAAAATAAAAGTGACCCCCATTATCGAATCAAAAAAGACAGCTCTATAGGTGTTTTGCAAGATATGGAAGACTGAATGCACTTGTGCTTGCTGCAGGGGTAAGATCAAGCAAATCAGCAGTAAAAACCGGACCACTAGACCATACAACAGAGCCACAAACAGCTTAACACTGACCGGACGGACCAGCCCTTTGGGCACTGTGGGATTGCCATGTAGGCCAGTCCGACCCGGTCTTATGTTTTGCTTTTACTGCCGTTGCTGTTTCTGCTTTCACGAGGCAGGCATTTATTTAGGGATTTATTATATGTTCATTGCAGTAATACATTTAGAGTGTTCCTAGCGTGGCACTGGACAACTTTAGCCACATTTGTCTTTTTTACTATTTTAATTGTTTCATTGTCGGGTATTATTGAATGATCAGATTCTTCTGTTCCATTCGCTATTTTACAATTACATTCAGAACATCATATAACGCTGTGGGATCATCATACATGTCTTGTATATAAATTCATAGCCTAATTAAAGTTTATTAAACCAAGCAGAAAGGATGGTTTCTAAGTTAAGCCACCTCTTTAATTACGATGATAGTCCAAATGAACTCAGCTCAGTTTCCTTAGAAACAAATGTTCTTTCATGTGACACCTGTCAGGCCCATGTGATAGTGCCTCCCCCATGGGATCTTAATGTTGCATGCCTTCAGCAGATCAAACAAGGGGTGAGAACGGAACGGCGTTTGCTGTCTTGCTGTATGTCTGTAGTTTAAATTCATATTATAAATGTGGAAGTAAATCCCACTGTAATGGCAGAGACATTCAGTGTCAGTAAATGAAGAGTCCGGTTTTTATTTGTGTCCACTGGAGCTGGACTCATTGGGGCATATTAGCAAGACCCACGTTAAAATTATCGCCGTTTTAGCGGCAGGAAACTGCCCCTAAAACGGCGATAATGGGCTTGGTAATATGCGTTATAGAATTCCAATAGAAGCCCAGGTTAGATGTGCAAGACAACTAACCTGGGCTTCTATTGGAATTCCATAACGCATATTAGCAAGCCCATTATCGCCGTTTTAGCGGCAGTTTCCTGCCGCTAAAACGGCGATAATTTTAACGTGGGTCTTGCTAATATGCCCCAATGTTTTTTTTTTAACCAGTAACACATTTTTGTAAGATTTAGGTATTTTGACAGGTTCAATAAATCAGATGGGCAGATTCCAAATTTGGTAAGAAGCCTTGATTACCTGATTCAACTGGTGCATCTAGGGCCAGTGGCGTAACGAAACTTGAGGGGCCCCCCTTGCAAAGTACATGGAGGGGGCCCCCCTCCCAGCTGCCCAGCCCACCACCTACCTTTTTTCCCCACCACCCAAAAATCTGGTATATTTTGATTTGAAACCGCCAACATTTAATGAAATGCCTCTCGATTAAAGTTTTAATAAGAAAGTGGGAAACACTCTTGATATATAAACTACACTATTTGTAACATTATTGTCAAGAGCATATTATTTAACTGAGACAACAATCAGAACAAGGCCAAGGAGTGGTCCTATTCGCTTAGGAACTGCCAATCGCTGAATAACAAAGAACTATTTAGGGTCTGAATTAGAATTTACGTTGATAGACAATAACTTGAAACTTTGAAAGACAAACCCAAACCTGCAATTTCACAGACTCAACTGACAATATACATGAGGAGTACACAAGATATAACTCAGTATCCTGCCAGCCCCAAGAGAGATAAACTAGTGAATTATCTGCATGCCACACACTTGCGACTGTCAAGGGTGTGCATGATAATAACGTGGACTGAGGAAGCACTTTTAATTTCTACCATCATGTCTTTATTAGTAAGCAGGACAAAAACAGGCAGGTAAACGAGGCTGATGATGAAAACTACTTGGATGCTTCAGAACATTTTACAGACAAGAGAAAGCTAAAGCATAAATAACACAGCATGTAGCATAAAAACAAACCATATCAGCAAGTACCTAATGACAGAATCTATACAACTTTTGTTGGTAAATCAAAGGAAAAAGTGCAAATACTTTCAAAGTGCAAAATAAAACAATCACCAGTCCAGCAATATACAAAAATCAAGCATGCTTTGTAAAATCAAGGAATGGATGCAGGAAGGCGAGTACTCAAGGGAAAGATACAAAAGAGGAAATAGCAGAAGGGATGGGATTAGGAGGTAATCACTCAACAGTTGGATGAGGACGATAAGAGCCAATAATGCAGGAGTTAAAGGGATAGATGCAAGAAGGGATGATCTAAATGTACGGCTGCCAGGAGGCAGGAGCTAAAGGGACAGAGCCAAAAAGACAGGCGATGAGGGGCTGGAGCTGTCTTGAATGTATTGCATTGTTATATTTATAGAGGGCTTACTACCCCTATATGGAGCACTGAAGCGCTTGCCGCTTGCCTACATGAGTAGCAAGCTACACTATGTGTAGGGTGGGTGGTTGGAAGGGTGCTGTATTTGTTTTGATGCTATGTGGGAAGTGTTTCCCTGTTGTGTTTGAGGACCACTAACTAGGGTGTGTGCAGTTTATTGTACAATGAGACAGTGCTAAGCAGTCTGATGGATTAGGAGGTGTGAAAGATATGCACAATATTTTGGTTTTCATCGCTCTGCAGGTCCATTTATGCTATTTCTTTTGTTCATGATCCCACTTTAGTGGTTACAGCACTGCGTCGTCCATTCTGAGATACTGTGTCTACTGTTTAAAGTTAATGGTCCTGAGCAGGCATAGATTAAAGGGTAGGGATTTGTGGAGGTATCTTCTGGAATGGACTTTGTTGAAAGCATCCCATATCTAATTTTCATTGTGAGGTGCCAAGAAGTGGTTGCCGGTGGTAGTATGTAGCTAGTTGGATCAGATCAGAATAGTCTCTGTGCTGCATAACACATCTGCAGCAGGTTTGGCTGACTGCCCCTGAGCTTACTCAAGGTGAGGATGAATGATGAGTGTGTGAGCGCTGTACTGCGCAAGATGAGTGAGTTCAAGATGACAGTGTGAGTGATGCCTTGAGGAGGTATATGCATTTTTGGTGCAAATACCCATCCACAAATAAGTTAGTAAATAGGAATTTGCGCCACAAACATGTCTGGTTGCTTGTAATGCTTGAAATGGAAATATAAAAGTGTAAGTACTCTATCATCTGGAGTACCTGTTTTTAATTGAGAAGTGCTGGTACTGTCCTCTTAAAAGTAGTGCACTAGCGCTGAGAAGTGCAGGTACCCTCCCAATAAATGTAGTGCACCAGTGCTGAGAAGTGCAGGTACTCTCCCTGTCAAATTTTAGAAGTGCAGGCACTCAGTACCAGACAGCACCTGCCCATTTAAAGCACTGGTTGCATGGGACTGCCCATGGACCACCTATAGAACACCCCATTGACACAAAGTATCGCAAAGTACAAGTTGTTCTTAACACTGTATTCTTAGAACATTTCTGGTTTACAAACTAGAAAACAAATGAAGATGGCTCAGACTTTCTAACAGAAAATAAGTTTCACTCTTTACTACTTTGCAGGCAGGAGACACGTTGATGGAATTAGAAACTCTTTAATGTCTCATTAAAAGCTAAAATGAATGCAAGTGGAGGGCAAAAGCACACAGCGTGATTCAGGCTGACCCTCTCTATCTCGAGGGTACCATGAGTGAGGCAGCTCTGAAAACCACAAATCACTGTCAACCCCCAGCAGCTCCACGGAAGTCATTGTCATCATTAATGCCAACTGTTGATAAAAATGCCTGGAGTGTATTTCAAATCAAGGAAGCCAGGCAGTGTTGTGTTCCATTATTACCACCCAATTGACTTCAGGATTCCAGGCCACTGTGCTAGGGTGACATTATTTACGCCCCAGTTCAAACAACATATTGTTCATGAGTTTTGTGGTAAATAACATAGGGGACAGGCATTATTACCTCCCATGTGAATGAATAATATGTATAAAAAATACATGCATTTGATTAAAATGTAGGCTTTGTCACGCTGCTCATCTTGTTGTACCATTCTTGATGACATGAAGCAAGAATATTTGCTATTTGACACTAGGCAGCCTACGGAAGAGGAAGTAGGTGCAATCATGTGTAGTATTTCTGACAACTACTAATTTCTCTTACATGTTGGAGTAGTGTAGTTAAAATAAATGCCAGACTAGTCACTATGTATCACAAAAACCACAAGCTCGCATTTGAAAAATGCTTTGTGGGTTCAACCAGCTCCGTATTCTGTGAATTTCGGCCAATTCAGAATTCGCCCATCTTAATTTATTCAGAGATGTATGGATGAAATATATCTGTAGATGTAGTGTTTGTTTCTGCAGCATGATACTCTTTCAGTAAGGTAATTTTTCACGTTGAGGGAATGGGATGTGAGCACAAATACAAAGAGAAATGGAAATGTCTTTTCCATGATGGGCCTAGACATGCCGGCACACGTGGTAACTATGACCATCATATTTACAGATGGCCCCAGGGACATCTTAAGGATTTTGGGGGCCCTGGGCAAAGCATATTTTGGGGCCCCTGTTAGGAACAGTTTTAAATTTATGATCCAGTTTCAGCTCTTTCATGTCCTCGTTGGCCATGTCAGAGACAGTGCACAGGCACACTGGTCCAAATTCAAATTATGTTTACATGTAATATTCAGGGATAGGGGTTGTGTGTTTTCAATATTGTAACACAGCAGCAACTCAGTAATATTAACTGCAAATAATCTCTGTGACACTCTGACATTTCTCATATGTGAGGTCCTCATTTGATCTTAAAGAAACTTTTTTTATGGCTGTTGCATGTAACATAAACACAACATTTCGCTACAAAATGTCTGTAATAGACACTCACATAATAACCAAATTGAAAATAAAGCAAGCGAGTGGTTGCGGAACATCATCTCTGCAGAACATAATCACTTTAAATATTGCCTAATATTCACACAGTTACATAAAAAACAGAAATGGGGGCATGCTTAATTTACTTTGAATGTCTGGATGCGAAGCATGATTGGGTATTTTTAGCAAAATGAAAAATTAACATTGCATATTAACAGAACACCATACTGCTCCTCCAGACGAAGCATGTGATCATAGAAAACAATTTAGACTTACCAATTGTCCGCTTTCTTTCATAGTTCCCACCAGGGTGTAATGGAATTGCTGCCTATAATCCTTAAGAATGGCTGCAGCAGCTGCAGAAGTCATTTGCCACAATTTTATTTAGGTATGTGTCCCCTCTCCCCCTTGCAGTGACTGGAGAGTGACCCACCCTCTAATAAAGAAGCATCAATAAATCCAACAATGCCCTCGTAGGGCCGCAGGCTCGAATTCAACGATATTTCACGTAAGGACTGTAAGGCTTTGTGTGGCTTGAGCCTCGCAACAGCAACCCTGAGTAAAAGCAGCCCCCCCGAATGCAGAGTAGTGAACATACCTGAACTTAACACAGTAGTGAGTGACTGGACTACTACTGCCAGTCATGCCATCGCCTTACTCTCTCTTACAGACTCCCCTGAGACCCGCAGCTTCGGTGGAAGGCACAGGCCGACGCTGGCGGCAGAAGACCGCAGCTGCCAATTCCATTTTGCTTTGGTCTGACACTGACCCATCAGCCCGTGCACGTGTAGTTTACACTGCGCATGACAATTCTGTCACACCGGTGCAGCTCTGCCCCACCCTATGCCCCACCCTGAGGCTCAAGACAGCGCTGAAGCGCGCGCGCGCAGAATGCAGTGAAAAGTGACAAGTATAACTTTAAAACTAGGTCCCAAAGACGGACACTTACAGTGTGAGTGTACTGTGCGCTGCAGGGGGCCCCTGGAGTTCAGGGGGCTGCGGGGGCCTTTTTACGCCTCTGTCTAGGGCGTCAAATGTGTCTGGGTGAATCCATGGTGGGGATGCAAGAGTCTATAAAGTTCCATACTCTTTCATTTCTAGCTTGTGCTAAACTGCTCTGGGCAGGCCCATACTCATAGCCAGTTGTTTGGCAATCTCTGGATTGATAGTTTAGGGATTATTTGTACAATGGCATTGACATGTAACACTTTCACTTCTAGTTTTCATTCAATTTAAATTGCTAAATTGACATTAATGTCTATTTATACATTTAACCACTTAGTATTTAGGAGACAGATTAGTGATACTTTTTATGGGGTTGTTAGTTTTATAGAAGACTGTTGGACATGACTTCCTGGTGCATTATTCTCCCACCTTTTTGCCTTCAGTCCTCCTGTTTTTGCTAATTTCGATTTTGCTGGCCTTAGGACTTTGCACACTTTACCACTGCTTACCAGTGCTAAAGTGTTTGTGCTCTCTCCATTAAACATGGTAAAATTGGCTTACACCTAACTGGCACATTTAATTTACTTGTAAGTCCCTCATAAAGTGGTACTACATTACCCAGGGCCTGTAAGTTAAATGCTACTAGTGGGCCTGCAACTCTCAATGTGCCACTAACTTAAGTATCCTTTTAAAAATGCCTCAGGCATGCCACTGCAGTCTGTGTGTGCAGTTTTGAAAATGCCATTTCAACCTGGCAAACTAAACCTTTTGCCAGGACTAGCAGTTCTTTTAGTACATATAAGACATCCCTGGGGTAGACCCTAAACAGCCAATAGGGCAAGGTGCAGTGTATTTAAAACGTGTCACATGCACTTTTAACTTTTACATGTCCTATTAGTGAAAAACTTTTAAATTAGTTTTACACTACTGCAAGGCCTACCCCTCCCATAGGATAACATTGGGTTACATTATTACATTTAATAAGTGATAACTTTCAATTGGGAGCAAGTAGGAATCTCGACGTTGGTGTCTAAAGAATTGTAGTTTAAAACCCCTTTGATGGTAAAGTTGGATTTTATGTGACAATTCTGAAAATGTCACTTGGAAAGTTGGCATTTTCTTGTCCCAACCATTTGGTGCATGCAGCGTTTATCATGGGTCACAGGAGTAGGTGTATCTGGCTGTTGGTTTTTGTGTATATCTGAAAGGGGGTAAGACAAAGGGGAATAGGTGTTAGCAGGATGGGCATTCTCTGACTTGACAGTGTGCAGAGCTGTCACCTATGATCCAGCGCGGCTAATATAAATTTTTCCTTATGACCCTAATCCAGAAAAATACCTACACACTTTGATCACTTAGTACTCATGTCGGTGGGGCCCATGACACCGCATACACACATTCATTCAAATATTCTGGATCAAACGCTAAGGAAAAATGAGTTGCTGGACAAGCGGGATACCTTATTAAAAACAACAGAATTATAACCTATACATTATATACATAAACTTCGGATCCTGTCGGTTCTAAACATCAAGGCACTCCGCTATCCGGTCAATGGACCAACCAGTAGAATTAGTTGATGGCGATTAAGACCAGCTCAATCACAATTAAAACTTTTGACATTTATAAATCACAATTTTATTTAAAGAACCACAGACTCATTTAGAGTTAGCATATAATTTTATTGAAATTCTTTAAGCAAAAGTAAAGCTCGTTATTAGGCAAAAACATTTATTATATCAGTAAGCATTTAAGTAAAGATTAAAATAAGGATGAGAAATATTCGTTACCCTCGGCCATAGGGCGATGACAAGAATGGTTCATTAGGATAGAAAGATGAACCGCAGATCACAGGATAGGACTCCCAAACTGACTGACTGTCCCGCTAACCTCCTTGGACGCAATCACCTCCCGGGCAAATTCCCGCAACGGTCTCGTTCCTTCCCCAGTCAAAGTTCAAAGTCCAAAATGACAGAGTCTCTCGCAGCATCAAGGTGGAAAAAATGAAAAAGCAAGTTTTTTCACAACGTAAGAGCAGACTCTCTTATACCCTATTTTCTAGCTCTCCACACTTAAAAGTTGCAATCTTTAGGGGCAAGTATCACGCTAATTGGTCCATTGGAGGGGTGGTGATGGTCACCTCATCGCCCTCCTTGTTCGAACCGGTTTGGGGACAATAAAGCACACAATAAGTCTCATGATCACAGTGTCCAAAAGTAGTCCAATTTGTTAATCCATTTTGTGACAATCTTTGATGGTCACATATTAGTTCATCCCCTGTCGCTCCATTTTCCCATCCGTTCCCAGGCATATATGCTGAACACTTGGCACGCTCCTTGTTGCAGGTCAGATTGGCCTTGACATCTCTCACTCCGAGCACAGGCCGCATACACGTGACTGAAGCATTCATGCTGAGTCTGCGCAGGGGCCATCTTATTCAGCGCACGCGATCTCGTCCTTCCCAGCGGCCATTTTAGAAGCATGGCCTATCAGGCCCGAACGAAACTAATATAAAACAAACACAACGAAAATTAAAACATAGAAAATAAGCCTTTCTGTTTACCACCCGCCATTCTAAAGACCCGTGTTAGATATTACCTAGCAGAAGCGACATTTAAAGCCATTTTACTTACCATCTGCATTCTTGGCCACAGTGCAATTTTACTACGCAACATAAATGATGCAATTCACTCTATTTACTATGCAAATCACAATACTAATTTTATTTTGCTTCACATTTGTAAGTAAATTAGATTTTGCACAAATCAGCAGGTTGCCCACGTGTACTGTTTAATAAAAAGTGCATTTGTTGGTTAGTTCATGCGTTTCAAACGGTTAGTATCATTAATCGTTATGAGATCCTTAATTTTCAAGGGGTACAAAAAATATTTTATTTCCCTGCTCCATCAATTACCCCCTGTGGCGATTTTTAATATCACCACTAAAACCTATCCATACAAAATTTATCAGATAAATGTTCCTTGTCCACTTGCATTTGTTAATTTAGACAATCGTGTTCTTTTCATCTTGTCTTTTAGACCTTTTGTACATGTTCTCTTTAAACTCTTCCAACTCGATCTCTCCCATCTCCCGCTCTCTTTCTTTATTTTTCTCATTTTCTCTCTTTGCTTTTTCTCTTTTTCTTCTTTTAACACATACATATACTAATCTTAATAACAGCATTATCACTATTACTAAAGTCACTGGAATTAATATTTTTCCAATTAGTGAACTACCTATTTCGGTGAACTATTTCCTTATTGAGGAAAAACCTTTACCAAGTTTCTCCCAAGCACCTTCAACCTCCAGTGGGGCAATTTCTTTATGCAAATTAGGAATGTTCTTTATATACTTCTGTATATTCTGACTTTTGTCTGGAATGTAAGTGCAACAATGTTGTACCTTCAGCATTCCACAGACTCCACCCTGTTTTGCCAAAAGAATGTCAAGGGCAAGTCGATTTTGCATTACCATAGCTCTCATGGCAACCATTTCGGTATTTACCATCAATAACCCTCCAGCAGTATTCATTGATAAATGATCTACTACTGTAGACAATTTCCGAATCTTGTATGTATTCAAAGATATACCCACTGCTGGTATCAATGCTCCAAAAAAGTCACCTATTATTTCTGAGAAGCTTTCCCTCCTCCTGCGGGTTAATGGTTTACCTATCTCGTGAATTCCTTTCGTTCCTCTTTCCACGTGAAAAATCTTTGGAAAGACCAGGCCTAGATAGCATGTTCCGTACCAATGGTCCGGCAACCTATAATAAGCTCTATTTCCACAAATATAACAGATCCCTGGAAATACTGGATCTTTTCCTCCTTTGAATCCCCATCCCCCTAGAATTTTGTATGTATCTCGGCACTCACTAGAACCCACAAAATAGTTATCATACATAGGGGTCGATTCCGATTCGGCCGGAAATTTCTCCGACCGAGCCGGACCCGGAGAGATTTCCGACCGAATCGGACCCGTGCAGTCCGACCGAACGAGTACGATGCGTCCGTATGTTATCGGACTCGAGTCGGTCGGACTCCCATTGAAGTCAATGGGAGCCGGTCGTACAACGCGTACGCGGGCTCCCATTGACTCAATGGGTGCGAGTCGGACAAGGGCGCCCCCTACAGCGGGTACGCGGCGAAGCGATTCGCGCCGTACACGCACAGGTAGGGGGACCCATGGGTCCCCCTGTGTGCGACTCGCGCGGCTACGCGTACAGGGGGTCCGACACGGACCCCCAAAGTACGGCTCCGACAGCTCTTACGAGCCGGAGTGCGCGGCTCGGTCGGACTGCTCGCGGCGCGCATCGTACTTACCCGGCCGGGAAACGTCTCCATTGCGCGGTGCGAGTCGAGTCCGAGCGAGTCGGTCGGAGCGGTTCGAGCCGGGAGCGAGTCGGTCGGAGCGGTCGGGACGCCCGGACGAGTCGGTCGGCGATTTCGCATCGTACTCGCTCGGCCGGACCCGCGTACGGTTCGGTCGGGAAACAGGGCTCCGAATCGGATCCGGTAAAGCCGAATCCGATTCGGAGCCCTACCGGCCGAGATCGGAATCGGCCCCATAGTGTTATCTCTACTAATACACAATTTTCCATGTTGGGGCCAATCTAGAACCATAGCTGCATTTGTTTCACTTTTGTCATAACTTCCCTCTTCGAACGCCCAAGGTGGGGTTTTTGTCTTTTCTCCTGCTGCCTTTCTTTGAAACTTAACCCTTCTGTCTTCTACCATGTCTAAGAAAACCTTTTCTTCCTTTCTTAACCCACAAGTAAGATTATGTCTAAATGCATATTCTAATGTGAATTCTTTTCTTTCTAAAAACAAAATTTCCAAAAATCTTTGCAACTTTCACCTTATTTAGCTCAGGGACTACGGGAACTTTAGCAAAAATAGCATCTGTGTCAGTGTAGTAATACTCTAATTTACCTGTTTTGTAAAATAAACTAGCTAAAACACTACAAGTTATTCCATACGTCAAAGGAAGGTGATGATACGTCACACCTTCTGTTACAGACGCAGGTAACTGCATACATACATAACAATCTCTCACATCCATTGTCTCCACATATTCATACAAGAGTTTCGTGAAGACATTTTTGGAGAAATCAATTATTGACTTGTCCCTATGAAAATCAGTACTATCTATTAATGTTGCTGTGTTCTTTATGTTAGATTTCTTGTCACTATTCGTGTCATTCATAATTGCAGATGTATCTTCTACAGCTAATATTAGTGGAATTATTATTGCCAAAATAAACCAAATAAGCATTAGTAAACCTGTACAATAGAAACACATCCTACACCATCTATGGAAAAACTCACATCTAGATCTTCTATTCTCAGTGTCTACCATGTTGAAATATTATCTAATTATATGTACAGAAAATGTGTTTCCACACCTCAAATGACTTAGGGGTCGATTCCGATCCCGGTCGGAGGCGCACCTAATACCATTCGGCCGGGAAAAAAGCCAGGCGAATGCCTGTTTCCCGACCGATTCGCACATACGTCCGAACGAGCAAGTACGATGCGCACAACTGCCCAAATCCCGACCCAGTCGTACTCACCCAATACAGGTCCTGTTCTACGACCGAGGCGGATCCGGAAACGCAAAATCGAGTCGCACGGAAGCCAAAATGCAGCCCCGTCCGGCCGGACAAGTACGATGCGCTTTCCGTACGCGTCGAACCCGTCGCTACGCACGGCACGTCAAAGCATCCGGGAGAGGCGCACATAAGCTCCGATTCGCGCCACAAGACGATCCACGGCTACGAGACGAACACGCCAGCGACGAGGACGAGGCGAAGCAAAGAGAAAGACGAACGAGACGAACCAACCATGAATCCCATCGTGCCGATCCTACCAATATTCTACTTTTATTACCGAAACAGGCACGGACGCGTACGGCGCAGAAGGTAAGTCAGACACCAACAACAAAAACAAACTACACGTACTCGACATATCACACACACACAGAGGGATGCAGAAATTACTTACACCAGCAACAACAGCACCATAGGGGCGGGATGGCCATCACCAATGCCACATATACACATAGGGGCCTGGATGCCCACCACCACTACCACCCCTACTCAGGGGGTGCCAGATGCCTACCACTACTACCACCTCTACCCATGGGGGGCTGGATGCATGTCACTACTACCACCCCTACCCATGGGGGGCTGGATGCCTACCTCCACTACCACCCTTACTCAGGGGGTGCCAGATGCCTACCACTACTACCACCTCTACCCATGGGGGGCTGGATGCCTGTCACTACTACCACCTCTACCCATGGGGGGCTGGATGCCTACCACCACTACCACCTCTACCCATGGGGGGCTGGATGCCTGTCACTACTACCACCTCTACCCATGGAGGGCTGGATGCCTGTCACTACTACCACCTCTACCCATGGGGGCCTGGATGCCCACCACCACTACCACCCCTACTCAGGGGGTGCCAGATGCCTACCACTACTACCACCTCTACCCATGGGGGGCTGGATGCCTACCACCACTACCACCCCTACCCATGGGGGGCTGGATGCCCACCACCACCCCTACTCAGGGGGTGCCAGATGCCTACCACTACTACCACCTCTACCCATGGGGGGCTGGATGCCTGTCACTACTACCACCTCTACCCATGGGGGGCTGGATGCCTACCACCACTACCACCCCTACTCAGGGGGTGCCAGATGCCTACCACTACTACCACCTCTACCCATGGGGGGCTGGATGCCTGTCACTACTACCACCCCTACCCATGGGGGGCTGGATGCCTACCACCACTACCACCCCTACTCAGGGGGTGCCAGATGCCTACCACTACTACCACCTCTACCAATGGGGGCTGAATGCCTGTCACTACTACCACCTCTACCCATGGGGGGCTGGATGCCTACCACCACTACCACCTCTACCCATGGGGGGCTGGATGCCTGTCACTACTACCACCTCTACCCATGGGGGGCTGGATGCCTGTCACTACTACCACCTCTACCCATGGGGGCCTAGATGCCCACCACCACTACCACCCCTACTCAGGGGGTGCCAGATGCCTACCACTACTACCACCTCTACCCATGGGGGGCTGGATGCCTGTCACTACTACCACCCCTAGCCATGGGGGGCTGGATGCCTACCACCACTACCACCCCTACTCAGGGGGTGCCAGATGCCTACCACTACTACCACCTCTACCCATGGGGGGCTGGATGCCTACCACCACTACCACCCCTACTCAGGGGGTGCCAGATGCCTACCACTACTACCACCTCTACCCATGGGGGGCTGGATGCCTGTCACTACTACCACCCCTACCCATGGGGGGCTCGATGCCTACCACCACTACCACCCCTACTCAGAGGGTGCCAGATGCCTACCACTACTACTACCACCTCTACCCATGGGGGGCTTGATGCCTGCCACTACCACCACCCCTACTCATAGGACAGGTAATGCATGACACAACCAGCATACTCCCACATAAGGAATCACAGAAAATTACATCCACCCAAACAACATGACAAGCGTGTGTAGTCCATGTCAAATGCCAACAACACAAAACATGACAATGAACATACAATGTGACCCACTATCACATGTGTGACACATAAAAGTGTGTGGCCTCCACAATACAAGCCGACCATGGCCACTGTGGCAATGGGGTCCAAAGCCCCATCACCACAGTCACCAAAAGGTAAGTGTGGGGTCCATGGCTGATGCACCTTTTGATCAGTGTGGCAATGGGGCCTAAAGCACCATCACCACAGTCACCAAAAGGTAAGTGTGGGGTCCATGGCTGATGCACCTTTTGATCAGTGTGGCAATGGGGCCTAAAGCACCATCACCACAGTCACCAAAAGGTAAGTGTGGGGTCCATGGCTGATGCACCTTTTGATCAGTGTGGCAATGGGGCCTAAAGCACCATCACAACAGTCACCAAAAGGTAAGTGTGGGGTCCATGACTGATGCACCTTTTGATCAGTGTGGCAATGGGGCATAAAGCACCATCACAACAGTCACCAAAAGGTAAGTGTGGGGTCCATGGCTGATGCACCTTTTGATCAGTGTGGCAATGGGGCCTAAAGCACCATCACCACAGTCACCAAAAGGTAAGTGTGGTGTCCAAGGCTGATGCACCTCTTGATCAGTCCACAGTCACCAAAAGGTAAGTGTGGGGTCCAAGGCTGATGCACCTCTTGATCAGTGTGGCAATGGGGCCTAAAGCACCATCACCACAGTCACCAAAAGGTAAGGGGGTTTCAAGGCTGATGCACCTTTTGATCAGTGTGGCAATGGGGCCCAAAGCACCATCACCACGGTGATCATAAGGTAAGTGTAGGCATGGTAAAAGCTGCCAAAGACAAACTGTATGGATGAATCCTGGTCACACAACAACAAAAACATCTGTGGCATAGTAGTGCTTGTGTCCCATTGCAACATAGATTGGGCGAGGCTAACAGTCTAGTGACACAGAAACATCGTTTTGGCCATGTGCATACAAACATCACACATGGGGGACCACATAGCCAACAATCAGCCAATTACACAATGACAGAAGTGACCATCATGATGCTGACCCACATATCTGCACCTATGGACACACAAATGTATATAACCTGTGGAGACTGTCGATGTCAGGTGAACAAATACCATACCATGGCAGCAATGGGACATACTAACCATGATCATTGTGCTGACTGATGACCCAGGAGTCCCAGGGAGAGCAGGGGAAAATCACCAAACAACATACAGCCAATGGCACACTACAGAAATGCCAATGCAGTGATGCAAATGCACTAACACAAACAGGCAGACTCACACTGCATATCAAACACAACAGGTGATGGGGGTGTGTGCCAGTGTCCCCAGGCAACCACACAACACATGAGGAGGCCTGAATCCCAATTACACAGATGTGTATACAGTGCCACACACAAGTAACTCAAAGATTGGATTCCCCTATGTGGGCAATCTGGCATTGTTAGATGAGAGGGAGCCCAAATTACACATGTCACACAAGCTTGTAGGAACAGCAACTAACACAGCAAGAGACACACCCACCACAGCACTACCCCCAGGGATCCCACATTGTGCAGACACTAGCCTGCATGACAATTCCACTGTGATGACAAAGGTAGATGTTGATCACACTGTGAAGCACAGCCATGTGTCCTCAGCTACAAACTACCATCACACCTACACAAGCTCAAATCAATCAGCAGGGCCTGCCAGCCAAGGCCAATATTGAGGTAGTGGTGTAGCCGTGCAACAACTCACATTTGCACACTCAACACCACACACCCTGATCTCCACCAATGTGCAGCAGTGAAGCTCACATGGACTGGTGACATTGCACATGCACCCATGACAATCCCAGGGGTGGTGGGGGGAACTAAGGTGCAGAAACCCATCATACATGCCCACTCAACATGACTCGTCTATGTATGACACACAGCACAGTACGCCGTACATGCGCATGATGTGAAATCCACCACAAACAATGGGATCCTGGCCATAGTCACACACCAACGAAGAAGCCAAGGTGAGACACAAAGAACACACGTACACAACTTCCAAGATTGCAGCTCTGACCCTGAGGAGTGGCAGCAGTCACACACACAACGCGTCACAATCACTGAAAGCTACCACAAACTCAAAATCACATTACTTGTGTAAACAACAAGTGCTAAGGGGAATCCTGAATGTGTCCCATCAGCGTTTGCCCACATCCCCAGCCCTGACAACAAAGACAACCTGGGATGACAACCTCATGAACATCAGTTTGCCATGCACCCACATCACGGAGAAACCAGGTCCAAGATGCTGGATGAACACATACCAACTATGCAAGCATCACAAACAGGAACATCCCTAGGGACACAGCCTGTGTATGAAAAGGGAAGGGAACATGCACAGACATGCTCACACAACACACAACACGGGCACACGCAATGTCACCAGATTACACACAGCCATGAGGGCACTCCATTCCTGTGGAAGGTCCACTGTGCCAAACCTTGTCTGTGCACGACTCAAACATATCAGCAGGACACTCCGTCAGTGAGTCAACAACTACAACACACAGAAGCCTCTGCTCACATCAGCCTGGGTACGGGAGTGTCACGTCAGTCATCTGCATACACCCAAAACACGTGGCAATCCAGTTGTACTGTATACACAGATGAGTCCTCCAAAATTGATGTGCAAAACTGCATGTCCAGTGGAGACGGGCACACAGTCAGGGTACTAGGAACATTGGACAGTGGTAAGCCCAACAGATGTGCAACAGTGTAGGACAAAGATGGTAATCTACAAATGCTAAACGTACATCCCTGTGTCAAATGCTGAACATCACACCCTCAGACTGCAGCAAGGGATGCTATAGATCCAGACTAGATTAGGACACATATCCCATGGATCACATGGAGCCCATCACAGCAAAACTTCATTTACCTGATCTGAACACAATTACAACAGCAAATGCATGATTCTACACATCTACATCATGTACCACCAAAGATTAACCACAAGTAAACAAAAAGAGGCTTTAATCAGCAAGTATGCAACTGAAATCAAAAGTCCAAAATTAACTACAGCCAATGTCCAGTCCAAATACACAGTCCCAACAGGGTGATGTGTGACAACTTGTCACCAATTGCTTGCCTGCACAGGTACCGACAGGGGACATCCCCCTTGGAGGGGCATACGAGGGGCAGGCCAGGCACCG
Organism: Calotriton arnoldi; assembly: GCA_963921515.1. Lineage (NCBI taxonomy): Eukaryota > Metazoa > Chordata > Amphibia > Caudata > Salamandridae > Calotriton > Calotriton arnoldi. The sequence continues at coordinate 422,782 of CAWUFW010002233.1, forward strand.
CAGGGACAGGATCAGGGGATGCCAGAAGGAGGCAGGGAAGGTGATGTGGGTGCAGGAGTGTCACCGGCAACTGTAGTGGAGGTGTCTGACTCAGGGGGGACCGGCACCATCGCAGGGCCCAAGTCCGATAGTGTTGGTGCTGCAACCACTGCAGTGGGCTGCTCAAATGGAGTGGACTGGGTCCCCAATGCAGTGCCCGAGTCAGACCGGGTTGTTGTGGACTCCACCGCAGTGCATGACTCCAAGGGAGTGGAAGGGGGGGCAGAAGAGCTGGGCAGGACAGAGGGGGGACACGGTCTCCACACCAGTGGCACATACAGGCAGAGCGTCTGGTTTGGGGGTGGAAGAGCAAGTGGCAGGGGGAGGGTCTGAGCAGTTTGGGGATGCGGTATCGGTGTGTGGGGGAACCTGGGGCAGGGTGTGGCGGTGGAACCTGTGGAGTGGTGGCCTGGGGGATGGAGGTGAGAGACTGGGTGGGTGACTTGCAGGGCGGTGGCGGGGTCTTGCTCTTCCGGGTCCGGGGGGACTTGCGGGTGGGGGGCTCACTCTGCCTGCGCCTGGGGGAGGGTGTCCGGGCGTGAGGGGCACTCCCCTCTCTGTGTGTGGACTTCCTCTTCCTGGATCAGCGGGATTGGAGGGGAAGAGGCCGAGGTCAGAGAGGAAGAGCTGCTGTGTATGTGGGTTTGCAGGTGAGGCAAGGGAAGGGGTCTTGGAGGGAGAGGATCTTGAGGTTTGCGGAGTGACTGTGGTTGCCTGTGTGTGTGTCAGTTCCCCATCCCCTGTGTGTGTGGAATCAGTCCCCTGAGGATGCTTGTGTGCACGTCTTGCCTTGGTTTTGGGGGTGTGTGTGCTGCTCGTGTCTGTGTGTTTGGGTGATTGTGCAGGTGTGCATGTGCTTTGGACAGGTAGGGTGGTAGGAAGTGTGGATGGGGCAGAGGTGGGAGGGGTGAGGGACTGTTGGAGGAGGGACACTGCTGCCATCAGGGAGGAGTCCATGGACCTATTGCTCCTCTGTAGGGCAGACATACCCGTTGAGATGCCCTCCATGAACGACACCAGCTGTGTCAACATAGTGGTGTGTGCATGGAGGACAGTCAGCATTGCTGTCTGCCCTACATGGAGCTGCCGAAGGAGGTACACAGACTCCTCACTCAGGGCAGCAGGGGACACAGGGGCAGGGGGTGCGGTGCCTGTCTTGAAGGAGACACGCTCCCGAGCACGGGAGCCTCCACGGACATCAGAAATGGGAGCCAATGGGAGGGCGGTGGTGGTGGTGGCGGGGTCAGACAGACTAGCTGGGGTGTTGTGGCTGCTGACACCCGCATCCACAAGGGAGTCATCCTCCGAGCTGCTGTGGTCCCCAGCTGAGGTGAATGGTGCTGAGGACTCCTCGGTGTGGCTCCCCTCGCCCTCCGTGCCACTGGGTCCCTCTGACCACTCGTCGGACGCTGACCCAGTCTGGCTCCGCTGCTCCTCCTGGTCCGTGGAGCTGTCCCCTCCTGTGGCTGTGGATGTATCTGCAAACAATTAGGGAAACAGACAAACATCAGTCACCTGCACTGACTGCACACACCACAGTAAGTACAGCACATCACAGAGCAAGCCCTGGCATCTCTAGTAGAACATTGCCAAAAGTCATCACACAGATTAGGAGAAGCCAATTGTCAGTCTGATGGTCAACAATGGAACTCACACCCCTCCTGCCCTTGCACCCATCGGTCTGGTGCCTGTCTGATGGTAATACCCCAGTGTGGACACATGCACCACCTACACAGTAGTTGGACATTGCTGAGAACACGGTGAAGTATGTGAACATGCCCACGTCACATCTCTTGCCACTGAGTCAGTGCAGGTGTCTGTATAAATGGACGGCCAGAGTCTAAATAGAAATGCATGTGATGCATACCAGCACCAGACCCCATGAAGCACCCATGTCCGGATAGTCAATGCCACAATGGGGTGCATGTTGCACATGTCACTCCCCTGCAGGATCACTCTTAGGAAGTTTAATGCCATGACACAGGCATGCCTGCAAGGTCATACATCACTGTCTCCAGTCACATGGCCATGGCAGCCAGCCAACAACAGTCTGCAATGTGTCACAATCCTAGGACATGGGGAAGGCAAGTAATGTAACTGACAAGTGCACATGTCCATCCCCCAAAAACCACATCATCTGAACAACTATTTGTCCACGTCATACCAATTGGACATATGGGGGACATGAACCACAACTCTCTGAACATGAGCACCTCACAGTGTGCTGAGAGTGAAAAACAGCTGCCTGAAAGTCACAGTGGCATACACCTGTCTGCACAGTCATGTGATCAAACACCTATAAGTCACAGAAGTCTTGTCTCACATGGTCCAATAGCAGATGGCATGCTGACCCCTAACCGATAAACATCACAGGAGTCCCGACTACGTAGTAACAGCACAACGACACAGAGACAGACACCTGAGGGAACATTTCACTGAGCACAGCATGTCAGCTGACACACGGGAGTGGGAGTACAGAGTGTATTGTATGCCCTGGAGTAGGCATGACTGTCCGGCTCCACCTGCAAGATGGATGAGCCCTGGTCAGTAGGCAGGTGGCTAGGCATGTGTGACACACTTGACATACATACTCCTGAGGCCCAAACATTTTACCCACCCGCAGCATGGGGGTGTGGCAAATACCCCAGGGACATGTGGTGATTCTGATCTGCAAGTGGATCACATATCAAAGTTACACCCAGACTACATTGCACGACTCAGGCATTGTGTGAGCAATTGGCCCACCCATGAAGGCTAACACAATATCACGGGAACAAAAGCTGTCACCCACCTTGAGCAAAGCAAAATGCAAGGACCCTGTACCCGAGTGACACAATTATCCTGAGCGTAAGGAGCACACTGGCCTATCAGATGGGTAGTGGCCATGTCACAATAGAGGGACATGGGTACTGGACAACAAGACTGATGTACTGGGGAAGTTTAACCACGCCACAGGAGGGCACATAGAATGTCAGACAGAGTTCACAGTGCAGTCTTTGACTCACCCCCTCCTTGCTGCTGTCTGCCCTTCAGCTGCACGTCCATCTCCGGGAAGAGCACCGGCAGGATCTGGAGCATGTGGGGGGTCAGGGTCCGGTGTCCGCCCCTCCTGCGAGGAGGCGACAGCTTCAGCTGGACCCTTGCAATCCTCCGGGTCCAGCCCCGAAGGTCCTGCCACCTCTTCTGGCAGTTGCGGATCCGGCGCTTGTAGACCCCCACGGATCTGACTGCCCAGACGATGGCCAGCCAGATATCCTGCTTCTGATGGGCATCAACCTGTGAGGATGACAAAGTGAAAAGGCCATTACTACACATGCAACATATCCGTGCATCACACAGTTGGAAATACATGTCTCAATCACAGGGGCATATGATGTACACAGGCAGTGCAACGAGGGCTATGGACAGTTTGCCAGCAGTTACTACATGGTATCATTGCATGGGAAGTGAACCTTGTTTGAATGCACTGTTCAGTGCATGTGACTACACACTTTGGGGGGTGAGTACTACTCAGTGAGCATGCTAGCCAGTGGTGTGCACACTGTAAATCCTGCTAGTCAGACAACATGCACAATTAGTAAGGCAGTGGACAGCACACTCACCTGCTCCCCTGGTGTCCCATACAGCTTGCTGTACTGTGGAAGGAGGTTGTCCAGCAGGGCCTGGTTCTCCTAATGGGTGAAGGCTGGGGCTCTCTCCACAGTACGTGCCATTGCAGGAGCCAGAGGATGCAGAGACAGCAGCAGTGTAGTGGCAGATGTCGTCCTGGAGCATGTAGTGCAGGCAAGTGAGCCCTCAGGGGAACAACCAGCATTATATGTGTGCTGCAGAGGCAGATACTGCGCCATGTGTCAAAAGTGATAGGTCCAAGTCGTATGCATCTTATGAATCTGACCAATCCATGGAATTGCAGCACCAAGACACGCCCACAGCATCCTTCAAAAATTTCAACTTCATGACACCCATGAACTTGCAACATTGTTGTGGCTGGCCAACTGAATTCACTGCATCAGACTAGTTGAAGCTTCAAAAACGCGTCCGTTGCCATGCCAGGCCCCAGCCAATGCGTGCGCACCGATCGGACCATTGCTGTACAACGCGTACCCGCTCACATTCAATGCAATGGTCCGTGCGGGCACACCGATCGGACCATTGCTGTACAACGCGTACCCGCTCACATTCAATGCAATGGTCCGTGCGGGCACACCGATCGGACCATTGCTGTGCAACGCGTACCCGCTCACATTCAATGCAATGGTCCGTGCGGGCACACCGATCGGACCATTGCTGTACAACGCGTACCCGCTCACATTCAATGCAATGGTCCGTGCGGGCACACCGATCGGACCATTGCTGTGCAACGCGTACCCGCTCACATTCAATGCAATGGTCCGTGCGGGCACACCGATCGGTCCATTGCTCTACAACGTGTACCAGGACAGGTCACACGCATATGTCACCATGCTGGTCACTGGTGAACCTATGCCAGCCACATTTACTTTCCAGGGACTCAGGTGCACACCTACAACACCACACCCAGTCCACACTGTCTATGAGGCATGTGTGGCAGCATAACCTTATCTGTGTATGGGGGTGAACATGTGGATTTTGGGGTGGCACTTGGGGGCAGACACACCCAGGCTGTGCACGTGTTAATGGGGACAGGGTCCTTTGTGTGTTGTGCACATGACCACTGTGGTGTGCAACTTTTCATTTCTGAGCATGTGTCATGGTCACATTTCCAGGTTGTGTATGTGTATGACATGTCACATACCCCCAGGCTCACATGTGGGAAGGCATGTACGTCACAGGGTGGCCCATTCCAACAATAGTGATGTCCCTCCACAGTCTGTGTGCATGTTGTGTATCACATGTCTCTGACTCCATGTGCACAATGGGAGACAGTCTCCACATCCACGTGGTTTGTGCATGAACTTTGATGGTGTGTGTGTGTGTGTCACAGACATCCATGTCTGTCCTGCAGAGGCTACAGGGGCCACCACCTGTGGGTGTCATGTTTGTTTTTCTGACGTGTACATGATACGCCATGTCATGCCAGTGTCCATGTGGCAAGACAGGCTCCCTGGGAATCTACCTGTCAATGAGCTGTGATGCCTGTGGAGCATCTGTCCAGACATGTCACTGTGGTATGTGTGTGGAACGTGAGAGCAGTTAATGTGTACAGTGACACAGCCTAATGGTGTCCCATAGCACAGCCTGGAACCAGTTGTCAACACTTGTTGAACAGAGAGATGTTAGATGATGTCCATGTAGGTGCCATATATGTCCAAACGGGACGACACACACCTCAAGTACTTGTGTATGTTGCTGATGTGTCATGTGAAATTGAGTATGGTGAACGGCACATTGGTGGGGTGACTGACAATCTTGCTTTCTTCACCTATGCACTGCAGGGCTCCTGCTGTCCATCGACCATTCCCAGACCTGGCAACGATGGTGGAACGTGACAGCATCCGACGGTACCGCTTCACCAGGCAGCTGATTGAGGATTTGGCAGTGCGGTTGGCCCCACATTTGCAGCCTGGCCGGCCGTATCCTACAGCGCTGACCCCCAAGGTGAAGGTGATGGCAGCCCTACACTTCTTTGCCACCGGTACCTTTCAACACACTGTGGCAACTACTGGTGGGATGTCACAGACTATGTTCAGCTGTGTGCTACGCAATGTTTTGGGTGCAATGTTGAGATACCTCAACCAGTACATCTATTTCCCAACACGTCAATGACTCACTGACGTCAAGAGTGACTTCTATGCCCTGGGGAGGATGCCACATGTAATTGGCTCCATTGATGGGAGTCTTTGATACCACCACAGGCACATGAGCAGGCATACCGCAACCGTAAACATTACCATTCGATCAATGCACTGGTGGTATGTCTTGCAGATATGACCATCACACATGTGTGTGCCTGTTTCCCCGGTTCGGCACACGATGCCTACGTGATGAAGAGTAGTCGCATCCCGAGGATGATGTCACAGATGCCGAACCAGCGTGCCTGGCTTGTTGGTGTGTACTGACTTTGTACCATTGTGTGTGTTCTGCTATGTTGTTTTCCGCACACATTTTCAAATCGGCTAATGTGCAATTGTCTGTCTGTAGGTGACTCGGGATACCCCAACATGCCGTGGTTGCTGACACCCCTCAGGAACCCTGTGACACCAGCCCAGATGCGCTACAATGAGGCACATGGTCGGACGAGGAGGGTGATTGAGCGGACCTTTGGTCTCTTGAAGAGCCGCTTCCGCTGCCTGGACAAGACAGGAGGGGCCCTCCCATATGCCCCAGCAAAGGTGTGCAAGATTGTCATCGTCTGCTGCATGCTACACAACCTGGCAGTGCGGAAGGAGTTGCCTCTCATCCTGGATGACGATGACCAACGTCCGCCACCTGTGGAAGATCCTGGCCTGGGTCACGATGCCAGTGAAGATGATGATGATGATGATGGTCATGTCCGCACACAGCTCATCACCAACTTCTTCAGCTGAATGTGAGTCTCCAGAGGGTTGTAATGTCAATGATTTGAGTTTGCATGATATGTGTGTGTGGTGCTCTGGTGCTGTTTGAGTGTGGCCATGTGCTACTTGACTGGATGCGTGCAGCGATGTGTCCTTGCAGGTGGTCTGTACTGCCCAACAGTGTTGACATGCTAACTTGGTTTTGTGTAGTTATCTCGTGACATGTATTAGACATGAGTATTGCCATTCTGTGCTGTTCTTCAGTGGTTTTGACTGTGTGTCATGTCTGTCCTTCACAGGGTGCTGCTGGAGTTGTCTGATCAACTTGGATCCCCCGAATCCATGATTCAACTTCCAAGGTGGAAGCAGTCGTTTCCCTACAGGTGATGTGCCACACACCCCTGGACTTTCTATCTTCTGCACTTTTTGACTTTGTGGCCACAGCCAGGTTGGATTAGCTTGCATTTGTAGTGGAAACTACATGTTGGAAATGTGTAATAAACCTGTGCTTGACTTTGGGATGTGCGTTGTCTGTAGTCACACATCTGACTGACATTTGCTTACTGCACCTGTTGTCTAGTTGACAGTGACTGTGAATAGGTGGCGTGTCTGTACATTCCACTGTACTTCGTTGCAACATCAGTATAGGTGATGAGTCTGATGGCCCTGGTGTGTATGTGTTTTGTGGCCCTAGTGGTGTGTCTCCCTCATATGTGTCACGTCGCCATGACTGACATGACAGTGTTGGACTTGCTGTAGCAGTTAGCATGCACAGTGTAATTTAGAAGATCAACATCTACATGACTAAAACCACGTTGGAATCACAACAGAGGCAGATATGGTGTATTGGTGAGTTTATTTACATACAGGTGTGAGGATGGTGCACAGGATGGTGGGTGCTGTACATAGAAATTTGGATCCAAAGTTCCCATGTGAATTGGAAGTCTTGGTAGCTGAAAAGTCCAGAGTAAAGTCCACAGTCATCTGATACATTTGGTCAACTAGAGCTCCCCATGTCATGTGGGAGAGTTGGCTTGGCTTCAACAGGGCGTGCAGTATGCACGCAGAGGAAAAGTTCCAGAACAGGTGTTGGCTTCCTGGGGGATGTAGATGGCCATCGGCCTCTCAGTTTGGCCTCCTCGGACGGCCCCTCTTCTTGGGGGGGGGGACCCTCAGGTGCAGGCTGCGGCGGTGCAGGGGACTCTCTGCCAGAGTCCTCCTCCCTCCCTGTGGCATTTGCAGTTGTTTCAGCAGCAGATGTTGTGGGCACACAGGGAGGTGAGGCCATGTTGGTGCTGATCTGGCGGAGGCATGTCAGTATGTCCAATGTCAGCACCGCTGTCAGTTGTTCCAATGTGTCCCACTTGGACTCCATGCCACACATGTGTGTCTCGACACGTGACATGTGTGTCTCGACACGGGACATGTGGGAGTCCAAGCGGGCATGATGGGCAGCCTGCTGCTGTTGTATGTCCTTGAGGATCCCCACTACCTGGCTGACCTCTCCGGTGCTAGTCTGGTACGCATCCGCGATGCGTGCCAGTTGTGGGTCATCATACAGTCCAGACCCCTCTGCAAGGAGAGACCTATGTCTCCCACCCCTCACACCACCCCTGGTGACACGTGCAGGACCTGCAGTGGCACGCACAGGTGACCGTGGGGCCACTTGGGTGTTGTTCCTGGGCTCGTTGTCAGCAGCTCCAGTTTGGGCCTGGGTCCGTGCGCTGTTGTCATCTGTGGTCCTTGGTGTGTCCGTGTTGGCAGGGGTGGCCTGTGTGTTGGCAGTTGTTGGAGGGGTGGGTGCAGATGTTGGTCCTGCTGGTGCTGCATGATGACTCACACCGGAGGGTCCAGCTGGTTCTTCGTCATCCGAGGAGTGCAGAGGCTGATCCACACCAGTGAGCTCAGTGTTCCCCGGAGCCTGGGACAGGGAGTCCTCCTGGTCTGCTGCTGTGTCCCCATCATCTCCTGTTTTGGGGGGAGACACAGATTGTATGTTATGTTTCTACTGGCATCAATTGTTCAAACACCTGACAGTTGTGACTGTACCTCTGGATGTGGGCCAGGACATTGCATTCTCCTAAATAGTGACAGTCAGTGAGTGATATTGGTGTAGCACATTGTCCTGCCAACCTGTGGCATGTCAATGTGAATGTTGAGGTGTGTGCATGACCAGCATTGGTGGTATTTGGTTACCATCCAGGCCTCCTTCTCCCCCCAGCCCAGTTATCCCACCATGCAACGTGCTTGCATTGCAGGGAGTGCAAGTTGGCTTTCAGGATGTCAGGCAGTGGTGTTGTGAGTTTGTTGGTGCACAGTTCCCAGCAGGGCCTTGTGCTCCCCACAGCAGTACCCAGTGTCAGCCATCTTGTGAGTCCTTATCCACTCCCTGTGATGTGGGCATGGTTCAGAGTGGTGTTGATGGGCCAATTGCGAGGGTGAGCAATATCTGTGCCTACAACTCCCATCATGCTATTGCCTCCACCCCCTTCCCAGCATGGCCATCCTTCCTTCCTTTTGACTCTGCTTCCCTGTGGGGTGGGGTGCCTGTGCTGACAGGATGGCTGGGAGTGTTGTCCTGGCAGTTGTTTGGCTACAAGTCCCAAGAGTGTCCCTGTGCTTCACACAGCATAACCCAGGGTGGTGGTTCTTTGTGGGATCTTCAGTTAGGCTGTGAGGCATTGCATTCTCCCAGGTGGGTTATGTGGAGTTAGTGTTGAGGGGGTGTGTGAGGAGAGTTGCTTGTAACTATGGTCAGTGCTGTGAGTCCTCCTTCCCACCCAGCCAGATATCCCACCATGCAACGTGCTTGCATTGCAGGGAGTGCAAGTTGGCTTTCAGGATGTCAGGCAGTGGTGTTGTGCTGTTTGTTGGTGCACAGTTCCCAGCAGGGCCTTGTGCTCCCCACAGCAGTACCCAGTGTCAGCCATCTTGTGAGTCCTTATCCACTCCCTGTGATGTGAGCATGGTTGAGAGTGGTGTTGATGGGCCAATTGTGGGTGTGACCAATATCTGTGACTACCACTCCCATCATGCTATTGGCTACACTGACTTGACCAGCATACACAGGATTCCTTCCTTTGAGTGAGCTTCCCTGTGAGGTGGTGTTCTAGTGGTGGGTAAATATCTGTGAGTGTTTGTTGGTTCTATTTGTGCCACTGCCTTGCTGTATTTGTTGTTAGGTTTGTAGATGTCATGACACAGTTACATGTCACTATGAGATGGCAGGTATTGTGTTTGTCTGACTAGCATTCACATCTTGGGATGAATATCATTTGGTTGCTGTGTGTTTGCTAAGTGTGCATGGTTTGCCTATCCCCTTGACTGTGATGTGTGTGTGTTGTCACACCATATTGTATATATTAGTTGGGTACTCACCAGGCTCTGGGATGTCTGTTAGTCCGTATACGCTCACTGGTGGTAGGATGGCCCGCACCTTCTCCTCCCAGGGCCTGAGGTATACTGGTTTTGCAGGAGGGCCACGGCCGGTGTGCTGGCTGAGGAGGTAGTCAGTCAGTCAGTCAAATAGCTTTATTTCGATAAATATGTATCTTAAAAGCATTAACTATCTTACATTATTCGACGAGGACGTTAGAAATTACCAAAAAGACATCAATTAGTAACAAAAACCCAATAAAATCATTTTATACATCACAATATCTAATAAAAAATTAGGAGCAGAGTATAAAAAGAGTTTAAAACATCATAAAAATGATTTCATTCTAGTGCAATTCATCATAAAAATAAATTCATTCTAACGCATTTTCATTAGATGGATACGATGTTAGTTTTTGTCTAACAAGAAAAATAGCTATGTTATAAATTACAATACAATATACATCTGTGCAAAGCAAGGCTAAAAAGCATCATAAAAACATGATAATTCATTGGGGTGCTAAACGCAAAAATTTGAACCTTATAATCCAGGCACAACTGAGATATTTTGCAACGCCACAGGCAAAGAGGGTGCGTGCATCTGATTTTAGGATGCGTAATGCAGTCCGATGCTCTTGTGTACCCAATTGTCTGCAGATAGGTTTAAGCCATCTCGTTCTGGCATTCTTATAAGCAGGGCAGGCAAACATAAAATGAGCTAAGCTCTCGGTTGGTGCTCTACAACAGGGACACCCTGCTGATGTCTGATATGGTGCACCCCATTTTGCAGTTAGCTCCCGAACCGGGAGCGAACCTACCCTGAACTGTATAAAAAGTGCTCTATCCCGTGGTGACTGAATAAAATCTAAATATGGTTCCAAAGAAATATATTGCTTATGGAGATAAAATTCTTCTGTGAGTCTTCCTACCCTTTGACTACTGAGTTCCTGGGCATTAACCCAAGCCCAATAAGACCTTTTAAGATCAGCCTTGGAAGGTGGAGTTTGCGTGTCCCATGACTCATTAAACCCAAGAGCAAGAAGAGTTTTTTAAGCTTAAGCACCCAGCCAATTCTCTGGTTGCCATCCAAGGCCATCACTTCATTGAGCGCAGAGGCATAACTAGTTAGCTCTGGGGTTCGGCACAAACGAGCCCAGAATAACAATGGCCGCAGCCTGGCTATATCTTTGAAGGAGTGCCTACCCATATCACTCATTAGTGGCTTCAGAGGAACGTTGCGGGGAAGCATCACCAGATCTCTAAAAAATTTGTGTTCAAATCTGCTGATGCTATCCACATTCTCGAAGCCCCATAATTCGGCACCATAAAGTGCCGAACTAAGTGCTTTGGCTGCATAAATTGTTAAGGCAGGGGCCACAGGTCTGCTCTGTGAGGAGCGATGTTCTCTTATTAATGCTCCTGCCACGCGTTTATGGTTTAAGAGAATTTTATCAATGTGGTATTTCCACTGCATTGTCTCAGCTAACCTTAATCCTAAGTAGTCAAATGTTGTTACTTTCTCCAAGCTAATTCCATCTAAAGTAAAATTGCCTCTATGTGACCTGTAGGGATTGAACACCATTAGTTTGGTTTTTGTAGTATTAATAATCAGCCCCCAAGACTCGCAAAAAAGGTAGAATCTATCTAGAAGTTTTTGTAGCCCTACTGGTGTCTTAGAAATAAGCAGAGTATCATCTGCGAAGAGAAGGGTAGGGACCCTATCACCAGTCAGGGCAGGGGCGTCAGATGGAAACTCTTGAAGAAAGCTAACCACCCCGTTCATATATAAAGAGAACAGGGTGGGAGCCAGGACGCATCCCTGACGAACCCCTCTGTTCACAGGGATCCTATCCGTTTTTTGTCCTTGGGACCCCCATGTCACTTGGGCATAAGTGCCCTCGTGTAGGCGAACCAGCAGGTTAAGTAACAATGGTGGCATACCCATTTCATCTAACAGGTGCCATAGCCGCTCATGGGGAACTAGGTCAAAGGCAGTCTTTAGGTCGATAAACGCCAAATAAAGACTGCCCTTGCCTAATAAAACCACCTTCCAGTAGATTAAAAGCAGCCTAAATGCTTGGTCCACCGTCCCTGTGCAGGCCCTAAATCCCGCTTGATATTGGGAGAGAATATTCTCTTCATCCACCCATTGGTGGATTCTCTGCAGTAGCACTCTGCCAACTATTTTCTGCATAGCATCGATCAGACTGATCGGGCGATAATTAGCAGGGTCGTCCCTGGCACCTTTTTTAAAAATAGGGACCACCTCTGCACCCTTCCAAGACTCCGGTACTGCACAACCCCTCGCAATAGAATTAATTAAAAGCATAACATAGTTTGCCCAGTTAGTGGAGTCAGCAAGAAAAAGATCTCCTGGGAGACCATCAGGACCCGGGGCTTTTGCTGGAACTATTTTCTTTATGGCAGCCTCCACTTCCTCAAGAGTGAAGAAATCAACAGTATTCAAGGTAGAATGGGGACTCAAATAAGTATGTAAACCCTCTTGAGGGGATAAATCAGTCCCAGAGTAGAGCTTTCCAAAATGTTTAAACCAATCCTGACTTGTAATATGGTTAGGAATAAGTCTTGCATCCTTGTTTCCTGAGCACCTAACCATATTCCAGAAGAGATTGGGGTCTCTAGCTACACTTGCCTCTTTTAAATTCTGCCAATGGGACTCGTCCCACTCCTGCTTAGCACGGTGGGTAGCAGTTTTGTAGTTCTTTCTAGATTCCTTCACTAAGGAGCAATCTTTATTTTTAATTGCTATGACCAAAGCCTTCTTTTTCGCTCTACAATCCCCATTATACCAAGAATTGGGCTTTTTAACACCACCGCTCGGTCTAGGTGTATTATTCACTATAAAATACATACCAATCTGATCTACCAATCTACTGTATAAATTCGAAATCTTAGCCAGACCATCTACTTCACCAAGAGCTTCTAGCAATAAAACGGTGTTTATACTCAATACGTGACTGATGCCCGTCATCGACGGTTCATGTGTCATGATTCTAGGCCATTTAAGGAACCTTCTACATCCTGAGGGAATCAATTCCTTCGTAATTATGAAGGGCCCTTGGGTCTGATTTGGGGAACAGAGAAAGGCAGAAGGGGTTTCCATACTTAAACTAAGCGTATTGTGATCACTGTCAGAAGTAATTAGCACTTCCATATCTATTATCAGATTCCAAAGTCTCAAATCTACCAATATGTAGTCAATGCGTGAGGGACAGTTTACTCTGTTAAAAGTGTTCGCTCCTAGAGCATCGGAAGCTGTTCTACCATTTACTGCCCTCAATCCAATTTCTAGGGCAAGTGCATTAATCTGAATTACGATTTGGGACCATTTCTTAATTGGAGGTATATTTAGCAAAGGGACACCCCACTTCGTGTCTTCTTCCTCATTCCCCAACAGGTCTTCAGAGTCTAGTGGCTCAAAAGTACAATTAAAATCTCCTGCTATCATAACAAACGAATCTGATGGACGTCCAGCGAGCTCATGTTCCAGGGAAGAAACAATATTCAACATTTTACCCCCTGGTGTACCCCTTATGTAAACATTGAACAACTCGATAGTTTTACCACCCCTGGCTCCTTTAATCGAAAGCCACATTATATCTGGGCTGTCACAATGATGTTCTAGGATTTTACAGTCCAAATCGATCTTTATCCAAATAATGAGGCCTCCAGAGGGCCGCCCTCTCCCCTTAGAAATAGCGGATCTAAAAAAACAAGTATAACCAGATTTATATAATGGTGTCAAGCTCCATGTCTCTTGGAATATGCAGATGTGGTGTTCTTCAATCAGGTCATTCCAATCAGGGAGAGACATTTTACTTTGGAGACCTGCAATATTCCAAGACAAGATTTTGAGTTGTGGTGCTAAAGACCCATCACAAGCTAAAGGCTGTCTTGTCACAAAAGGTGGAACAGGAGGGGAAGCAGAGATATTCAAAAATGTATCATCCCCCTGTTTCGTTGAACTACAACTTTGATCACCATCATGGCTATTTGATTGTATCAGAATCAGGGGATCACCAAGAGACCTACTCGGGCAAACAATATTAGGGGCACTCTGTTTGTTAATGGTTGGGGTAAGATCTAAATTCTGTCGGGATTGATAAGCGTGACATAGTCAATCAACCGCCTCTAAAGTAGAGCCTCCTGGTATGGGTAATGGCTTTAAACTATCCTGAGCCCTGGCCCCACCAGTTGTCGAAAAACGCCTGATCTGAATAGACGAAGAATCTGGGGAGCAAGTTCTATACTCTAAGGCCAGGAGGTTCTCTGCTAAATCTGGGTTGGAGAGAGTAAGTTCGATACAGTCAGTGAGCTGATCATTTGACATACATCTCCGTGCTCTGACTATATCTTCCCTGATCAATGAGCGACAACCCCTGACATGACGTATCCAATGTATGGACTTGTTTATTAAGGAATCGGAGTTCTCGTACCTTGAACCTATTTTGGGAACATTAACCATAAAAACTATCTGCGCTTTAGTAAGAAAGCGAGATAATTGCTTACTTTGCTGGGGAGGTATATTTCTAGCCAAAGATGGAGCCGGTAAAACTTCAACCGACCCTCTGCCATTCTCGACAGCCTTAAGATAAGGATCTTTATGCAATGCCTTTGGAAAACGAGTTCCTAATGGACCTGCTGGGTTAGTAGGCGGAGCCTTAGCGGCTCGTCCCATGGAGATTATAGTAGCTGATTGCTGGCCACTATCTACTAGACCTCCCGATATTAGTGACTGGCACAGATTAGATGGTACACAAATGTCTGATGTTTGTGAAATATTATTAGGAGTTAGGAGTTTAACAGTGGCCACAAGCTCCGTGATCATCACTTTCATAGATCCGACCTCTTTCTGAAGTAATTTAATAACTTGCAAGAGGGTCTTTAATGAGAAGGGACAAGTGTCATCCGTCACGTTTGGGCTTTTCTCAAAGGTTGTCATGAGAGCAGAGGGTTGAGCTTCTTCACAAGTTTCATATTCCCCTGCCAATGCTGAGAAGCGATTGACACAGATGACTATGGGTTCAATATGACAACTCACACCCCGGGTAGGGGAAATAGGTAGTTGGAAAGATGCATCGGTCACTAGATGCAATTCGGGGCCTGATCGTGCGATCTCCTTAGAAGCCACTGGATCCTTGCGGTAGATTTTCTGAAACATTGGTGGGATAGTAGTTGGGCGCGGGTCAGTAGGTTGTCTTGCTGATAGAGAGTTAGCGGGGTCGGAAGGGATTAGTGAGTCAGCTGGTGGATCAACTCCCAAAAGCCCTTCGCACTCAGTAATGAGGTTATCTATTCTGTTCATAACACAACTATCGGTCAGATCTACTTTTTTTGCTATTTTCCTGACCTTTCTCCCTTTATCTTTCTCATCAGCAGATACACTTGTCCTCCCTGCCCCTTCTGTAGTTTTTCTTTTGCCCATTTTAGTGCCAGGCCAAATAGGTAGCAAAAAGATAAAATAGACAAGAGTATCCTATGCCAAACAAGGAATAGCGAACTTCAAAACGTTACAACATTTCCACTAGTTCCAACAGCTTTATAAATCCCTGGAGCAAGTAAGTCACAACTATATAGCAAAGCCCAATATTTAAGGCGACACACAGTACCTTTGGAGTTTTCTAGTTCATGCCCCAAACAGCAGATAAAAGAGGTCTGGCCCTGCCCTGCCTCTTCCTGGCAATGACGGGCAAGGACGGGCCCGCCCTTGGCCCGGGCTTCGCCCGCGCGCGTCCCGCGCTGCGGGAGATGAGGCAGGATTTTAAAGCGCCGGATGGCGCGAGATGTCAGCGTGGCCCCTGCTGCGAAGCAGCCTGGACCTGGGAGTCTCTCCCCTGCAGCAGAGCCAAACACGGGCAGCGGCGGTGATCAGGGCAGCAAACAAGGTTCCCGCACTGCGGGAGATGAGGCAGGATTTTAAAGCGCCGGATGGCGCGAGATGTCAGCGCGGCCCCTGCCGCGAAGCAGCCTGGTCCTGGGAGTCTCTCCCCTGCAGCAGAGCCAAACACGGGCAGCGGCGGTGATCAGGGCAGCAAACAAGGTTCCCGCGCTGCGGGAGATGAGGCAGGATTTTAAAGCGCCGGATGGCGCGAGATGTCAGCGCGGCCCCTGCCGCGAAGCAGCCTGGTCCTGGGAGTCTCTCCCCTGCAGCAGAGCCAAACACGGGCAGCGGCGGTGATCAGGGCAGCAAACAAGGTTCCCGCACTGCGGGAGATGAGGCAGGATTTTAAAGCGCCGGATGGCGCGAGATGTCAGCGCGGCCCCTGCCGCGAAGCAGCCTGGTCCTGGGAGTCTCTCCCCTGCAGCAGAGCCAAACACGGGCAGCGGCGGTGATCAGGGCAGCAAACAAGGTTCCCGCGCTGCGGGAGATGAGGCAGGATTTTAAAGCGCCGGATGGCGCGAGATGTCAGCGCGGCCCCTGCCGCGAAGCAGCCTGGTCCTGGGAGTCTCTCCCCTGCAGCAGAGCCTAACACGGGCAGCGGCGGTGATCAGGGCAGCAAACAAGGTTCCCGCGCTGCGGGAGATGAGGCAGGATTTTAAAGCGCCGGATGGCGCGAGATGTCAGCGCGGCCCCTGCCGCGAAGCAGCCTGGTCCTGGGAGTCTCTCCCCTGCAGCAGAGCCAAACACGGGCAGCGGCGGTGATCAGGGCAGCAAACAAGGTTGTCCTTTTTGAGTAGGTCCCGGACCCTCCTGCGCACATCATACCACCTGTTCTGGATGTCTTCCTTTGTGCGCAAACATGGTGATTGTGCGTTCACCCTGTCGACAATCCTCGCCCAAATCTTGGTTTTCTGCGACATGGGGGTCTGTTGTACCAATGTGCCAAACAACTGTGGCTCTACCCTGAGTATCTCGTCTACCAGGACTTCCAATTCACAATCTAGGAACTTATGGTTCTTCTTTGGGGGCATGGTGATGGGTGGTGGTGGTGATTGATGTGTGTGTGTGTGTGCAGGTGGGGGGTGTGAGTGTAGGTTTAGCTGGGTGTGTGTGAGGGTGCTATTTGTAGGTGTGGTAATGGTGTGTGGTTTGTGTGATGTATGAGCTGTGAGTGTGTCTGTGGTTGCTGTGTGATGGTGTTGTGGGCTGGCAGGTCAGTGGAATTTGCAAAGGATCATGGTAGGGATTTGTGGCCTTTATGTAGGTGGAGTTGGAGGTGTGTCCTTGTTCCATTTTTTTTCCCCTCCCTGTATTTATTGGCTTAGTGGTTGCTTGTTTGGCCCTTTTTTTCTGATTTTTCCTTGATGTTTTTGGTGCATGTACGAGTCGTTCTTGTGTCCGAGTAGGACGCTGCAGTTGTGTGGTGCGATCTTGTCTGACTCGTTCCCGCTGTGTGTCAGCTAGGTTTCATATGCGGCGTACGAGTCGGTCGCGTAGTATTGGGTTGCTTCGGCTGGGTTTTGTATGCGTGTCGGTCGTACGGCTTGTGCTCTGTGCGAGTCGGTCGTGTTTTGCACGCACAGCATCGTACTACGCGGTCGGAGTTCGCGGGTACGTTTCGTTCGGGTTCAATCCGAGTGCGTGTCGGTCGGTTCGTTTCGCGTGATTTCCCGCCCGGATGGCTTGTTTCCGTCCGGCTCGGTCGGTCGTTTTTTATTCCGTCCGAGTCTGTCGGATTTCACATTCATTTCATCGTACTACCCGGGTCGTGCGGCGCCGGTCCGAGTCGGTCGGACTAAATTCCCGTACCGAGTCGGTCGGTACGTTTTCCGGCCCGAATCGGAATTGGCCCCTTAGTGTTGACTAGGATCAACTGCTTTTGGCGCACCTTTCGGTCTTTCAGAAATTTTCTTTGACTTTATCAGTTTGTGTCTCTAGTCCGGTTTTTCTTTCTTTGCCTTTCAGGATTTGCGCAGTTCACTCTCACCCACTTGTTCACAGTCTTGGTCTGGGTTCTCGTGACTGCTATCCACTTCTTTAATGTCAGACAGTGCTATGTATAACCATTCAGGTGACTTGTATTTCAAGTGAGGTCTTTTCACTCTTTTGGGTCTCTGCAATTGTCTTTTATCCGTTTTTCTTTGTCTTTCTTGACTTGTTATTTCATTTACTTGTTCTGCATTGTCTTTGTTCAAATTTATTAGTTTATATCTCAGTCTTTTAATTTCGTTGGGCCAATTGTCTCCTTTTCTTGGCCTTTTCAGTTCACTTTCTTTTTCTCCTCGTTCCGTTCTCCAAGTTCTCTTTCTTGGTCCTATTTTTTGCCTTCTTTCTTCTTCACTTTCTTCAGATTCTGTCTCAGATCTCACTTCACTTCCTCTAACTTTGAACTTTATGATCTCAGTCTCTTTGTCCGAATCCGAATCTTCTTGTGTTTCTTCTGCTTGAAATTCTGAGTCTAATCCTCCTCGTGTTTCTTCTGCAATTTCCAAAATCTCTCGATCTGAATCTAAATTTCCCTGTTTTTCTTGTGCTTGTAATTCGGAGTCTAATCCTCCTCGTGTTTCTTCCGCAATTTCCCCAATCTCTCTATCTGAATCTAAATTTTCTTGAGTTACCTCTACAATTTCCGGAGGTATTTCCCCAAAGCTTGTACTTGGCTGTTCATTGTCACTGTTTATTAGTTCGGTTTCTCCTGTTTCAATATCAGTTCTTTTGTTTTCGGATTCTTCCTTTTGTCTTTCACTGAATTCAGGTTGGTCTGTTTCAGATGCCGAACTGGTATCTGATATTTCCAGATGTCGACTTACAGGTCGAGCTTCAGGATCTGGAACTCTGATTATTTCAGTTTCTTCTTCAGTTGTCAAACTGGTACCTGATTTTTCCAGATGTCGACTTACAGGTCGAGCTTCAAGATCTGGAACTCTGATTGTTTCAGTCTCTGCTTCAGATGCTGAGCTGGTATCTGATATTTCCAGATGTCGACTTACAGGTCGAGCTTCAGGATCTGGAACTCTGATGGTATGAAATGAAATGAAATGAAATGGAGATTTGTAGAGCGCGAAACAATCACCCAAGGGTGTCATGGCGCTTGCTCATCAGAGACAGGATTTAAGCTAGGAGGTTCGCAGACATTTTAAAGATTGAACAACCATGTCTTTAGTGCTTTCCTAAAAGCTAACAGATGTGTTTCTTGTTTCAATCTTATTGGGAGAGAATTCCATAACCTAGTTGCGCCAACCAGAAAGCTTCTTCCCCCCAGGAGCATTTTATTACCCTGGGAACAATCAAATCATGGGCAGAGGATGAGCGGAGACAACAGACTGGAATATAGGGTAACAGGTTCCTCTTTAAAAAACCTGGTCCTATGTCCTGTGTGGCCTTAAAAACAATGCATAGAGCCTTAAACTCTATACGTCTTTTTATTGGCAGCCAATGTAGATCCTTGAGCACCTTTGACACAGATTTGTATCTTGGAATGTTCAGCAGGAGCCGAGCCGCTGCATTCTGCACAACCTGCAGCTTAGACAGGCACTTTTTCCAAAGATTGATAAAAAGCCTGTTACAGTAGTCGGCTCTTGACAGAACAAGTGCAGAGACCACCAGTTTACATAGCTCAGCTGGAATAAATGGGAGGATCTTTCTCAGAAGCTTTAACGTGTAGAAAGAAAGAGAGGTAACCTGGTTGACATGGTTTTCAAATGAGAGTTTGGAATCAAAAATGACTCCCAAATTCTTAACCTTGATCACTGGCGTGGGAAATGGCCCAAGCTCCAAGGGCCAGAGATTAGGTGACCAGAAATCAGTGTGAGCACCAAAAAGTAAAACCTCCGTCTTACCAGAGTTAAGTTTTAGACAATTGGCAGCCATCCAGTCCCCAACCTGACGAAGGCAGGTATGGAACTGTTTCATAGTGTTAGTGGGGGATCCTGACACTGAGACAATGATCTGCGTATCGTCGGCATAGGATATAGCCGAAAAGCCTAGGGACCTGATTAACTTCGCCAGTGGTGCAACATAAATATTAAAAAGAGTCGGGCTCAAGGACGATCCCTGTGGCACACCACATGGAAGTATAAAATTGGGTGATTTAAAATTTTCTAGGGCCACAAATTGTTCCCTGCCAGACAGGAATGATTCAAGAAGGGAAAGTGCATTCCCTTTGACCCCAATTCCCCTCAGAACTTCCACAAGTTTCTGATGGTTCACCGTGTCAAATGCGGCGGAGAGGTCAAGCAGCACAAGTGCTGCACTGCCCCCCGAGTCGACTGTCTGCCTAATCAGTTCAGATGATGTGATCAACGCCAGTTCGGTACTATGATGTTTTCGAAACCCGAACTGAGTGTCATCGAGAAGGCCATGCCTTTCAACATAATCTGATAGAGTATTATTCATGGCCTTCTCCACCATCTTTGCTGGCAGCGGAAGTCTGGAGATTGGGCGGTAATTATTGGGGTCAGTCTCATCAAGGTTTGGCTTCTTCAGAAGGGGAAGCACGGATGCCAACTTCCAGCTAGTGGGGAATAAATCAGAGGAGAACATTTGATTAAATATAGGCGTCAGATGAGAGGCGAAGATCTCTGGTAGAAGATGAAAGATCTTTGGAGGGCAAAGGTCCAGTGGAGAGCCTGATTTAGTGGATCTCAACAAGTTAATTGTTGCTTCCATTGTCAGTATTGGGAAGGCAGATAGTTCAGGATGGTCCCTGTCTTCAGCGTGGGTACTGGGGATAATACCGGTAATCCCAGGTCTAGCAGCAGCCTCTAAGGAAGGAACCATTCCTTGATCCGTGGACTTGATAAGTCCATTATAGACCGCCTTGACTTTATCCTGGAAAAACGTAGCCACCCTGTCGCAGAATGCCTGAGTTTTAGGTGAATCAGCCGCCACAGAGCAGATGGCTAGTCGTTTAACCGTCGAAAAAGTTCCTTTGACGAGTTTTTTGCTGAAAGTATAGCTGTGGTAAAATAGCTAGTTTTCTCCTTATCGATAAGTTTTTTATACTCAAGCAAGGCTGATTTATAGTTAGCTTTATCCTCCAATTCGTCTGAGGATCCCCACTTCCTTTCCAGACGGCGACATTTTTGTTTTTGTATCCTAAGCTGTTCTGAGTACCAAGGTTCGGTGGGTCTGGGCCTATGACTAGAGATGCATTTAACTGGTAGTACTTGGTCTATTGACTTTCTCAGCCAGTCCTCAAAAGCAGCAACAGCTTCATTTGAGTCTTCTAAGGGAGTTGGAGAGTTATGGGCTAATGCAGATTCAAACATACCCACTGCCAGCTTATTCCAGGGCCGGATCATTTTCCGCTGCCTGTTTATCAATTTCTTTGTCTGGGGGTTTTGTACCGGAAACGAAAACATAATATCTTTGTGGTCCGACCATATAATTGGCAATGGAGGAAGGCATTGTAGATGGTCATTACTGGTAAATATTCCATCCAGTAAATGACCCCCCAAATGTGTACTGCCAGTCACCTGCTGAGTGAGGCCCATACTGTTTGCAATATCAATAAAATGTACAGCATCACTATCCAGTGGATCCTCCAGGTGAACGTTGAAGTCACCCAGGAGCGTGAAAAATCCGATGACTGGGATATAACATCCAGGGAAGTGCCGATATTCATCAGAAAGTTAGCCCGGGGACCTGGGGGTCGGTAGCATAACAAACCATTAAAGGCGTAATGGTTACCTATCGTTAATTTAAAAAGTAAGGATTCTAAGGTAGGCCCATTGTACTGAGAGGTAAAAACCCCTTTCCATGTACTTGGAAACAGGACAGCCAGTCCTCCTCCTCTTTTACCTGCTCGGTCTTGCCTAAATAGTGTGTACCCTGAGGGAGTCGCCATTGCCAGGTCGGGATCTGCAGAGCTATCTCCCCAGGTTTCAGTAATAAAGGCCACATCAACACCATGTGTTTCAATAAGCAGAGCGAACTCAGACGCGTGTTTACACAACGACCGTGCATTGATAAGACAGCCTGACACTGACTTTGTCACATTCTTTACAGCGGATAGATGCTTCCGACTAAGAGATGACTGGGGTAAATCAGATAAATGGCAGGAAAACCCAGAGACATTACATTTAAAATGAGTCATACATGGATCGATATTAGTACCAGTTTTTACGTCACACCTACCCTTTGTGTTAAAGGCTCGTAGTTGTTCCCCAGTATAGGTGAAAATAGAAGCAGGATGGGGCTTAAAACCGGCAGCATCCCCGGCCCTGAGCATGGGCCGAGCGCGGACGGGCGCAGACGGGCTTGCATGAATCCAATTTTTCACACCTGCACACTTTACTGCAGTTGTTGTCACCAGGATCACTTGACGTGGCTTATCCCAGCGTGGAACCAAGCAGTTTCTTCTTCTGTGGACTTTTATGCGGATCCAGTCTCCTGGACTCAGATCATGAGCTGGTTTTCTTTCAAGAGTGGTCGCATCCGGCCCAACCTGATGAAACACAGAATGCACCACATCAGCCAATCCTTTGCAATAGTCCAATACGAGATCATCAGTTACAGTCAGCAGTTTGTTGACAGGTACGTGTGCTTGTCTCATTGCTTGTCCCATGATTATTTCATGAGGACTCAGACCTGTTTTTCTGTCAGGTATGCTTCTTATGCTCATCAGCACCAGTGGTAAGGCATCGGGCCATTTGAGTCCTGTGGCTTGACACATTTTCCCTAACCTATTCTTTATTGTACCATTTACTTGCTCTACCACTCCAGAAGCCTCTGGTCTGTAGGCACAATGCAGTTTTTGTTGAATGTCTAGTGCTTCACATATTAGTTGGATAATTTCATTCTGGAAATGTGTTCCTCTATCTGTTTCTATCGTTACTGGAAAGCCATATCTAGGAATTAATTCTCTCAGTAGGAGCTTAGCTACAGTAACTCCATCATTCCTTCTTGTCGGATAGGCCTCCACCCAATGAGAAAACAAACAGACGACCACCAGGACATACCTCAATCTGTTACTTGGGGGCATTTCAATAAAATCTAATTGCATTCTGGTAAAAGGACCTCCTTCACGTCCTATTGTTCCCAAACTCACTACTGTCTTCCTTCCAGGATTTATCTGTTGGCATATAAGACATCTTTGACAAAGGATTTCAGCTATAGCCCTAAACTTTGGGTTGTACCAGGTCTGTTTGAAAAGTCTCATCATGGCATCCCTACCAATGTGTGCCTGTCCATGGTACATCCGTGCCATGTTAGAGATCATGCTATCAGGCATAACTGGTCTTTCATCCCTGTAAACCCACACTTCATCTTCCTCTCTTTGTCTGCAACCTGCTTTTATCCAACCATCTTTTTCCTCATCACTTGCCTCTTCCTGCAATTGTTTTACCTCATCCCATGTTTCAACTGTGTTAGTAAACAGCAAGGGACATGGAACATTTTCTTTTTCCCTTCTCCGATTCATTAAGGTCATATTTCTGGCACAATATTGAGCTAATTCATCAGCAAATTGGTTAGCCACCGCAATGTAATCAGTTCCGTTTTTGTGAGCAGTGCATTTTACCACCGCAATCTGTTTAGGCAGCTGTATCGCCTCAAGCAACTTCTTCACAAACTCACCATTCCTAATAGGAGACCCTGAAGAAGTCAGGAATCCCCTCTGGGACCAGATCTGTCCAAAATCATGGACTACTCCGAAGCCATACTGGCTATCTGTGATCACAGTAATTCGGAAATTCTTTCCCAGTTTGCACGCTCGAATCAGAGCAATCAGCTCAGCAACTTGGGCTGAACATATTCCTCTCAAACAGGATTCTTCCATTATGGTTGCCACTGTACACACAGCATACGCAGCACTTAAAACTCCTTCACTTGTCCTCAGGCATGACCCGTCCACAAACATCACATAATCTGACTCTTTTAGAGGTTCATCCCTGATATCAGGGCGAGGCTTTGTACAAAATTCAAGCACATCCAAACACTTATGATCAACATCATCTTTGACTTCTGCATTTACTTCATCTGGCAGTGAAGTGGAAGGATTCACACTCGTGCATCTTACAATGGTTACATTGTCTGCACCCAAGATCACTTTTTCATACCTAGTCAGCCGACTATGTCTCATGAATTGGGTTTTTGTTCGAGTCAGAAGGATTTCAACTGAATGTGGGACATATACTCTCAAAGGATATCCCATCACAATGCCTTCACTCTGTTCCAGACTCACACAAGTAGCAGCTACTGCTTTCAGACATCCAGGCAACGCCTTTGCTACCGGGTCTAAAACAGCTGAAAAATAGGCTATTGGTCGTTTCATTTTCCCATGCCTTTGCACTAATACTGAAAGTGCACATCCGTCTCTCTCGCTACAATACAGCTCAAATTCTTTTTCATAATCAGGCATTCCCAATGCTGGTGCCTCACACAAACTTGTTTTCAGTTCCTCAAAAGCCTTCATTTCCTCCTCATCCAATGCAATCGGATCTTTGACATCCCTCTTTGTCAATCGCTGTAAAGGTTTTGCAATCAATGAAAATCCACTTATCCACTGTCGGCAATAACCAACCATTCCGAGGAACATTCTCACCTCTCTTTGTGTCATTGGGGCTCTCATTCCTTTGATAATCCTTATCCTTTCTGTTGTCACTTTCTGCATACCTTTCTCAATCTTATGACCTAGGTACTGTACTTCCTGTTGACAGAATTGCAGTTTTGATGGAGACACCTTGTGTCCTCCTTCTGCCAAATGATTCAATAAAGCAATTGCGTCCATAACACATGCTTCTCTGGTCTTTGATGCCACCAATAGGTCATCAATATATTGGACCATCACAGATTTTTCAGGCATTTTTAAATCTTCTAAGGATTTCTTCAGAATCTGATTAAAAATAGAAGGACTTTCTGTATACCCTTGAGGAATTCAGTACCATGCCAAAATACGCTCTCCGAACCGGAACGCAAATAATGGCTGGCTGTCAGGGTGCAATGGAATAGAAAAGAATGCATGGCACAAATCAATAACTGTGTACCATTCTGCATCATGTGGGATTTGATACAGTATTACAGCAGGGTTTGGCACAATTGGGCAGCAAGGAATAACAATTTTGTTTACCTTTCTCAAATCTTGTACTATCCTGTTAGATTTGGGGGTCTCTAGTTGGCAGAGGTAGGTACCTTTGTCCAAATAGGGACCCTTGAGTCTAGTCAGGGAAAGCAGGTACACTCCCGAAATAACCCCTGCTCACCCTCTTGGTAGCGTGGCACGAGCAGACAGGCTTAGTTCAGAGGCAGTGTGTAAAGCATTTGTGAACAGATACAGTAATCAAGTGACAACACTACAAATGGACACCACACAGGTTATATATTTATAAAAATAGGTATACTTTATATATATTTATCACAAGACCATAAACGACAAAAATAATCCACAATACTGTTAAGAATGCTTAGTTCTGATCAAAAAGGCTTAATTCAAGGTTCTTTGCGAGTCGGTAGCCTTCTCCGGCTACGGCAATGTCGAGAACAAACAGAGTCTAACAAATCCAGCTGACCGCGTCGAGACGGGCCAACACAGCGTAGACAGACTCGGTCACAGTACCTTTTACTTGAAGCGGCAGGCACGGGCGTGCGAGCCGGATGGCTGTTCGTCGCGGTCGCGATGCAAAAATGGAAGCGTTGCAGGACGCGTTGTCCCTCGATGCGGTGCAGGCAGCGGCTCGTTGGCGGCGTCGAGACGGAGTCGGTGAGACCAGGGCCGTGCGTTGCAGGGCGAGACGGTGCTTCGATGCGGTGCTGGCAGGTTGCGGTGCGGCGACGGAGCCGGATTCAGGAGCTGGCGTCGATCAGTCCGGACAGCGGTGCGAGTCGGGCGGTGCGTCGCAAAGCGTGCGAGCGGTGCCCAACTCCGGTGCGGTCACAGGACTCGAACTCAGCAGCAGTGACCGTGTCGGTCGGACCAGTTCGATTCGGCGTAGCAAAGCGTTGCAGGACGCGTTGTCCCTCGATGCGGTGCAGGCAGCGGCTCGTTGACGGAGTCGGTGAGACCAGGGCCGTGCGTTGCAGGGCGAGACGGTGCTTCGATGCGGTGCTTACAGGACACCGAGTCGGTCGTGAGAGTCGGTCACAGCTCCCTACCTCTGTAGCCACTGAAACAGAGTTTCCAGCAGCAATTCACAAAGGGGGTGAAGTCCAATGGTCCTGGGACTTCGGTCAGGGGGCAAGCTCTCTTCCAAGCCCTTGGAGATCCTTCACAAGTTGATGAAAGTCACAGCAAAGCAAAAGTTCCTTTCTCCTTTCTTTGGTATTCAGGCAAACCACTGCAGGCCAATCCCCCAAGCAGCACTTCAGGCTTAGGGATAGTCTCTCCTCAGTTTCTTCTTGGTTCCGCTCCTCAGCAAAGGTTTCTTCTTGTTCCCAAAAGTGATCTAATTTTCCTGGGGTCTGGGTGCCCCTCTTATACCCTGATTCTCTTTGTTCTCTGGAGGCAGAGAGGCCTCTGCCTAGTCCAAAACCAGTTCTGGTCAGTCCTGGAGCACTTTGTTTTTCTGACTCCTTCTTTCCTTTCAGAATGTGGGGCAGAGTGCTCAGCCGCCCAGCAGGAGGTGGAGCCAGCATTGTGGAAGGCAGGCACAGCCCTATTCAGACCCAGGTGCAACTCCTCCCTCCACTCTGGATGCAGATCTTTCTATTCAGCCCTGTGCTGACTCACCCTGTCTCCTGTAGCCACCCCCAGCCCCTGTCACTCAATCTCCAGACAAGGAATACACAACCTAGCAGAGGCAGGCTTGGATAGTTAGGCAAGAAAATACCCACTTTCTAAAAGTGGTATTTTCAAACACAGAATGTTAAAACCAACTTCACTAAAAGATGTATTTTATCATCCTGAGTTCAGGCATACTAAATTCGTTTTTCTACCATGTTCCCTGGGTCAGTTCTGACTATAAGGTGTAATAGTCAGTCTGCCCATTCTGGCCTATGGGGAGCATGTAGCCTTGCAATAGTGAAAAACGAAAATGGCTGTAATTCACTATTAGGACATGCCACACACACCAGGGCATGTCCTACCTTATACTTACAATGCACCCTGCCCTAGGGCCTACTTTAGGGGTGACCAACATGCAGTAAAGGGAAGGTTTAGGGACTGGTAAGTGGGTGTACTCACCAAGTCGACATGGCAGCCCTAGGCTGCACACAGGCTCTGCGATGGCAGGCCTGAGACACATTTTACAAGCCGCTTCTGTGGGTGGCACAACCAGTGCTGCAAGCCCACCAGCGGCATTGGATTTACAAGCCCTGGGCACACTGAGTGCACTGTACTAGGGACTGACAAGTAAACCAATCATCCAATCAAGGAGTCCCTAATACATATATCAATTAACGATAGGGAGCACTTGCACTTTGGCACTGATTAGCAGCGGCAAAGTGCCCATGAGCATCTAGTCCAGCAAAAACATATCGGCAACAGTGGAGGCATTACGAAAAAATGAAAGGGAGACCCACGCCAAGGATGCCAGGTCTAACACGTGTCCCCTCCAGCTGAAATGTGGGGAGAACTATCCTACCCCTAGGGAGTTCTCATCGCTAAGGCGGAAAAATCTGGACAGTCCATCAGCATTGGCGTGTTCTGTACCAGGGCGGTGTTCCACCGTAAAGTCCATCCCCTGTAGGGAAATGGACTACCTCAACAGCTTTGGATTCTCACCCCTCATCTGCATCAACCATCTGAGGGGCCTGTGGTCTGTCTGAACCCGGAAGTGAGTCCCAAACAGGTATGGTCTCAGCTTCTTCAGTGCCCAGACCACAGCAAATGCCTCACGCTCGATAGCACTCCATCTCTGTTCCCGGGGTAGTAACCTCCTACTGATGAAGGCTACAGGTTGGTCTAGGCCCTCCTCATTGATCTGTGATAGAACAGCCCCTACACCATGCTCTGAAGCGTCGGTCTGAACAATGAACTCATTGGAGAAGTTGGGTGCCTGGAGCACAGGCGCCGTGCACATGGCAGTCTTCAAGGTGTCAAAAGCTTTCTGACAGGCGTCAGTCCAAATCACTTTCCTGGGCTGCTTCTTGGAAGTCAGCTCGGTCAAGGGGCAACAATGCTGCCATACCCCTTGACGAATCTCCGGTAATACCCGGTGAGTCCTAGGAAGGCTCTCACCTCTGTCTGGGTCTTGGGGGGCT
This sequence comes from Calotriton arnoldi, assembly GCA_963921515.1. Lineage (NCBI taxonomy): Eukaryota > Metazoa > Chordata > Amphibia > Caudata > Salamandridae > Calotriton > Calotriton arnoldi. The sequence goes on from CAWUFW010002233.1 coordinate 450,712, forward strand.
CCCAAGCCAGAATGGTATCAATTTTTGGTTGGAGGGGCGCCACCTGGCCGCTCCCAACCTGGTGTCCCAAGTACACCACAGAACCCTGCCCAATCTGGCACTTACTCGCCTTGATTGTGAGGCCTGCCCCCGCAGTGCCATCAACACTTCCCAGAGGTGACGCAGATGTTCTTCCCAACTGGAACTGAACACTGCGATGTCATCCAGGAAGGCGGCACTGAAATCCTCCAGTCCAACCAACACCTGGTTGACCAACCTCTGAAAGGTGGCAGGGGCATTCTTCATCCCAAAGGGCATCACCCGGAACTGGTAGTGCCCATCTGGTGTGGAGAATGCTGACCTCACTTTTGCCCCATCAGTCAAGGCGATCTGCCAGTACCCAGACGTTAAGTCAAACGTGCTGAGGTACCGCGCAGCCCCTAACCGATCTATGAGCTCATCAGCTCTGGGGATGGGGTGGGCGTCAGTCCTGGTGACGGAATTGAGTCCCCTGTAGTCCACACAGAACCGGAGTTCTGGTGTGGCAGCCTTTGGAACCAAGACCACTGGGCTGGCCCAAGGGCTGTTAGAGGACTCAATTACCCCTAGCGCAAACATCTTGGAGACCTCCTCCTTGATGCAGGCTCTGACCCTGTCAGTCACCTGTAAGCCTTGTGCTTCACAGGAAGACTGTCCCCAGTGTCCACATCATGGACGCACCAATGAGTGACACTGGGAACCAGGGAGAACAGGTCAGGGAACTGTCCCAACAGTTGGCGACAGTCACCCTGCTGCTCAGGTGTCAGGGAGGTAGAGAGGTTTACTCCCTCCACTGATCCATCTTGCTCTCGGGCTGACAGGAGGTCAGGAAGAGGCTCGGTCTCCTCCTCCATTCCATCATCTGTAGCTAAGAGCATGCCCACTTGGGACCTCTCCAAGTGGGGCTTCAGGCGGTTCACATGCAGGACCCGCAAGGGGTTCCTGGGAGACTGCAAGTCCACCAAATAGGTAACTGGACTCTTGCGCTCCACCACCGTAAAAGGGCCGGTCCACCTGTCCTGGAGCGCACAAGGCTCCACAGGGGCCATGACCCACACTTTCTGACCAGGCTGAAGCTCTACCAGAGTGGCATTCTGGTCGTACCACCGCTTCATCTCCTCCTGGCTGGCTTCCAGATTTGCCTCAGCAAGTTCTCTGAAACGCCTAGTCTGGTTCCTGAAGGCCAGCATGTAACTGTATACATCCTGGGGAGGTTTCCTAGGAGATTGCTCCCAGCCTTCCTTGACCAAACTCAGAGGTCCTCGCACCGGGTGTCCATAGAGGAGCTCAAAGGGACTGAACCCTAGAGACTTCTGTGGCACCTCCCGGTATGCAAACAACAGGCATGGTAAGAGGACGTCCCATTTACGCCTCATGGGTTCTTCCAGACCCATAATCATGCCCTTGAGGGTCCGGTTGAATCTCTCAACCAGCCCATTTCCTTGAGGGTGGTAAGGAGTGGTGAACTTGTAAGTTACACCGCACTCCTGCCACAGGGACTTCATGTACTTGGACACGAAGTTGGGCTCTCTGTCAGACACCACCTCTTGAGGGAATCCCACACGTGAGAAAATTCCCATCAGTGCCCGTCCCACCACGGGGGCCATCACTGTCCTCAGAGGGATGGCTTCAGGGTACCGGGTGGCATGGTCCACCAAGACCAGGATAAACCTGTTGCCCATGGCTGTCTTGGGGTCCAGTGTCCCCACAATGTCAATACCCACCTGTTCAAAGGGGGTGCTGACCACAGGGAATGGCTGGAGAGGAGCCTTGTGCTTCCTCCCACTCTTTCCACTTGCCTGGCAAGTCTGGCATGTCCTGTAGTGAGTGGCGGCACTCCTGCGCATCTGGGGCCAATAGAAATGGGTAACAAGCCTGTCAAAGGTCTTGTCCTGCCCCAGATGTCCTGCTAACGGTACATCATGAGCCAACCCCAGTAGGAAGGCTCTGAAGCGCTGGGGTACCACCAGCACACGGGCTGACCCAGGCTCAGCAACCTTAGGCTCTGAATACAGGAGACCATTCTCCCAGTAAATCCAATGTGATCCAGACTGATCACCTGCTGCCTGGTCTGTGGCCTGTTGCCTCAGACCCACGAGAGAAGGGCATGTGTTCTGCTCCTTGCAGAACTCTTCCCTGGAGGGTCCTCCTTCTTGCTGCCAATGGGTCAGCTCAGGTAGGTCCCCCAGTTCAGCTAACTGTTCCCCTGTAGGCTCCAGGGCATCCCCCTCAGGGTCTGCCTCCTCCTGGACCGTGGGAACTTTGGGGGCCGGTTTCCCGCGCCCCCTGCCTCCTCTCTCTCCGACAGGCACCTGGGCCTCCCTCTCAGGCTCCAGGTCCTCTTGAACACCTTTAGCTGCCATTGACCGGGTGGTCACACATGCCCAATCAGGCAAGCCCAACATTTCTAAATGCGCACTCCGCTCCACCTTAGCCCAAGGTGAGCTGTCCAAATCGTTCCCTAACAAACAGTCAACAGGCATGGCTGGCCTCACAGCTACTTGAAGAGTACCCGAGACCCCCCCCACTCAAAGGGAACCTGAGCCACCTTGCAGTGACTCTCTGTGTTGTCAGCGGCAACAACCGGATAGAATGCATCGGGGATAACCTGCTCCTTAGACACCAGGTGACACTTGACAGCTGTCACACTGGCTCCTGTGTCTCTCAGAGCCTCCACCCTATGGCCATTGATGGTCACCCACTGCCTGTATTTCTTAGTGTTCTCAGGCAGCGGGGTCCTAGGGACCATCTCAGAGTCTCCTAATGAGACAAGGGAAAACACTGTGGGATCCCCCCACCTTGGGCACCCAACTCCTCCCCCAGGGCTACCCTAGCCAACTGCCGGGGGAGTGCACTGGTGGGTGCTGGTTTTCCATGCAAAGGGCAACGAGGATCGTTTGCCTTGTGGACAGGGGCGCCACACTTATAACATACCAGTGGTCCTTGGTGAACAGGGGGGCCTGTCAGGGCCACTGGCTTCTTCTCAGGGGGAGGCTGGGAACCTTTCCCTTGGTTCCCTTGGGGTCTACTTTGGGGCCCTTTATGGAACTCCTTCTGTTTACCCTTGTCCCCCCACTCTTCTGCTGGGGACCCTGCCCACCCTTGGCGGAGTCTCCCACGTGACCCTTGTGGACCCGGGTACTCACCCAGCGGTCCGCCTCCTCAGCAAGCTGCCTAGGGTTAGTCAGCTTACTATCAATCAGGTGCTGGCGTAGCTCAGGAAAACAATTACCGGACAAGTGCTCCCAGGCAATCAAATCAAAGAGCGCCTGAAAATCAGTTGCTTTGCTACCCTTTACCCAACCATCCAAGGCTCTGCAAAAGAAGGTCACATATTCAACCCAGGTACTGCTTTCAATCTTACTACAGTTCCTGAACCTTTGCCTATAAAGCTCAGGGGTCAAACCATACCTAGTCATTAAGGCATCCTTCATGTGGCTGTACGAATTATAGACTTCAGAGGGCAAATCCAACAAGGTATCCCGCCCTTCACTGAGGAACCGTCCCCACAACCCCGCTCCCCAATCCTTCTCAGGGACCCGGTGGGAAGACATGGCTACCTCATAGGCTTTGAACCACTGCCCAATGTCATCATTTTTTAAAAATTCCTTAACCACATCTTTTGGAATATACACCCTAGCTTCAACAGGCACAGGTGGTACACTGCCACCAGAGGGAGTAATCTCTAAGCTCTTGGCCTTCAATTCCAACTCCCTCAAAACTTTCTCATGTTCAAACTGCATTTTCTTTTCCTCTAGGGCTAATTTCCTAGTTTGCATTTCGAATTCTAACTGCCCATTCAGCTTGAGCTTGGTCAGCTCCATTTCGTGCATCCTACTCTCTTTCCTGTCCTCCAACTCCTCTGGAGACAGTCCTCTGGCAGAAACACTGCTACCTACTGGGGAAGGTGGTCTTCTAGCCCCTAGACCCAATAGCCCCTCCAGCTGCCCTTCTGCATTCTCAGCCCCCTCCACAGGGGCACTCCTTGATTCGACCCAGGCCCTCAGCGCCTTTTGGAGGTCCTCCTTCCTGGAGAGCCCGGTCATGGACACTTTAAACTTTTTGCAGAATTGCCTGAGCTGTTTGAGGGTGTAGCATTCTAGCCTCTCTTCTTCCCAATCACACTCAACAGAGGCTACTGATGCTGGTTTCTCCATAGTGACTGAACTTGGCATTTGCAAATATAGGAAATCCCAGAAAAAATGCTATAAAAGTATGTGGTTGCGTTTTGGTCTGCAGTCACTAAGTAGTGTTCACCAATCACTGTACATGAGTCACAAATGCAAGTCCAGAATCCTCACCGCTGACCACCAATGTTAGATTTGGGGGTCTCTAGTTGGCAGAGGTAGGTACCTTTGTCCAAATAGGGACCCTTGAGTCTAGTCAGGGAAAGTAGGTACACTCCCGAAATAACCCCTGCTCACCCTCTTGGTAGCTTGGCACGAGCAGACAGGCTTAGTTCAGAGGCAGTGTGTAAAGCATTTGTGAACACATACAGTAATCAAGTGACAACACTACAAATGGACACCACACAGGTTATATATTTATAAAAATAGGTATACTTTATATATATTTATCACAAGACCATAAACGACAAAAATAATCCACAATACTGTTAAGAATGCTTAGTTCTGATCAAAAAGGCTTAATTCAAGGTTCTGTGCGAGTCCGTAGCCTTCTCCGGCTACGGCGATGTCGAGAACAAACAGAGTCTAACAAATCCAGCTGACCGCGTCGAGACGGGCCAACACAGCGTAGACAGACTCGGTCACAGTACCTTTTACTTGAAGCGGCAGGCACGGGCGTGCGAGCCGGATGGCTGTTCGTCGCGGTCGCGATGCAAAAATGGAAGCGTTGCAGGACGCGTTGTCCCTCGATGCGGTGCAGGCAGCGGCTCGTTGACGGCGTCGAGACGGAGTCGGTGAGACCAGGGCCGTGCGTTGCAGGGCGAGACGGTGCTTCGATGCGGTGCTGGCAGGTTGCGGTGCGGCGACGGAGCCGGATTCAGGAGCTGGCGTCGATCAGTCCGGACAGCGGTGCGAGTCGGGCGGTGCGTCGCAAAGCGTGCGAGCGGTGCCCAACTCCGGTGCGGTCACAGGACTCGAACTCAGCAGCAGTGACCGTGTCGGTCGGACCAGTTCGATTCGGCGTAGCGAAGCGTTGCAGGACGCGTTGTCCCTCGATGCGGTGCAGGCAGCGGCTCGTTGACGGAGTCGGTGAGACCAGGGCCGTGCGTTGCAGGGCGAGACGGTGCTTCGATGCGGTGCTTACAGGACACCGAGTCGGTCGTGAGAGTCGGTCACAGCTCCCTACCTCTGTAGCCACTGAAACAGAGTTTCCAGCAGCAATTCACAAAGGGGGTGAAGTCCAATGGTCCTGGGACTTCGGTCAGGGGGCAAGCTCTCTTCCAAGCCCTTGGAGATCCTTCACAAGTTGATGAAAGTCACAGCAAAGCAAAAGTTCCTTTCTCCTTTCTTTGGCAGTCAGGCAAACCACTGCAGGCCAATCCCCAAGCAGCACTTCAGGCTTAGGGATAGTCTCTCCTCAGTTTCTTCTTGGTTCCGCTCCTCAGCAAAGGTTTCTTCTTGTTCCCAAAAGTGATCTAATTTTCCTGGGGTCTGGGTGCCCCTCTTATACCCTGATTCTCTTTGTTCTCTGGAGGCAGAGAGGCCTCTGCCTAGTCCAAAACCAGTTCTGGTCAGTCCTGGAGCACTTTGTTTTTCTGACTCCTTCTTTCCTTTCAGAATGTGGGGCAGAGTGCTCAGCCGCCCAGCAGGAGGTGGAGCCAGCATTGTGGAAGGCAGGCACAGCCCTATTCAGACCCAGGTGCAACTCCTCCCTCCACTCTGGATGCAGATCTTTCTATTCAGCCCTGTGCTGACTCACCCTGTCTCCTGTAGCCACCCCCAGCCCCTGTCACTCAATCTCCAGACAAGGAATACACAACCTAGCAGAAGCAGGCTTGGATAGTTAGGCAAGAAAATACCCATTTTCTAAAAGTGGTATTTTCAAACACAGAATGTTAAAACCAACTTCACTAAAAGATGTATTTTATCATCCTGAGTTCAGGCATACTAAATTCGTTTTTCTACCATGTTCCCTGGGTCAGTTCTGACTATAAGGTGTAATAGTCAGTCTGCCCATTCTGGCCTATGGGGAGCATGTAGCCTTGCAATAGTGAAAAACGAAAATGGCTGTAACTCACTATTAGGACATGCCACACACACCAGGGCATGTCCTACCTTATACTTACAATGCGCCCTGCCCTAGGGCCTACTTTAGGGGTGACCAACATGCAGTAAAGGGAAGGTTTAGGGACTGGTAAGTGGGTGTACTCACCAAGTTGACATGGCAGCCCTAGGCTGCACACAGGCTCTGCGATGGCAGGCCTGAGACACATTTTACAAGCCGCTTCTGTGGGTGGCACAACCAGTGCTGCAAGCCCACCAGCGGCATTGGATTTACAAGCCCTGGGCACACTGAGTGCACTGTACTAGGGACTGACAAGTAAACCAATCATCCAATCAAGGAGTCACTAATACATATATCAATTAACGATAGGGAGCACTTGCACTTTGGCACTGATTAGCAGCGGCAAAGTGCCCATGAGCATCTAGTCCAGCAAAAACATATCAGCAACAGTGGAGGCATTACGAAAAAATGAAAGGGAGACCCACGCCAAGGATGCCAGGTCTAACACGTGTCCCCTCCAGCTGAAATGTGGGGAGAACTATCCTACCCCTAGGGAGTTCTCATCGCTAAGGCGGAAAAATCTGGACAGTCCATCAGCATTGGCGTGTTCTGTACCAGGGCGGTGTTCCACCGTAAAGTCCGTCCCCTGTAGGGAAATGGACCACCTCAACAGCTTAGGATTCTGTTGACGTCAGCTCTACTCCTTTTTCTACTGACCCCTCCTTTACAAAATTTATCGGCACTTTTCTTAACTTTTCTTTTTAACTAAATCGATTAGTTACAACGTAAAACACATTACTATTGTCTGTTTCTCTAAACAAAAAGAGATAGTTTATTCTAACTTACAAAAATACTGTTTCGTTCGATAAGTGTAGCACTTCTCTCTACTTTACCCTTCTTTCAAGCAAGAGGTAAACCCGTTTCTCTGGGGATAAGACACATGTGGAGACTACACTGCTCCTGAGAATTAAGGCCAAAGTTTCACAAGAAAACCTGTTGCTATTTCACTCAAATGGAATTCATACATGAAATTTCCCTAACATAACACAGTCCTGTGTTATCACAAATTTGAAATCGGACAATGCACAATTCCGTGTGACTTCTCTTGCCACACGTGTCCACTTCCTACTTCCTGGAAGCTTCAAAATCCTGACTTACACATAACGTAATACAAACGCGACATAAAGTGTTAGACATGAATAAATCAATAATCAATAATCCCCAAACTAATCTATAGCAACCATAACTCTGCTTCCAAGAAATCTGATCCAGCACGGCTAATATAAATTTTTCCTTATGACCCTAATCCAGAAAAATACCTACACACTTTGATCACTTAGTACTCATGTCGGTGGGGCCCATGACACCGCATACACACATTCATTCAAATATTCTGGATCAAACGCTAAGAAAAAATGAGTTGCTGGACAAGCGGGATACCTTACTAAAAACAACAGAATTATAACATAACATTATATACATAAACTTCGGATCCTGTCGGTTCTAAACATCAAGGCACTCCGCTATTCGGTCAATGGACCAACTAGTAGAATTAGTTGATGGCGATTAAGACCAGCTCAATCACAATTAAAACCTTTGACATTTATAAATCACAATTTTATTTAAAGAACCACAGACTCATTTAGAGTTAGCATATAATTTTATCGAAATTCTTTAAGCAAAAGTAAAGCTCGTTATTAGGCAAAAACATTTATTATATCAGTAAGCATTTAAGTAAAGATTAAAATAAGGATGAGAAATATTCGTTACCCTCAGCCGTAGGGCGATGACAAGAATGGTTCATTAGGAAAGAAAGATGAACCGCAGATCACAGGATAGGACTCCCAAACTGACTGACTGTCCCGCTAACCTCCTCGGACACAATCACCTCCCGGGCAAATTCCCGCAACGGTCTCGTTCCTTCCCCAGTCAAAGTTCAAAGTCCAAAATGACAGAGTCTCTCGCAGCATCAAGGTGGAAAAAATGAAAAAGCAAGTTTTTTCACAACATAAGAGCAGACTCTCATACCCTATTTTCTGGCTCGCTACACTTAAAAGTTACAATATTTAGGGGCAAGTATCACGCTAATTGGTCCATTGGAGGGGTGGTGATGGTCACCTCATCGCCCTCCTTGTTGGAACTGGTTTGGGGACAATAAAGCACACAATAAGTCTCATGATCACAGTGTCCAAAAGTAGTCCAATTTGTTAATCCATTTTGTAACAATCTTTGATGGTCACATATTAGTTCATCCCCTGTCGCTCCATTTTCCCATCCGTTCCCAGGCATATATGCTGAACACTTGGCACGCTCCTCGTTGCAGGTCAGATTGGCCTTGACATCTCTCACTCCGAGCACAGGCCGCATACACGTGACTGAAGCATTCATGCTGAGTCTGCGCGGGGGCCATCTTATTCAGCGCACGCGATCTTGTCCTTTCCAGTGGCCATTTTAGAAGCATGGCCTAGCAGGCCCGAACAAAACTAATATAAAACAAACACAACGAAAATTAAAACATAGAAAATAAGTCTTTCTGTTTACCACCCGCCATTCTAAAGACCCGTTTTAGATATTACCTAGCAGAAGCGACATTTAAAATTTAAAACCATTTTACTTACCATCTGCATTCTTGGCCACAGTGCAATTTTACTACGCAACATAAATCATGCAATTCACTCTATTTACTACGCAAATCACAATACTAATTTTAGTTTGCTTCACATTTGTAAGTAAATTAGATTTTGCACAAATCAGCATGTTGCCCACGTGTACTGTTTAATAAAAAGTGCATTTGTTGGTTAGTTCATGCGTTTCAAACGGTTAGTATCAATAATCGTTATGAGATCATTAATTTTCAAGGGGTACAAAAAATATTTTGTTTCCCCTGCTCCATCACCTACCACACTTGAACATCACAAAGGCTCTGCTTCAGCACATTCACATAAGGTTTTCACACTAGTCTTTTGTGTCCTGCAGACAAGCCGAGGCCAGGGAAGGTAGGGAGGAAATTCCAGACACCTCAGTAGGGGAAACCTCCAGAAGCTTCATCCACTTCAAAGCTGGCTCAAGGTTTTAAATAGTGGACACTATGATCCAGCCCTTCGGGACACATCTGGACCTATGGAAGGCTCAGAAGAAGAATGTTGTGCTGCTCTGCTGCAAGAAGGACTGCTACTCTGCTGCCCTTCTGCCCAGCTGCAGGAATCTGCAAGAAATAGAAGGACTGGGCCTTCTTGAACCCCGGACCACCAGAGTGACTCCAAGGGCTAGTTGGCTGGCATCCTGATCAGAGCATCAGGGACAGAAAAGACTACAACCACCTTGACCGCTGCACCAATACTCTGCCTGCAGTGAGTACTAACCTCACAAGTGGTGCCATCCCAGTCCTGGACCCTTTGTAATGGGCCTGAAGCTGCTCTGTCAGCCCATCGGTGGTCCCAGCAGAACTGACGCAGAGCGACACATCACCTCGCAGACCAACACCGGATCCCGCCACTGCGTAACGCAGGACCTTGCAGCTACTCAGAACCACCGGTGTGCGATGCATCTTTGATGCAGGACCTCGCATTACAGCCATGCAGCTCCATGGAACTGCGCAATGCATCATTGATGCAGGACATCAGATCGCAGCCCTGCAGCTCCTCGGAACTGCCACTAAATGACTCATCCTCAATGCAGGACCTTGCAGAACTCCATAACCAAGATTTGAGGAACTATGTTCAGCTGGCCTAACTTGGACCCTTTATTTAGCCCGCATCCATCGCTGTTGGCCTGTACTATTTTAACTTAAATCTTTAAAATTTCATATCTTCGGTTCTACTAATTGGATTTTTGTCTTTTTGGTGTCAAAAATGCATGAAATGTTGCTCTATTTTTCTAAAGAGGTGTGGGATTATGCTTGATTTGTGATTTCATAAATACTTTACACATTGCCTCTAAGTTCAGCCTGAATGGTTTTGTGCCAAGCTACCAGAGGGTTAAGCACAGGCTAATTTGGGGTTTCCTTGTCTTCTACCCTGACAGAAATTGTGGCTGCTGGTTGAGTAGGGGTTCACACCCCTCAACCAGTATTCCAGTTTCTTACAGAGAGGTTTTCAAAACAGAACTATAGTATAAAAAATTTGAAGCATTTTCATAAAAGTATCACATGAAAATACCAAGCAAAAAAAAAAATCATATAGATGTGTACTGTGCTCTGTTGCAGCTTATTGGTGTACAGATATGTTTTGGTTTAAAGTTTAATTCTTGGTTGGTGTTCAGGAAGATTGCAAATCCCACACAAAAGGCAATAATTACATCTGACGATTTGCAAACAATAATAGTCATTTCTCTAGAGCAAGAATTGTGGGCTCACAACTATGGATTAAAGATCATTCTCAAGTTCCTATTTACTAACATAAGTTTACAAGGAGTAATGTTAGAGTGAATTTTACTATGCTCAAGTGACTTGCTCAGGTCTGCCCAAACAGTGAGCACACTGAGGAAATGATATCTTCAGGGGAGACTGAAATGACCTGCAAAGCTCCATCAGTGAAGTGAGAGAAAATATGAGAGTAATGCAGTTCTTCCATTTGACATGTATTTAAAAACAAGCATGAAATAACTGCATTACCCTCAACTTTCTTCTGCCCCAAACAGTGTAACTGATAACATTTGTTTGAACCTCCTGTGTGGATATCATTTCCTTCTTGAATTGGTTCCATCATATTTCCAGGTTTGCTTATGTACTGATGATGTAGCTTATCTTCACTATCCAAGCTGATCTCATCCTAATAATTTAACTAGTAGAGCTCTTGGATTGATCTATTTGAGAAAGTCACTATGGAAGACCCCTGCCTGAAAGGATACTGAATCATGGGCTGCTTTTTCTTAAACTCTGGTTATGAAGCTGGTCTCCTCTGGTCACAGGGACGTAAAGGACAAGTAGGGCAAAAAAAAAAAAACAACTGACTATTGCACTGGACTGTGGGACCGGACTTTGGCTATACACTGGCTCTAGGGAGGGATTGATCTTTCCTTCTACTGTTTACTGTGATCTGGTCTATTAGAAACGGTCCCTTGCACTGTGGGACCGTTAGAAGTAATGAGAAGGAACAACTTCAGCCACAAAAAAAATGATAGTCCTAGAAACAATTTGACTTCTGGAAGGTCATGATGCAATGCCGAGGTCACCTAAGGAAAATGCTCATTCGAAGGGGAAGATATCCTAGTGTGTGATTTTCAAAATTTGTGGAAGTGAAGTTTAATGCTTAAGAAGAATTGCAGAATCAATGTATCCTGCCTCGTGGAGTCCTGCCCTGTTATACATGATCTCAACCATTTACTACCACAGGAAGTGACGATGTTTGAAAATGTAGTAACCACATAAATCGACAAACTATTACCTACCATGAAATATATTAACATAATTTCACTAATGAATGACATTTGGCCAACACCTTTGAATTTGACTAAAAAGGAAGACTATTTCAGAAATGCTGATGATGTGACTCATAAACTTCTCAAGAGGAGTAGCCCAAACATCAACTCATTAGAAGTAAAAATGAGCTTGGTACATATCAAGAGAAACATTATTATCATAAAAAAACCTCCAAACTTAACAACAACAACTAGTTTGCATCACAACATTTAGCCAACATATAACAAAACATAAGAACATTATATTACCTAATTGCCACATCTTCCACTCTACAGAAAATCAAATACTCAGAGCGCTAAATACTTTCCAAAGAGAAAAGAAATGAAAAGACCACCTAGTGAGAGCAGAAGAAATGAAAAGCAATGTATCCCAAATTCCATTACTTACAGCCAGGGTCTGCCACAATCAAGCCATAGAAGGGAGCAAATTCTCATATAGCAGCATCACAGCATTACATAACAAATTCACTAACTACAATTCCTAACGTCCTCTGTGCCGTCTCATGTGGCGGCACAGATGACGTTAAGAATTGTAGTTAGTAAGGCGGAGGAGTGTCACCCCACTGCTTTTTTGCAGTGAAACACAGGGAAAATAAAATGATAATAAATCAAGTTATTATCATTTTATTTGTATCCTACTTCCACCCACAGTTTTGCGTGAGGGGGCGGGAGCAGGGGAGGAGTGGTAGCACCCTCCTAAAGTGTGCAATTACTGCTTGGCAGGCCCTCTCGGACCGCCCAAAAAAGTATCCGTATGTCGCATGTTCTCCATGCAGGCTACATTACAGCCTGCATGGAGAACATGCCCAGGCTCCCAGTCAGCGTCTGAGCGCCGAAACACGGGGCTCAGACCAATCACAATGCTGCTAATGAAGCATTGTGATTGACTGACTGGGAGCCTGGGTGTGCTTCCTGTTGCGGCGGAGCGAGGGAGGACTACGAAGGAGAGACGCGGCGAGAAGGTACGTTTTTATTTTTTATTTAATTTTTTATAGCCACTTCCCCTGCAGCCTGCCCCCTCCGCATTCTCCCCCCACTTCCCACGTACTCCCCCCCTCCGGCCCTCACCCCTTACCCCTGATCTGTGCCGGCCGCCGCTGGTCTTATACCCGTGCAACTAGGTGTATAATGGGAAGAGAGACCAAAAAAATAAATCACAAATAAGCAGTACAAATCAAACCTGTGACACAAGGATCAAAACACACCTAATTGTGGAACACTTCAAAAAATAGCACCATCCCAAGCAAACACAAAATCTGCTATTCCAAAGCCACACTGCTCTATGTCTTTACATCCAGCACTAGGCATGCCAAACCACAACGATTTGTGTAGCTTCCCAACTCGCTAACCTCCAGTGGTCACATGCAGGTATTCATGCATCAAAAACTTACAAAGGGAAACAAATGAGACTATGGGCATGCATGTTTAAATTGTCCATCACCACATTTTGGTCCTCAAGTGATCATTCACACGTGTGTCAATTTTGAAAACGTAGAGGGGTCATAATGAGTGTGACATGAATTGAGGCCCTCATTAGTTTGCCAGTGGGAGCACCTTATGTGTGCCCAAAAACTTCTTTGATCCCACAGAACTCCTGAGGTAAACTATATATGTGTTGTAGCCTCCCATCACCAAAGAAGTGCTGTGTTACCAAACTGCAAAGGAAGTGGAATCCCTCTGTCTGAGCACCATGCCATGACTAAGACAAAAAAGAGCACCAGCTATACTGGCCTATCGCAAACCAATGCTTTCTCATGTATGGGTGCAACAAAGGTATTGGAATTTCTGTGAATCTAAGAATCGCCCAGCCACTGGTTAACCATAGAGGACCCCTACATGGAACAGCAGATTCTCAAAAGGACATACACACGCCTTAAGATTTGAAGGAGCACTTGACGGGCAAATTTGGTGACAGCCAGTTTAAACATGCACACAGTTATTCTCATTTGTTTCCCTTTGTAAGTCTTTCACATATGGATACTTGCATGTGACTACTTATGGTTATAGAGTCTAGAAGCTCCACAAATCTTTGTGGTTTGGCATGCCTAGGGTTAGACCTGGCATCCTTGGCATGGTTTTGCCCCTAACTTTTTGCCTTCAGACCTCATGTTTTCTGACTTCATTTCTGCTGGTTTCTATGACTCTGTGCACTTTATCTCTGCTAACCAGTGCTAAAGTGCTTGTGCTCTTTGCTTAAAACATAGTAAGATTGGCTAGTGCCCAATTGGCAGATTTAATTTACCTGTAAGCCCCTCGTAAAGTTGCACTACCTCTGCCCAGGCCCTGCCCAGGGCCTGTAAATTAAATGCTACTGGTGGTCCTGCGGCACTAATTGTGCCACCCATTTAAGTAGTACTTTAAACATGTGTCAGGCCTGCCATTGAAGCCTGTGTCTGTGCAGTTTTAAACTGTCATTTCGACCTGGCAAGATAAAACTTTTGGCAAGCCCAAACCTTCCTTTTTATATACAAAAGTCAACCCTAGTGTAAGCCATGGACAACTCAGAGAGCAGGGTGCAGTGTATTTAAAACGTTGGACACATAATTTTTATCTTTTACAAGCCCTGGTAGTGAAAAACTCCTAAAGTTGTTTTTCACTACTGGAAGACCTACCTCTCTCATAGGATAACATTTGAGTTACCTTTTTACATTTTATAAGTGTAATTTCCAAATGGGAACAGTTGACCCATTCATATTTGGTGTCTTGTAATGAAAAATCCTAGCTTATGGTGAAGTCGGATTTTAAATTACATTTTTGAAAGTGCCACGTTTGGAAAGTTGGCATTTTCTTACTTTAGCCATTTGGTGCCTTCAGCCTGTCTCTGGGTCGCATTACTGTATGTAGTTGACAGTTGGCCTATGTGTATTCCTTTTAGACAGCCACACACAATGGGGAACTCAGGTGTAACTGAATGGGCAATAACTGGCAGGATGGCAGGGAGGAGCTGGACCAGGTCCCACTTACACCTGAATAGGCTGTGTCCTGTCTCCACACAAATAGCTGCATAACCCCTGTAGTTAGTCTGGAGCCAGGGCCAGGAAGGCAGGACATCTGTGCACTTCAAACTCTCGCATCTAGAAGCTTCTTCCCACTTCAAAGACACAGCTGGGTGTATATATACTGAACTTCAGACACCACCACTTCTGGGCGTGGGGATACTCTGTCAGGAACAAGGACTGTGTGCTGCTGAAAGGACTGCCACTCTGCTGGACTGCTGCTCCGAAGAACTGCTTCCCTGATGTGCTGACCTGCTGTTTGCTGCCCTCTTGCCTGGGTGAGAAGGACTGGACCTGCATTTCTTGATACCAGAGCACAGGCTGACTCCAAGGGCTAGTTGGCTGGCCTCCTGATCTGAAGCCTCAGGGACACAACAGGCTTCCAACAACCTTGCACTTGCACCTGGACTCTGCCATCTGTGAGTCTACCCCACCAAGTGGTTACACCCCAGTCCTGGGCCTTGAAAGTGGGCTTAAGGTGCTCTGCCAGCCTCTGTGGATCCAGTGGAACTGTTGTATCTCCTCTGCTGTTCGGCTGAAACCCGCGAGGAATGGACCCCATTGGAACTGCTGCTGCACGATGAATCCTCAGCACTGGCCCATGAATCCCACATCAACGGTAGCCTATACGGCGATGCTGGACTCTGCATCATAGCCTTGCAGCTTTTTGGAACCGAAATTGCATTGCAAGCCCCATCAATGGGATCCTTGACGATGCAGGGCCGTGAATCGCGTCTTGGAACTGATGCATTTGCTTCGGCTGAGCAACACATCTTTGACGCGGATCCTCGCAACGCTTCTCAAACCAGGATTTAAGGTACTCTGTTCAGCTGGGCTAACTGGGTTCCCGTAGCCAGCCAATGATCCATCGCAGTCGGCCTGAACTTGTGACTTTGTCCTGGTCTGGCACGACCTGATATCCATAGTTGCCGCTTTGTGCTTTTTGGTGCTATTTTTCTCTGTAATCTTAAAAATGGAGGGGCATATTATCAAGGGCTTTATCGCCGATTTAGCGGCACTTTTTGCCGCTAAATCGGCGATATTTTTAACGCCCTATTAGCAAGCTGTCGCTAACAGGTGTTAGCGACAGCTTTCAGGCGTTAGAGGCCGGGAATTACATCGCCTTGCATGTCAGCGATATTTATCGCTAATGACATGCAAGGTAGGCGTTCCCCACTAAAAGCGACTGTAAACAGTCGCTAACACCACTAACCCCTATTATCAAGGCAGGCGAAGCGATAACATAAATCGCGCTAAGCGCGTTTATCGCTAGATTTTAACACCTGCTACTGACTATGACTTACCTGTTTAAGGTATAGGAGGGGGATTCTAATGCTGAATCCACCTTAGCGTTAATGCAAGAATATCGCTGGTTTTCCAGCGATATTCTCGCATTTTGCCGCTATCGCTGGAAATATTATCGCTATGGAGATAAACCTTACTAATAGGGTGTTATCTCAGCGATAATTTCCAGCGATAGGAGGCGTTAACAAAAAACGCGCTAAGGGCGTTTTGCGATAAATATCGCAACTCCTTGCTAATATGCCCAGGAATCTCTCTGGTTCTACTGATTGGATTTTTGGAAGAAATGGTTCCCTGACAGTAAGTCATTAGTGAAGGCACCCCCTAAGTGCTATGACTGCCAACAGGTTGGGCACTACAAGAGGGCTGCCAAGTGTCCTAAGCATGCACAGCCCCTACTGGTGGGCAGACACCTTGGTTGGTTAGTGTAGCACTTGGGGAGGAGATTGCCCCAGATAAAGTGGGGGATAGCTTAGAGGTTACCCTAGTGTCCGTGGGTAATGAAGAGATGGTGCAGAGAACTCACATGCCTAGTTACGCTAGGAAATAAAGGTAGTGGGTCACCATCAATGGACAGACAGTCAAGGCTCTGAGAGACACTGGAGCTAGCATGACAAGGTGAGGTGACCTCTGAGCAGGTAGTCCCTAATGCACTCCATCAAATTGGTGCAGCCGACAACCATGAGAGTTACTACCCAGTGGCTCTGGTTCCATTTTAGGGGGGGGGTCTCAGGTTCTTTGAGGGTAGCTGTGAGTCCATCCATGCCCGTGGATTGTATGTCTGGCAATGAAATAGAACACACCATTTGGAAGGAGGTGGAGCTCAGGTCACACTTGAAGATGTTAAGGTTGCTTGAGTGGGTGTGCCTGACCACATGGTCCATGGCCTCATGAGAGGGTAGTCAGGAGCACCTGGAAGCTGGAAGAATGGCCAAGGTACCTGCCAAAAAGAGGAAGAGCAAGGGGCATGGGAAACCTGCTGCTGAAACTCCCATGGTTTGGGAGGAGGCCGAACCTGAGGGTGACCCCCAGAAACCTACACGGGAGGACCTTGTTGCCCTGGGAACCTACCTGAGTTGACCATATGGCAGCAGGAAGGGGCTCCTATGAGGGAGGAATTCTGAAAATCACAGATGGAATGCCCTATTCTTGAGGGACTACAGGAGCAGACCCAGGCCGAGGTAGCTGGTGACACTTCTGGTGATCACCTGATTTACTGGGAGAATGATCTCCAGTATAGTGTGCCTAAGGTTCCTGAGCCCAGTGCAACTCATATGTTGGTGGTCACCCAGTGCTACAGGGCATTCCTTCTGAAGCTGGCTCATGATGTACCCCTGGCAGGTCATCAGGGGCAGGACTAGACCTTTGAAAGGCTTGTCATTCACTTTTACTGGCCCCGGATGCAAATGGCCACAAATGCTTTCTGCAGGTCCTGCCCTACCTGCCAGGCCTGTGGCAAGCCAAAAGGGAAGCGCAAAGCTTTCCTACAGCCATGCCCTGTCATTGAAACTACCTTTGAACGGGTGGACATTGACATTGTTGGGCCTCTGGAACCCAAGACAGTCTTTGGCAGCAGGTTCATTCTGGTCTTGGTGGAACATGCCACCCCGTATCTGGAGGCTCTAACTCTGAGATTCGTGACTGTGCCCATAGTGGCCAGGGCACTGATGGGGATCTTTACCCGTATGGCGTTCCCCAGGGAGATGGTATCTGACCATGGTACAAGCTTCATGTCAGAGTACATGAAGTCCATGTGGAAGGAGTGTGCTGTAACCTACAAGTTCTTTACTCCTTACCACCCCAAACTAATGGGCTTGTTGAGAGGTTCAACAAGACCCTGAAGGGCCTGTTCATGGGCCTGTCAGGACAAGGTCTGGTTGGAGTTCGCGGAGTGGCAAAACAACTCCTCCATGCTATGTGGAGTTCCACGAGTGGCAAAGTGCGTTACCTCACGCCATTCATGTTGATTTGTAGCACGGGTGTTTCTTCCACGCTGTCAAATCAGCGTGAATGGCATGATGTGCAGCGCAAGAGGGTGCAGCTTATTTCTGTTGCTCGAGTAGAAGTTCTACTCGAGCGGCAGCTTCCTCGACGTGAACGGAAGGTTTCTCAATGTGAGCGGCAGCAACTATCGGCGACCGCCAGCGTTGAGGAATCTCGCTGGGAAGCAGTCTGATGTTGGATTTTCCTTGCTCGCGCTCGCCAACTTACCATTGGCTAGCACGAGTGAGGAAAAAACTCTGCTCCGCTATGAGGAGCCGATATTTTTGGAACTCAGCAAGCTCCGCAGAGTGTGGAGTGTGAAAAACTCCACGAACGGAGAAAAGTTCACCGCCCAGGCCTAGTCAGACCCTTGAGGGGGAAGTGGGACATCCTCTTGCAATGCCTCTTTTTTGCTGATAGGGTGAGAGCACAGAAGGGGGCTGGCAACAGCCCTATTGAACTTCTGTATGGGCACCCTGTGAGAGGACCTCTCCGTCTAGGAAGAATCCCAGGATGTGGTTAGCTATATGCTGGCACTCCATACCCAGATGTAGCACTTCTGGAAGAAAGCCAAAGAGAATCTTGAAGCCAGACAGGAGGTCATGAAATATTGGTATGACCAGAAGGCCACTCTGGTCGAGTTTCAACCTGGCCAAAAAGTGTCAGTGATGGAGCCTGTGGAGCCCAGGGCCCTGCAAGACTGCTGGGCTAGGCCCCATGAGGTGAAAGACCTCAAGAGTGAGACTCCCAGGAGTTCTTTAAGGGTTTTGCATGTCAGTCACCTCAAACCCCACATTAAGGGGTCTGAAGAAGTCACCATGCTCCTTGTCACGGATTATGTAATGAAGGTGGACAGTATACCTCTCCCCAGCTTTCTTTCTTTCTTTCTTTCTTTCTTTCAAGGAGCAGGATGGGTCAGTGGAGTGTGCCAGCATCTCCCATACACTGACCCTAGAACAACAGAGAGGCTGCCACCAGTTGTTGGGGCAGTTTGCCTCTCTCTTCTCCCTTACCCCAGGACTCACTGCACGGTGCACCCATGGCATTGATGCTGGGGACAGCATGCCGGCGTAGTGTAAAATCTACGGGCTGTCTGATAAGGTTGGAGCATGCATTAAGGAGGAGGTCTTTGAGATGCTGGAGTTAGGGGTTATTAAACCCTCTAACAGCCCTCAGTCCAGCCCAGTGGTGTTGGTCCCCAAGGGTGCTTCTCCCAAGTGCCACCCTAGAACTGAGGTTCTGTGTGGATTACCGGGGGCTCAATGTAGTCACTAAGTGACGCACGCCCCAACCCCAGGGCTGATGAGCTCACAGATCGGTTGGGCACTGCCCAGTTCCTCAGCATGCTTGATTTAATGTCTGGGTACTGGCATATTGTCTTGCATGAGGGGGCCAAAGAAAGGTCTGCATTCTCTACCCCAGAAGGGCACTTCCAGTTCCGGGTGAGGCCCTTTGAGTTCAAGAACTTCTCTGCCACCTTCCAGAGGCTGGTCAACCAGGTCCTGACTGGGTTAGAGAACTTCAGTGCCACCTATCTAGGCAACATTGACATCTTCCGTTCTAGCTGGGAGGACCAACTGTGCCACCTCAGAGAAGTGCTTAAGACTCTGCAGAGGGCAGACCTGACTGTCAAGCACAGTAAGTGCCAGATAAGGCAGGGTTCATTGGCCTACTTGGGTTACCAAGTAGGAGGCCTCAAAGTGTAGCCCCTCCAGGCCAAAATTGAAACCATTCTGGCTTGGGAACCCCCCAAGGCCGAGACAGAGTAAGAGCCCTCCTAGGCCCCACCGGCTACTACAGGAGATTTTTCAATGGGTATGGCACCATTGTTGCCCCCTTGACAGAGTTGACTTCCAAGAAGCAGCCACGTCAGCTGATCTGGACACAGGCATGCCAGAACGCATTTGGCACCCTGAAGGAGACCATGTGCACTTCACCCATGCTCAAGGCCCCTGACTTCTCACAGGAATTCATTGTACAAACAGACGCCTCAGAGAATGGCATAGGGGTCATGCTCTCACAGCTTTGTGAAAAGGCCCTGGATCAACCTATAGCCTTCATCAGTAGGCGATTACATCCCCAAGAACAGAGGTGGAGTGTGATAGAGAGGGAAGCCTTTGCAGTGGTCTGGGAGCTGAAGAAGCTGTGACCATACCTGTTTGGTGCTCACTTCCAGGTTCAGGCAGACCACAGACCCCTCAGATGGTTAACACAGATGAGAGGAGAGAATCCCAAACTGTTGAGGTGGTCCATCTCCCTGCAGGGAATGGACATAACGGTGGAACACCGCCCTGGAACAGACAACACCAATGCTGGTGGTCTCTCCAGGTTCTTCTGCCTTAGTGAAGAGAAGTCCCAAGGAGTTGGTTAGTTCTACCCACTTTCAGCTGGGGGGGACACTTGTTAGACCTGACATCCTTGACTTGATTTCCCCCTAACTTTTGCCTTCAGACCTCCTGTTTTTGCTGGACTTAGGACTTTGCACACTTTACCCTTGCTAAAGTGCTTGTGTTCTCTGTTTAAAACATGGTAGCATTGGCTTATACCCAATTGGCATATTTACTTTACCTATAAGTCCCTAGTAAAGTGCACTACATGTGCTCAGGACCTGTAAATTAAATGCTACTAGTGGGGCTGCAGTACCGATTGTGCCACCCAATTAAGTAGCACTGTAAACCTGTCTCAGGCCTGCCTGTGTGTTCAATTTTAAACCTTTTGACAGGCCCAATCCTTCTTTATTAATACATATTAGGCACCCTTTGGGTAGGCCCTGGACAGCACAAACTGGGGTGGCAGGGGTGTGCAATGCATTCAAAAAGCAAAACATGTACTTTTGAGTTTTATATGTTGTGCAGTGAAAAACGTTGACATTTATTTTTCACTGCTGCAAGGCCTATCTCTCCCATAAGATCACATTGGAGGGACCTTATTACATTATATAAGTGTAATTTCCAAATGGGAAGAGATAATCTGTTCATGTTTGGTGTCTCTGGAATCACAATTTAAAATCCTACCTTATGGTGAAGTTGGATTTTAAATTGCTATTCTGAAAATGCCACTTTTAAAAAGTTAAAAAAACAACAAGGTGATTGATGGAAGGCTTGAATTAATCTTCTCCAATGGCAATCGCTTGGGCCGCATCTAAATCCATCATTTTTTGCCCACCGGGCTACCTCAGTTTGGACCCAGCCATGGGAAAATCAGTCTTGACCCTGCTCCTCATGGGAACTGTTCATCCTGGACTGCCAGGCTAGGTCCCCTCTGAACCACAACACAAGCAGTCTAGGACTGGTTTAGCTCTAATTAGGGCTGTTCAACCAGGTATAGCTTTGTTCCAGAGGCACAGTGAGCCTTGGACCCATGTCTGCACATACCGGGCACACTTAGGGCGGCAAATGCAAAAACAACAGGGTGATAGATGGAATGATTGAATTTATCTCAGCCACTGCCCATCGCTCGGGCAACATCCAAATCCATCATTTTTGCCCATTATGCCACCTCAGTTTAGACCCAGCTATGTGCAAATCAGTCTTGACCCTCCTCTTCATGGGAACAGTCCAGCCTGAACTACCAGGCCAGGTCCTCCCTGAACCGGAACACAAGCCAGTCAACCAGCAACCCAATTTTTAATGGTGCACTGTTTACAAATCACTAAAGTTTGGGGCGCAAGTGCTGCTCCATATCAAACTAGGTAAAGCTGAGCACATCTGAAGTGGATTGCAGAGGTATGCTTCACGGTATGTTGTAGCTTAAAACCAAAGCTTACTCCGAAAAAAATGTGTGAGAAAAGCCAAAGTGATTGTTAAAAATAGTTTATTCACCAGTGGATATCTGGGCAGTGCCCATGGTAAATAGTTGTAATACAGTGCTATAGACAAACTCTATTCAATGAGGATGTTGATTAGGAGTGAGCCACTTACCGATGGTTTTACCTATACTGGCATTGTTAGCATGGGGAAGTGTGTGAAGGAATTTCACAGATGCTCAAATATACCCAGAGCCCAAAAAAAAGAAAATGCAATGTTTACAAGTAGGGAAGGTTTGGGTGTCCATTTATATGTGTGTGTGGGGCGGGGAGAGGGTGGCGAACTGGAGGAGATGAGAAGTACATGCAGAATGTGAGTGAAAAGACAGCAAAAAAGAAAATAGGGATGAAGTAGAAGATATGCAGATGGAGGGAATTCAGAAAGAGTCATCTGAAGAAAACGAACTTAAGTGACTGATGCAGAGGGAGAAACTTCAGACGAATGTGATGTGAAAGGAAAACAAGTGTGATAGGAACACTCTGAAGGATACTTCCCCTTTCACAAACCTTTGTAATGTTTTGAGTCACATTCTTAGATTTTTAGAATATTAGGAAAATTAAATTATTTATGAATTTGTGTTTACTATAGGCCACAACTGTAGTGTCATCAACACTGTGTGCGATAGGACCCTTGCAGTTCTGGTGAACTGGAGGGAGAATTACGTAATCTGTTGGGTGATGTTACGGTGTGATTATAAAAAGGTTATGATGTCATGTGTGCAGAGCATAGTCGTATGTTGAAGAATAAAGACGTTTGTTACAGAGCTCCATGAGTGGTGTATTCATTTTCATGCTCCTGGGCTGGGAAGGACGCTACATGTGGCGATGAGTAGGGGATACATGCCCCAAAGAATCAAGACTGCTCTCCCTGAGAATTTGCAAAGGTCCAGCAAACTGCTCCTGCATGCCAAGTGCACCCCAAATTGATTGAAAGCAACCTGTGGTTTGCGTATGTGAAGTCGAAGCCCCACTCAGAGAGCCCACCAGAATCCACTGGCAGGGCTGAAAGAAGAGATACTGCACCGTGCCATAACACAGATTCATCATCCATACAAAGCAAACTCTAAAGGTAGAGACAGCCAGGTGCGAAATCAGAAGTTTACATGACCGGCACAAGCAACTAAAGTGCCACATGACCTAGAAGCGGATGTGACGATTCTGAAGAGGACACAACAATCCCGGCTCAGGTGCGACGCCGATGCGTGTCACAGTTGGAGGTGTCATCCTGTGTGACAAGCGCTGCCTGAATAGCGTATACTCTCAATGGCAGTGGAAGGAAGCATGAAGAATACTTTGGCTACATTCCTGAAGCCACCACCTCTGTTTGACACTGCAAAGAAACCGAATACAGGTTCAAGATGGGCTGCAGGGATCGAAACATTTGATAATCTCATACATGTGATCGAAGAAGAAGACAATAAGAAAATCGTCAAACACTGGAAAAACTTTGCCGTTGATGGAGTGAAAGAAGTGATAAAGAAAGTCTCAAAAACTGATGCAATATCGTACCAAAAGATAAAAGAAGTGTTGGAAGCCAAATTCAATCTGAAGCTGAATGTTGACTGTGAAAGGTACATCATCAACCAAACATGTCGACAGGCTGGTGAAACAATGAATGAGTTTGTTGAGAGACTTGATGCACTTAATCAATCAATCAGCATTTGTAAAGTGCAGCACTGTCATCCCGAGGGGAATCTCGGCACTCTGGTTGCAACATTTCGGTCAAAGAGCCAGGTCTTGACCTGCTTTCTGAAGTCCGTCAGGGAGGGTGCTCTTTGTAGATGGAGGGGCAGGTCATTCCAGGCCTTGATGGTGATGTAGCAGAAGGAGCGGCTAGTGAGGAGGAGTGAAGGTGTCTTGCAGGTAGGTGGAAGTTCAGTCAATGGTTGATGTAGTCCGGTCTTTGTTCGTGTAGGGATTTGTAGGTGTGTGTGAGGATCTTGAACTGGCATCTCTTCTGGATGGGGAACCAGTGGAGGTTTCTGCAGTGGGGAGTGGTGATGTGGTTCCATGTGGGGAGGTCCAGGATGAGTCTGGCTGCAGCATTCTGTATGGTCTGGATCTCCGGAGGAGCTGGATGGAGATGCCAATATAGAGAGCGTTGCCGTGGTTGATGTGGCTGGTGACGAGTGATGGTTTTCCTGGTGCTGACAGGGATCTTTCTGAAGATTTTTCAGAGTATGTGGAGGGTGTGGAAGCAGGAGGAGGTGACTTAGTTGACTTGTCGTTTCATGATCAGTTCACTGTCGAGGATGAAGCCTAGGTTGATGAGGGTGTGGTGGGAAATGGTGTTTAACACAGCAGGGAGGCTGAGGAGGATCAGGGCCACAGTCTGTCTGAGGTCGATGAGGGTTCTGATGTCATCTGTGATAGTGACCAGCATGGTCTCTGTGCTGTGGTTGGCGCAGAATCATTATTGGGAGGCATTGAGTAGGTGGTTTTGTTCCAGGTATTGGATGAGCTGATGGTTGATGGCATTCTTGAGTACCTTGGCCAGGTAAGGGGGGAGGGAGATCAGTCGATAATTTTGAGTAATAATTTTGAGTTTGCTGGAGTCGGCATAGGGTTTCTTTAGGATGGGTCTGTCCTCTGCGCATTTCCAGCTGTACAGGAAGACCACTGTGGAGATGGAGGTATTGATGATGATGTGAGTTCTGTGCTGATTGGGTTGGTTCCAAGGTTGAAGTGACAGTGAGGGCAGGGGTCGGTGGGTGCCCCAGAATGGACAGAAGACATGATGGCTGAGGTAGACTGCATGATGAGCGAAAACCAGGTGGTGATTTTTCGGCTGGTATGCACTGGTTGGCTGAGGCTGTTGCGGGCAGTGGGTTGTGGGTCAAAGTAGATAGCGTCGATCTTGCTGTGGAAGCAGTCCGAGAAAGTGTTGCAGAGTTCCTGGGAGGGGTGGATGGTGTACTCTGTGGCTGCTGGGGTGGAGAATTCCATGACTATCTTGCAGAGTTCTTTATTGTGGTTGACCACTGTATCGATGCAGGCTGTGAAGGCCACTTCCTTAGCTTCCTTTATGCGCGGGTGGTAGTTGCTGAGGGCTGCTTTGTGAGTGGCTCTATCAGAGGGTTTTTTGTGGCTCACCATCATATCTCGAGTTGGTAGCAGTTGCGCTTGATGGTTCTGAGCTCTGGGGTGTACCAGCTGGCTTGTTTAGAGGTTTTGTTGGTTTTTTCAGGTTTCATCGGGGCCACTCTATCGCCGCCTTTGGTGAACCATGCAGAAATATTCTGGACGGCCTGGTGGAATCTGATGAGGCTTCGTGTTGGGTGGTGCTGAGGGCCTGTGTCCACTGTGTCTCAGTTACCTTGCATCAGGTGCAAAGGGCGGAGCGATGGTGCTTGGTGATGGTGTGCTGAGTGTCGGAGGTGGTGAAGTGAAGGATGGCATGGTCAGTCCACGTGAGTTCTGTGATGTGGTTGAATTTGGTTCTGTCACTAGAGGTGGAAATGGAGTTGAGTGTGTGACCGGCTTTGTGCTTGAGTTCAGTGACTAGTTGGGTGAGGATGATGTTGTTCATGTTCTCCAGGAGGCCGTCAACGTGGAAATTGAGGTCGGCGAGTAGGACGTAGTGGTAGGAGTCGATGGCTAGCAGGGGCGATGAAGTTGGAGAAAGCTGTCACAGAAAGTCGTTTGGGGTCCTGGGGGTCTGTATACGAGCGTGCCTTTGATCGTGGTCTTGGCGTCGGTCTGAAGTTGGAAGTTGAGGTGTTCTATGAGCAGTGTTGGGTCATAGATGGTGGCTATGCAGTGGATGTTTCCTTGAAGATGATGGCGATGCCCCCGCCGTGTTTGTTGGGGCGGTCTTGGTGTATCATCTTATATCCTTCGGGTGTTGCAATGGTGATGTCTGGGCTCGTGGAGGGGTTGAGGCATGTTTTATGATGAAGGCAATGTCAGGAGAGAGAGTGGTGATGGTGTCCCAGATTTCCGTGGCATGTTTGCAGAGAGATCTGGCTTTGAGCAGGATGCATTGGAGTGGTTTCGGGTTGTTCGAGTTCTCCTGGGCAGAGGCGGTGTGGGATCGGTGCAGGGTGGCAGCCCTGTGTTGCAGGAGAAGTGGCAATGACGGCAGGTGAAGGGTCCTTTAGTTGATCATGGGGAGGAAGTGCAGCAGCTGTTGTTTTTGGGTCTGGGGTCCAGGGCAAGCAGCTCCTTGTCGGTGTAGCGATGGATGGTGGGTGGGCCAGGGGTCATGGCACTGGGCGTGGTCCAGGCTCTGATAGGCGCAGACAGTCTTGCCTTTGGCATGCCATTGGTGCGCCGGTGGCACAAAAGAGCTGTAGCCTCCATTAAGTAGGTCCTGGGAGGGGGCAGGGCTCTTGGACACAGGAAGCCGGTGGTGGGCACAGGAAATGGCGGTAGGCGGGAAATGTCGAGGGAATGAGCGGGAAGGAGGATTAAAGCAAAACAACAAAATAAAATGAGCAAAACAAACAGTACAAGATTCACAGGTTACAGGCAATGGGCAGAATTAATGATGGCTAACAGGAAAAGGCTGACTTGGCACGGGTGCTGGGGGAGCAGAGGATAAGTGTCAGGCAGACACTAACAGGGCAGACAGGTGGCAGTGAGCAAAGGGAGGAAAAGGCAAGTGATCAGCTGGCATTCAAGAGATCTGCTTGCCTGGGCTTGGGGAGCTGGCACAGGACCTGCTGTACTGTTAGTTCTGTGACTTTAATGATGAAGAAGCCATGCACCTTAGGAACAGAAATGGTTGTATTTTCAGATTCCTTCAGGAGATGCATGTTGAGAAAGACGGTCAGTTTAGAGAAAATGCTAATGGCTGCGAGAGCTGAAGAACGAGCAAATCGACAAGCTGCTGATATGGAAGCAGGAACAGCAGGTGATGAATCAGCACTGATCATGAAAAGCAAACATAAGTACAAAGCAGATGCACACAGGTCGACACAGGTCGACATTTCCAAAGAAAAAGAAGTTATGTTTCCGATGTGGATTTGCATTTCCACATGAGGTTAATGTCCAGCCAAAGGACAGCGATGCAACGGATGTGGAAAAGAAAACCACTTCCTAACGGTCTGCAAATCGAAAGAGAAACCAAGTGCATCACAGCGAGAACACAAAATGGACACCAGAAGGTTCCAGAAGCATTTTTACCACACCCACAAGGCCAAAAGGCAACATTAGTTATGACAAGTGGAAACCAAGCAAAGTAGATCATCATCCAGTTCATCATATGAAGACTCTTCTACGTCATTATCAAGTGCTAGCAAAGACGACGAATGTACATTAATGATATCAACTAAGAAACAACATGCACATTGCTAAGAAGAACAAATGTCAAAGAACAATAACCAAACAAAGTGACCAAGCTCATTTGGAAGCTGTCCAAAAATTACATTAAAGGTAAACGGTTGCAATGTAACCTTCATTTTAGACAGTGGTGTGTTGATTAGCATCATGCCAGTAGAAAAGTTTAATAACCTATCTCCTGTGCCACACCTTACTCCATCAAACACAAATGTATACACGAGGGCTGCTTCCAAACCATTACAAAGTCAAAGGTTGTTTACAGCAACCATGAGACACAAGACGACATGTGTGCAACCAATTCATATCCTTCAGTGAGCTTCATCTAGTGCATGTCTACTTAGCTTTACTCAGTCTGAATTTGTAAGTCAGTTCCCGTCATTGTTGCATGGCCTAGGAAAACTCAAGAAAATGAAAGTGCAAATCCATATTAATGAGGACATTCGCCCTGTTGCTCAATGGCACCAGAGAGTCATTTTTCATCTACAAGCAGCAGTTTAAAAAGAACTAAAAACAATGTTAAAGCATAACATAATTGAAAGGTCAACAGGTCTTACACTCTGGTTTTTACCCATAGTTGTGGTGCCAAGAAAGGTCAGTAAAGGTACAGTGAGCATTTGTGTTGACATGCACCAGGTAAACAAAGCAATTGAGAGAGAAAGACATCCTGGCACCCCACACTGCGGACAAGATCATGCAACTGAATGTAGCCAAGATCTTCTCCCACTGTGACCTGAACAAAGGATACCACAAACTCAAGCTGGAAGAAAACTGACTGTACATTACTACTTTTTTGACGCATGTTGGTTTGTTCAGATACAAAAGACTGAGCTTTGGAATATCTTTGGCTGTTGAGATCTTTCAGGATGTCATTAACCGAATAATTCAACCTGTTACACATGCTTTCAATTACAGTGTCTATACCTCCTAAAGTTGGGAGTGATTCAGTTATGGACTGTGGAAGCTGGAATCAGTATGTAACAAATAAAGCTTAAAGTATTGCCTACCAGACCATCGATCAACTAAAAACATTATTCCCTCTATTATCTTTGATTTGACCTTCTATTTTTCAAATTTTCACCCTGATTAAACACTCTGATGTATCACACATGTTTATTTGACTTTTACGTCATTTGTCTGAAATAAATCACTGAAACCTTTCTTGGATCATAGCATTTTTTCTTTTGCTTGTTTTTTTTAAAGAAATACATTTTTTAAAGAAAAACATACTTTAGGTGTATGGACATTATAACAAGAAACATGACTTTGTAAGGAACATAACTGGCATAGCAACATTTCTTAGATACATGTTAAAAATTTGATTTAAAAAAAAGGCCAATTAACATACAACAATATGATCGCATCTTAAAAAGCAGTTCATGAATTAGTTTATGGGCATGTGACAGAACTTATCAAGTTGCCTGTCTAGTGTCCGAAAAAGTATTATCATTGGAACTGCTGCCACTTGCGTCCTCTTTTTGTGCAGTGCCAGCATATTAGCATTTGGGAAAACACAAAAGGAGCATGACAAGGCTCTTACACAAGTGTGTCAGTTGCTCATTGATGCAGGTCTCACTCTGAATGAAGCAAAGTATGAGTTTCACAAAACCAAACTCAAATTCTTTGGGCACATATTCTCTGACGGGAATGACTCCTATCCCGGATAAAGTGCAAGCACTGTCATCTACTTGCCCCCCTCAAGATGTAACCATGATGCATTCCTTCTTAGGCATGACCAGTTATTGGTCATTGAGAATGCGACTGATTTTTTTTTTTTTTTAAATATCTTTATTGATTTTTTTACATATCCGTCATCCCCCCACCCCTGACCCCACCCCCCACCCTTTTCAGACTTTACCCATACCCAAACAGAAAAATAATTTACTTACAGAGTTCATCGACATTAAGAAAAACAAAATGTAAGATTCAGAGGTGCAGAGCAATTCATCAAATATACTTTACAGACCAATCTTATATTACGTGTTTAACTCTGGGCTGACATTCCTCATCATACAACGGGTCTTATCAGAAGCAACTATCCGTCCCCGGTATGACTTTGTATCCATTGCAGTAATAGCTCCCATATAATCATGCCTTTTTTGCATTTATTATGCCCTTTTCTTTTATAGATAGCCATCTCTAGGTTGCATGTTGCCAATAAGCGGGCTCTCCATTGCAGGAATGCTGGTGGGTTCGGGTCTAGCCATGCCGAGGCAATGCACAACCTTAACACAGCCATTGCCACGAAAATTAGCCCTTGCATCTGTTTTGGCCGCCTAACATTCGATGTACCCAACAGTATTTCCTCCGTTGTGATAATCACTCCTATTTTAAATATTTCGGATAAAAAACCTGATATTTTGAGGATCAGATTTGTTAATACATCGCATGAGGCGAACATGTGTACAATATCAGCCTCGAATAGTGCACATCGTGGACATGTCGTTCCTTTTCCAATCCCCCATTTTGCTATTTTATTCGGGGTGTAATACAGTGAGAAAAAGGTTTTATAGAATTGGGCTTGTAGTTTAATTGACATTAAGCAAGTCTGAGATAGTTCAAAGGATCGGTGGGGAGTTTGGGGCAAAACTCCAAGTTTAGCCTGCCACTTAGCCATCTGTTTCTCCATATCATCTGGATATTGAGAATTCATAGACTCATAAATTTCCCCGATAGCTAATGTAGATTTTTAAGCAAACTCTCCATAATTTGAACTACCTGAAATTTTATCCTACCCCCCCTTTCTTTGTCAGAAAATCCCTAACCTGCAAAAATTTAAAAAAGTCCCTATGGCTAAGTTTATAATCATTACGTAGTTCATCAAATGTTTTCAGCCCACTCGACGTATAAAAACAGCCAAGCTGTAAAATCCCTGCATGTATCCACCTATTCATACAACTATCCCGGAAGATCTCTGGAAGGTCTTCATTCTTATATAATGGTGTATAATGGGAGTATCGCCCAAGGCCCAGCAGTTTTCGTACATTGCTCCAGACCTTGTATATGCCGGAGATGGTCTTAAATCTAACTTTCTTGAAATAGCTATCATTAACATGTCGCCAAAGGCAACCACTATAAGCCGTACCCAAAAGAAGTTCTTGTGGTGGTGGGATATTGCCATTTACTCTACTATTCATCCCTGTAGAGATTAGTTCCGTGCAGTATCTCAATGTAGTAGCCCAATAATACAGTTTAAAATTGGGCATTGCCAGTCCCCCCCTCTCTTTAGATAGAGTAATATATCTGAGGGCTCTACGTGGCCTCTTATATCCCCATATAAACCTAGAAAACATAGATTATATAGATTTAAACAACTGGGGTGGGAATTCCAAACAAATCGTTCTAAAAAAATATAAAAATCTAGGTAGAAAGAGCATTTTGATCACATTGCATCTGCCCCCAATAGTTAGGTGTAGATTATTTAACCGGACCAATTCTTTTTTTGTGTGTTGTATTAAGGGTTCCACATTATTACTGACAATATTTTCCACTTTTGCTGTTATACTAACCCCTAGGTATGTGGCTTTCTCCATGACTCTGTCATCTGTCATCTTAATTTTATGATTAAGAATAATCTGGGTTTTACCTTGGTTTAATTTATATCCGGATACTTCTCCGAAGTTTATAGCCTCCTCTTCTATTACATTTATCGCCTTGATGGGATCGCTAGTAACTAGGGCAATATCATCCGCATACACCAATGTTTTTGTCGAATGCTCTCGTGCCCATATTGGTGGAATTAAGATGTTGTTTTCTAGTCTACGAATGAACGGGTCGATATAGATCGCGAATAGAAGAGGAGAGCAGGGGCACCCCTGTCTCGTCCCCCTAGTAATACTTATTTTTTCCGATAATAACCCATTTATCAACACTCTAGCTGATGGATCAACATATAGCATTTGCACTGCTTTAATGAATCTCTCCCTGATCCCGCTATTCAGCATCGTACCCCAGAGGTATTTCCAGGAGACCCTATCGAAAGCTTTCTCGGCATCGAGTAATATAAGTGCCATAGGGTCTCCTGCCGCCTCCGTGAAATCAAAAAGAGAGATCACCCTTTGGACGTGATCAATTGTAGATCTCCCTGGAATAAACCCGTGTTGGCGGGCAGATACAATTTTAAATATAATTGGTGCCAGTCGGCTAGCTAACAGTTTAGAATAAATTTTAGAACCCCCGTTTATCAGCGTAATAGGGCGATAAGACCCGAGTTCTGTAGGATCTTTGTTTTTTTTAAAGAAAACAACGATCTTAGCTGAGGACCATGAGGCTGGTGGCCTTCCCCCCTGAAAGATATGGACAAATAACTCCTGCATTATTTCTTTTAGTTGGGAAGCAAATTTGACATAAAACTCCGTTGGAATTCCATCCATACCCGCTGCTTTTCCTGTAGCTAGATTATTCATAGAGAGAAGGATCTCCTCCCAATATGGAGAATTATCTAGACTTTCTTGATCCTCTTCCTCAAATCTTACTGATGTGTTTAGGTTTAAGTATGCCTCAGTTTTTTCCTGTCCAATCTCTACCTCTTCATATAATGCCTGATAGAATCGTTGAAACGCAGCTCTTATGTCATTAGATTCAGGGGCATATTAGCAAGGGCACTATCGCTGCTTTAGCGGCACTTTTTGCCGCTAAAGCGGCGATATTTATATCGCCCTATCAGCAAACTGTCTCTAACAGCAGTTAGCGACAGTTTGCGGGCATTAGCGCCCGTTTTTACCGCTTTGCATGTCAGCGATATTTATCGCTAATGACATGCAAAGTGGGCGTTCCGACGAACAAACCTGGGAAACACTCGCTAACAGGCCTATCGCCTATTAGCAAGGTGGCCATGGCCCCAGTTAGCGACGTGAAAAGTCGCGCTAACCGGGGTCATCGCCATTTATTTAACACCTGCAATTAGCAGGTGTTAGCCATACCTAACATGGGGGTGGATTATGCTGATACGACCACAGGGTCGTATCAGCAAGGTGTTCTCCCTTTTCCATGCAACATCGCTGGTTTTTCAGCGATGTTGGCCCATTTGCCCTGCTATCGCTGGAATATTCATCGCCATAGCGCTAATCGTTGCTAATACAGCGTTAGCGTGGCGATATATTCCAGCGATAGCCGGCGATAAAAAAAATTACGCTAAGCAGGGTTAGCGATGATTATCGCCTCTTCTTGCTAATATGCCCCTCAGTCTTTTTCCCAAATTCTGGATCCTTAATTTCTCTTATTACATTAGTTGAATTTTCTTCTCGGGTATGAACCGCCAATTGGTGACCCACCTGTTCATTTAGTTCATATATTTTCTCTTTATGCGATGTTTCCTTAGCTACAGCTTTTTCCGTTAAAATATCGATAATAACTTGACTGAAATGGCTTATTTTGACCCTAGGTTACATTCTGAGATCATAGTTGATGCGAGCCCGGTGGGCTGGGTGCGATTCTTGCTCAATACAATAGTCATACAGATGCTCAGAGACACATTGTAACTTATGCCAGCAAAAGCCTGTCTGAAATGGAGTGTTCCTATTCTCAGTCGAAAAAGGAGAGTCTGGCTGTAGTGTGGGCCTGTGCACATTTTCATGTGTTTTCATGTGTTTCTATATGGGAAACGTTTCACTTTTATTACTAAGCATTGCTCACCATCTTTAGAAACACAAAATTTGAGATGTCTCCTCACTCTGAGAGGTTGGGGTTGCAACTGCAAGAGTACAACTATGTTATTGTGCAAAAGCCGGGAAAGGATCAAAACCCAACAGATTACCTTTCATTAGTGGTTCTACATCGCAACAGCTCAACATATAAAGAGGCTGAATAGTACATCAATTTCATTATGATATCCAGCATGCCAACAGCTGTATCCATTGAACAGATCATTGCTGCCACCAATGCAGATAATGACATACTCTTCCTCAAAGACCTCACAATGACACAATCATGTAAGAAAAGCATTAGACCTTTTGCCAATGATGTTCAATTTAGAAAATTCCAAAATTTACACAATGCGTTATCTGTCACTCGAGAGGATATCATATTGAGAGGCTCAAGAATCGTCAGACCTGAGAGCCTGAGACAGTAATTCATTGAGCTAGCCCATGAAGGACATCGTGGCATTGTGTCCACCAAGAGAGCTCTAAGAGACCAAGTATGGATCCCTTGTCTGGATGCACAAGTTAAAAGAGAGCTGAAATCGGGACCGCGTTAGGGTCCATTGATGCTGCTAGGCTTTACTCATATTACGTGATAACGAGACTACAATTACGAGATTAGGGCTCTAAAATAGCTTTTTAGCCCGCACTGTTCTTTTAAATTTCAATCATTCGGATGCATTTTTAAAACTTTTAATTATTTTATTCCGGTAACGTGCTTCTCTCACCTGTGTATTTTCTTTGCCTCCAGCCCCGTTCCGTCGCGGCTGCATTGCCGTTTGTGCGGAGTGCAGTTAGAGGCTTCCCTGCTCATTTCCGCTCTTTACTCATTTACGGTGGGTGCTCAGTCTAGTCTTCGCATCCCATCACTTATTTAAACTATGGCAGAACTGGCGCGCAGCTGACGCATGCAGCGGGCGTGCCGCTGGCACACTGAAGGCGTGCCCAAGGCAAGCCCGTCTGTGCCCGTAGCATCCCGGAGGCGGACGGCGCCGGCCATGCTGCCACTTCCAGCTCAGTCAGGAATCATACGTTACACTACAATCGTGAAGAACTGCTGAATTTGAAATAGCCCCAAGTCTGTTATAATCTAAGCACTAACATGGAGACATGGGTTAACTCTAGGAGCAGCCGGGACCCACGGAGCCTAACTTAGGTGTACCGAGGGCACACCGCCTCCCACTAGTGTTGGGACTACCGGTCCCCCTCCCGGGCCCGATCAGCTGCCACCACTGAAACCGAGTGTTTCTACATTTTAGCCGCAATTTGCGACCATCGTTTCATTCCTCCCCACCTTAGCGCGTGGGCTGTGATCATTTGTTGACACGTGGCCTGATTTTTGCCGCTCACTTTTTATTCACTGCCTTCACCTCTGGTCCTGAAGAAAGCCCCCCCCCCTACATCTATTTCTGGGGCTGAAACATGTAGACCATCTTTTTTTGACAACAGAGATCAATTACACTCTTATGGTTGTGTATCCTCCGTTTTTATTCATACCCCGGGCCGCCACAATTAAACAATTTTTTGAATATCTAGGCAAGGATTCCCGGAGGTATTCTTAAATTAGCACCACACTTCATCACACTTTCACACCACACCAGCTCCGCTGTAATCAGGCGTTGTAGCACAACCGGGCGGCATTCGGCCGCCTGGTTGGGACCCCGATGATGAAGCATGACACCAACTAGGTTGGTGTGTGAGGGGTCTTTTAAAAGAACCTCACGGTTCTCCTGCACTGTGAGCCCCCAGTGTTATTTATTCAGGTACTGGGTACGTCCACATTGTTCATTGGCTATATTCTGGGGAGAAGGAAGTGACCCCTCTCACTCCTCGCTCTCACATTTGTTGTTGACATTAACTCTAAATGCCCCTGGTGCAACTGGACGCCACCCGGTTTTCAGCTGAGTGCCCTTGCCCTCCCCCTTCAATTATGATGGCTAAACATGTAAATCATTTTAGAGCCACTTTATTGAATATATGTTCGCTGCAAAAACATGCAGCCCAAATCTTTGATCTGCTGGCAGATGAGGGGCCGGATCTTCTGTTTCTTACTGAAACATGGCTATCCGAGTCCTCTAATCCCTCTATCGAGGCGGCCATCCCCGAGGGGTATAAAATTCTAAGGAAGGATCACCCAAATGGGAAGGGAGGCGGCGTGGCCAGCCTTTTTATAGTAGAATTAGATTGTGTCCCTTTCTCGTTAGATCCGATTGAGGGAGCAGAGTGCCTTGGTTTCTGCTGTTTCCTATCCACCCAACAATGCTTAGCAGGGATATTAATGTATAGACCCCCAGGAGCTCTCGGTAACTTCCTGCCTTCACTGAATGAAGGTATCACTCCCCTCGCGATTAAATATGATAAGTTCCTCCTTTTGGGTGATTTTAATATACAAATGGATAAGCCCACTGACCTCAATATAATCTCCCTGACTGAAATTACAGCGGCATGCAAATTGACACCGTCCATCTCTGCTCTCACCCATAATTTGGGCCACACTCTTGATCAGATATTCTGTTGTACAGAATTGAAAACTGACCTTCCGACCCCCATCACTTGGTCCGGCCATTTTCTCATCAACTTTAAGATACTCAAACTAGACTCTGGATTCTCACTCAGGTCTATTAGGACTGAACACAAATACAGATCCTTCCATAAAATATCCCTTCCCTCGCTGAGTGAGGCTTTGGAATCATCAGGTCCTATGCTGGTCGGCGATCTTGAACGTGACACCACTGCACTGGAATGCTGGCTTGAGTCTAACTTGGAAGACACCGCTCCCTTGTCCTCACGAACTTCAAGGAGGACCCACCCGTCCGCTCCTTGGTTTAGCGAACAGCTAAGAGCAACTAAAAGGACATGTAGGGTTCTGGAAAGGAAATGGCGCAAACATTATGCACTGGATGATAGGAAAATCTATAAGAGTGCCCAGAAATCCTATTACCTTCTGTTAAAAGAGGCCAAAATGAACTACTTACAGGCGAAGATTGATATGGCTCAAAATAAGGGAAAAGTAATTTTTAACATAGTGAAATCCTTCACCTCCCCTTTGGCAATAAAGAAAGAATCCCCTCACTCAGCCGACTGGACTCAGCAGGTTGCTCTATCGTTTCATAATATGATTGCCTTAATTCAACAATCTTTTGTGGAAATCACTGACGAGAACCTAGTGATAGATCAATCTTTGTCCCAAAGGGTTGACTTCCCGCCTACCCCAACGTTATTAGAGTTCCCTAAAATACTATTAGCCGACTCGCTCAACTATCTTAAGGGTCTTCGGTCCGGCTCTCCAAGTGATGCCTGCCCTGCTAAATTACTGGCTTCTCTTGCCCCTATGATTAATGTCACAGTAAATATGGTACTGAATTCTTCCCTCTCTGCTTGTAAAGAGCCACTTATCTGGAAACAGGCCAAAATACTTCCACTTTTAAAAAAACCTTCGGCTGACCATAATGATCCCGCCAACTATAGGCCGATATCCGGCTGTCTCAAAAGTTCTGGAAAAACATGTAAATAAAGTAATTTCAATTCATGCAGAAAGCCATAATCGGTTGCTTTCTTCTTAATCTGATTTTAGGACTAATTTTAGCACTGAGACTGCCCTATTGGAAGTAACTGAGTACATTAGAGGAAAACTAGATCATGGTGGAAGGGCTGTCCTGATATTACTCGATCTGTCGGCAGCATTTGATACTGTCCCGCATGAGAGACTCATTGGCAGATTGAGGAATCTGGGAATCGGCGGGACAGCATTGGTCTGGTTGGATTCTTTCCTGCAGGACAGAGCCCGAGAGATATGGCTTCCCCCCTTTTCAGCCCCCATGCCTGGCATGAGGGTTGGAGTTCCTCAGGGCTCTATTCTTAGCCCTACTCTTTTTAATCTGTACTTGTCCCCCTGGCATCCGTAGCAGAGGCAAACGGTGCAAAGATCATATCCTACGGGATGACACACAACTGATTTTCACCTGGGAAAAAGGAACTGATTTCGACGGAGTTAATATCAGAGCCTGTCTCTCAAAGGTGTTTCAGTGGCGTAAGGCTAATCAGCTCAAATGCAACTCAGATAAATCCGAGATTGTTTTCTTTGGCCAACCTGCAGTCAGGTACTGGAACGCATGGTGGCCTGAAGAATACTCGCCACCGCACAACGAGCAGTCATCTGTGAGAAACCTCTGTGTTTTTCTAGATAATGCCTTGTCCATGAGGTCTCAAGTCCAAACTTTGATTGGCACCTGCTTCGGCATCTTGCGTATTTTGAAAAAATTTCTTCCACTCTTTACAATAGAGTCTAGGAAAAT
Source organism: Calotriton arnoldi (assembly GCA_963921515.1). Lineage (NCBI taxonomy): Eukaryota > Metazoa > Chordata > Amphibia > Caudata > Salamandridae > Calotriton > Calotriton arnoldi. The sequence continues at coordinate 487,640 of CAWUFW010002233.1, forward strand.
TGTGGTCCAGGCCTTGGTGACATCAAGACTGAACTATGAAAATGTCTTGTATTTGGGCCTTCCCAGCTACGTTGTACAGCACCTGCAAGTGGTACAAAATGCCGTTGCCAGGGCTATCCTCCAACCTAAACCAAGGTCTCATATGTCCCCCCTCCTTAAATCCCTTCATTGGCTGCGACTGAGAGAAAGGATCAAATTCAAAGCCCTTGTTGTCTTTTTTGAGGCCCTTCATGGAAAAGGAACAGGATACCTCAGCAAACGAGTTAATCGCTACATCCCAGCTAAGATCCTCCTCCTCTGACCTTGTCCGTACTCCTGCCCGCATAAGTGGCAGATCATTTGGTTTCCTGGGGCACAGACTTGGAACAGGCTCCCGGCCGCTCTACGATCATTTTCAGATATTTCAGTCTTCAAGAAACACCTGAAAACGTGGCTTTTTAAACCTTAGCAGCGTATTATAGCTCTCTCCTAACCATTTCTGTCAGCGCCGGGACACTCTTCTGAGTAGCTGTAGCACTATAACAAATGCATTTCATTCATTCATTCAAATCGTGCCATCTTTGTAACTGCTTATCCCCCAAGGTGATGCAGCATCCACTGAATATGTCTGACCTTCCGGTACATTGCCTGGGAAAAGGTTGCAGTTGATTTCTTTGAGCCTCTAAGCACCTCGAAGACTCATTAAATGAAATATAATGTTCATGTTGTTTGTACTTTGTATTTGACAAAGGGGAGATGTAGTCTCGTCGACACTATGTGCACTAAGACCCTCGCAGTTCTGGGCGAACTCCAGGGAGAATTATGTCATCTGTTGGGAGGTGTTAGTGTGTGGTTATAAAAAGGTTATGACATAATGCGTGCAGCGGGAAGTCATATGTTGATGACTAAAGACATATGTTATAGAGCTCCAAGTGTCATGCATTCATTTCCAAGATCCAGGGCTGGGGAGGACGCAACATCAACCTTCAATACAGAGGCCATGCATCTGCCCCCAAACCAAACCATGAAAGTACTAGATTTCTTGAGCACCTTTTTAGAGTACCCTTTCAGGACCAATGGCTTGATAGCAAATGTTGATGACATAGGAATGTAAAAGACCCTATTTTACCACAATTTGTTCAAAGTTTTCTCGGTGGAGAACTTCACAACCCCCACCAAACACTTCTTTGAGAAATGCAAATTAATCACTGGCATAATGCAAAGAATGATGGGTTGGAATGCTACCCAGAACTATTTCCAGCAGTTAGACTCATTGAAAGCATCCTCCCATCAACTTATGTGTGTTTGATATAATGCCCCAAGTGGCCAAGAATATGTCCAGATGTGGGTCCCCTGCTCACTGTGCAACTGGAAACAAGCTACACCCAACTGAAGAGCCCTAATCAGGGCGAAACTAGTCTTGGGTTGTTTGTGTTCCGGTGCAGAGAGGACCTGACTTGGCAGTTCGGACTGGACTGTTCCTATTGGAGCAGGTTAAAGACTGATTTGCATATGGCTGGGCCTAATCTGAGGTGGCATGGTGGGCAAAAGAACAATGCCTTTGAATGCTACCCTAAGCGATTGCTAGTGGTCAGATTTATTGCAAGCTTCCCATCAACTTTTGTGTGTCTAATTCAACTTTGAGCATTGAACTTGAAGCCAGGTGGTGCAGACAGTGTTGTAGGTGGGCAGAGTCAGTAGGAAAATTGGTCAGGTAAACTGTGGCTTACTTTAACTAATTTTGTCATCAGCACTATTTTTTCTTTTACAAATTAAGCACAGCCAAAGATCACTACAGAAAGAAGAGCCTGTGGATGAACTCATGTTCCCAAAGCATACTGTTACATATCAGCTATTTTTATGTCAAGAAAAGGATTTTAACTGAAAATATGTGACACAATAAATTGTGCGTGATTATATGTCTGTCACAAATCTGAGTCACAAGGCCATGCAATGGAGTTCCTTATAGAAAAAGTATGTTTGGACATAGTGAGCAGAATGCTGGTTTGGACAAAGTGGGCAGAGTGTCATGCTGGACACTGCAGTTTTGTTCTTTTCACGTGGAGCAGCATAATTAAAGGGTCCACCCCATTACTTGCCATATGTTGATCAATATGCTAATATGTTAAATTGTGCGTTAATGTGTGGCAGCATAATGGCATAATATAATCGAAGTATAATCCATGTATTGCTTTTAACCTAACTGAAATCATAATAAAGATTTCTAACTCTTAGCATGACTGCAGCTAGGCCTAAGCCTGAGCAGACTCTTTTTTTAAAGGTCTTTTTTCGAATTTAGAATGAAATGTTCTTCTTGAATTCTTTCCATGTTTACTTTCAGTTTCAGGTGCTCTATCTACTTCTTTGGTTAGAATAGCCTTTTGTTTATGCTGAGAGATGATACATTAGGAAACAGTAATTGGAACTTGGCTGTGTACATCCAGTGGGAGAAAGCCCCCTGAACCAGGCTGACTGGACCGTTGATACTTTACCACGATGTGCAGCTGCGTGCTTCTTTGTTTGCTGATGGGAACGCAGAGAGTTTACCTGCTCCCAGGAGGCGGTGTATCCTGATTGGCCCCTACAGAAGAAGTGGTGGGCTAAGTTTCCAGAATTTTCTATTTCATATTAATTGCATTTTTTTAGTATAGTTTGGGACATCCGTCTCTGACTTTGCTGAGGGAAGACCTTTCCCAAACTCTGCTGATTTTCTCTACCCGTGGTGTGGAGTATCATGCTTGAGCACCTGCCTATTCTCCATCAACCTTAACTTGGTTCAACAGATGCTGACACCTTCCTTTTAAAATTTCCCTTACCACTTTCGATGCCTTTTTTTAGCTTAGGGAAGTTCCTTCATGGACACTATCTGTTTCCTGTTTTGTATTTTACACATCATTATATTTTGCAACTTCTTCTTCATAATATACCAATTTAGATTGCATGACCAAATTGATATATGTATATGTTTATTTGATAAGTTGATTTACTGATTGATTATCTTGTAAATTTGACTAAATTTATAAACAAATTGTCATGGTTTGGAAGCCAACCGATCCTGTCTTTTCTTTGCAGCCAAATTGGTTTTGCTGTAATAGAAATGTTGTGCTGATGCCAGCTTTTTTTATACATTGTTAGTCAACAATCACAGGTCCATGTGACCAGTGGCACAATTTGATAGATGACTACACTACAGTTTAAAGGTACAAGAAAGTGCGGCAGGATCACATACCTTTTATTCTTGCTTTCACACGATCAAGGTCACAGGGCTGCAACATAATTATTTTTTTATATAATTCTTTTTATTGCAAGTAAGAAGAAAACAGAAAACAGCAACATCATTTTGTGCAGCATCAAGACACAACTAATTGATATTATTTTTTGCAAGATTTCTATGGCCCCCCCACCACCCATCCCGCAGACAAATTACAGGATAATAGCAGGGTCCATGTGTTCCTGGCATTGAACGTCAGTTTCCACAAGTCCAGGGGGAGTGCACAAACCACCTCGATGGCCATTCCATTTTCCTCAAATTTTGGTCCATTTACTCAGAAAGCTCCTGCTCTCATAGACCGCCCTTTCCGCAAGCAAGCACCAGTCCAAATCCAGCTTCCAATCACTCAGTTCTGGCAGCTGTTCCGCTCTCCAAACACGAGCAATATTATGTTTAGCCACCATTAACCCTAATGTCATCCAGATCTGGTCAATGCATGTGAGGTCAGTATTTTCCGATATATTTTCAAAACACCATTTTGGGGTAATTTCAACGTTGATTCCCTAAAAATTATTTAAACAAGATACCACTGATCCCCATTACACCTATATGGCTGGGCAGCTCCATTTCAAAGGATAAAACATGCCTATTTGCCCAAAATTCTGAAGACAGTTTCGCAAGGGTAGTAAATTCATAATAACACCTATGTAGGAACATATGATTTTAATTGCACCAGACGGAATCTAGATCATATGGCTACCTCCTGTGAGGATGTCAAGGCCTCCTGAAGGAAGTTTTTTTTTTTTAACAGAGTTTTATATAGCGCGAACTTGACCCGAAGGTATCGGGTATCAGAGCGCTTTACATAGCACCAGTTGCGTTACATGAGGACTCATTCCTTTTTGTTAGGCATGGGGAGATTAAGTGATTTGCCCAGAATCACAGGATGCTCAGCGTCATTGCCGAGACTCGAACCCGGTTCACCAGATTCGAGGTCAACCGCCCTAGCCGTTAGTCCAACTCCTCTCCCGTGGCCCGTTTAGGGTCACTGGGGTCACTCACGACCACCTCTCAGCCTTCCGTACCAAATGAAGAGTCGGTCAGACAGTAGAGAATACAAACCAATAACAGTTTATTCAAAGTACACTCAGAGCGGAGCCCTGTCTGCCCAGTCACTAGGAGTGCTGCAGAGGGACTGGCATCAGCAAACATAACGATACATTACGTACACTTCAAAACCAATGAAAGCACACCCACCATGGAATTTTCCAGAGAGATGCAGCTGGACAGTAAATTACAAAGGAGTAAGTTTCGATTCTGAGGCCGGGCACACATTATCTACTATTCAAGGTCACTCTCCCTGTACCCACCACTAGACAAGTGAGAGAAGGCCTACATCTAAAGGAAAGGTATGCACTAATAAGAACAGTGCATTTATTAGTGTAGCAAAACTCAGCTCTGAAGAAACATAACCTAGAGAAGGCCGTTTCTCGGAAATGGCAAAGGATTAGTTTCGATCATGATACAAAATGGCGCCCTTACACAAAATGGCGCCGCAAATGCTAACTTATGTAAAATAATGCCAAAGCATATTTTTCCATTCCAACAGACCCTCCTTTTAGCATGAGCAAAACATTTTGTATAGTAGCAAAAAGACATATAATTGTAAATTGTTTTAGGAGCACTCCATATTTTCAGCTTCGGGAAGGGAAACAGTAAGGAGGGAAAAAGTCTCAAAAATACCCTCATCTATTTGCATGAGGTCTTCTACTTCCTTTTGAATCATAATTGTTGCATTAGTATCATGAATTGATATTCTCTTTGGGGCAAGAACGGTGGTGCAATAAGAGCAACATAAGGGAAGACACTGGACCAGGACACAGCAAGAAATCAAAATCACAATGAAATAAATCACCTTTTCAAGGATCCAACCCCATCCACTAAAAAGTGACCAACTCCAATTACCACTCTCCATTCCTTTAACATATTCTAGGATGTCTAAAATGTGCTGGGCAATGTTCTTTTCCATATTAGTGATCCCGACTACACACCGGTCTCCTACTACAGCGCACACACCACCGCACTTAGCTAATATTAAATCAACAGCATATCTAGTTTGCTCAGAATATATCTGCATACTTTCAAATTGGGTGGTGATGTCACGCAAAGCCACTACTGTGGAGTTAGACAGTATGTGCAACTTACATCCAAAATATTCTCTAGCTTTTTCACCCCTGGCCATTGCAGTACCACCAAAGGTAATAATGGAGGAAAGAATATATCCAAAGGTGATACCATGACTATAATTATTGACTCCGGAAAAAAAATATATATATTGACTCCCAAATCTGTCACTCCATCACAGAACTCTGCAGTCAACGTTCTTTTTACTCATCTTACACTTGGCTTACTGTACTTACAAGGCACACCTAGAGAGAGCACCATCCCTACAGCAACATCATCTGTACCGTTATATACATTTGAATAAGTACCATTAGACAGAAAATAAAATCCTGGGTGTGCATAAAGTGGACCTTGATAATCTACAGGAGCATATCTGGTGTTCATTCCAAAAGTACTCGGGTCCTGCTTTTTCACTAAAGACATCGTATTTTTGAACAATATTATTCCAGAACAATTGACATACAAAAATGCTTCAGTACTATTTACTATCGGACAACATGCAGGATAATGACCAGCTTTCAGGGTAATCGTTTAATCTTGGTAATACCAGCCCACTAAGGTAATGCTCTGCTCTTCAACTCAAAATGGGGGGACACTGTTCCATAGGTGGGGGTGCCAGGGGTCACCCACTCTACCCAATAAAAAAGAGAAAGAGAAAGAAAAAGACAAGAGATAGTCCTAGGTCTAGAACTCACTGGTCCGAGGCAAGAACAAGTCTTGTCTCTTGTTGCTCTCACACCCCCCGAAGGATGTCATGATTCATCATCGGGCATTTGCTCCTCGTTGGGCCAGTGCTGCAATGCCCTACGGGTCCCCCGAAGGGTCACTTTAGCGGAGATCTTTTGAGAACTGCCGTCAGATGGGTGCGGGTGTGTGGGGTGAGTCCTATGAGTAGGGTGAGAGAGTGTGTGTGAGTTAAAACTGGCTAAGGGTTACCGAAAGGGGATATTTATTGTGGCGGTACCCTTGTCAGGATAAAAAACCCGAAGGTGGTGTGTTACTCCAGTAGGCGTAATGTGCCCAGGTAACTAAAAGGTCGACAGGTTTCACGCCTGGTTGGCCACAATGATCTGTGGCGCTTCATCAGGACCAAAAAACAAGTTGTGGTGTAAAAGTGCTAGTGAGTAAAAGGGATAAAACAACCCTCTGTGAGTTCCGGGCGGGACACAACTGTGTACCCTACAGTTAGGCTACAACTAAATAGTTGATCCGCTCCTGATGTGACCTAGGAGAGAAATGAGACAGCAAGAGAAGAGACAAACATCAAACATACATCAGAGGCGTCATTTTATGCCTCCTAAAGTACATAAAAACACGCACATAGCGCATGAGACAAGAGACTGACTGAGTGAAGATACCATGGGGCTGGTTCTCGCTGTGGTGGCTATCGAGGTGTGCGCAACAGGCCGACTGCAGGTCACACCAGATGGCTGGCGATCACGTGTGCGGCACTGCCGGTCACCCAAGAGGCAACCCTTGGTGAGAAAGAGCCATGAAGTGAAAGTCCGACACGAGGGGTCGAATGCGTGCAATGTATGCACTGGACCAGAGGTGTTGGGTGTGCACAAAAACGTGATAATATCACTGTTGCGTTGCTGTTAAGTGGAATTCGCGTCGTGAAGACACAGCCCGTTTATTGGGGCCAGCACGCGCAAGTCTAGCAAAGAACCTGCGGTGCTGCATATGCAAAGATACATGAATGAAACAATGCTGCGCTGCCGGTAGAGGCGAGGTGGGCAGAGTCCTTACCTAAAGTCAAATGGAGAATTGCTCCATGGGCTAGGGGCGTAGGTAGCCTGCACCTTTACGGGCTAAGAGAAGAGAAAGTGAAGCATAGAATAAGAGAGGTGCAATTTAACACAAACTATAGTCAAGGAGCGACTTACTGTGCGGGCTTCGAGACATGAGTCTCCTGAATATACTCACGGTTTCGCTAGAGTGCTGGCTCTCAGCACCTACCCGTCCATACACCTGCCCGAATGTTATCTGGCCGCAGTTGAAGCAGCCCAGATATAGTGGCACTACTGGCGTTGAGGGCGGCCCCTACTTCCGGGATGCTTCGTCATGTTGCGTTGATGCGCACATGTACAGAGGAGTAGTATTAGGGTCCTGGGACATAGCGCATGCGCGAGAGGGGAGATACTGCTAAAATTGACCTGCGCATTGCGGGCATGGTAAGAAGGAGGTGCAGCTGTAGTGGTTGCCATGGGGAAAATACAAGCCTGCTCTGAAACTAGCGCAAACCAGCGTGTGAATAAGAGAGGCAGAAAGGAAAAGTGGAAATCCACAGTGGTAGTCCACTCTAAGCCAAATGCCAAATAGTGTTACAAGATACACTAATGGTATGAAACTACGGCTATGTCAGTCACATATGTGAGAATGTAGTGTGATATAGAATTATAGGGGGTAGAGAAAGAGGAGGGCGAAGGTGGCCCACTGCGTGGTGTACAATGAAGGGCAGTCCTCACTAATACCAACACTATAGCCAAAGGGAGAGAATCAACCTAAGGTTAAAGTGTGGAGGGTGGGTATGTAGAGTTCAACCCTCAGAGTGATGGTGGAGGCAGAAAAATGAGAGGAATAAAGCCATCAGGAAACATCTAACCCACTACTTAGGGGTGGTGACCAAGGTCAGTAGAGAATGTTATAATTCAACCCAGGGTATCTCATCATTGAGGCTCCGTATGTGGGTGCGAAGGCGGAGGATCCAACGTTGCTCACGTCGTAGGAGTGAGGTGTTACTCCATGCCTGATTGGCCTCCAGGATGGTCCACTGTATCTCCTCACAGGAGTGTCCTTTTTCGATATAGTGGTTGGTCATCTTGGTTGCCGTCCAGCCGCGTCTGATGGTGCTCTTGTGCTCGCTGATCCTGATCTTCACGGGTCGAGTGGTCATCCCAACGTATCTCAGTGGACATGGGCAAGTGATCATATACACACAGTTCTTGGTGTTACAATTAGTGTGTGTGCGTTGTTCCCATGACAAATCCTCCAACTGGAGAGTTTTGGAGTGTCTAGTGGATGAGCAGGCGCTGCAAGACCCACACGGGTAATGTCCTGATACAGGGGGCAGGTTCCACAGTGTTGTATCCTGGGATTTCTTCTTGGGCCGTGGCCGTGTATTAACCAGTTGGTCTTGTAGGTTTGTAGTGCGTTTGAAGGCAAAACGAGGCTGCTCGATGTTGAGTGAGCCAGTATTGAGGATCTTCCAGTTGTGTTTGATAATGTTCTTTATCTTGTTAGACAGCGGGGTGAAGGTCGTAACGCAGGTGATGACATTACTCGTCTGAGGCTCCCTAGTTTCGAGTAATCCCTGACGGTTGTTGTTTCGGGCGCGTTTCCTGGTCTTCCGGATGACATCTCCAGGGTAATCCCTCTCCTGTAGGTTCTTGGCGAGCGAGTCAGCTTGGGCGTCAAACTCGTGAATGTTACTGCAGTTGCGCCGTATCCTGAGGAACTGGCCATAAGGTAGGTTCTCCCTGAGTGCCTTAGGGTGGTGACTCTTGAAGCTGAGGAGGCTGTTGAAATCAGTAGCCTTCCTGAATGTCTTCGTATGTAGTTGTCCATCCTCCAGTGTGATCAGTAGGTCCAGGAAGGGAATGGCCTTGTTGGATGATGTCTTGGTAAAGCGTAGATGGGGATTCAAGTTGTTAATCCACTCGTGGAACTCGACGCAGGTTTCTTCCGTACCTCTCCAAAGGATGAGGACGTCGTCGATGTATCTCTTCCAAGTGATGAGGTTCTCCTGGAACGGGTTAGTGTCCGTAAAGATGTGGGTGGCTTCAAAATGTGACATGTACAGCCCCGCCAGACTAGGCGCAAAGGTACTACCCATAGAGGTGCCTTGAACTTGATGGTAGGTAGTGGTCCTATACATGAAAAAGTTATTTTTGAATGCGATGGTAATGACATCCAAAATGAAGTCAGCCGGCGTGTTGGTGGGGGGAGGTCCGCTTCCCATAGTAGATTGCCCACTACCTCGATGGTGGCATCCTGGGGAATGTTGGTATATAATGCCTCTACATCGAGTGTGAGGAGGAGGTTAATTTCTTCAATGCTGTCGTCATTGATCTCTTGAATCAGATTGAGAATGTCCTGTGTGTCCTTGAGGTAAGCAGGTGTAGCCTGGACCAGGGGGCGTAAAAAGAAATCGCTGAACTGACTGAGGGGTTCGAGCAGGGAGCCAATACCCGAGACGATCGGGCATCCAGGAGGAGGGACAATGCCCTTGTGAATCTTGGGAAGAAGGTAGAAATATGGCATCCTAGGATTTGTGTTGACCAGGAATGCCGCTTCTTGAGGGGAGATCCACCCCTCTGTGGCTGCCTCATTCGCCATGATCCTGATTTGAGTGAGGAGACGTTCCGTCGGGTCAGTGTGCAGCTTCTCATTGTATTGGGCATTGCTCAGTTGTCGTGAGCATTCTTTTTCATAATCGTCGATATCGAGGATCACCATGGCTCCCCCTTTGTCCGCGGGTTTAATGATGATATTCTCATCGTCTTTGAGAGAGGTGATGGCTTGACAGAGTTTGTTGTGCATGTTGTTGTATGTGGGTTTACTCTTGAGTGGATTGGCCTGTTTGTCCCCTCTTCTTCTTCCTCTGCCTCTGCCCCTGCCTCTGTTCTGAAAAGGAGGAGGAGGATGATGGAAGATAGGTTGTTGGAAACCTTGTTGTGGACCAGGATAGGCTGGCTCCCACATTGGTCCCTGAGGGGGATATGGTTGGTTGAGGTACCCATACATAGCTGGTATTGGAAGTGGTGGGAGAAGTCCTTGCTTGTTAGAATTCCTACCCCAACTGATGTTACTTGAGTTGCTGTTGGATGAACGGTTTGAACAAACAGGTCCAGTGGCAGGACGTGGAGAACCAAAGAACAACAAGGAGCATGACACATCCAAAAACCTAATTGTCAATCTTTCCAAAAGGCAACTCACTACTGATGAGGTCACTGTTCTTGAGATGGGCTCAGGTTTTGTACCAACCCCCAAGGAGGACAACTTTCGCATGAACAAGGAACTACACCTACTGTTCCGGAAAATAAGATTGAAATCCTTCTTTAATGAGAATTCTACACCTGAGCGAGGAGACTCTGGGCTCAGACCTCCTTCCAAATTCACCCCTACAGCAGGCATGGTACCCAGCGAGGTCCTCACATTTGAAAAGTCGGTATTGAAGGAGGCCAATCAACTCAAGAGTAAACCCACATACAACAACATGCCCAACAAACTCCGTCAAGCCATCACCTCTCTCAAAGACGATGAGAATATCATCATTAAACCTGTGGACAAAGGGGGAGCCACGATGATCCTTGATATCGACGATTATGAAAAAGAATGCTCAAGACAACTGAGCAACGCCCAATACTGTGAGAAGCTGGACACTGACCTGATGGAACGTCTCCTCACTCAAATCAGGATCATGGCGAATGAGGCAGCCACAGAGGGGTGGATCTCCCCTCAAGAAGCGGCATTCCTGGTCAACACAAATCCTAGGATGCCATGTTTCTACCTTCTTCCCAAGATTCATAAGGGCATTGTCCCTCCTCCTGGACGCCCGATCGTCTCGGGTATTGGCTCCCTGCTCGAACGCCTCAGCCAGTTCAGCGATTTCTTTTTACGCCCCCTGGTCCAGGCTACACCTGCTTACCTCAAGGACACACGGGACGTTCTCAATCTGATTCAAGAGATCAATGATGACAACATTGAAGAAATCAACCTCCTCCTCACACTCGATGTAGAGGCATTATATACCAACATTCCCCAGGATGCCACCATCGAAGTAGTGGGCAATCTACTATGGGAAGCGGACCTCCCCACCAACACGCCGGCTGACATCATTTTGGATGTCATTACCATCGCACTCAAAAATAACTTTTTCATGTACAGGACCACTACCTACCATCAAGTTCAAGGCACCTCTATGGGTAGTACCTTTGCGCCTAGTCTGGCGGGACTGTACATGTCACATTTTGAAGCCACCCACATCTTTACGGACACTAACCCGTTCCAGGAGAACCTCATCACTTGGAAGAGATACATTGACGATGTCCTCATCCTTTGGAGAGGTACAGAAGAAACCTGCGTCGAGTTCCACGAGTGGATCAACAACTTGAATCCCCATCTACTCTTTACCAAGACATGATCCAACAAGGCCATTCCCTTCCTGGACCTACAGATCACACTGGAGGATGGACAACTACATACAAAGACATTCAGGAAGGCTACTGATTGCAACAGCCTCCTCAGCTTCAAGAGTCACCACCCTAAGGCACTCAGGGAGAACCTACCTTATGGCCAGTTCCTCAGGATAAGGTGCAACTGCAGTAACATCCACGGGTTTGATGCCCAAGCTCACTCGCTCACCAGGAACCTACAGGAGAGGGATTACCCTGGAGACGTCATCCAGAAGGCCAGGAAACGCGCCCGAAACAACAACCGTCAGGGATTACTCGAAACTAGGGAGCCTCAGACGAGTAATGTCATCACCTGCGTTACGACCTTCACCCCGCTGTCTAACAAGATAAAGAACATTATCAAACACAACTGGAAGATCCTCAACACTGGCTCACTCAACATCGAGCAGCCTTGTTTTGCCTTCAAACGCACTACGAACCTACGAGACCAACTGGTTAATACACGGCCACGGCCCAAGAAGAAATCCCAGGATACAACACTGTGGAACCTGCCCCCTGTATCAGGACATTACCCGTGTGGGTCTTGCAGCGCCTGCTCATCCACTAGACACTCCAAAACTCTCCAGTTGGAGGATTTGTCATGGGAACAACGCACACACACTAATTGTAACACCAAGAACTGTGTGTATATGATCACTTGCCCATGTCCACTGAGATACGTTGGGATGACCACTCGACCCGTGAAGATCAGGATCAGCGAGCACAAGAGCACCATCAGACGCGGCCGGACGGCAACCAAGATGAACAACCACTTTATCGAAAAAGGACACTCATGTGAGGAGATACAGTGGACCATCCTGGAGGCCAATCAGGCATGGAGTAACACCTCACTCCTACGACGTGAGCAACGTTGGGTCCACTGCCTTCGCACCCACATACGGGGCCTCAACGATGAGTTACCCTGGGTTGAATTATAACATTCTCTACTGACCTTGGTCACCACCCCTAAGTAGGGGGTTAGATGTTTCCTGATGGCCTCATTCCTCTCATTTTTCTGCCTCCACCATCACTCTGAGGGTTGGACTCTACATACCCACCCACCCTCCACACCTTAGGCTGATTCTCTCCCTTTGGCTATAGTGTTGGTATTAGTGAGGACTGCCCTTCATTGTACACCACACAATGGGCCACCTTCGCCCTCCTCTCTCTCTACCCCCTATAATTCTGTATCATGCTACATTGTCACATACTTGACTGACATAGCCGTAGTTTTATACCATTAGTGTATCTTGTAACACTATTTGACATTTGGCTTAGAGTGGACTACCACTGTGGATTTCCACTTTTCCTTTCTGCCTCTCTTATTCACATGCTGGTTTGCGCTAGTTTCAGAGCAGGCTTGTCTTTTCCCCATGGCAACCACTACAGCTGCACCTCCTTCTTACCGTGCCCGCAATGCGCAGGTCAATTTTTGCAGTATCTCCCCTCTCACGCATGCGCTATGTCCCAGGACTCCAATACTACTCCTCTGTACATGCGTGCATCAACGCAACATGATGAAGCATTCCGGAAGTAGGGGCCGCCCTCAACGCCAGTAGTGCCACTATATCTGGGCTGCCTCCACCGCGGCCAGATAACATTCGGGCAGGTGTATGGACGGGTAGGTGATGAGAGCAAGCACTCTAGCGAAACCGTGAGTATATTCAGGAGACTCATGTCTCGAAGCCCGCACAGTAAGTCGCTCCTGGATTATCGTTTGTGTTAAATTGCACCTCTCTTATTCTATGCTTCACTTTCTCTTCCCTTAGCCCGTAAAGGTGCGGGCTAGCTACGCCCCTAGCCCATGGTGCAATTCTCCATTTGACTTTAGGTAAGGACTCTCCCCGCCTCGCCTCTACCGGCAACGCGGCATTGTTTCATTCATATATCTTTGCATATGCAGCATCGCAGGTTCTTTGCTAGACTTGCGCGTGCTGGCCCCAATAAACGGGCTGTGTCTTCATGACGCGAATTCCACTTAACAGCAACGCAACAGTGATATTATCACATTTTTGTGCACACCCAACACCTCTGGTCCAGTGCATACATTGCACGCATTCGACCCCTCGTGTCGGACTTTTACTTCACGTCTCTTTCTCACCAAGGGTTGCTTCTTGAGTGACCGGCAGTGCCGCACACGTGATCACCAGCTATCTGGCGTGACCCGCAGTCAGCCTGTTGCGCACACCTCGATAGCCACCACAGCGAGAACCAGCCCCATGGTATCTTCACTCAGTCAGTCTCTTGTCTCATGCGCTATGTGCGCATTTTGATGTACTTTAGGAGGCATAAAATGACGCCTCTGATGTATGTTTGATGTTTGTCCCTTCTCTTGCTGTCTCATTTCTCTCCTAGGTCACATCAGGAGCGGATCAACTATTTAGTTGTAGCCTAACTGTAGGGTACACAGTTGTGGCCCGCCCTGACCTCACAGAGGGTCGTTTTATCTCTTTTACTCACTAGCACTTTTACACCACGACTTTTTTTTTTGGTCCTGATGAAGCGCCACGGATCATTGTGACCAACCAGGCGTGAAACATGTCAACCTTTTAGTTACCTGGGCACATTATGCCTACTGGAGTAACTCACCACCTTCGGGTTTTTTATCCTGACAAGGGTACCGCCACAATAAATATCCCCTTTTGGTAACCCTTAGTCAGTTTTAACTCACACACACTCTCTCACCCTCCTCATAGGACTCACCCCACACACCCGCACCCATCTGACGGCAGTTCTCAAAAGATCTCCGCTAATGTGACCCTTCGGGGGACCAATAGGGCATTGCAGCGCCGGCCCGACGAGGAGCAAACGCCCGATGATGAAGCATGACATCCTTCGGGGTGTGTGAGGGCAACAAGAGACAAGACTTGTTCTTGCCTCGGACCAGTGGGTTCTAGACCTAGGACTATCTCTTGTCTTTTTCTTTCTCTTTCTCTTTTTCCTTTGGTTGAGTGGGTGACCCCTGGCACCCCCACCTACGGAACAGTGTTCCCCCATTTTGAGTTGATGACTAGATTCAGGAGCACAGACACTGGACCATAATCAGCTCCTGGTCCCCCCCCTTCCTTTTTGTTGATACACTGTTCTGCTCTCTCATATACAGATTATCACAATACGTATTATTGTCAAAACCCGGATATCCCTTTCCTCGTTGCTTCCTGTAATATAAACAAGGGCCAGCATACCCCATTCCAAACTCACCCCATACCTCTACGAATTGGGCTGGGCGGGTATACGCATAGTTAACAAGTCACAATGGGTAAGCAGTCCATAAACTTGTAACAGATTCAGTGGGATAACAAGCTGTACCCTCTCCAAAAAATCTTTTATGTGTGTCTAGGAATACATTACTCGGGACTGTCCTTTTTGTGCATATTTGAGAAACAACCTTATGTTTGGTACATGACGGTGCATCCTGATCACATTCCAAAACCCAGGACACCCCACCCAGAATCAATAGCAGTAAAATCACAAGAATAGCACATAATATCTTTTTCTTGGTAGACCAGAATATGCGTGTATGAACAAGGGGAATCACTGGCTGCTCTTCATCAGCAACCATTCTGCCAAAGGGATGCATAGCAAATGATAAAACAAGGTGGCAAAATGCCAGTGAGGAGAATATACAAGTTCCCAGTGTCCGTCAGAGCCTCATTGGTACAGGCTCCTATTGTCCATCAAAACGTTGGCACTCTTGAGCACCGGTGGTGGAGCTCGCTCTGTCCTAAGCTCGAGTTCCCACATCGACCAGTATAATGTACCCCCAAAGGGGATACTTTCGATCTATCCTGTCCAATGTTCAAACAGTGCACAAATCTCACATCACCCTAAACTAACTCCGTTGGTACTATAGCAAAGTACACCCTAACTTACACAATCCATCCCTAACTAATCTGACTTCTCCTTTGGTGCATCATTCCTCAGCCGAGGTCGCAGATTGTACTTAGTGACTCCAGGAACAGAGGGATCAATGAAAAGGGGCTCCTGGATAGCCCGCATTTCCGGAGGTACTGCTGCATTCAGCACCTCATCATTTTCCTTATCCGTTTTGGTCCAGGTCAGTTGGCGTCACTGAAGGGGACAAAATGAGGCACCGTCTCACACTCGGAGTCCCCTAATCCATCCCTCACCCACTGATCGTAGGGCAAGGGTAGAGGTATCCTGCGAAAGTGAGTCGTGTGCACTCAGTTCTTTCAGCCAGCGACCTTGACAGCTGTGCGTGTGGCCAGGAGGACCTGCTCCGTCCCCTTCCACCGCGGCTCCAAACTTTTCTTCCACTGGAAGTTTCGTACCAACACAAAATCGCCAGGCTGAATATCGTTTCCGGGCCCCTCTGGTGTAGCTGGCAGGGCTTACCGGACATGTTGGTGAATAGAAGGCAAACTTTCAGTTAATTGAGCAATATAGTCAACCAGCAATGGATACTCAATATCTGAAAACCGCCGAGGTCGCGGGATGCCCACAGACATTCTCCAGGCATCCGAACACAACCTCATACGGTGACAATCTTGTCCTAGAATGTGCTGTTGTTCTTGTCGACAAAAGAGCTAATGGTAAAGCATCTAGCCACTGTAAACCTGTTGTCTCTAGTATTTTCGCCAATTTTAATTTGAGAGTACCATTGTACTTCTCAACCAAACCTGCTGAGTGTGGGTGTTTGGCAGCATGGAACTTCTGCTTGGTGCTCAAACCATCACAAATCAATTGAATCACATTAGCATTAAAATGACTTCCGTTATCACTCCAAATCAAATGGGGCAAGCCGAAAAGAGGAAAGAACTCCTTCAGGAGCACCTTTGCAATCGTAATGGCCGACATACATAACAGCTTCGACGCACAGACCACGCACCCTACCGCCGAACCAACGCCCGCCACCACCACCCTCTGCAACTGGACCCCGATCAGCACCGAAGACACCACCCGCACGATGAACTCCATCCACTCCGGATCACCAACCGACCCCTGCCCACACCACGTCTTCAACAAAGCCGACGCCACCATCGCACCCCATCTCCGGGACATCATCAACTCCTCCTTCCACACCGCCACCTTCCCGGAGAGCTGGAAGCACGCCGAGCTTACCGCCCTCCTGAAGAAACCAACGGCGGACCCCACCGACCTCAAGAACTACCGTCCCATCTCGCTCCTTCCGTTTCCGGCCAAAGTCATCGAGAAGACCGTCAACAGACAGCTTGCCGCCTTCCTCGAGACGAATGGATCCCTCGACCCCTCGCAGTCCGGGTTTCGGGCCAACCACAGCACCGAGACCGCCCTTATCGCAGCCACCGACGACATCAGAACCCTAACCGACAACGGGGAAACAGCAGCCCTCATCCTCTTGGACCTCTCCGCGGCGTTCGACACCGTCTGCCACCGCACCCTAGTGAAGCGCCTCAGCAACATCGGAATCCGAGAGAAAGCACTGGAATGGATCATCTCGTTCCTCGCCGGAAGAACCCAGAGAGTCCGCCTCCCCCGTTCAGATCCGAGGCCACCGAAGTCATCTGCGGCGTTCCACAAGGATCTTCACTCAGTCCAACCCTCTTCAACGTCTACATGAGCCCCCTCGCAGCCATCGCACGCCAACACAACCTCAACATCATCTCCTACGCCGACGACACCCAGCTGATCCTCTCCCTCACCAACGACCCCACCACCGCCAGAGCCAACCTACACGACGGGATGAGAGACGTCGCCGACTGGATGAGGAACAGCCACCTTAAACTGAACTCAGACAAGACGGAAGTCCTCATCCTGGGCTCATCACCCTCCGCCTGGGACGACTCTTGGTGGCCCCCGGCCCTGGGCACCGCGCCCAAACCAACGGACCACGCACGCAACCTGGGCTTCATCCTGGACTCCTCCCTGTCAATGACCAGACAAGTCAACGCCGTCTCATCTTCGTGCTTCAACACCCTGCGCATGCTCCGCAAGATCTTCAGATGGATCCCCACTGAAACCAGGAAGACCGTCACCCAGGCACTCGTCACCAGCCGACTGGACTATGGGAACACCCTCTACGCCGGAACCACAGCCAAACTTCAAAAAGACTCCAGCGCATCCAGAACGCCTCCGCACGACTCATCCTGGACATCCCCCGACACAGCCACATCACCGGACACCTGAAAGACCTGCACTGGCTCCCCGTCAGCAAGAGAATCACGTTCAGACTCCTCACCCACGCACACAAGGCCCTCCACGACCTGGGCCCCAAGTACCTCAACGACCGCATGACCTTCTACACGCCCACCCGCCAGCTACGATCAACCAGCCACGCCCTCGCCACCGTACCACGCATCCGCAGAGCCACCGCCGGAGGAAGATCCTTCTCCTACCTGGCAGCCAAGACCTGGAACTCCTCCCCACTCACCTTCGGCGAACCCAGGACCATCTCTCCTTCAGGAAGCAGCTCAAGACCTGGCTGTTCGAGCAGTAACTTACCCCCTCCCCCAGCGCCTTGAGACCCTCCCGGGTGAGTAGCGCGCTCTATAAATGCCGTGATTGATTGATTGATTGATTGTATTGTCTTTAGTGGGATAAGCCTCAACCCATTTACTGAATGTACAAACAACCACCAAAACATACTTCAAATTAGTGCACCTATCCAATTCTATATAATCCATCTGAAAGACCTCAAAAGGAAAAGTGGGTGGTGCAAAATTACCGGGTGGTATAGGGGTACCTTTTCCAGGATTGTGCATCATGCACACCATGCAGTACTTCACTAAATGTGCAGCTGTTTTCGAAATGTTATCATTCTGCCATACAGGGTCTAACAACTTGCAAATACCCTTAGCACTAATAAGGGCTGGGACATGGGCCATCGTAACTACAGGAAGAACATTTGCATCTGGCAACATCCATCTCTGCTTTCCTGACTTATCAATCCAACATCCCTCTTCGTTCAATTGTGCTGTACTTTCTTGCCACATTGCTAATTCCTCTATCGTGGCCTCACTTTGTATCTCTTTCACATTCTCGACTGTATCCTCAAACATGGTAACTTCAGGGACCCACCTAGCGGGACCTGCTACGAACATTTTTTTCATTTTAGTCCGGGCTGTTTCCTTAGCTGTCTGATCTGCAAAAGCATTTCTCCTACCTACATCATCAGTAACTTTCCGGTGGGCACTCCACTTTACTATAGCCAATTTCTTAGGGAGTGTCAAAGCAGACAAAAGCCTCAATATAAGGTGCCCATGCTGAATTTTGGTGCCATGCGAAGTAAGAAACCTTCTCTCAGCCCAGAGTTGCCCAAAGTTATGTGCGACTCCAAAAGCTTACTGGCTGTCAGTATAAATATTGACAACCAGTCCCTCACTCAATTCGCAAGCTCGTATTAAGGCAACAAGCTCAGCAGCTTGGGCCGATTGATAGGGAACTTGTGATGTCTCAACTACCATACGCAGCGTGGTAATAGCATATGCAGCAGTTGTAGTGCCATCTGGTAATTTAAAACAAGAGCCATCGACATATAGTTCCCCTTGTGGATCAGATAAGTGAACATCAGTCAAGTCTACCCGTCCTTTTGTCTCTTCTTCCGTCCGGAAGATACAGTCATGTTTATCAATCTCATCATTCTCAGAAGGGAGGGGCAGTAACGTGGCTGGATTCAGAGTGGCATATCTTTTAATCGTGATCTGTTTAGCGAACAATGTTAATTCATAGCCAGTCAGAGGTGCACTGGTGAGGTGCTGTATCTTAGTCTTATTCAAAAGTGTAATCCACAGCATGGGGTACCATGACTGTGAGATCAGTATCAAGTACGTGTCCAGCCGATTGTCTTATCGAGACGGCAACAGCCGCGACCGCTCTTAGACAGCTCGGGAGGGCTCGTGCGACAGGGTCAAGAACAGCAGAGAAATAAGCACACAGCCGTTGCTTATCTCCAAATTTTTGCGTTAAAACAGAAAGCGCACAACCAGCCATCTCATGGATGAACAACACAAACGGTTTGTTATAATCAAAGTGCAGTGAACAAAGTGCAGCTTTCAATTGCTCAAAAGACTGCTGACATTCAGGCGTCCAAGGCAGGGGCTCATGCACGTCTTTAGTTGTTAGTGCAAGCAAGGGTTTGATTAGTAAGGAGTAATTAGGTATCCACTGCTGACAGTAGGAAGTGATACCTATGAAAGCACGCACATCTTTCTGAGTATGTGGGATGGGTATTTTAACAATGATACTGATGCGCTCAGGGGTCAATCTCCTACCCTCCTTCAACAGTAGGTGGCCTCCTGTCGACAATATTGAAATTTAGGAAGAGACACCTTATGTCCATGTTGGGCCAAATGCAACAACAATTTAATTGTACTATCTCTACAACCCTGTTCTGTGTCAGAAGCGATAAGAAGATCATCAACATACTGCACCAATACATTACCTGCAGGAAGAGAAAGGGAATCCAATTGACTCTTTAGAGCCTGACTATAAATACTTGGACTCTCAGTATAGCCCTGAGGTGCTCGACAGAACCTAAAGCTTCTGCCAGCTAGTGTAAACCCAAACAAGCACCTGCTATCTTGATGAATAGGAATACTAAAGAATGCATTTTTCAAGTCGATGACAGAGAAGAATTTAGCAGTAGAAGGAATCATTGTCAAAAGAGTAGTGATGTCAGGGACCACTGGAAATTGGGGAACCACTATTTTATTAACTTCGCGCAAATCAATCACAAAACGGTAAACATCTTCATGTTCATCAAGGGAACCTGAGGGTGTCCGTTTAAGAATTGGAAGGATAGGGCTATTACAAACATTAGCAGTCGTCTCTTCTATCACTCCCTTCTTAATCAAATCCTGAACAATTTGCAATAGGGCTCGCTCTCCTGCCTGTGGTATTGTATACTGAGGTATACGGGGTAAAATAGCACCATCCTTAACCTGTATCGAGACTGGAGGTATCTGCAGTAGTCCCACGTCTGTATCACCTGTCGCCCACAAAGTGGGTGGCACATCAGCAAACTCAACAGGAAGAGAGGCATCTTTGGATGAACACTGTTTAGCACATACTACATCTGGTCCCATTGTCATATAAACACCTGCCGGGGAACAATAAATAGTAGCATGCAGTTTCTTCAACAAATCCAGACCCATCAAATTTTCACCACAATTGGATGTCAGCAAGAATGGCAAATCCACAGTGAAAGTACCAATGGTTAATGCAAGGGGTCTTGAAATGGGGCTCACAACCGGTATACCAGAAGAACCTACCGAAACATTATTATGGCCAGACAGAGCCGACTCAGGGACCATATTTCGAGAAACAGAACTTTTTGTCGCACCTGTGTCCACCAAAAACTCCTTAGTCGAACCTTGCAGTTCCGCTGTTACAGAAGGACCACACTGGTCTACAGGTATCGGAATTGGTCCCCCACTCTGTCCCTGGCTGTCCTAGCTGTAAGACATTCCTGTCACTTCCTCCACATCATAATCATCATGATAGTACTGTCCTTTACGAGGGTCATCAAAGTAATTATTTTCAGAACGACCCTGTGAGGCTACAGCATTCTGAGCCCTATCTGCCCAACCAGCTCCACGACCCCGTCCACGAGAACCTCGTCCTCTCGTGACCGCTACCTTCTGAAAAAGCACAGGACACTGACTACACCAATGTCCCTCCTCTTTACAGTACGCACACTGATTCGGACCCAAAGGTGTAGTGGTTGGCTGTCTACTAGTGCGTGGAAGCTGTCGGGCAGCACCACCACGTCCTCTCCCATTCCCTCTAAAAGCCTGCTGTAACAGCACCTTTGTCTTCAAATCCTTATGCCTCTTCTCTGTCCTCACCTTTTCCTCATTATCCCTATGCTCATAGTACTGTGCCATATTCAAAATAACAGAGAGGGAAGAGGTGGACCAAGTACTTTCAGAAGCCTGCAATCGAGTCGCAATTTCAGAAAGCAAATCAGAAACAGATCTATTAACAAACAACCGAACACCTCCCTCAAAAGACAAATCCTGCCCACTGTAATCCAAAAACATACCTTCAAATTGGGTGAAGATCACAGACACACTCTCATCTTTCTTTTGTCGACAAGCCGACAATTTATCCCAGTCTACTTTTCTCGGCGGAATAAGAGAATGCATATGCGTAATAATGTGGCCTGGCATTTCCGCTCGGGGCTTATCACCTGGTTTTCTTTCCTGGTCCCATACTTTAATTTGATCCCAAGTACCCCCCAACTCAGGAACATGGTCTTGGGTATGGACCTGTCTCCAAATATCAACCGGAACAAGAAGACCAAAAAACATTTCAATATCAGCAAGAGTCATTACAGTGAAAGAGGCAGCTTCAGTCAATTCTTTATAATATGCAGTAGGATTTTTCCTAGGGTCAGGCAAATGAGTCTTAAGAGATAAGACTTCACTTCTTTTCCACGGAGTATAAACCCATTGTTCTTGGAACCTAGCCGCCACTCCCGCTCGAGTAACTTTACCACGTTGGTCCTTTAACTCCGCTATCTCAGGGTGATATATGGAATTAACCTCTCTCATCGGAAACTGGGACACCGACCTGGGACTTTTCTCATGCAGTCTTCCCCTATAAGCTATTATTGTCGTAACATTAGCAAAGACTTGTTCTTGCTCCAGTTCACTAATATACACTCGATCTCTAATGTCATATAAAATTTGAGGTGCTTCCGCTTCAAAGTACTGTTGCCAAAGACCAATCAAAGTAGCGGACATGTGTTTGAGGGCATGCTGCTGTATAATGCGCTCAAAGTCTCTCATAGTCGCCCAGACATCTTCTACACTATAAATAGGATTACGGGCCCACTGTGCAGCCTGATTGGCTATTACCTGTTTCTCTTCATCTACCACATCAGATCGCACTAACGGTCCCATGCGCTCCTTACATTTCGTCCAATCCCTATCCTCAAACCCACGTACAGGTGTCCCAGTACTTACTAATGTCGGAGGATGAAAAACCACAGTGGGAGAACCAACAGAAGTAACAGGCACTATCGTCGCTGAAGGTTGTGTCACGGGAAAGAGCTGGCGAAAGGGACGCTGAGACAATAGGTATGGCAGGAGTGCTAACAGTCACAGGGGCCACAGACGGCAAAGAAACAGAAGAAAGAGGAGGAGGAGGAGCCGAAGCCACAGCCGTTGACATAACAGCGGTAGACACAGGGACAGAGACAGTGGCCGCAACTGTAACGGGCGGCTGTGAGGGCACTGGAACAGTGGGATATATTCTTTGCGGGGCATATGGAGGCGGGGGTCGGGTATCCAACAATTCTTCCACAAAAGTGTCATCTTCTTCCTGAGCCACAAACGATTTATCAATTTGTAATTGAAACCTTCTATCTTCACACTCAACACCCTTTTCCTGTTTTTCCCTGTCATATGCTACAGCTTTCTGAGTCAATGTCTGCATTTTCCCTTTCCGGACCTCTTTTTCTGCCTTCAGTCGCCTCTGTCTAGCTGCTTTCTGCCATGTTCTGAGGGAATCAAACATAGACTGTCTACCTCGTCTCTTAAACAACTGTTCTTGTAAATACTCAATCTTTTGTTCATCAAAAGTGCCCGTCAACGGCCACTGCAACTCGGCATTGTCCCTCGTATACTTGTGCCACAATGTGCTAAACATAATAGGGCCAAGACCATGCTTCACACAAATTCGGAGTGCCTTCTGGAGGCGCCGGCTGAGCTTATTCCAATCGAGCATCTGCAGAACAACAGCGACAACACAAAGAAAACAATTTACTGACACCAGGCATTCTCAAAAGAAAACAAGTTCACTATTTATGCCTGGCCAAGCAATTGCAAATGCTTTTATCTAAAAGACGGCCCTTGGACCGTACCAAATACAAACCAAAATGGTACCATATCCACCAAGAACCAAAACAAACTAACCTGATATATGCAGGTCAAAACAAATTAATTCTCCACTGCCGACTCTTCAGACCAAACGGTCAGATCCAAGGGTTTCGCCATTCAGGACTCCAGTCGGGATGACCACTGGGCGAGGCACCATCCGGCAGGACAGAAGGGGCAGCTGCGAGCAATCAATGCTCTTCATACAGGGATCCCTGATCCATCAGTCCAACCCGACAATAGCCTCGACCTCCCCCCGTACGCGGAAGGGGATGGGTCACTCACATGAATGAGTCCCTGTTTGGGCACCAACTGAAGGAAGTGCCCGATTAGGGTCACTCGGGTCACTCACGACCACCTCTCAGCCTTCCGCACCAAATGAAGAGTTAGTCAGGCAGTAGAGAATACAAACCAAAAACAGTTTATTCAAAGTACACTCAGAGCGGAGCCCTGTCTGCCCAGTTGCTAGGAGTGCTGCAGAGGGACTGGCATCAGCAAACATAACGATACATTATGTGCACTTCGAAACCAATGAAAGCATGCCCACCATGGAATTTTCCAGAGAGATGCAGCTGGACAGTAAATTACAAAGGAGTAAGTTTCAATTCTGAGGCCGGGCACACATTATCTACTATTCAAGGTCACTCTGCCTGTAGACAAGTGGGAGAAGGCCTACATCTAAAGGAAAGGTATGCGCTCATAAGAACAGTGCATTCATTAGTGAAGCAAAACTCAGCTCAGAAGAAACATAACCTAGAGAAGGCAGTTTCACAGAAATGGCAAAGGATTAGTTTCGATCATGAAACAAAATGGCGCCCTTACACAAAATGGCACCGCGAATACTAACTTACGTAAAACAATGCCAAAGCATATTTTTCTATTCCAACACTCCGATCAGTCATCATCTTCCAGACCCCCAAAGTGGCACCCCCAATGTTCTTGTAGGCCCACTAGTGTGTCAGGTGAGTTGTAACTTAGCTTGTCAATGCAGCCTTTGTATGTGGAGTGTGAAATCTGGAAAGAAAGTAATGGTAGCATTTTCATAAGTGGATGGTGGGGCACCATGGGCAGTTTGTAGAGTGATGTTGTGGTTCCGGAAATTGAAAATTCTGGCTATTATATGGTGAGGGGGGACTCGTGGATTTGGTGGCACAAGGGGAACATGATGAGTTCGCTCTACTGAGAAGTACTTGGAGAAGCCATGTGGTTAGAACATTTATAGATTGAGGTCCTTAAAGAACAGGTCGACTGCCAGTCCCTCAGAGTGTTCTGGTACTTCAATTATACGAATATTGTTGTGTCTCGACCAGCCTTCATAGTCTTCGAACATAACCTGCAGGGTCTTGGCTGTGGCCTGCAGCTCACTAACTTGAGTATTTAGTGTCGCCGTGTCAACCTTGAAGGTGGCAGTAGAGTCCTCCACATTTTAGACTCCACCCATTTTGTGCAGGTCAGCTCTCAGTAGCACAGCTACTGTCGTAACCGAGTCAAATCTGGTCTCCTCTGCATACCAATGTGTGGTGTCTGATCAAGACAGCTGTGCTCCATTCTTTTGTCCTGGAGGGCAAGCCTGGTCCCTCTCTGGTTGCTTTAAATGTACTTTGAGGGGTTATGTTATGTTAAATACATTTATTAAGCACACGAATAACCCCAGAAGGAGTCTCTTGGTGCTCCAGCACAGACACATGTTAGAATTAGTTAAAAGTTTACGGATTGAAGAGACATGTTTTAACAATTGTTTTCAAAAGGTTAGATCGACGCAGGACTGTAGATATCGTGGTGGCTGACTCCAGTGTTGGGGCTAAAAAATAAAAAGAGTGGCCTCATACCTGGCCATATGAATATGCCTGGGGTGTAGTTGGAATGTAGGGATGTAACTTGTTTTTGTAAGTAACATAGGCTGCTTCCATGTAGAAACTTGTGGAGTAAGCATAGGAACATAAAAAGTGTGCACTTTCTTATAGGGAGCCAGTGCAAAGACCTCAATGTGGGTTCTGAAGGAGCGCAAGGGGAAGTAGCAGACCAACCAGGCAGCCGTATTCTGTATAACCTGAAGCTTAGAAAAGAGACCCTCATTCATTGCAACCATTAAGGCGTTACCGTAGTCCAGGCAACTCATAATGAGGCCTGGATGAGGGACCTCCTGGTCTGCAATGGTAGCCAGTGGAAGACTTTCCTGAGCATATGCATCTAGAAGAAACACGTTCCAGAGACTGAGTTCACATGTTCTTTCTTAGACAAATTTGCATCAATTAGAACACCACGTTTTTTTGGGGGATAGGAGTCGGCCCAAGCTCACTGGGCCACCAGTCATTAGACCAGAAGGAATGAGCTTTCCCAAAGAGCAAGATCTCAGTCTTACCGGTGTTCAGTTGAAGGCAGTTGGGCTGACATCCAAACAGCAACCTTAGTCATACATTCCCTGAATCTTAATTTGGTGGATTCAGGGTTGGGCCCCATAGTGATGATAAGTTGTGTGTCATCTGCATACGAGATGACATCAAAGCCGCAAGATCTTATCACTTTGGCTACGGGGGGCCACATGGATATTAAAAAGGGTGGGGCACAAAGACGAGCCCTGTGTCCAGTACCATCGTTCTAGAATTAAAAAGATCAAGCTGTACTGAATGAGTTCAATCAGCCTTCAGCCAGTCTAATGGTTTACCCCCGACACCAATCTCCCTCAGTCTTTGAAGTAAAGTTGCATGGGAGATGGTGTTCAAAGCTGCGGACAAGTCTAGTAAAATCAACATGGCTGAGTTCCCTCCATCCAAGGTGATTCTAATTGAATCCAGGACCTCCATTAATGCTGTTTCCATACTATATGTGGCCTAGAATCATGACTGGGAGGAATCCAACAGCGAGTAGGTTTCTAGAAATGCTATGAGTTGACGATTGACCAAGGCCTCCAAGACTTTTCCAAGAAAGGAAAGCAGAGATATAGTTCTATAGTTTGTCATCTGTTGTGGGGCAGCCGTGATTATTTTTTTTATCGGTCTGACACAAGCAATTTTCCATTTGAATGGGAAGGATTCCATGCTCAAGGAAAGATTGAGCAGGTTGATGACAGTGGCAAGAAGGGCTGGGCTAGAGTGGCCATAATATAAGGTGGACAGGATCACCTGGAGACCCAGATTTGATTGTATTAATCAGGGCCAACACTTGTTCAAGAGAGAGTGGACTAAAAGTATCCAAGAGCATGGGGTGGATGGTGTCTGATGAATTAGTTAAGGACAGCCCTTCTGGCTTTGTATCATTGGGAAACGATATGTAGATCTTGGAGATCTTTTCCTTAAAGTGAGTTGCGAAATCATCGCACCGGACCTGAGAGGCTGGATTTTATCGGGCACAAATTGTGTTCTGAGTTAATTTCTTATAAAGTTCTCTCATTGAATTGCCTCCCTTATTGATCTTGTCTACTATATAGGAATTTTTTGCTACTTTGATGTTCTTATGATAGTTATCAAACTCAGTTTTATACATAGTTTTGTCTCCAGGAGATTTGGTAGTTCTCCATTTCCGTTCTAGCCTTCTGCAGGCAATTTGTTCCCTTTTTAGAGAGCCTGTGAACGCAGGTGATGCTGCATTCTTTTTGTTCCCGCTGAGTTTGAGTGGAGCAATAGTATCTAATGTCTGAATAAGTTATCAATCAAAATCATTTAAGGCTAGATTGATATCTTTATAATTCCTCAAAATAAAGTTGAGTCTAAGTACATTTTTCCCACTGTATCTCTTGTGCTTCTTCCCACTACCAAAGCCTTAAGCATTGCAACCCAAAACAAGATAACATCACCTCTCTGTTCACTCATACCCAATGCCAAAACTCTTCACAAATAGGCTTGCAAAAATACACAGTACTCCTGCAACCAAACACCCCACACATTTTAGCTTACTTCACTGTGGGCAAGTGCTTCAGCAACACACAGAGTAGAATGTGCTATATAAATGCTACAATGCAATATAGTACAACTATTGGACCAACTTTAATGGTGTTCTGTTACAGAGTTAATAACTGATTACTGTTGGCATCACAAACCCATTAACCCAGGAGGACACAAAAGACAACAGTAGCATCCTTTGCCCACTACCAACAAGAATCAGATTTGAACATCTGGGTGTGGTTCCACTGCTTACCTGTTCATGCCATTAAGAGCCGTGTTGGAGGCACATCAGCACTCTTTGCCCTTCAAACATTCAAATGGTATAGATGGAGAGGATCTTTTGTTTGCAGGATGAAAATTCCTTTTCGCCCCTACAAAGAAAATTAATGTCTGACACCAAAATACACTATTTCTTTAAGCACATTTCGTTTGCAATTTTCTCCTTCAATATGTTGGAATTGTAATACAGTGTGCACAAAAGAGATTCATTTTGACCTTGAGCAACATTCTCAGACAAGCTGACTTTTAGGTCCAATTGCGTGAAATGCCATTTTCGCAATATTTCAACACACTTACTTGCTCTGAAGCATTATACATAATTTCAGCAGACTAGATCCTCAATAATGTGCTTTATAAATAATCTTCTGCTGCTAATGGATTAGGACAAAAGGAATTTTCCCGCACCTACTGCTTAGGCTTTTATGGTGGCTTTTATACGGTCAAAGAACACTCATATTAAAAATACAAACGCTGGGCTCTTCGAACATGATAGGTACCTGCGGCCGTATTGCACTGCTGCAAATACAAGGTAAAGCCAGTTTGCACTATTTTGTCACTTGTGTAATGCGCAATGGAATATACAATTTGCTGGACTCCACAGAACAGAAAACCTATTGCCACAGACCAAAAAATCGAAAATGAGTTTTAGTACCATTGCTAAACATATGTGGCAAAGAAACGATAGTCAATGAAGAACACTTTAACCCCATAAGTGCAGACGGTTCCATCTCAACGCCCCGTCTTTATGGACGCCGTCTTGTTGGCCAACTGAGTTGGGTTCGCTTCCGATACCTGTGTCCAAAGCCAAAAATCTGGGAGTGATTATGGATAACAAGCTGACCTTTGGATTACAGGTTAATGCGGTCACACCCTTGACTTTCTTTGTCCTAAGAATGCTAAGAAAAAGTCTCCCTTTCATTCCACTTAACCTACAAAAAAATGTGATCACTGCTCTTATACTTTCTAAAATTGATTACTGTAATGCTTTCTATTTAAACACACACCAGCAACATCTTAATAAATTACAGGTCCTGCAAAATGCAGCAGCCAGATTGCTAACTGGAACCCCAAAATACCAATCTGTGGCACAAGCCATCAAACTCCATCACTGGCTGCCTGTTAGGCAACGGATTAAACTCAAAGCCTTATCTCTTGACCACAAAGATTTGCACGGAACAGGCCAGGAATTCCTCAAGCACACTTTCCAATGGAATGTCCCCGGAAGATGCTTAATGTCCTTAGGTACCTACAAACTCATTGTCAACAGATTTAAAGGAGCAAACTGGGGAGTTAGAGGATTTGTAAACTTTACAGCGAAGGAATGGAACATACTCCCTCTGTCCATCAGGTCCATTCCAAACCTGTCCCTGTTCAGGAAGAACCTAAAAACATGGCTGTTCCTTAAGTAAGTGAGTGGGTCTCATGGTCTACTTTCTCCTTTGCGATAGCGCCTTGACACAACAGGTATTTGTTTGCGCTTCACAAATTAAATAACATAACATCTCCCACTGGCTGGGCTCTTTTTTTTTATCATTTGGGTCATTAAGGCCCCGGTTATGAATATGTAGGAGTTACAAGTTTGGTGTTATTTAATGCACCCAGTAATTACCTTTTGTTAAATTTTAGCAGTTGAAACTGCCAGAATTTAACAGGGGAAAAGTATACATTATTTACCATATCATGCAGATTCTGAGCTCTAAGCACAAACATGTGCATGTTATTTCCCAAAAACCCTTGATATATGTTATTAATCACATCCAATAAATAGCAAACCCTGAGGTATTGTTATTTATGAGGTGCAATATACTGAACCTTGATTCCCACAAAATCAGAATCAGGCCTTTGCGCTTATGCCTTCATAACTTTTCCCCACAGAATGTATCCAGGATAAACTTGCATTCTGATTTTCACATGCTAAGGGATCTGAGATAAGGTCTAAATTATGGCCAAATATCATTAATATTAAAAAATGATTTACAATATAGTGTGCTTTTTATGGTGAAAATGGCATCAGTCAAATCTTTGTTGTGCAAACCTTTCCTGATTTTAGAAAGAGGCAAAGAAAGAAAATATTTCTTACAACTCTTTTTGTAGTTTTCTAATGGGTGTTTAATGTTTCCTATTTTTTGCAGTTCTTGCCAACCTGATTTTTTTGGGGTCGCAGGTGCAAAGATCATGGATATTAGAGGTTTCTAAGAATTCTGTATTTGGTAAGAGGTCATTTGTAAAGATTACGGGTGGGTAAAAACTTCCACTCTGCGGGCGCAGTTGAAGGGGTTTTGCCCACTCCACGTTACACGAGTATCGCGGAGTTCCTTCAAAATTCCGCGAAGCGTCACGTGGTGGACTTTTTTCTCATGCGTGACTCGGCAACCTTAAGTTGGCGAGCGCAAGTCAGAATTTGCCTTCCCTAGAGCAATTTTCAGGTGCTAAGATGCCTCCCAGTGAGTTTTTTCAAATTGAGCGGTCGCTGCGGGTCGCGGCAATTCGCGTTGAGAAAGCTGCACCTCGAATAGAAAATCTACTCAGGAGACAGAAAGAAGCAGGATCTTATGGTGCGTAATGCAGTGCCATTCATGGTGATTTTACAGCGCGGAACAAGCTACTGGTGTTAAAAATCAATGCGAGCAGTGCAACGTGTTGAATTCCGCATCTTGCAGAGTTTTTATGCAACTCAGCAGAATTCCATGGAGTAAAACTCCACGAGCTCTGCCCAACCCTAGTAAAGATAGCTCCAGGGCTTTTCAACTGAAATCATTTAAGGTAAATTAAATCAGAAAATAGTAAAGGTACGAGGAGAAAAAAGAATAATAAGCAACAAGGATTTCATCAGTACCTTTATGCATTGAAGGGCATCTACCACAGTAATATACCAGTACATCAAACAGATTCTTCCAGTCACAGACACATGCTGAGTTGTACATTGTCCAATCCTCATGATACTCAGAGCCAAGAACCAAGCCATGGCTTAGAATAACTTTTCATTACTTATTGACTATTCATTGGGTTTTATGCATAATTTAGTTGTGTAGCACTTTTGAACTCTGCAGTGACTAAATGCTACATGTATACAAAGGACTTGATACCAAGTTGTGCAAAGCTTGGGAGTTATTTATACCATTACACCAAGGTGAGCAGTGAATACATACTAGTACGAGTTTCTGCCCTGGGAAGAGTGCTTAATTTGAGCCAGATGTTGCCAGTGGGGGCCACCAACACTCATTTTTGGTTACCGGCACTTATTTCCCCACATCAGACATTTACCTACAGCAAGAGAGAGATAAACACACAAAGTAGAAAGATGGAGGAAGAGAAAGACAGAAAAACCATCACAAAGAGGGAAAGCAGGAACCTGAAAGAGTGAGATAATGGGACAGGGAATGTCTGGCAGTAGATTAAAGACTAAGGTGGATTGAAGTATATGTAGCATTGGTATTCGGCAAACCGACATTTAATTGCTCCAGCTGCTGGTTTCTGAGCAGAGCTTTGGGCACCAGCACTCGTTTATTTACAAACTACACTTCGTCCTCCATTACCATATCCAAACTTGGGAGAGATGTATATGGTAATAATGTATGTGCCATGTACATTGCCTATATTTAAATAAGGCAACATGTGTTACGTTAGCACCAGTGCTTAATTTGTAAAAACAAGTGCTAGGGCTCTCATCAGGAGGCTACTGCAGCTTGCACCACACATTGCCCCTGCCATGCTGCCACCAATGATAGTAACAACACAACTACTAACCATCAAGTGGGACAATTCAGACTATTCCAGGCTCCCAAAGCTATAGGAATGGCTTGGGTGGCAGGCGATAGTTATTTTTAATATATATTGATTTAATAATTGACTTTTGTTGTGTTCATCTCTAAATTAGCCAAGCAG
Source organism: Calotriton arnoldi (assembly GCA_963921515.1). Lineage (NCBI taxonomy): Eukaryota > Metazoa > Chordata > Amphibia > Caudata > Salamandridae > Calotriton > Calotriton arnoldi. The sequence continues at coordinate 519,054 of CAWUFW010002233.1, forward strand.
CGCCACCTTGTGGCAGACTGTCACAAGCGCCGGTGTTGACAACTAAGTGCTGGTGCCGAGCACAGTAAACCACCGCTCAAATTAAGCACTGGTTAGCACTCTGTCTCCCAATGCCGTCATGGTTGTTCAGTATTAAATATACTTTCCTCTATACTTTCATTTAATACTTTCAAAACTGTATATGTTTATAGTGCACTATACGAGTATCAATTTTTTTTAAAGCCGGAGATAAATATAGCACAATATAGTACAATAATAGCATACGTTCACATTTAAAATGTATGTCGCTAAAGCGGATGCTAGTCAGAAATAAATAAAACTATTTGGCCTGAGCGAGGCATATGCTGGAAAATAGATAGCATAACCCACTTTTCATATTCTAAAACGCAACTACAGAGTGCCAATATAGATATCAATATTTCTATTTTAGTTTAATAGTTAAATAAAGACATAGATTGTACACTCTATGATTTCAAAGATTTTGGCTGCTGGTGTTAGGCACCTTCCTATTCCAATTCCCTCCTGATGGTTCATGTTCGCCATTTACTTCCGTCCACTGTTTCGATATTTTTTTTCACTCTTTTTTTTAACTTCTTTTTATTACATTTGTGAAAAAATGCATTACACCACACGTGTGTCAAATAATTATTACACATATACCAAGATAATATCGCATCTGCTCTTCTACATACCCTTATTATACTGGAAAGATGTCTTGCCCCCCTCCCAAACTTCCCTTTATTCAGACCCATTCCCCAACATTTCTCGTCTCCATTGGTCACCGGGGTAGGTGCATAGGAGGCCTCTATACTCATTCCATTTATTCCAGACCTTCCCCCATTTCTGAGGACCACTACTTCAATTTTAAGGCCCATATCTCACTCTCAAATTACTCGATCACAGTGTTGCCCAATCCATTTCTTAATCAAACTCCCCAGAGAACTAGGATACATTGATTTTTTTATTTCTTTCCTAATTTTTACCCCATTAGCCTTATCTTTCTCTACAGGCCTAACCGTAAAAATGTACTTTCAATCTAGCATCCAAGCCTATTGTACTTCACCATCAACTGTTTAAGGTTTATGCAGGGGGTCCTGTGTGATGTTTCACCAGTCAATATACGTAGTCTTGATTGTAAATATTATTGCAAGCGTTCAATAGGGAAGTGCTGGCAGAACTGGCACTAAGCCAGTCACACAACAGGTATCGGGCCTTATTGGTCCATGTGTGTGGTCTGCTGATCAGAACTCTCTCTTAATTGCAAACCTCACAAACAGCATCATGCTCTGTCTAACTCAATTACAATCTCTTTGCTGTAAGACCAGCAGGAGATTTGGGGTGCCAACATCCACAAGGGAGCCTACTGCAAGAATACAAGCTCCACAACGGTGCATGTTAACCCACCGTTTCACACAGGATTTAGTAAACTTTAAAAATTACACTATCATATTGGAAATCTTGATATGACATAATTCTGTGGAGTGCCGCGTTCTGACCCAGGAGCCCCCACACCTGGATGATTGGTGAATTAGTGATTAAATGTGCTGTTTGGCTGTATTTGCTTTCTGTGTCAGCTATGTTTTTCAGGTTTTTCCTCTCTGTCTCCTGTACATTCCCAGCTCGAACTCCAGAATGATGACATCACACAGACCTGAATGATACTTATGTGCAGTGATTGAAGTGGGGAAAAAAAGTAGGGGAACTTTGGGCAGAGAATAAGAGGGCAGGAATAGCCTGTGGATTCGATCAGTGGGCGGAGTCAGAGGTGTAGCCAGAATGCGCAAAACATCCCACTTTTTAGCATTTGTTTGGCATTTCACTCACCAGTTACAGCTTATTATGCTATTTAATTCAACCAATGGATACACATGATTATTTAAGGTTTAATATGAGTTTTTGACATTAAAATACATTCCCAAAGTGGGATATGTTTCCAATCACAGAATGTCCCAAATACGCTTAAAAGTGGAAGACACAAGCAATCTGTCTCTGAGCCTTGGCGTTTCTGTCTTCAGCACTTCTGCCTTTTTCCACAGGAGCAGTTCAAACATGAATGGCAAAATATCCTAGTTTGCAAATGTTTTCTATATAATTATGGCTCCACCATATTTGCCGCATAATACATCATCTGCTGCATAATCTGACAATTTTAACTAATAAATTGTAGCTCAAACGGATCAACAGTTACTAAACAAATTGACTTGTTGCTGCGAAGTGGAAGGCCCATTGCCAAGGTTGACTGATCACCTTTCTCACTGCTGCATTTGTATGTTCCACTGGTACTAATAAGGCAAAATCTTTGCAGAGACTGTTAGCATGTGTAAAAATGTAAAAATAATAAAGTATCTAAAATATACTGCATTAAGCTGCAGCCTTTTATGTGCTGCATAATTTAGTCAACACTGCGGCATAATTTTGTCCTCCATTGCTGATTAATTCCAGTGGCCCCAAAGCAGGCAGCGCATGCTAAAAGTGCTTGTGCATGAAGCAGAAAGACTGAAGTTTGTGAACTTTGTTTGGTGTGCGTGCAAATCCTGCATTGCCGATCCCTGGTGAGTTGCAGCTACTACTGCTGAAACAAGGCCAATGGAGGTACCAATGGTTGAGGTGGACTGGCCTCAAGGGCCGGGCCGGCTTAAGCGCTGGTGGCGCCTTGTGCAACACTGTTTGTTGGTACCCCCCAATGACCACCTCCACCATGGATTCCCCCACTACCACCCTTTAACAGTGCCCCCTTAAGTCACCATAACCACCCTCTCTCTCAGATGCATTTAAATTGATTTACAGCGCGACTCATACCAGTGTGGGGTGTCAGAGCACTCTACATCACACACATTACACAGAGACAATCAATTATACGTGTGTAAATTACTGTACTGGAAATATTACATATTACATACAAAGGACTACAATTTGTAGGAGTCACATGACAACCATACTAGTAGGCAGTATAGTTTATTAGTGACTGGTCTGGAGAAACACAAACTCAGAATTTATAACGTAATACCATGGTTGAGGGTTCTCTTTAATAAACAGAATTGATTTCTATCCAAATTAACACTTTTTGCAGCATTAGGATAATCAAAGACTGGGGGAAAAAACATAACGCTCTAATTTATACTTTGCAGTTTGCATGCAGCTCTTAGATGACAGTTAATAGCTCACTGTTCTATGTTAGGATTTTAACTTATAAACTGCAAGTAACAAAATGATCTCTCTGACAAAAGCAGTAACCCACTGACCTATTCACATTATGTACACTTTGTGATCTGCATGGTACATGCTCTTTGCAGCAGGAACATTAACCCTCTGTGGTACCTTTTCATGAGTCAAAACTTCCACTAGACAAAACTCCAATCTCTCTCTAGGAAGAACATTAATCACCGGAGTTATCATGGCATTTTTATTGTTGCCGAAAATTGCTGGAGGCCAGGAAGGAGGCAGCAACTGCTTTTAAAACCATAATATACTGGCAAACACCACGCCTCCACCCGAAGTCAGTGCCCGGTGCGGTCACACCATTTGGGTCACCCTCGAGCCAGCCCTTCTCAAGGGTCCTGTGACCTCAGTGACAGAGTCACTGTTTCTATAGGGTGTACTGCTTCATAGGTCTGCCTGCAAGAATGGAGGTGAATTTCAGTATGGATTGTGGTGGACAGGCCTTCACGGTTAACCCACACATGCCACGGCTAGGGTCCACCTGCTGGTGCTAAGACAACAGGGCTTCTAAGGTCTTGCGGGGCCTTCTAAGGTCTAGCATGGGAATGTGCTTCCTGAGTAGAGTGGTCTGGTGGACTGGTCCTGAAGGCTGAACCTGGTTCCCCAGTTCCAAATTCGGTAGCTCTGACCATAGTGCCACATCCTCTCCCCCGCTAATCACCATACTGCCCCACTGAGAGAAACTCGCACGGCCTTCAACTACAGCCCAATTGTGCCCCGCTGTAAACACCTGGATGCGACTCAATTCAAATTACGCACTAGACCTAAAAAAGTAACAACATCCTGGAAAAAGCAAACACTTATAGGCAATGCAAGATTAAGTAAAGCATGTGAAATGTAAGCAGGAACAACATGGTTACCTTAACGCTTTTACACTCACCATTCAGAAAATAGTGAGTGCTTTTGCCTGAAAAGTTAAGGACATGACTACAGGGCCCAGAAAGGACCCGTTTCAATGTCCATTGCTTATATGCTTACAAAACGTAAGCAGTAGGGTTTAAAAAGACCACATCCATGAACACAGAGCCGTGGTGCACATTTTGTTTTCCAATCCACCCATTAACCAGGTATTGCAGTACCTCCATGAATGGTGCACTTCCCCACCGGGGAAATCAATGTTGTTCAAAGAAAGACGAGAAAACAAAAGGAGCGCTTCACTGGCAAACTGTGTAAAGTGAAGCTAATGTGTTTGGGTGTGAATAAAATCAATATGGCCACTTTGCGACCACTCTGCCTTGCTTTATTTAGTTATTTATTTATTTTTCATATTTTGAACCTTTTATTTCTCTCCATCCCGAGGCTGCACTTTGGAATAGAAAAATGTCAGAAAAAGACGACATTTCCAGCAAACGTGTTTTTCTTTTTTGGATCCATTTCACAGGGGAACAAATAAACAAAAGGAAAAAAGAGAGGGTAAGAGCCATTTCTTGAAGTCACGATTTTCAGCAAGTGAGGAGGCTCGAGACAGAGACAGAATGAGAGGGAAAAAGAGGAAGAAAGGGAGAGGGGAGGGGGCAGCTGCCAGAAGTGAACACTGTCCTTATCTTCTCTGGGCAAGAAGGAAAAGACAAAGTCCTTTTCCTTCCCTGGACCCCCTCCCGTCCCCGAACGGCCACAAACGCCAAGCCTTATTTGTAGGCCTTGGCTATTTCTACCGTCCTGGGACGCATGTTCAAACTAAAAAAGTATGGGAACGGAATCTATTGAATTAAAGAAGTAGGGGCATGTCGTGCCCTGCCGATCCCACCCACTTTGACCACTGCTTATGTGGGTATTTGGCTAACTTTCAATAGCTATTTTCCCTCTTTTTGGAGGGCCAGCTTAGGTGCTCGAGTTGAGGGTAGACGTGGGTAGATGCTGTCTACCCACTATTTTCAGAGGGTAGACGCCCTCTACCCAGCTGCAAAGCTGGCAACTTTCAGCGGAGTGCCAGGTTCCTTTCTCACTTCTGGAATTTACAGAAATATGCTGAACACATCCAGTATAATTTTCTGACGGGACACTTTTAGCAGGCCTGCACATTGTCTGCTTTTGTTCCGAGCAGCAACTTGCAGGTGGGGAAGGGGCTTATCATATTCTACTTCACCCATAAAAAAGCCAGAGTTGAGGGGCCATTAGGTCTCTTTTTGTTGGAGTATCCTGGCTGGGAGTTATCAGGAGCCTCACACCTTGATGCAATGGAGGAGAAACAAAGGCTCACATCTTATCACTTCACAGGTACTCGAGAGAAATGCTTTTGACTTTGTTCAGACCCTGTATATAAGTTCACTATAACAATGCCAGATGTGTTGGTCACCCCAGTATTTACATAAATACCAATTTACTTACCTCTATTTTGTTTTATTTCTTTTATAGTGCTTTACCACTACTCATCCCAATGCAGGGTGTAAGAGTCCTTTACATCACACATACAGATTATACATTGCCAATAAATCATTTGTGTGTACATCAATATAAAGGATGTGCTACAAAAGACAGTGAGGGTTACAAGGTGCAGGAGCCACACGTACTTCATATCTCACTGTGCTATAATATAAGTAACAAAAGGATCTCTGTCTTAAAAGCAGAAACCCATTTACATATAACAATACAAATCTGTCATCTGCATGTTACATAATGTGCCTTGCAGGAGACATATTAAACCTCTATGCTACTTTGATTCAAAACTAAGACTAGGCAAAGCACAGATCTCTCCAGCAAATGCATTATCCTCCAGAGTTACCTTACCATTATTATTATTCCCTGAGATTTAGCTGGCACACAAAGATCTCTCCAGCAGGGGCTTTAACCCCATAAGATATTTTAAAATACAGACATTGCAACCAATTAAGCAGAACAGATTTACTGCTACGTTTCTCCTTGCCAATCTCTTTGTGGCAGGGTTTAAAAAAATAATAATGTATAAGTTGAGGCACAGATTTTGCATCTGGGTTGAGTCAATATTTTGGCACAACCCCAATGCAAAATCTAATTTGTTCAATATTGTAATGCACTCAAATGTACTATTGACAGTCCTGCTAAACATATGTGAGGTCTTAAGATCAGATGTCCCTTCCTGTGAGGTCATGGATTGTGATGCCACTTCCTGTGATGCCACATGTGATGTCACATGCCGCGACGTCCCTTCCTGTAATGCCACACGCGGTGATGTCACTTTCTGTGATGTCATGCACTGTGATGTTGCAGTGATGTCATGCCCCTCTCTCCTATCTCTATTCTCCGCATTCTCTGCGTCACAGTCTACATTCTGAAATCTAACTACTATGGGGTCGATTCCGATTCGGGCCGGATATTTCTCCGACCGAGCCGGACCCGGAGAGATTTCCGACCGAATCGGACCCGTGCAGTCCGACCGAACGAGTACGATGCGTCCGTATGTTATCGGACTCGAGTCGGTCGGACTCCCATTGAAGTCAATGGGAGCCGGTCGTACAACGCGTACGCGGGCTCCCATTGACTCAATGGGTGCGAGTCGGACAAGTGCGCCCCCTACAGCGGGTACGCGGCGAAGCGACTCGCGCCGTACACGCACAGGTAGGGGGGACCCATGGGTCCCCCTTGTGTGCGACTCGCGCGGCTACGCATACAGGGGGGTCCGACACGGACCCCCAAAGTACGGCTCCGACAGCTCTTTTGAGCCGGATTGCGCGGCTCGGTCGGACTGCTCGCGGCGCGCATCGTACTTACCCGGCCGGGGAACGTCTCCATTGCGCGGTGCGAGTCGAGTCCGAGCGAGTCGGTCGGAGCGGTTCGAGCCGGGAGCGAGTCGGTCGGAGCGGTCGGGACGCCCGGACGAGTCGGTCGGCGAATACGCATCGTACTCGCTCGGCCGGACCCGCGTACGGTTCGGTCGGGAAACAGGGCTCCGAATCGGATCCGGTAAAGCCGAATCCGATTCGGAGCCCTACCGGCCGAGATCGGAATCGGCCCCTATGTGTTTCAACAGGCTATTATCTCACTTCTTCTTGTTTAGTTACCCATCAGATCCCACTCTCATGGTTTAATCCTCGTAACCTTGGACTCATTAATTATTCGACACACATATGAAATTAGTGGTGCAGGACAGCACAACAAGTCACCTTGCTGCGCTGCCCTGCATCACTGGGAAAAAACATGAATGCATTGTATTTATCCAATACAATGCATTCTTGTCCTTTCCCCTTGCCTCTGTTGCATGCAGGCTTGTTTTTGTGCAGGAAGGGGCACCTTCCTGCTTAACAACAATCCTGAGAGGCTTTTTCTACTTGTGCTGCAGAATGCAGCACACGTAGAAAGAGGAAAAAATGAGGAGAAATAAAGATATTTCTCCTCATTACACCTCACCTGGGGAGGCATAAGATTTTGGCAGATTCCGTCCTTGTAATTCTGGGAATGTATCAAGAACCATGGGAGGTGCATGGGAACACCCACTGCAACGCACATAGAATGCCTCCCTTGCACACAAGTAAGGTAATGCTCTGATTTGCCCTGCATTGTCCTACTCCAGATTTTTAAAGCCATTCAAAGCAACGCAAAGTGGCTTTCCATGGCTTCATAGATCTGAATTAGAAGCTTGCGTCACACATTTACGATTTTGCATTGTGCAATGCTATCTCTATTTCTGGGTGAACACCTACCTCTGTGGTGTCTATTTTTCTTTGGATTGTACCTTCTTTGCTCCTGGGTTTGCCTCGGTTCCACTACTGTGGTGTCTCTATTTGTCCTAGAGTCATCCCATCATATCTTCTGGGCTGACCTTATGGACCTTCTGCATCCGATACGCATTGCTTGTGCCATCTCTGCTGCTGGATTGACCTCATGTTCCCACTAGTGGTGTCTCTCTGGTTATCCTTGGGTTGTATCTTCTCCACTTCTGGGTGAGCACTGTGGACTCACGGCCTTGATTTTCCTGCTGATTCTGGGGTTATACATTCTCTGTTTCTGGGTTGGCCTTATAGGCCTACTACTGTGGGGTCTCTGGGCAATTATAAAAACTCGATCATGAAAGGATGTTCGGTGTATGCAAATGCAATTCTATTTCTCACACACCTTTCTGCTACAAGTTACTGACAAGTTTTAAGAAAATAGACGAGACTCACACAACACCACTCTAAATAAACACATTAACAAACAACAATAAAAGATGGAGTAGATCCTTACTTAGCCATTTGAAAATCCCTTTAGCACTTGCAAAAATTACCAATTCACTATACAAACACCAATACCATAAGCACAATAGTCCTAAGTATTTTGCTAACTGAGTTAGGAATAAATAGAGCCACATGACCATCAAGTACTAACAGTGCATGAATATTCAAATTACTTACTCTTCCTCGCGTGCCATGCGGCCCTGCAGAAGCAGCACAACCCCGTCTCATTTCAAATGCAAAGAAGTCAATTACTTTTAAATGGAAAAATTGCATTAATCGGGATTTCTTGGTTTCTTTACTCTCGTTGCAGTTATTTATTGGTCGGACCAATAACTGAGGAACATCTAATCAAAGTCATACAATTCTAAATCTAAATTTCGTCTGCGAGGATCTCTGTGCATTCCACTATATCAAAGACAATTTTCAACTGTTCAACAAATTATTGTGCCAATTTCAGCTCCTCATTTTCGTGAATCCCGTAACACTGAGAAAATCACCTCCTTAATAAAAGGACCTCATGACATCCCAAACCTCCTCTATTCACACTTAAAGGGCTGCTAGCTCGGTACTAATCAGGCTCTCGCAAAGCCTGCAGTACTGAAACTGCCAATGTTAACATTTTGGATCACAACCACTGAATTTCGAATAATGCTGAAGTCTGTGTCCTTGTGTCAATTGTGATTTATTGGTGGCATTCAATACGGCCGATCCCCAGAATTTTAATAATGTCCTTGAAACCAACATGTGCTTCAAGGGAGTGGTTCTAAGCTGGTTTACCTCTCTCTAGCAAATCTCAAGCAGTTACTAGATGGGTTACACATCCACATCCTCATACACTATGCAATTCACCTACAGTGTCCGAGGGAACCTATATGTTTTAATTGATATAGGGGACCTGATACATGGAAGTGCTATGAATCTTGGAGGATGGAGAAGGAATGGGTTGATATGTATTAATATGTTGATGATAATATCCGCCTTTTGCATACTAAAAACACCTTTCTAATCTGAATGTCTTTAACATTTCTCAGACTCAATCACGATAAAACAAAATGCATTCTGTACATGACTCTCTTGACTCTGAATTCATTAAAGAGTGACTCTCAGACGTACACCTGGACCACTGATCCCCTATAATGCTGAAACATGTTAAATCAATGGCCTTCTAAATTGCTCCTAGGCTCTATGGGGCAGATTTACAATTCCTGGCGCATCCCTGCAAATCAGCAGGGATGCGCCAGGAAACTTGCGACATGCATCACCATCCTTGCGCCACCACTGATGCGCCGCATTTACAATGCGGCGCATCATGGCGCAAGGAAATGCAGATGCGTGTCGCATCTGCCGTCGTAACGTTGGCGCAGTGCTGGAGTTGTGTCGCGGGCGCAACGCAACTCCAGCACTGTGCCGACCCGGCCTATCTTGCACATGGTGCGTCACACCTTACGCCTGCTTCAAGCAGGCGCAAGGTTTAGACGCACCGGGGTCGGAAAAGTGACTGAGTGAAATCTAGTAGATTTCACTCAGCCACTTTGCGAGGCGTTCCTGCGCCGGAACGCCCCCTGCTCCGGAACGCCCACATGAAACCTGACGCAGGTTTCATGTGGCGCAGGGCTTTACAACGTGACGCATCTCCCTAGATGCGTCACGTTGTAAATACCCCGCAGCATGGTGCTGGCTTTACGCCGCCGTTGCGTCACAGAAGTGACGCAACGGCGGCGCAAAAGTGGCGCAAGGGGCTTGTAAATCTGCCCCTGAATGTCTTTACAAACTAGGTACACCACATAAACCTTGAGATTCACTCTCCATTGGCTCAAAGCTTTAACCATCCTTGAAATGTAATGAATTGTGCATTGTAGTTTAGGCATTGTACGAGGACCTGGACTAAGCCCATTAGCTGGGATCTTGGTGCCATGGTTTTAAAAAGCCACAGAATGTTGTTATCCTTGGAAGTTGGCTTGACGGAACTGGATTTAGGGACGTATTCAATTAAACTAGTTGTGCTGTTCTGGATTAACTGAACCCTGTGATAGGTGATAGGAAGGTCCAGGTAAAGCAAATTTGCAGTAGTCCACATGGGATAGTATTATCACCTGGATCACAGATTTTCAACATTGCAAAGGTAAAAGCTGGAGTACTTCGTGTAGTAGATCTAAGTAGCAAAAACATGTAGGTGTAACCTTGTTGATTTGAGAAGTAAAAGAAAGATGTCGATCAAAAAATGATACCTCCATTTTTGGCAGACATGACAGGAGTACAAAGCTCACCCTGTTGACCCGGCCACCTGCTGGATGACCACAGTGAAGGAGAACATTCAAATGTGAACAATTCTGTTTTATCTTCCTTAAGTGGAAGCAGACACTCAAGTGTTAAGTTAACTGAGGTGGATGTGATCTCTTTATTTGAGTTGATGATTATCTGGGTATGTAGCGAATTTGAGGCCAAAAGAATGAAGCAGTTTGGCAGGAGAAGTGACATACAGATTAAAGTTAATAGGGCTCAGGGATGAACTGTGTGGAACTCTTCATTTGAGAGACTGTGACGAAAAAGAAGTTAGCTAAGCCACTGCCTTGGATTCCTAATGACTCAAACGGCACAGGAGTTTAAACTCTGTATCGAAGGCAGTGCTCCAATCTAAGTGAATCAGCTCGGCTCCTACATCTTGGTTTCAAAGCAGCTCCCAAGGCCTCAGAAGCCAATAAAATAAAATTCCATACAATGATTCAGCATGAACCTATGCTTAGGGTTCACCAAGGCTGCCCAAACAGAGCACCCCTGTTCCATTGTAAGGTGCCCTTGCATCCTTGCTGCTGCCAGCCCTCTCAAAGAGGTTCAAACTTCACCCATCTAGTATGAAGGGAGATACTTGCATTTTTCCATTCATGTCCCCCAATGGCTGCTGCTTGTATGCTGCTTGCCTTGCTGAGGACCATGGCATCTGTTGATGCTTGGCTCAACATCACTTAAACATAGTCCTGGAGGGGGTGTCCTTCTTGGGATTTTACTTGGTTTTTGCAGGAGTACTATTCTGCACTTGATACCTGGGTTTTACTCCACAGAATAAGCTGTGTCTACTAGGTTTATGGCTGTCTGCAAACTCATGACATGCCCTGAGCATAGGAGCAACACCTGCAAGGAGACGAGTGAAAGGGACTTGGCCGTGCCTCGAGTAAACTTTTAAGTGTAGGGCCAACTTGAATTTATACTGGTGAATTAGAGTTACTAAAACCTTCTGCTGATATTGTTAGACCTGTCATCCTTAGGGTGGTCTTCCCCCAAACATTTTGCCTGCTTACCTCCACATTTTGCTGTATCTTTTTGTTGGCCTTAGGACTCTGAGCCCTTTACCACTGCTAACCAGTGCTAAATTGCATGTGCTTCTCCCCTAAACAGGGTGGCATACCTGATTGGCGTATTTAGTTTACTTATAAGTCCCTTGTAAAGTGGTGTACCAAATGCCCAGGGCCTGTAATCTAAATGATTATAGTGGGCCTGCAGCACTGGTTCTGCCACCCACACAAGTAGCCTTTCAAACTTGTCTCAGGCCTGCCTTTGCAAGGCCCCTGTGTGCAGATTTCTGCCACTTTGACTTGGTATTTAGAAAAACTTACCAAACCCTAATTCACCTTTTATGACACCTCAGTCATTTAGTACCACTAAGGTAGGCCCTAGGTAGCCCTAAGAGCAGGGTGCACTGAACTAAAAGGTGCGACATGTGTTTTTAAGTTTTACATGTTCTGGTATGACAAACAGCTAAACTTATTTATCACTACAGTGAGGCATACTCCTCCCATAGAATAGAAATTTGGAATTCCTTATAACACCTTTAAGCTGTAATTGCTGATTGGAAAGGACTAGCTGCATCATGTTTTATATCTTTGGAATGGTAATGAAAAATCCTCTTTAGTGGTAAAGTTAGATTTATATTACTGTTTTAGAAATGCCACTTTTAGGAAGTGGACATTTCTCTGCTCTTACTGCTCCATGTGCCTTGCAGTCTGTCTCTAATACAGGTCTGGGGTGGGTGACAGCTACACTTTGTGCATCCCCTCTAGACAACCACAAACACAGAAAGGGTGGGTGTGACAGAGAACTCATCTGCATTCATTTACATTCTGATAGCTCTTCCTGGGCAGGAAGAAGGCGGAGGAGCTGACACTTATGTTATTTAATTTTGTAGCGCGCGCAGATACTCAGGAGTGTCCCGGCGCGAAGCCAAAAGAGGGGAGGCAGCTGAAACTACACAAAGAGATGTGTTTTCAAAAGCTTTTTGAAAGCCAATGGATCCTTGATGTTCCGAAGAGCAAAGGGAAGGGCGTTGCATGCCAGGGCAGCATTCCGGGCAAGAGAGCTGCCACCTAACCTCTGGCGTTTCAAACGGGGGACCAGGACCAGAAGTTGAGACAAGAAGCGCAGTTGTCTCGGTGGTGCAAAGAAAGAATAGGCAGTGTCTTGTATCCTGAAATCACAACAGAAGCTGCTCCAAACAGCGTGACTGACACCTAGAAAATACTAAGTAAGATGAGTGGTGGCATCTCACAAAAAGTTAAGAAATGTCCTCACACACCACCAGGTGTCATGCTTCATCATCAGCAGTCCTCGCTCTCCAAAAACTTCGGTTTGATGTAGAGCGGGCCTACACCTGGAGACAGGGAGGCCCTTCTAAAATTAAGTGGTGGCCCATACGGTGAGTAAATCTAAAAATCAGTATAATCGCCAGAATGAATTTTATTCTAAAGGGGGGATTATATGATATTAAAATACAAGACCGGTGTGCGTGGGGAACTTATTGCCCCAACACCGTAGTGATACGTGTTGTCGACATGTTTCTGCCTGTCTGGCCCAAAGGGTCCGTGGCATTCATCAGGACAAAGGAAAGAAAAATAGGGCTCCAATCTTACCACATTGGTTGGTGGGGACGGGAAGTGGAAGCACACATGTTATGGCGAGAGAGACGCACCTTGACGAAAGTGTGACTACAGGGGTCTCTCCCACACTCTCCTCCCATGGGTCGTGTAGATTTCCTTAATACGAATTCAAGAAATTTATAAAAGGTAGAGCATCGACATAGGTCAACCTACGAAGTGGCATCATCCTCAAGTCAAAAGCAAATCAGGCCCCGAAAAGCACACAATTCAAAGGCACCCCGCCTCAAAGGGAGAAGGCTACACGAAATCCGAGCTGCAGGGGCAACTCACCCACAATGCAGCACACACACATAGCAATCACAGAACATCAGCAATGAAGGCAATGTGGTACAAAGTGCAACACCAGCACCATATGACAGAGCTCACAACAGGTTCCGCTCGTGCGTAGTAACTGTCCACCCACATCTGGCATTGCCTGACACTGTGTGATGATAATGTACGGGCACTACCACACATCCGTCATGTAGTCGAAAAACACACTGACTGCCATCAAATAGCCAGCACCCCCCAAACAGTCACAATGTACATTGGCATGCAGTCTGAATGTATACATCTGCAAATCATCACCATACATGTGAAACTCTGTTAACCTGCATCTCCCCTTTACATTGCAGTGGGACAAACAACACCCCGTGTAGAGCACACCATACATCCCACCATTGATGATGAAGAGGACAACCTGCACACATGTCAAGACACCCTCCAACGCATGTTGGACAGCCTCTGCACCCCACCCCCAGGAGCAGGCCAGGCCAGCTGCCTCGAGGTGACCCCACCACCTGCACAGACCACACAGCAGGAAACACACACCACCACGGCTGTCTCCCAGGACCCCCCCAACCAATACATGGAATTCCAACGGCGTGTGTTGAGTTGCCAGGTGGAGTTGGCTCATCAGCTGCGGGTGGGTTTCGAGCTCGTGGCAGCCAGACTCGATGCCATACGTGGGTGTCTGAGTCCCATCAGGGACCACGTACAGTCCCTATCGGACACCCCCTGTATGCACCATGCTCCGCCACAGACCTTGGCTAACCTCGCTGGTGCCATGAGTCTAATACAAACACTGTCTGATCTTACACGCACCAGCCATGACAGCACAGAGGTGGCACAGATGCGGAGGGCAATGGACACCATGGAGCAGATGCAGGCTGGAAGGATGTCCGCCACGGCTGGACACCAGCGAGCAGTGGCTGGGAACAGCAACGCCCTGCAGTACTCCAACTTGTCGTTGCTGCCACTGAGCCGTTCCCAGATGACTGCAGCGGGAACATCGACATACACAGCTCCGACCCCTGATGTGTCCGTGTTACACTGTGATGCTGCCCCATCACCTATGCAGTCTGATGTGTCAGGGGCACACAGCGATGCAGCCATCAACCCGCCACACACACCAGACACAGAACCCGTATCAGGGGAGTGAGAAGGGGATGGGAACTACTGTGTGAGGAAGGAGGCAGTAGCATCCATCACTGCCATGTGGCCTGTCCCTGCCTGGTCATGACCTATTCATCATGCCCTGGGAAATACCTCCTACTGACCTCCGGAACACCCTGCGACATTCACCCGGACCCTGACACGGACTGCCATTTCTGCACCGCTGGCCAATCACACAGAAATCCTGCTGCGGACTGCACTCTCCCTCTTCCCAATCACTGTGCAATCCCCAAAGGACTCTGGTTGGCCCACCACTGGGCTTACATGTGATGTGGGCTTGGATGGCCAGGTACAGCTCCAGCCCCGTCAATCACCTGAATGTGAATAAAACATTCTTAATCACACAGATGTGTCATCACTATGTTCACTCACGTATGGAAGTATGGCTGGATGTGGGGAGGATGATTGCACATGAAGGTACACCCTGGTAACTGACATCTATGCGCATTTCTATCCCTGAGACACATGGCCAATTGGATGACTGGGAAGGTGAGTACTAGCTGTGTCCCCATTGCACATCAACAGCGATCTCACAACACCCCAAAGTAGGCACACGTCCATGTGTTGAATAGGGCCGTGTGTAGGAGTGACCAAAATGGTTGCAGGCCAGGAGTGGTATCCCACACCACGTGTGACAGCAGAACTTCACGTCGCAGACCGACTTACACACATCTGTGTGGACACAATCTGTTGTGATGTATGACATTGCTCCACATGGTCAGAGGTTGGACACCATACACACATAGCTGGAGTCATGTAAGTGCACATGTCGCCCAGCACCTATCCGAAAACAATGTCTGGCTCACAGAGGCGGAACTTGCCAAAGGGACACACCCCCATTGCACATGCGTCAGTCAGTTCCTCCCTGTGTTGTGACGAGGCTCATTGTGGCACACGAGTGGACAATCTAAACAACACACCTCACAGTCAGACACCAGTGGAGTGGCATAGGCTTTATTGGCATGTGCGTGTCAGTACGGCCGAGGCAACGGCCACAACAGGCAGGGACATGCTTAAGACACTTACACGCAGCATGGGTACATGTCAAGGTTCAGTTGATGGTGGGGCTGAAATGGACAACATTCATCACGGATGGCAATGCTCACAGCCCACCTTGCCTTGCTGGAAGAGTCATGTGTTGTTTGGCGTCTGCACATTGCCCCGTGTGAGGGGGCACGACTCACTGCACATGGGGTCTGCATGGTGCTCTGCCTCCGGGGTGCGCCGATTGTCTGCTCTGCCGACAGTGATCAGGTGTGAGGGTCCAACAGGTTCACATGTCGTGCTACATTGCCATGTGTGTGTCTCACCCAGCAGTGTGTCCGCATTGGCAACGTTGCCAGACGACGCTGTGTTGCTCCGACCATGGTCCTGCATCGCCTTGCACAGGTGTGTGTACACACGCGTTATTCCACGCACATGCATCCAGAGCCCGACCGAAGGCAGACGTGTCCTCTGTTTTGGTGGGATATGTGAGCAATCCCCACGATGCAACAAGTTGTTGGGCCATGTGCTGTGGGGGGCAATCGGATGTGGCTGCAGGAACGTAGTTACTCGTCCATGAATGCCCGTGCAGCTTCATGTGCAATGTGTTCCAATAGTACGTCGTTGTCGTGTTCAAGGGACACCAGGGTGAGCCAATCCATTAGGTGGTCCGGGCAGGTGTGCTCAGCCCACGCCGTCTCACCGATCCGCAACACAGCCCAATAGGGGAGCGCCTCGATGTGGTCACTGCACAAGAGAAATTGTGCAATCTCCCATGCACAACTACCAATACATACGCAGTATGTCAAGGCATCCCATGCACGGCTGTCTCTGTTACACTCCTGTTTGTGATCCAACAGGGGGCGCAGACACAAGTCATAGTCCAATTCATCAACAGTTGTGTTGGATAGGCAGACATCAATGGGACACTCAAATGTGCATGTTCGGCAGTGGAACCAGGGCTGGATGCAGGTGACGCGGGCAATGCAGAAGCTGAGCCTGTAACTGATCCGCAGCACTGCTAGTGGCAGTGCACCCAGTAAATGCAGCATACGTGCACGGTACTGTTCCACGTGACGGGGGTTGTGCATGTGCCCAGTATGGACTGCCATTGCATTGGTGCGTCTCGTGAACAGGCACTCTTCTGGACTGCGGCAGTTGTGTGGAGGATATTCCACAGCTCTGAGCAATGATTCGTATGTGTGTGCACGTTGTGGGTTATGGGTTGCTGTTTCCGTGAGTGTCAAGGGCATCCCTTGCGGGGGTACCACAGGCAGGGGCTTCTATGTGTGGGCTGTGGATGAGTCGGATGGTTCATTTGCGGAATGCGTGGTGTGGGAGTCGTCCCCATCTGCCATTGCATCTCTATCAGGGTGTTCCAGGCGCATTCTGGACCAAGGTCGGAGGTGCAGGTGTCCTCCCGCATTCTGCATTGGGACAATGGTGCTTTCATCCCTGATGTTTGTCTGACTACTACTTTCGTTTTTGGAATGTGATGTGGGTCTGGCGCTGAGATTGGGACACGGCCTTGGGCTCATGGTGTACGGATGGCGATGCACACACACATGTTGGCATGTGGAGCCAGGTGCCCGAGCAGCCTTGCGCTGCTTGTGCTATCTCACTCCGTCTCTCTCCCTCGCTCTCTCCCTCTCTTTCCTTTGTTGGGCACATGGCACACCTTCTTCTCTTGGATTTGGTCTTCCAGGCTGTGTGCTACGGATTGTCCAGTGAGGAGCTGCTAGGACTCATCCTAAGGGTTGTTTCTGCTTTTGTTTGTATGGGGTTTTGTGTTGGTGATTGCATTGCTGTATGACTGATTCTCCATTTTCTGGCCACGCATGTATGTTTATTTTCCTGCTTGTGCGACATCAGGCAAAATGTTTGTTTTGGGATTCGTGGGGTTGGTGTGCAATTTCTTAGTCGGGTTGGTCCCGGGGGGGGGGTGTTGCGAGCCTGGGGGTGGTGGCGGTGGGTGTTGTGGCCCTCTTGGGTGTCCGGGCTGCATGATGAGTGACTCCATGGCATCTGTTGCCCTTCGGATGTGGTCCTGGGCTGTGCTCCCTTTTGTGGTGCTGGCTGCCGTCCGACTTTACACCAGGTCAGAGCAGGTGTAGATTTCCTGGTGCTAACGCGCCTTATCGCCTGTTTTGTGTTCTTATCGCCGATGTGGCTGGTCGTTGTGAATGTTGAGGTGTGCTGTTGTCTCGACTTTTGTCACGGGAACGCCTACTCTGCATCTCATTAGCGATATTTGCGGGGGTCCTCTGTGTCGATGTTTTTTGCCGCTGCTATCGCGGGTAAACTGGTGCTGTGGGCTGCTTGCACCGGCTTGTGAATGGAGGGGGTAAATTTATCACGACTTTGGCTGCGATAAAGTGCCGTTAATTCGGCGATAGCTCCTTGTGAATATGCCCCTATGTATTTTCTAGGTTTCAGTCACGCTGTTTGGAGCAGCTCCTGTTGTGATTTCATGTTAGATTGGAGGCTAGCCTACTCCAAACGCCCCGTGCCTCTTTTTTCCTCCCCTGGTATCTGCTAGGGTTAGTGTGCTACACAGTGTCCTCTATTCCACACAAAGGGCCAATTACCCCCCGCAGATAGCCTGGAAGAGAGAGCTGTGATGAGAGGGGACCTGTGCACTTCAAGGGCTTACTTTGAAGTCATCCCCACTTCAAAGGCACATTTCAGTATTGGGGCTTGGACTCTACCAAGACAGCACAACACTGGGCCTGTGAAGAACTCTGCGAGGAGTAAAAACTGCTGTGCCACAAGGATTGTGACTTTGTCTGACTGCTGCTCTGAAGGAACTGCTTTCTCCTTTACAGAGCTACTCTGCTGTCTGATGATCTCTGCCCTGATGAGTATAAGTCCTGGACCCATCTTGCTTGATTCCAGAGGTACTCCAAGGGTTTGCTGGCTTGTCCCCTATTCTGAGGTTTCAGGGCCATCAAATACTTCCTTCAACTCTACTACGGCACCTGGACTCTGCCATCTGTGAGTCCTAAACTGCCAAATGGTGCCAACGCTGTCCTGGGCCCTTAAAATTTGACATCTGCTATCCAGAGCCATCAAAATCGATAGTGTTGACTTTACGATTGGAGCCAACCCATTGCATTTCGATGCCGATGCAGGAGCTGATGCAGGAGCTGATTGACGAGATCACCTTGACGGACTGCGCAGCTCCATGCCACCGGACAGCGCAACTCAACATTGACGCAGAGCTTGCATCGTAAAGGGGTTCGATGACAAAGCCTTCATTTACTGTGCAGATCAGTGCCAACGCTTCACCTCCATCCATGAGATCGACGATGATGCAACACCGCCTTGACTCCTCGCATCGAGTCTTCGACGTCGACGCTTGCTCCATTTAAGGTACGTTGTCAGCGGGACCTGTCTGAGTCCTGTAGCCAGCCTGTAGCCAGCCTGCCCTCGGTCAGGGTTGGCCTCAACTTTGGATTTACCCAGGTCTAGCGCAACCTCAAGTAACCCCTTAGCACTATTGACTTCTAAGCCTATTTAATTTTTAAAATTAAGAACTCTGGTTCTGCTTATTGGATTTTTGTTGTTTTGGTCTTGATTTTCTCATAAAATTATTCTCTTTTTTTATAGTCATGTGTAGAGTATTTTTGTGGTGATTTCATTGTGTTGCTGTATGTGTGTGTTGCACAAATACTTTACACACTCCCTCTTTAGATAAGCCTGACTACTATGTGCCAAGCTATTAGAGGGTGAGCACAGGTTATCTTTTAGTGTGACTGGGATTGTGGTCCCTCCTTGACAGAGTGCATACCTCTGCCAACTAGAGACCCAATTCCAAACAGATATGCAGCCTAAATGACCCCAAAGCTAATGCATCAAATACCAATACCTCAATATATCAATGTAGTTTTGGGATCATGCTGTTAAAACTTTTAAAGAATATCAATTGCAGAGGTAATTCCAAATCAGCCATGCCACCCTGTACTCCTCAATGTTCCAGCATGGTTCAAATGGCATCCCTCATATTCTTCGTTTTACTATCAATATATCTCCAGAGCACCTTTCTCCTCAAGTTCATCTTGAACAACTGGTCAAATCCATGCCCAGGTCAGTGATTCCTTCCTTCATGTTCCCTTCTCCTCAAGGTCAGGTTTCTATAGCAGTGTTCTGCCATTTACCGTGCCTCCCAGTAAAACCATTTTACTTCAATATAAGTCTTTTTAGTCAATTAAACCATGAAAGAACACCTCTAGAAATACACTGACTTTCAGCATATTAAATAGATTTGCTTAACTGCCTTTCATATTATGACTAGCAGAAATCTTTTTGATTACCTGGGTGGTTCCCAAATAGGAAACATACCAAGCAGTGGAATCACATTGCCATAGACCTAAACTGGCCTTTATACCATAAAATGCCCTCCTTATAATCTCACACCCAGTTCACGGATCTGCATGAAACTCAATATATCAAGAGTAAAGTAAAATATCATAATTGTCTGCCAAGTGTGAAGATCTTTGATGAGTATATATTGACATCAAAATCTATTCTCAAAACACCCCAAGATGCAATAGATACTTTACAAAAATTAGTCAGTAGTGACTAATCACTCAGTTAAAATATGTGTCTAAATGAAATGGCAAATAGAATCAGATAAAGGAACAGCAAACATCATCAAATCATTTGAAAGAGGACATGAGTATAGTAATCAAACCTTTCGATAAGGGTGTCAATGCCATCATCATGACAAGAGAATATTATGAATATGAGGCCCTGAAACAACTGGCGGATAAAAGATGTTAGGAATCTATTCACAAATCTGATTACATAGAGACCATCAACAAATTGTGAACAATGCTGACTGACTGGTGTGACGAGGGGATTTTTGATTATGACAAATACCTGTTCTTCACTTGTCAGCATCCTCAGGCACCTACCTTTCACCATATCCCCAAAATTCACAAACACGCCACCCGCTCCCTAGGACGTCCAGTGGTGACCTCCAAAGCTACCTTTTGGAGAAAGCATTGATTTATATTGTTTGCTATCTATTCCCATTTGAGTTCATATGTCAGGGACACTGAGGATTTTTTTTAAAGATTGATGGCATTAGGTGGGAGGAGGACTTCATCATGATAACTCTTGACGTAATTAGTTTGTATACCAGTATATCACACAATGACAGCATGGAAGCCATTAAGTATTGTCTTAAAGATAGACCGCTAAAAAGCTATCAACATAATTGTATGATCGTAATACTCATTGAATTATGTCTGTATGAATTTGTTTTCTAACAAGTGGACAGTACTGTAGACAAAAACAGGAGACCAACATGGGCACTTGCTTCGCCCCCAGTAATGCAAATTTATTTGTGAGCTGGTGGGAGAGACAGGTAGCCTGGGTGGACCCCCTTAGTCTATGGTTGGAACATCTTATTTTATGTGTATCTGACATTGACAACCTTTTCATTGTCTGGAAGGGGGGATAGGAAGAAGCAGAAGAGTATATTATTATCTCGATTCAGAATAACTTGAATTTACTGTTTACTGCCCATATGAGTAAATATGCAGTCCATTTTCGTAATTTGATATTAACAATTTGTGACAATACCATCAGGAGGACCCTATGTAGGAAACCTACAGCAGTAAATAGTATTTTGCATGGCACCAGCAATCATCCAAGAAAAGTGAAGTGGAACATCTCCTATGGGGTGTTGCTCCGCTCTAAGCGTAATTGTAGTGACATTGATGATTTTAATAAAGTTCAGGATGGAATGACTCAGATATTCAAAGTCAGAGGGAACTCTGTCTTGGTGCTTGAGGCAGCCAAAGAGAGAGTCAAGCAACATTCACATCATGACCTACTGATAAAGTTAAACCAAGAGAGTAACCAAAGGTCGGATTTATAACTGATTTCTTAGAAGATACGGCTGTGATTTGTGAAAAACTTCACAGGAATCGGCATTTACAGAGATTGGATAATATAATAGGACAAACTCTGAATACACACCCACAGATTACATATAGGAAGAGTACTTCTCTGCAGGATTGTTTAGTTCAGAGCCATTTTTCACCTAAGGTTAACCCAAAATCCAATGTATCAGAGACAGAGTTTTACCCAAACATGAACGGCAAATCATGCATATATACTGGGAAAGTGACAATGTATAAGGTATCAGGCAGAAGGAAGCAGGTCAAGATCACAAAACTACTTAACTGTAACTCAGATTACACAGTGTATTGCCTTGTGTGTCCCTACAATAAAAAGTTCATAGGTAGTATGATACATCCCAACAAGAAGTGTATTTTATTATAACACATGCAAAGCCATAACAAAGGATGATACATCATACCAGTGGCTAGGCACTTCCAGGCTGTTTATGCCAGTAGTTGCAATCTTTTGAGATTTTACTGCCTGGATAGAGTAGCCCCCAATGAAAGAGGAGGGAACAGGGCTCGAGCGTTACAAAGATTTGAATCTAAATTCATGATAAATCTGCAGACCAAGATGCCCCATGGGCTTAATAGTGATGAGGAATTGTCTGTACATTTGGGCCCGTAGACATGCAGTTAATTTTGAGTAAGAAGGTAGACATTGTAAGGGAAGGAAGGGATCACAAAAAAAGAAAACTGCAATAGCTTGCCCATATGGGCTTGATTGATGGGAATGATCAAGTGTATGTCTACATGCATATATTGATTCTTTGTGAGGTAAATGAATGTATAAAATAGAAGAAATGTATATAAGAAATATATGTAAGGAATTAATTTTTGGTCAATTTCTATTTTATAGGTGGGTAATCGTGCAATTTGTGTATTAGTGAGTAGTTGACAGGAAAATGATTGGATACCTTTTCATTGTAAAATCATTTGTTCTCCATGAAATGTGATGTTAAATAAAATCACATTGCATTTTAGATCAGACCTTTATGGCTAAAAGGCATGAAAGTTACCTATTCCTTGGACTAGCCTTTCTCTGTTTGTTATTAATTTGCACACTAGGGTGAAGGGAGAGACTATGAGAATGGAAATTGCAACAGCTCATCCATTCGGGGCTTGATTGGTAGGAAAGACTAAGCATGTGTATACGTAAATATAAGAATTTCAGTACTGAATGAAAGTTTTTGCATTATTTATTGAAGTGAAAGCACATAAAACGTTTGCCAGATCAAGATGGCCAAAATGTCTCAGTATATGTAAATATAAAGATTTCATTATTGAATTAAAACATTTGCACTTTAGAAAATATTTATTAAAGTGAAAGCACATAGCACTTTGACCAGACCAAGATAGCCAAAATGACTAAATCCATCCTATTTCCCTCTCGAACCTGCTTTAGTTTTTTATATTTTTAACTCAATTGTAGTTAAGTGAGAGGGAAACATTATTCAAACCCAGTGATCAAGGTTTGTTTGGCTGAAATGCATCTGTTTCTGCCTTACTACATGCTGAATAAACCAGCATCTTGACAAAATCCACTGGAGTGCTCATCAAGTTCTTTTGTGACTATGTATATACTATGTGAGCATCCACTCTCCCTATATAGCCAGTAGGTAATATGTTACCTACTGCCTACAACTTCCTGTAATTAGGAAACAAAAATACCCTCTATCTATGGAAAAGCAGACCTAAATAACTACCTACTGGTGACCACCAATATATATTACCTACTGGTGGTCGCCAGTAGGTAGTGATAGTTAGGTCTGCATTTCCATAGATAGAGCGTTTTTTGGTTTCTTAATAACTTTTGCTCCGTTTGATGAATCTTCATGAAACTTTCCAAAAAAAAGTTCACTCACTGCAACTTTTTCCTGGAACTTTTGAGGTGATCCGTCAAGCGGAGGCCAAAAAAAGGGGTTCTCAAAACATAAAATCCCCAAGCATTTTACATAGACGTCTTTAAGACAGGTTTTAGCAAAAACTGCTGAACAGAAATACACCAAATTTGACAGGAAGCTATATCTTGGTTGACATACTGTGCTTTTTGTGATTTGGTGTAAATCTGTTCAGTAGTTTGTGAGATATTAAGGGTCAAAAATAACTGTATATTTTGGCACTTGGGCTTGTGAGAGGCCCACGAGCCTCCTGTGAGAGTGTGAAATCAAAAATGAAGCCCTGTGATTGGTCAAGACTCTGTTTTCCCCATGAGCTTTCACGCTCTTGAGGGAGCGAGAGGCTCCTGTGAGTCTTGTGAGAGCGAGTGCTCTGATTGACTGAATGTTTGAAATTAAATGGCCCCCATTACTGTTTACTGTGAAAAATTGGAGGTGTTGTGGAAATGAAATACAAACGCTATATAAGGGGCAGCAGAAAGGCAGGCTGCTCCCCTAAGTTTAAAATTGAGGTGTATAAGGCATAACTACTGTGAAGAACATAAATGTATATTATTTTTAACTAATTTTTACAATCTTTCGGGACCCTCGCGGGATCATGAATAGTAAAACGTCGTAGATGAGTTCTCAATACACTCTATGAGTAGGAATTCATACTGTAGCCCTTGTTTTTGAAAGGAAGTATGTAAGAGATTAGTACTGTTATGATTCGAAGGTTAATTCTTTTTTTTTTTTATGTAACCATCTCACGAGACTCCCAAGGGATCATGAAAAGTAGGAAGGAGTAGGTGATGTTTGAATACTCTCTGGTATGCACACTTGTTGCTGTAGGAATTAATCTTACTGGAGATGGTGTTTATCAGATTCTAATATGTACGCCCATTGACTTGGTAAGAGTTGTAAGTGGAGTTAAGGATCTTTCCACATCCTACTATGCAAACCCATCATCAAAGAGAGGGTTATTAGTGGCGAAGACAGTCCCTGGATGCAGCATACTATGCCACCAGTCATCCAAGAGAGAGGTCTCAGCAGAGAGGCCAGTCTCTCTCCACACACTATGCTATGCACACCCGTCACCTGAGAGAGAGTTCTCAAATGAGCGGCTAGTCCATCCACAAACCCTACTACAGACACCAGCCATCTGAGAGAGAGGTCTGACAGGCGAGGTCTGTCACTGCAATACACTCTACTACACACATCTGTCATCTGAGAGAGAAATCTGAAAGGAGAGGCCAGTCCATTCGCACACCCTGCTATGCACACCTGTTGTCTGAGAGAGAGGCCTGAAAGGAAAGGCAAGTCCATCTACACATCCTACTAAGTATACCCGTTATCTGAGAGAGAGGTCTTGAAGGAGAGGGCAGTCAATCCACAAACCATACTAAGCACAACCATCATCTGAGAGAGAGGTCTGACAGGAATGGTATGTAGCTTCCCATACACTCTACAACGCACAAACGTCATCTGAGAGAGAGATCTCGAAGGAGAGGCCAGTCCATCCACACACCCTACTACGAACACCTGTCATCTGAGAGAGAGGTCTCAAAGGAGAGTCTAGTCCATCCACACATCCTACTGGACACACCCATCATTTGAAATAGTGGTGTGAAAGGAGAGGTCAGTCACTCCCCATTCACAACTATGCAAACCCACCATCTGAGAGAGAGAGGTCTCAAAGGAGAGGCTAGTCCTTCCACACACCATACTACACACACCCATCATCTGAGAGAGAGGTCTTGAAGGAGCGGTCAGTCCATCAAAAGGAGAGACCATTCCATCCACACACTATACTGTGTACACCTGTCATCTGAGAGAGAGGCCTAAAAGGAGAGGCTAGTCCCTCTCCAGACCCTAGTACTTACACCCGGCATCTGAGAGAGAGATCTCAAAGGAGGGGCCCGTCCCTTCCCACTCATTACTATGCACACCCATCATTTGAGAGAGAGGTCTCAAAGGTGAGGCTTGTCACTCCCCATACATCTGGTACCCTTCTCTGGAGCTCGTGAGAGCCTCCAAGAGATTTTAAGCAGGGGGAAAAGGAAAACAATGAAAACAACATAGATGATAAAAGTAAAATACAAAAATAATGTCTAGACACAACATATATTATAAAGTCATTCTACCATACATACACTTACAAAAAAACAATTTCTTCAAGCAAAAAAACCAAGGTTAAAGTAACAATATAGTTAGGTGTAATAAAAATATCTCTTTTTATTTAAAAAAAACTCTAGAAATTCATAGAAAAAAACGAAGCATAAAGTAACGTTATAGCTAGGTGAATTTGTGAACTAAAAAACCCCAGAAATTCACCAGTTATAGTTTGCAGCACTAACTATAGCTTGCACCCCTGCCATGCACTGCTTATGACCTCACATATGACATCACACCTCACATGTTCTGACATAATTTATGACATCACTGATGACATCTCAAATTACGTCATTGATGACATCACTGATGACATCACTGATGACATCCTCAAAGCTTTGTTTTCCCACATTTTGCTGTATAAATTCCTATGGGTTTACACGTTGCATAGTTCACATTAACAACCAACCAGAGATATATGGCAAACCCTCATTGAGTACAGTGTTCAATCTGTATACAACTGTTCAGAGAAAGACAAAATAGTGAATGCCAATTCCAAAACAAGTGCCGTACTACGGACAGCTTTTATCTGTATCAAACCCCTGACACACACTAAACCCACATTAAGAAATTTTGTAAATATCAGTAGAGAACTGAGTATTGTACACATGTGTTCACTCTATGAACAGAGTTCATTCCGTACCACACTGTTTGCAAACAGTGAAACTCTCATGAGAAATACACCAGAGTATTCAAAAAAATCTACTAAGAACGGTGCACATTTCTATGCAACAGTTGTAAAAAAAACACTATTTGCTAGAAAATAACCAAGATCTGAAAGTGCTAAAGCTCATACTACCTGCACCCTTCATACTGTGGTGAAAACTTTAAAGATAGCCTTTCTTGTGAAGCAAAACAGGCACACATACTTAATTTAGTGCCTGGTGTACATACTCTTTCATGTTAAATATAAATTATCATGAGGGGATGTGGCTGGCAAGATGGCCGTTCAGATGCACTAAGCCGGTGCTCCAAATATCCACGTACTAATCCTTAATAATTCTCCCCATAGGAGACACCGATTGCTTCAATTTTGGAGTGCCTACATCTGTGTGCCCTCGTCATACCTGAATTTTGGTGACAATCATTGAGGCACAGCAGCAGGGGAGCCAAGGCGGCTTTGCATTTTGATTTGCAATGGGGCCGGGCAGGCCCGCTATGGCGATTCAACTGTGCAGTGCAGAGGCGGTGGGAGCTGCGCGAAGAGCGGAGACACACTGGTGGATGGGGACTCTGTGGAGGCCCGGCTGGGTCTTGGAGCGTGACCTGCTGCTCCAGGCTCAGCCTGATGATGATGAGTTGGCGTCTGCCAAGGACAGACGCTCCCACAGGAGATCCTTGCTCCACCTCTAATTATTGATAACTGAGGGGTGGTCCGCTGCCTGGGCCTAGACCCTGTGTACACATTGCAGTGAATGCCAAGACTGTCCTTGGAATCTCCGGGGTGGGGGAGGTGCAGGGATCTCCTCCCATCCTGAATATGGTATGTCACGGTGGAGGCACTTCTGTACGGGTGACAGTGCAGAGCCCTGTGGGCAGAGAAAGGCCCTGTGGGGGCCTGTCAGAGTCCCTGGAGCTCCCCTGGTGCTCCCGGCTATATTTAGTGGAGTCGTGGCATTGGCCACTAAAGAGGACATGCCCATGCTAGTGCTCTGGACCCCGGCCTAGTGCAGTGACACCCAGGGGGTGGCCTCGGCGGATTGGACCTCGATGAACCCTGTTGCTGGTGGTTTCGAGGAGTTGTGGGTGAATAGCGGCAGAAGTCGTGTAAGGTCTGGGGGCCCAGGGTGAGTGCTACCACCTGCCTCCCACTCTGAATCGCCAGCTCAGGGGGGGCATAGCTGTGGGGGGTGATGGTGACTCTGCACAGGTGTGGATAGAGAGCAAGGCCGTAGTCAGGGGATGGACACACTGTGCTAGCCTGGAGAGGCCCAAGCAGGGGGATGGACTCGATCAGATCTAGTAACAGCTTTGTTGGGTGTAGAGTGGTTATGAGGAGACAGTGAGAGGAATGGGACAATGTTTGTGAGAATCCAGTTGGGAGTGGGTGATCAGACTGTGACTTGGGCGTGCGCCCCTTGCACCCGGCCCCTGCTCTCTTCTCCCCTTGGTCCTCAGTGGTGCTCCCTCTTGTATTGCTCTGGGGAGCACCAAACTGGCTGATTTGCATTCCGCAACTGGGAAGGACAAGATGGTTAGGGGCCAACTGAGCAACACCATTACCCAGTATGCAATATCCCAGGGTCTGCCACAATGGAGCACGTGGCAGATGGGCCTCCTGCCACCTGAGCAAGATGAGGAAAAGTCAAGAGCAGCTATACTTGAGGTGATACAGGGGTCACACACAGCACTAGAGGGGAAGATTGGCATGGATCTCCCCAAGGTGGCAGATAGCGTGATTTAGACATAGCGCTCCCATAATGATATGGGTAAGGAGATGGCCACATTTAAGGCGCAGGTCTACCGCCTCATGGCAACTACCAAAATCCTGGAAAACAGGATGAAAGATGCTGAGGGCAGGACTTGGTGCAACAAACTGTGGCTCGTGTGGTTCCCCGAACGAGCAGAGGGTGACTTGATGGAACGCTTTCTGGATGGGATGGATAACCCATAACCTGCAGCCAAAGGGACTGTCCCATATGTTTGTTGTGGAGAGAGGGCACCAGGACTTGACTGTGAGGCTTCTGCCCGGGGCCCCTCAGAGAATCCTGATTGCACAGGTCTTCAATTAGTGGGACAGAGACTGCATCCATAGAGCTGCGTAGCTTTGATGTGAGAACCTTAGCATTGCAATTTTCCCAGATTACACCCACAAAGTGCAATGACAGAGAAAGTCTTTTCAAGACGTTAATCCAGAGCCATGGGTCTGCCCTACATGTTAATGTTCTCAGCGCGGCTTCGTGTGAGCGCAAAAGGCAAGGCAAATTTCTTTGAGATGTCAGAGGCTGTGTGGGCATGGCTTGAAATTTGGGACAAAGTGCCGTGATGTGACGGGGGGCCCTGAGAACGGGCCAAGTGAGGGATTCTACGGGACCTTGTGGCACCAGTAAAGGACGAACTCAGTAAACATCAACATCAGGGAGCCGGCTCACGGCAAGGGTTGGGGTTCAGGATGATGGCATGAGAATTGATGAGCAGATGGAATATGCCGACTCAGACCGCTCCACTGGTGGGGATTTAAATGAGCCCAACCCCGTCCACTGGAGAACAATGACACTCAATCTGAATAATATGTGTTTCTTTCTATAAGTACTCACTGAGGGGAGGATGGGGTGAATGGAGACAACTCTGGAGATGGGGGCAAGGAATTCAGGACACACATACATCATTGTGTGGTATGTTCCACACTATATTTTACACTCAACATACTTTGTCATTGATGCAGTCCCAAGACACCCTAGGGAGGCAATCAGGAACATAAGTTAAGGCAACTCGAGAGTAGATGCATTCTCAATGTGGATACCAAATTCCCAAAAGGTCTGAATTCCAAAGAGGATTGTAGTATTTACTATAACATGTCATATAGCTTCCCAACCGGTCTAAAAAAATACATCTGTAGTGCTCACGTGCAACGGTGACTTTATGTGTTAATTTGAGAGCGAGAGGTGACAATTTTTTTATTTGTGTCTAGATTTTTGATTTTTCTATTTTATTCATTCGTAGAAGATGGGATGCCATAGAAATGAAGTTGCTCTTGTGATTTTCCTACAACTATGAGTTATGAAGGTGAGACATTGGTCTGACCACTTGGGTTCAATTCAGATGTATTTTAATGGTTTAAGTGAGAATTGTACGTCAATTACAATGTGTACCAATCCAATATATAAGGATTCATTGACCCATAAATATAATGCATGTTTAGTTATGAAATGAATAACTGTTGCTCACTCCAAGCTTCATTCTACATTTATGTTAGAAAAGATATGAGTATCAACTCATCAAAAATGTGTGCAATTCATTGATAAAAATATTATAAATGAATTATGCAATCAGTTTGGCACCTATGACTGTAATGTTAATTGATACTGATGCAAATTTGGACATGTAATTAATCATGGAAATGCATGCAATAATTTTTCTATTTGCTTTTTAACTTATCTTGCTCTCTTCTAACACATTATGTTTTTATATGCATAGCATATGCTGGATGGATTCTCAAGTTTTCACAATGCATTTATTCCTGCTAGGGGATTGTATGTTGATTTCATTGTCCAAAGAAAGACTATGTTCATAGTCTTTCATTGCGTTTGATGCCACGTGATCACTATAAGGCTGTAACTATTACGTGCAGCATGTATGTGAACAAGGTCACTGTGTGACCGAAACGCATTGTGCTGATAGATATATTGCCTTCTGGCGGTTGCCAGTAGGTAGTTATAGTTAGGTCTGCTTATGTATAGATTGAGCATTTTTTGATTTGCTAATAACTTTGGCTCCATTTGACAAATCTTCACGTAACTTTCCTAAAAAAAGTTCATCCACCTCAGCTCCTTTCTGGAATGTTTCAGAGTAGTCTGTCAAGCAGGGAGCAAGATAAAAGGGGGGTTCCACAGCAGAAAATCTCCATGCATTTTCCATAGAATTCTTTAGACAAGTCTACAGCAAAAACTGCTGAACGGAATTACATCAAATTAGGCAGGAAACTAGATCTTGGTCCACAGATTGGAGAAATTAAGGGTAAAAATAATTGTATATTTTGGCAGTTGGACTCGTGAGAGTCCCACGGATGTACCGCGTGAGAGAAAAATAAAAAATGGAGCCCGGTGATTAGTTGAGAGGCCTGTTTTCCACATGAGCCTTCACACTCTTGCGGGAGTGAGAGGCTCCTATGAGTCCCATGAGAGAAAGAGCCCTGATTGGCCAGCTGTTAGAATGTTGGAAATGAAATGGCCACCATTACTGTTTGCTGTGAAAAATTTGAGGTGTTGTGGAAATGAAGCAAAAAAGCTACATAAGGGGGCAGCAGAAAGGCATGCTGTCCCCATAGATTTAGAGAGGATGCATCTAAGGGATAACTACTGTGAAGAAAATAAATGTATATTGTTTTTAACAAATTTGTCTGATCTTGCAGGCCTCTCGCGGGATCGTGAAGAGTGAAAAGGAGTAGATGAATTCTTAATGCACTCTATTAGTAGGAATGCATATTGTGGTCCTTGTCTTTGAGAGGAAGTGTGTAAGAGATAAGTACTGTGATGATTAGAAAGTTAAATCATTTTAAGATCTTGCAAGACTCTTGCAGGATTGTGAAAAGTAGGAAGGAGTAGGTGATGTGTGAATACACTCTGCTATGTACTTGTTACTGAATGAAGGAGTCTTACAGGTGATGGTGTTTATCAGCCTCTACTATTTGTGCTCATTGGTTTGGGAAGAGTTGTGAGTAGAATTAAGTCTCATCCAAACACCCTACAATTCACACTCATCATCCGAGATAGAGGTCTCAAAGGAGAGGCTAGTCCATCCATACACCCTACTATGCAGCAGTGGCCAGCTCACGTAAGTGCGGTGAGGCGGGGAAGGGTGCGGCAGGGGGAAAGTCGACAGACGACGGTATAGATATTATTTATTTATTCAATTATACCTATTCTATCGTCTGTCAACTTCTCCCCCCTCCCGCCCCCACCCGCTCCACTGCATTTACTTGTGCTGACAGTTGCTGCTACTATGCACAACCGTTATCTAAGAGAGAGGTCTCAAAGGAGAGGCCAGTCCATCCACACTTCCTACTATCCACACCCATCATCTGAGTGAGAGGTCTGAAAGGAGATCCCAGTCCCTCCCCACACCCTACTACACACTTCTATCATTATGGAGAGAGGTCTCAGCAGAGAGGCCAGTCCCTCTACACATCTTACTATGCACACCCGTCATCTGAGAGACAAGTCTAAAAGGAGAGGGTAGTCCCTCACTACATCCTACTACACACACCCATCATCTGAGAGAGGTCTGAAAGGAGAGGCCAGTCCCTCTCCACACCATATGATGCATACCCATTATTACAGAGAGAGGTCTCACCAGAGAAACCAGTGTCTTCCCACTCCATACTATGCATACTAGTCATCTGAAATAGATCTGAAAGGAGAGCCCAGTCCCTCCCCACACCCTACTACACACATCTATCATTTCACATCTGTCATTACAGGGAGAGGTCACTGTAGAGATGCCAGTTCCTCCAAACACCCTACTATGTACACCCGTCATCTGAGAAAGAGGTCTGAAAGGGAAGGCCAGTCCCTCCCTACAATCTACTACGTGTACCCATTATTATAGAGCAAGGTCTCAACAAAGAGGCCAGTCCTACTATGCACATCAATCATCTGAGAGAGGTCTGAAAGGAGTGGCCAGTCCCACCCCACTCCACCCCCTACAATGTGCACACCCGTCATCTGAGAGAGGGTTTTAAAAGGAGAGGTCAGTCCCACCATACGCCCTACTATGCACACCCATCATCTGAGAAAGAGGTCACAAATGAAAGGCTGGTCCATCCTTACACCCTACTACACACACACCCATTATTTGAGAGAGAGGTCTCAAAGGAGAGGTCACTCTACAATAAACCCTACTGCACACACCTGTCTTCTGAGAGAGAGGTCTGAAAGGAGAGCCCAGTCCCTCTCCACAACCTACTATGCAAACCCATTATTATAGAGAGAGGTCTCACCAAAGAGGCCAGTCCCTCCACACATCCTACTATGCACATCATAAGCTGAGACAGGTCTGAAAGGAATGGCCAGTCCCACCCCACTCTTCCCCCTACTATGCACATCTGTCATTCGAGAGAGGGTTCTGAAAGGAGATGTCAGTCCCACAACACACCCTACTATGCACACCCATCATCTGAGAAAGAGCTCGCAAATGAAAGGCTGGTCCATCCATACATCCTACTACACACACCTGTTGTCTGAAAGAGAGGTCTCAAAGGAGAGGCCACTTTACCACAAACCCTACTATTCACGCCACTCTTCTGAGAGAGAGGCCTGAAAGGAAAGCTCAGTCCCTCTTCAAAACCTACTAGGCACACCCATTATTACAGAGAGAGGTCTCAGCAGAGAGGCTAGTCCCTCTACACACACTCCTAGGCACACCTATCATCTGGGAGAGAATTCAGAAGGAGAGCCCAGTCTCTCCCCACACCCTACTACGCACACCTATCATTACAGAGAGAGGTCTCAGCAGAGAGGCCAGTCCCTCCACACACCCTACTACGCACACCTGTCATCTGAGAGAGAGGTCTTAAAGGAGTGGGGAGTCCCTCCCCACACCCTACTATGCACATCCATGATCTGAGAGAGAGGTCGGAAAGGAGAGGCCAACTCCTCTCCACACCCTACTACGCACACCCATCATTACAGAGAGAGGTCTCAGCAGAGAGGCCAGTCCCTCTACACACCCTACTCCATACACCTGTCATTCCGAGAGTAATGACACCCCAAAAAAGGATTGCTTTTGACATGTCTTGATATCAAAAAGTTACAATAACTGAGCAAATAAACAATTTCTATTGAATATGTATCTGTTTAATACTCACACACATTTTACAAAGATTTTGCAAACTGTGATCCATAACCTGTTTTGTTACAATAATAAAACATTATTTTACTACAATAATGCCAGAACACAAGATATATTGTAAAGTCATTATACCGTACAAACATTCACAAAAATAATGAATTTACTTTAAAATAAACCCTAGAAATTAACAGAAAAAAACAAAGTTTAAAGAACGCTATAGTCAGGTGTAATAACAATATCTGTTTTTGTTTAAAAAAAAACAAAACTTGGAAATTCACTGGAAAAAACAAAGGTTAAGGTAACGTTATAGTTAGGGGAATTTGTGAGTGTGAACATTAACGTTTTGAACAAAAAAAAAACACAAATTCACCAGTTATAGTTAGCAGCGCTAACTGTAACTTGCGCTCCCACCATGCACTACTTATGACCTCACATATGCCATCACTCATGACATGTTCTATGACATCATTTTGACATCACATTGGGCTCTTGGGGATGGGGTACCTATTGCCAAATATGGACTAATGTTTTTAGGGGGGGGTCACACGGCATCTCTCCTCAGCCTTTAAAAGACCCTGGGGACCCCATTCCCCAGGGCGGTGACTTTAAATAAAAAGGAGGGGCCTTGCGACTCCCCTCCCTTTAATGGCCCCAGGGACCCCATCCCCTAAGGCCAGCTCACATACTGTGTCCCGGGGAGCCCAACCCCAGGACACAGCAGTTTCCCTGCACGCACCGGCAGGAAAACTTGTTTTCAAAACTCCAGCTAAATGGGAGCAAACACAAAGTCTACTCCCAGCCGGCAGAAGCTTTAAAAATGCTTCCATCGGCTAGGAGTCACACCTGTTTCCCTTCCCGCACTGATGTGGGCAGAGAAATGGATCAAGATTTTGCTCCCACCCAGAGGGAGCAATGCCAGCTCTTGGAAAATGCGGGGAGCTGGCTTGGGCTGCGGGGCCCTGCGGCTTCCCCGTGGCCCCCAACGTGTTGATTGTGTGTGCTAGGGTTGGGCACAGGGGCACCCACCTATTTAAGATAGAGACCCTGAGGGATGGTGTCCCCAGGTCCAAAACAGGCTCGAGCGGAGACGGGGCCACATGGCCCCCTCTCCTTTCAAAAAAACACGGCCCTGGGGGATGGGGTCCCCAGGGCCTAATAAGGCTGGGGAGGAGGGCTGCATGACATCTCTCCCCTTTTAATGATGAACAGAGTGATTTCTTTACATTTGCAGGTTGAAAAATGTTCTGAAATCCTTGATGTTGATCAATACATCATTGGTTTATTGGAGCACAATCTCTTCTGTAGTGACTGTCCAAGATGAGTGGGTTCTTTCCTATTTTCTCCTTTTCTGAGAGCTGAGTCCACAGTTCTCTTTTTTAACTGCTCCTGAGTGTGCACAGGCACCAAATCACCTACAAGCTCCACCCGTTTGAACCCGCCCCTTCAATCAATCAATCAAGTAGTATTTGTTTTGTATGGCGTGGCTAATCACCTCAGGGGTATCCCCCTTCCAGTTAGTAGTTAGTAATATGCAATTGTTTTCCAGCCATATTCCAGGCTGTTGGACAGTGTGATATCTGTGCAATTGCATGTAGAAAAAATAATCTGAAATCCTTGATTGAAGTAAATGCATTGTTGATTTATTGAGTGCAATCTCTTCTGTAGTGACTGTCCAAGAGGAGTGGGTTCTTTCTTGTCGTCCCCTGGTCTGCGAGCAGAGACCACGGATCTCCCTTTTAATTGCTGCTGAGTATGCAGAGGTGCCAAATAACCTACAAGCTCCTCCCGTTTTACCTAGCCCCTTCCACGTTAGTAGTTAGCAAATGTGCTACCTCCCGGTCGGTTGGCCGGCTTTTGGTCGTGCACAGTGGGGGGGTGGCTATTTGTTGGGGTTTGCCCCATGCCGCACATGACCGGAGACCATGCGTGCCAGGGGGTTGGCTTTACGTATCATAATAAAATATTGCTTTATGTTAAAAAAAACTAGAAATTCACTGAAAAAAACCTACGGTTAAATTTACAGTATAGTTAGGTGAATGTGTCAGTACAACATTAACATTTTGAACTAAAACAAAACAGAATTTCACCAGTTAAGAGAGTGGGCAGGGAACACTTGTCTGCCCCTTCCTGCACACAAACAATACTTCTGACAACACAGGAACCCTTGCACCATGTAGCAAGGGTGCCTGCATTGGCCCTAGACTGCCGAAATGGCACCAACACAGAAGTAAAGGACAGGAATGCACCATATTGCATAAATACGGTACATTCATGCCCTTTCAATTTGACGTAGGGGAGCGCAGCAAGATGACCTGCTGCACTGCCCTACATCAAAATCCCATAAATTAGTTCCTTAGTGGCTTATTGTAAGAAATTGGATTGTTGTTTTAGACGGGTAAGAGTTGAAGCCTCATTCAAGCAACAGCCACAGTCCTTGTCAGGGTGAACCACAAAAGTCACTAACTAAACCTGTGCTTAACCCTTTGGTATCTTAGCACAAAAGCAGTCAAGATTAACTTAGAGCCAATATGTAAAATATTTCTGCATCAAACAAACAGTTATAAAATGAAAACACAATGTAAGAAAAATCGCAAACCAATTTATTAAAATAGTTTACATTTTTATAAATATAATGACAGCAAAACAAACAAAGTCCATTAAAGTTTTAGTGAAAACAGCATCAAGATGGGTAAGCGCCACACGCGGTTATCCTGTTGTGCTAAACCGGGGAAAGTCAAGTTCAGGCTGAATGTGATGATGCACTGGTCGGATACAGGGACTAGGTTAGTACAGCTGAAGAGTTACTTTCTGAAGTCCGGAGCAAAATGTTTTGTTCATATGGGAGGGGGTCGCAAAAAAGATGCTTCCAATACAAAGAGCAGGTCGAGCGTTCCAGGCGGTTGTTGCTGTAACGTGAAGAGCCAGTCATCGCTGGCGCTGCACGTTGACAGTTTCTGCTTACTGTCATTGCTGTAGCATGAAGTACAGGTCTTGTGTTGCCGGTCGTCACGAATGGTCGCTATCTGTGCGAGGAGCAGGTCTCACTGGAACTTCACAACACCAGTTGTCACAGGCAGCAGAGGCTTGGTGTGAACAGGCCTGTTTGCAGTCGTGAGAAGCCCAAACATCAGGATTTCCACCTTTTACTTCAGGAGGAGCTATTGATGATGCCAGCAAAGGGTCGAGGACCTGGGGGCACCTCTGGGGGATCAAGACTCACTCCCACTGAGGTCAGCAGCAGGGCTCAGGCAGGTCCTGGCAGGTCCAGTTGGGCAGCTGCAGGGAGGCATCTGGATCAAGGCAAGTAGGTCCAGTCTTTCCTCCTTAGGCAGAAAGGTAATCCTTCAAGCAGCAGGGCAGTCCTTCTGGCAGCAGGGCAGTTCTTCTTCTGAATCTTCCACAGGTACAGGAGTGTTCTGATGAGTGGTTTGGAAGGACCCTTTATTATACCTGGTGTCCGTCTGTGTTTGGGGAATTCCCTGTCCTATCTCAAAAACTGGTTCAAGTCAGTTCTTACCCTTTCCTTGGTCTTGGCTCCAAACTGTCTAGGGTGACAAAGACACGGGCAGGCATGGTGTTAGGGTCTGTTGCGTGTGCTGTAGGCAAGGCCCTTTGAAATATCATTAGGGCAGGGAGCAGCTCCTTCACAGCAATCCTTAAAGCAGCAGGGCAGTCCTTCTGGCAGCAGGGCAGTTCTTCTTCTGAATCTTCCACAGGTCCAGGAGTGTTCTGATGAGTGGTTTGGAAGGTCTCTTTATTATACCTGGTGTCCGTCTGTGTTTGGGGAATTCCCTGTCCTATCTCAAAAACTGGTTCAAGTCAGTTCTTCCCCTTTCCTTGGCCTTGGTTCCAAACTGTCTAGGGTGACAAAGACAAGGGCAGGCATGGTGTTAGGGTCCGTTGCGTGTGCTGTACGCAAGGCCCTTTCAAATGTAATTAGGGCAGGGAGCAGCTCCTTCACAGCCATCCTGCCAGGAAGACCCTCTCCCAACTACACCTAGGTCCCATTGTTACTGTCTGGACCCAATACACTTTCTTGATGGAGGAACTATTAACAGGCACAGGCAGCTGGGAATTCCCAGAAAGATTTCAGGAACTTTGGGCAGGAAAATGGCAACTTTATAAAAGTTGCATTTTCAAAATTATAATCTGAACTCTGACTTTACCATTAAAGAGGATTTTAAATTATAATTAATTTGAGTGTAAACATAATTTCTGTGGTGTCTTATGGATGCCAAGAAGAACTTACACCAAGGTCAATGTATGGAAACTCTTTAATACGCCTCAGCCATCAATCTCCAAGTCTCAACTGACTTCTCTTAGAACTTCCCAAAATTCTTCCCCTTTGGATAGATTCTCCAGTGTAAGGCATTACTAGATCATCCCACAATTTCTCAGATTTAAATTTGTGAAATAATTTAGCACCAGCGAGAGTTGAAACAATCTCATCTATATTAGAGAGAGGAATCTATCCACTACGACCTCTCTATTAAGTGCCCTAAGGTCAATACACAGCCAAATTTCTCCATTGGCTTTTTTCACTACCGCTATTGAAAATAGTCAATTGGTGGCTTCCACTGGTTCAATTATCCTTAAC
Source organism: Calotriton arnoldi (assembly GCA_963921515.1). Classification (NCBI taxonomy): domain Eukaryota; kingdom Metazoa; phylum Chordata; class Amphibia; order Caudata; family Salamandridae; genus Calotriton; species Calotriton arnoldi. Next base: position 556,815 of record CAWUFW010002233.1, read on the forward strand.
ATAATCAGGCAGTCAAGCGCCTTCTGTACTCTATCCTGAACATTCAATTGTATTCTGTGCACTTTTGTTGCAACAGGTTGTGCCCCCACAATTTGATATGATGCCTGTATCCTCTCAAACATTCTAACTCATTGCAAATGACTCCCTCAAACTCTTTTACAAACTGTTAGTGTTGTTATTTATCTCTTGTACCTGAACTTGTGGCTCAGCATTGGAATTAAGTGTCACTCCTAACAGCTTCTGAAGTGGTCAACCCAAAATGTAATTCCCATTTTTAGATACATACACTTTTCTAGCTAACACTTTTCCTCCAAATTCAATGCATGCCATGAAGTAACCCCACATTTCATTGGGTACACCAACATATCCCACAGGAGATATATCCATTCTGCTCATTTTGATCTTATTACCATAATGTGCATCAAACGTCTTTTTCAAAATCATGGAGAAATGTGAACGAGTCAAATTTCATCTCACAGTCCACTCCCTCGATTGAGACTTTACCAGTTGATCACCCTTGTAGCCACTCACCTCAAACACTATCACTTTGACCTTTTGCTTCATCTCTTTTTTCCTTTTCCCTCTGCAACATTTTGCAAAGTGTCCTTTTCTTCCACGTGCATTACATGTGGATTGTAATGCTGGGCATATGAGTCCGTTAGCCTTGTGTCCTGCTCTCTCACATCTGTAACATGTGCCTCTAAACTCAGATGTGACTTTCCTTGCTGTCCCAAGTGTGAATTTTTGTTTAACCTGACACACTACTTCCTCTACTTTGTCAGCAGTTTAGAATTTTGATTTATTCTTTGCACTACTTGGCTTGTCCACACAGTTTACCATGTGTTCCACCTGCAATTGCAATTACTTCAAGCGGTGACTCATCCTTTAACCATAGTTCCTCTCTTTTTGTCATTAAAATATTTCAGAAAAAATTGGTCACATATTCTCTCTTCTGCCGGACCCCCAAATATACAATTTGCAGCTAACTTGCAAAGCACTGTTACAAAATCCTCTAGAGACTCCTCCCTACCTTGTTCTCTCAGGCCAAAGTAATACCTTTCCATAATTGTGCTTACAGGTGACAGATAGTGTCCATCTGAAAATTATCCCACTGCAGACAGTTATTCAATGCCAGACTTGGAGATATAATGAAATTAACCACAGATTTATTTTAAGAACAAAACGGTGGTGTGTCTATCACCAAGATGCACAGGCAAAAGTGGCGTGCCTATCACTGAGATAGGCAGGCTTTGACTGCAGTACTTCTAAATTTGTATACATCTCTGTGTTAAATTCTTTGCATCACTTTTACTTTTACATGCTCCCAATACACTTGTATAGGATATCTCCCAACTTATCAAAATGGCCGCAGATATAAGTCAATTAAACAATCAGGCCTCTTTCTGTAGACGATAGGCCTCGTTTTCCAGAAACAAAATGGTGGCTGTGCATCAGCACACAAGCAATTGGGTCTTTTTCTTTGGAAAATAGACCTAGTTTTGCTCAAAAATAAGATGGCGACTGACTTCAGCAATCAGGTAATTTTTTAAGGAAAGCAGAGGTTGTATCACAACCAACTCCTCTTTTCCTGAAGCAGATTTGGCGCACCAGTTTCCAACAGCCACCTGGGAGAGCAAATGCGTTTCAAAACAGCCCAAAATGTCACAAATACCATACATAACTTGCAACACCTCACCAGACACGTTGGGACATCTTCTTCATCTCATGCAGCATTTTTTCTCTCTCTGAAGTCTCCCTCCAGCATGCAAGCAGACTCATTGAGGAACTGTGTTTTCCAAGTGTGACCAGGTAAGCTGTGTTTCTCGATGTTGAGGTGCAGGCTTCCATTAATAGGTGTATCCCATCCTCGTCGCCAGTTTGTGGTGCCTTATGGATGCCAAGAAGGGCACACACCAAGGTCAATGTAGGTAGGCTATTTAATGCACCTCAGCCATCAATCTCCAAGTCTCAACTGACTCCTCGTAGAACTTCCCAACATTCTTCCCCATAGGATAGAATCTCCAGTGTGAGGCATTACTAGTAGGGTGACCAACTGGCATGGTTGCAAATTCAGGATGGTGAGTGTAAAAATTCAGGACAAAGAGTCAAAATTCAGGACAGAAATTCAGGATATAAGGTCAAAATTCAGGAAAAGAATTTGGGGCAAAAGGTTTACACACACATCAGAGGAGGCCACGCAATCTTATATAAGTAAGTAAATAGACAACCAAAATAAGTTTATCATGTTCCACCTCAAGCAATCCACTATGTATTGCAGTACCCAGATAGTATTTTATTCTTGTCATGCCAGCCAGAGTCTAAGTATCCTCTAAACTGTTTATTCACATGCTCCTTCATGAGACTCTCCCAAACACTGATGTGCTTAAAGACCTCCCTTCATCATTTATTTTTTGCATTAACCCTATTATTGTGCTCCAAGCTACACAGAGGCTGTCCTAATACAATTCATGTTAGCCTCAACCGATCATCTCCAAGCCAATTTAAATACTGCTTCTACAAGTGCCGTCCATGTTAGTGTAAATATGCACCAAACCGCCTCCTAAATAACTCCCAAGCACTCTCCAAGCTATACTGAAGTACAGTTTAAAAGATACGATGTGCTGGGCTAGCTCAAAACCTATTGTGGCATAACTCAACCAAGACTTGGCACATATTGAACATGAAGCAGCAGCGTGCCCATAAAAGTGTTGTTCCGGTCTTTTCTTGGGCTGAAAGAGGCATTAGCATCAAACCAAGGGACATATTTTCAACAAAGTGAAGGATTGCGGCATTAGCCTTCCTGGCTTAACACCGCACTCCGCCACTTCAGAAACGTAGGGCTGCACCAGATTTACAACAATATGGTGCAGCCCTGCGTTTCCCCCTGCGCTGGCGCTAAACTTAGCAGCCTAGCTCCAATGCAGGTACCCTTGTACCATAGTGCAAGGGTGTCTTTGTTGAGGGGAAGATTGTTTATGTGCTGGAAGGGTCACCTTCCTGCACATAATCAATCTTTAAATTACTTTCTGTAACTTTTATGTGTGCTCCTTAATGCAGCACACATAGAAGTTGCAAAACGTAATTTTTATTTTGATTGTTTATGTGCTGGAAGGGTCATCTTCCTGACATACACAATCAATGGCAATTTGCTGTTTCTATTTGTGCTGCACAACGCAGCACACGTGGAAACAGCAAAAATGAGGAGAAATAAAGCATTTCTCCTTGTTTCGCCTGTTTGCCGCTGCCTCCTATTTACGCTGCCCTTGTAAATAGGGAGCAGCGTCAAAATCAATGGGTGTTGCGGTGAAACACCCACCGCAACACCCATTGCCCTACCCTTTCACGCTCAGTACAGCGTGGAAGGGTGCCTTATTTACAAGGCAGCGCTAAGTCACGTTTAGTGGCTCAACGCTTCCTTGTAAATAAGGCGAAACCCCTATCGACACCACAATGTCACTAAAAGTGACGTTGTGGTGGCGATAGAGGCTTGTAAATATGCCCCCAAGTGTTTCTCTATCAAAGGAGTGTGCATAAAGATAAGGAACAGATGACAACAATAACTTCCTATTTACAGGGTTTATTTTTTGCCCAACTGAGTTGTAAACAGTTTATCAGACTTGGAAGGATGAATAGCTGAGTGAGCCCTGACAGGATTCAGACCTGTGTGCTGCACGATATGCGGAAGTCAGCAACGGAACTTTGACTCAATGAGTCATCTTACAGTTTACGGTACTATTGCACACTTTTGCATACTATTTCATAAAGTAGAAAATGTACACTTAGAGGACCATATTCTCTTTGCCAAACTCCTAGGTGGCTATCCCATGGCTTGCCATACAGCAGTTGAAAATAAATTACACATCAGCTAGTATCTAGCAGTTCGATCTCGGTACCTTTTTCTTTCTCAAGTTTGCTGTATGCTTCTCTGTGTTGCTTAAACTCCTCATCCACGGCTTGCTCTGCCCTAGTATCTTGGTCTTTCAATAGTTTTTCGAGTTCTTGTACTCTGTCAACTAACTGTACCTCCCAAAAAGAAAATATCCTGTCAACAATTATCTCCAAGCAATTACAGCAATTAATGCCTCCCAGGCAGCCTTTCACACATTTGCATTTCTTTGGGGAAGCAGGCACCCTGAGCTTATTTCTTTTCAGCCGTCTGCCCCTCCCTCCGGAATGCAGCACAGGAGACTCCCTTGCATGTCAGCTGGGGAATCTAAATTGTGGAAATAAACTTTTGTGCTTTAGCTGAGAGGCTAAAACTACGGACAAAAGCTGTCCGTTAAGACCTTCATCACGGACAACAGACTTAAGGGCTAATTTACGGACATGCCCATGAAAATTACGGACGGTTGGTCACCTGAATTACTAGGTCATCCCACAACTTCTCTATCTACCCCCAAACTGAAGTCAACACTTATTAATTTAAAGAAGGTAACCTTGTGTTAGTCTAAAGAGAAATAGGCCTTACTACAGTGAAGAATGACTTTAGGTGTTTCTCACTGCCAGGACATGCAAAACTTAAACCCACAACTACTACTTTTTAAATACCATGCCCCCTGCCCTTTGAGCCTTTAGGTCTTACCCCAGGGGTGGCATATAAGTTTTGAAGAGGAAGGCTTAGGTCTTGCAAAAGATTTATTTTGCCAGGTTGAAATGGCAGTCTAAATCTGCACTACAGGCTGCAGTGGCAGGCCTGAGGTATGTTTTAAAAGGATACTTTAGTGGGTACACAATGAGTGCTGCAGCCTACTAGTAGCATTTAATTTACAGTCCCTGCTACATTCAGTATCACACAGTATGGACATAGTATGGACTTATAAGTAAATTAAATGGATCAGGTGTAGGTGAATTTTACCTTGTTCGAAGGAGAAAGAACAAGCATGATGCCACTGATTAGCAGGGGGGAAAAGTCGTGAAAACAGTGGCATAGCAAGGGGGGGTGGTCTGTGACCCTTAGTTGATGTAAAATTGTAGCCTTACTTCTATTTTTGTGTAATGTACCAGTCTTTGACTTTCAAAATCTGGTCACCCAACTCTGTATTTAATTTCAGGTTAGAGGGCCAGGGCATTTTTTTTGTGGAAATCCACTCAAAATTACATAAACTTTTGGACTTTTGCAACATTGAGCAGGCGCCCCCGCGCCTAGAGGAGGGGCGCCCTTAGTAGCGCCACGGGACCGAGCGGCCCACTGGGAGGCGGATTTGAGGAGGGGGTCTAGCTAGTGGCGTCACTGTTTGGGGATGGAGCAGAGGAGAAACGAAACCGAATCTTGCTAAATGGGGTATTTAAGGCAGTGCCTCGAGGGGATCATCCTCTTTGTCTCCCTGGACCCTAGCCGCAGAAGCGCCGGAAAAGCAGCTGGAAGTGCAGGTTCCGGTCAACGGCCTGGAGGAGGGCAACGCGGTGGGTTCAGGGGGGCCGGCGTAGTGTACGGAATTAGTTGGTTGTAGGGAGTTATACAGTTATGCCCGCGCGGTGGTGTCTCGGTTGCTTCGGCAGCCTTGGGGACATGTGGTGTTGAGGGCCGAGATACGCTCAGCTGTATTTCTTTGATGCGTTCGCGGGTAGTCTGATCGGGCGCAGAGTTATGGCAGTGGGAGAGCGCTCGGGTGTTTTTGCGAGCCGGGGGCTTCACGCGGGGTGAGGAGGTTGTCGTGCAGATGGCTGGTTACCAACAGACAGGCATCGTTGACCTCGGTGCTGGGCATTTGCCGGTGATTGGGGGCAATTCCACATGGGGTAGCGTCAACCTGTGCAGGACTGAGAGCACTCGCATACGTATGCATCAGCTGCCCCATATAATTAGATAAACCACTACGGTAACTGATCGATCTACTTTTAAAACACATAAAGAAACATCTTACTTTAAAGGTTGGCGCCGGAGGCGGGTTCCGCCTCTTTGGTGTTCCGCGGGTAATGGCGGGATCGGCCGTGTTTCAGTTTCCCAAGGGTCGACACCAAGTGGTGATCCTGGGGGAGTGTCTTCCCACGCTGCGACTCCAGAGCAAGTTTCCGTTAAGGTTTCTGGACGCTACGTGCTGTGAGGGGGAGGTCTCTCAGGCACTCGCATGTACTTTTATTGTGGCAAGACACAGGGCCGGTGGCCGGTGAAGCATGCGAGGGAGGCAGCGCAACCGCGAAGGGGGGGGTGTGGCCACATCGCGGGGAGTGTCCTGGGGCGGTCTGGGAACCGGGGGGGGATGGCTCCAGGAGAAATTGTTGCTATGAAGGGTGAAGGTCCTCTGAATTGTAGGATAAATGCGCAACGGCACGTGAATGAGCCGGCGCACGATCATAGTATGTGGTGGCCTCTTTCGGTCAGTACTGCGGCAGCCATTATAGAGCAAGGGCTGCACTGCGACGCGGCCAACGGAGTGGCGGCGATACAAAAAAACAAAACACAGACAGTGGTTATTCTTGATGCGGGTCACACGGGCCCTAATGCAAGCAGAGAAGGGTCAAGTCATGCAGCAGTGGGGTCTAAATTACGTGGCACGAAAGGCACATTGGGCAGCTAGATCTGGTGCATTGGGTGCTAGCCATACCTTGGTGTTGTTAAACATGTTGGCACCGGCTGGTAACGGTCCCGCCTCAATAATACCAGGCTACCGCTCAACTGCATCATTTACCATAAGAAGGTGGCACAGGTAATCTTGGGGACAGGTCACTACAAAAAAAAAAATATATATATGTTTCGCTGGGTTTTTTCAGTGACACTTGATCCTGTGGAGATAGAGGTAATAAAATAAATAAATAAATAAATAAAAAGAAAGAAATTCTTGGGTAACAATATGGTTATGGGGGTGACGTTGTGGGTTTTGGCGCTTTGCGATCGGGGACGCATATCAATTAATAGCCCTGGGCTGGGTGGGACGGGTTTAGCGTACCACTATTATGGCGGGACATCAGGGGGGATACCCATCAGGGGGTGTGGGTGTGGAGTTATACTGCATGGGCGAATGTAACTGGTTGTCTTTTGTTTTCACTAGCAGGTGGTAACATGGCGCCTAAACGCGCTCGCCCCACTTCCAGGAAGCTCGTGGCCCAGGAGGATTTTCACGCTCTGAATGAGCTTTGGAAGGCGGCAAAGCGGCATGGCATGGAAGCAGCGCTTCAAAAGTTGGCCGGCGAGCCAGAGCAACAGCCGGCTGGCAGGGCACCAAAGTGGCAGAGGAAGGTCCCTGTTCGATATAGAGAGGGGCAACAGGACAAGTTGCGCACAACACCGCCTGAAACTGTGGCCACTGTGGGGGGTGAGTCAATCACTCAGGGCATGGCGGCACGTATTTCAGACCAAGCAGCACAGGGGCCAGTGCTCAATATGACAGTGGGGGCGGTGGGGCAGAGCATCATGGTGATCTCCACAACACCAGCATCTGTGGGGGCACCACAGGTGGGGGGTGCGCCAGTAGTGTCACAAGCGGCAGGTAGTGCTGCGGCCCCGCAGCCTCCGGGGAATACGACAGGGTTATTGGTCCCACCTCTGCTTGGGCCAGGTGTGCCTTCCGGAGCTTCAGGGGGGTTGCAAGCAGCGGGGACCACCGTTGCACATCAGGCCCCGGTGGTGTTGGGAGGGGCGCCAGTTACCATGCCACCTGGACCACTGGCAGTCCCAGGAACTCAAGGAGCAGTGGCAGCACAGGTATGGGCACAGACCGGTGGGAATCCAGGAATGGCGGGTCTGGGGGTAGGTCAGCCTTCTACCACTTTGTCCACAGTGGGGGCGAGTGTAGTCCAATCATCCCCAGTGGTGACTCCTTTAATATTTGGGTCTACGTCCCTGGTACTGGCCCCCTCTTCTGCGATTGCATGGCATGTTCCGTCGGAGACTAGGGAAAAAATTCACATGGGGGAATTTGTGAATGTTTTTGATTTGATCAATGCGGGGGTGGTCCCAAGTTGTCCCAAAGCAGCTAAGGAGAGCGAGTTCAAGCCAAAAACGGTGTGGGTGGAGTGGTCCTTGAAGAACTGGGTAACAGGGTTTTCTATTTATGTGGCGATCTTAACAGAGAAAACACCATCATTGGCCCCGCAGTTGTTTGGGTACATGTCCCTCATACATGGGGCGGCCTCCGAGTTCCAAGGGTCTGCGTGGATGCAGTATGACACTAAATTCAGGCAGATGAAAGCTGTTAGGCCTGAGATAGCCTGGGACCAAAGGGAGATCAATATTTGGCATGCAGAGTTTAATATGGCTCAGGCACCTGGGAAGACGACTCAGTCCTTTCGATTCAACAGACTTTTGGGTGACAAAAAACTGGCCTGCTGGCAGTACAACAAAAAGGAATGTAGCAAGGGGGCAGCCTGCAAGTTTAAACACATTTGCTCATTCTGTGGGGGACAGGGACATCCGGAGTTCAAGTGTTTTAAGAAACAAGCCAAGCCAAGAGAGCGCACACCTTTCAAGAGCATATTGCCTAAGCAATAATCCCGAGCGTTCTTCACCGATCCGCATGCATGTTCTCACGCACCTACTCAGTAGATACAATAATCAGGAGGATGCTTACATGCTGTATTATGGTTTCAAGGATGGGTTCCGCATTCCTTCCCGCGCACTCCCTTCATCAGTCCCGCCGAAAAATCAACAATCAGTTCTGCTACAGCGGGAGTTGGTCCGGGACAAGATTATGGGGGAGGTGCTCGTGGGCAGGGTGGCGAGTCCTTTTAGTTCTCCACCATGTGAATTGTTAGTGTGCTCGCCCCTGGGGTTGGTGCCAAAGAAGGAGCCAGGCAAATTTCGTTTGATTCACAATCTGTCTTACCCCACTGGGCTATCGGTCAATGATGGTTTGGACCAGGCACTATGCACAGTGCGGTATACCACCTTTGACGAGGCCATTGCAAAATTGCAGAGATTGGGTAAAGGGGCGCTAATGGCCAAATCAGACATAGAGTCCGCCTTCCGCCTTCTTCCCATTCACCCAGAGGATACTCGCTTGCTGGGTTTCACTTTTGAGGGACAGTTCTTTGTGGACTTGTGTATGCCCATGGGATGTTCCATAGCGTGCTCAGTATTTGAGACATTCAGCAGGTTCCTGGAATGGGCGGTGAAAGACTTGGTGTCATTGGATGACGTGGTGCATTACCTAGACGACTTCTTGTTTATGGGTCCTCCGGGTGATCAGGCATGTGGAAGGGCGCTGCAAGGTTTCCGGCAGCTTGCCCAGGCTTTGGGGGTACCGTTAGCTGAAGACAAGACAGAAGGCCCCACCACCTGTTTATGTTTCCTGGGGATTGAAATAGATTCAGAGGCAGGAGAGTGTAGGTTGCCGCAGGAGAAGGTGAGGACATTCAGGGAGGCGGTTAACACCTGCATCTCAGCCAAGAAAGTTACCTTGCATCAGCTGCAGGTTTTAGTGGGCCAATTGAACTTTGCCTTAACAGTGATTCCCATGGGGAGAGTCTTTTCAAAAAAGATAGCAAGAGCGATGTCTGGTCTACGGGCTAAGCACCATCACACGAGGTTGTCGGCGGATGTCAGACAGGACCTGGAGTCCTGGAGAGGGTTCTTAGATAATTTCAATGGGACACTGTTATGGCAGCAGCCAGCGCGCAACAACAGAGAGCTAGCCCTTTATACAGATGCTGCGGGCAGTATTGGTTTCGGAGCAGTGTTGGGCCCTAGGTGGTGCATGAAGCATTGGCCGGTGGACTGGGTTACGTCTGGGCTTACACGCAACGTCACCTTTCTGGAATTGTTTCCTATTATTGTCGCCTTGTACATTTGGTGGGCTTCCTTGACGAACACCAGAGTGATTTTTTGGTCAGACAGTATGTCTGCGGTGATGGCCATTAATAATCAGAGCGCGAAATGCCCCTTGGTGCTGAGGTTGTTGAAGTCTCTTATTCGCCTGTGTCTCTTGCATAATGTGCATTTTGCTGCCAAACATGTACCGGGTGTTGATAATACAGTGGCTGACGCTTTGTCTCGATTCAAGATGGCAGAGTTCAGGGCACGGTGGCCGAAAGCAGACAAATTGATGGCGGACTTCCCAGAGGAGCTATGGAGGCTTGGTGCCCCATTGCCGCAGACCTAATTACAGCAGCGTTGGCACCCCAGACAAAACGTATGTACGAGAGGGCTTGGGGGGTGTACAGCGCATCGTTCGGAGCAGACACGGAGCATAACAGATTCACACCGGAAGGTGTACTGGGTTTTATTGTGGGCCAGAAGGGTCACGGAAAGTCACTCTCGTTAGTGCGTAGGCAATTGTCTGCCATTGCTTTCTTCGCCGGGTTGCATGGGGTTAGAGATCCCACTAAAGATTTTAGGGTGCACAAGGCCATCAAGAGTTGGGAGCGTTTGGTACCTGGAACGCAGGACACTAGGCGACCTATCAATGTAGAGAGGTTGTGGAAGATCGTGGGGGCCTTGCAGCTGGTGTGCCGGTCTCCATATGAGGTAAAGCTATTCAGCCTGGCCTACTTGCTGGCCTTTTTTGGGGACTTGCGGGTCTCCGAGTTGGTGGCGGCTTCGAAACAAGGTGAAGGTGGATTAGGACTGGCGGATGTTTTTCTAGAGGAGGGAGCGGTTCACATCAGGATCCAGCGATCAAAAACAGACTCGCGTGGAAGAGGCACATGGGTGAAATTGTATGCGGCACATCAAGTAGCATATTGTCCAGTAGAATTGACAAGGGAATACCTTAAGGTGCGGCCAGGAGTGGCCTCATCGAGGCTGTTAGTACACAAGGATGGGGTGCCACTGTCAAGATATCAGTTTACCCAGGTGTGTAGAAAGGCGCTAACATATTTGGGTGAGGATTCCAGGCAGTTTAGCTCCCATTCCTTTCGCATAGGGGCAGCCACCACAGCAGCGGCAATGGGATTGCCAGCTGAGGCAATCAAAAAAGTGGGTCGTTGGCAGTCAGAATGTTTTCAGCGTTAAGTCCGTCCAAGTCTCGTCTAAGGGGAGTAATGATGCCCAGGGTGCCTATCAGTCATGGCCTTAACATCAATTCTCTCTCTATTGCAGTTGTTTCCCGCAAGCCAGTGCATATATGTTGGTGTGGGCATTCCTTGATTCGCAGTGCGGAGCAGCAATTTCGTGGGTCCAGCTTGGAGGCAGCACAAGGGGCCGCTGGGTTTGCGCACCACTGGCTTGGGGTGCGGGGTCTGCGGCTACAGGATTTCTTTATCCGGCTTCAAGAAGCGGTAGAATCCGAAGAAATGCCTCGCCCGGTCATTTTAGTTATGCACATGGGTGGAAATGACATGCTGCCGCTAGGCAGGCAAGGAGTACGAGAGGCCTTGTGTTCAGTCCTGGCTAGGATTCGGCATTACTTACCGACTACCTTGATATTGTGGTCAGAGGTGATACCGAGGGCGGTATGGCTTGGTGGGGCTTCGGGGCGGGCCATTAATGATTCGGTACGGAAGCTGAACTCTTCCATACATAAACTCTTACGCGGCTCTTTCCTGGGTACAATTCGGCACAAATTGCTCCATCCGGGGAGAACAGAGTTGTTCCATCACAATGGAGAGCAGCTGTCGGCAAGGGGAATAGAGATATTCATCCACACAATACTGGGGGCTTTGCTGGAGCATAGTCAGCGTCAGGGGGGGGGGAGGGCGAGTGCGCCGGGAAGCATCTCACCCTGTGGCGGAGCGCTGACAGTTAACAACAAAGTGGCATGCTCAACAAGGGAGGTTGAGCGGCTGGATGGACCCCGAGACGTGGTAGGATTGAAGTGTGCAGTGGATTGGCGGGGAAAGGGACCGGCCTGCCGGTGGTCCTCAACTCTGCGACCTAACACGTCACTTAAGGACTGAGATGAATCTTGGGGAGGTTGCCTGTGTTCAGGTACCTCGGAGGGTCGGTGCACTATGCGGGGCCCTGGATTTCAAGTAAGGCAACAGTTTGTTGTAGCACGATGTGGCCTGCCGGCACAATGTGCGCAGCAGAGGGTTCAAGACTATGAACAATTTAATGCTATGCTCATCTGTGACGACAATTTTAATCTCATGCTGCCTTTGATAAGTGTATGCTGGGAGGTGCTGCCATTGTTCAGGCACCTCGGAGGGCCGGGGAGTTAGGCGGGGCCCTGCTTCAGATAATGTAACTGTTTGCTGTAGCGTGTTATGGCCTGCCGGCATAATGTGAGCAGTATAGTGGGCCAGAGTTCAAGGGTATGGTCATCGTAATGCTATGCTGAAATGTAATCACTTTTAATATGTTAGTGCCTGTGAACGGGGAATGTCGCTAGAGTGTGAAGCACGTATATCTTTTATGTACCCAAATATGATAATTATACTCATGTAGTGATTATGTTGAATTATCCGGTGTGATGTGAATAAAATCTACGCCTTGGACAATATAACCGGATTATGAGATTTTATGGAGAGTGTGGGTGGCGATGGTTGGTGGCAGTGGTGGAGTGGCGAGAGTGTCACGTTGTGCACGCACTATGAGCAGGCGCCCCCTGTGCCTAGAAGAGGGGCGCCCTTAGTAGCGCCACGGGACCGAGCGGCCCACTGGGAGGCGGATTTGAGGAGGGGGTCTAGCTAGTGGCGTCACTGTTTGGGGATGGAGCAGAGGAGAAACGAAACCGAATCTTGCTAAATGGGGTATTTAAGGCAGTGCCTCGAGGGGATCATCCTCTTTGTCTCCCTGGACCCTAGCCGCAGAAGCCTAGCCGCAGAAGGGTTTTAGCAAATTATATTTTGATTTCTGCATTAGAATGAGCCATCTCAACCCACAGAGGAAAGCGCCAGACAGAATTTCCTTTTTTATGTCAAACTCTAAAAGCTTTCCAGTTTAAAAACAAGCATTGGCATAGCCAATAGGTCTCGCCTTTGGGACCTTATAAGTATTTAGTTATGCAGCACAATATCCTTGGTGCAGCAACATCAACTGTTGCATGGCTAAACACTTATAAGGTCCCAAAGGCGAGACCTATTTGCTATGCCAATTCTTGTTTGTTTTTGTTACTTGACCCTAAGGGGATCAGGAGTATTTCCTCCTATTTTGTGAAAATCCCTTTCTCTCCTCTTTGTTTCACATATTTAAAGGACCACATGTGCTCATGCATCAGAATGGGGCATTCAAGTATGTGGCCAATCTAAAAAGTATGGTTGAGCGTGTAATGTGTTTATATTATAAAAAGCATATCTAAATGTTTTAGGAAAGATGCCTCATAGTTATGCACCTGGTTTACAAAGCAGCTTCGATGAACTAGAAATCTTGCATTCCTTCCCACTGCTGTCAAAGTCCTCTCCAATCCATCACTGAGCCACAGGCCTGGAATGTTCCTAACTTGCAGTACAACAGAGACTGACTTAATGCTGCGGCTTCACTGCAGGCTATCCACAGCACAGCGAGATTAGGAAACAAACTGGCATAACAAATGAGTATCCAAACACATACCACCAAACCAGTGCACGACAAAACGCACAGTAACAGAAATAAAAAAAGCATTTTCTCTCACGAAGCTTTTTCTACGTTAAAATTAACAAAACAGTTGTATCTCAAGCACCAAAACGTTCTATGAGAATCTGCTGTTTTCTGTCCCAAGTCGCTAAGTATTCTTCTGTACGCAAAGACGGAAAATCAGGCTGCCTAATAAAATACAAGCAAATTTGAAGCTTTTTGTAAGTGCTTGCAAGAAAACTACTTTCCATGATCACGTGGTCAAATATCATAACATTATTACCTCAATGGTGTGTGCTACGCAAGAACAGTCATAATCAGAACAGCCATAATTATCAACATTTTGAAAAGATAGGAAAGTCACCAGAGTTCCATAGGCAAACGCGATTGTTTGATTGAAGACAAAAAGTTTTACGAGCTAAAATACACATTTCTATAGGGGTACAATGTAATAAAAAATTGTATTATTTACCAAGTAAATGTGCATGTTCCACCTGCCCTTGCAACAAACATTTTAAAGCAAACCAAAGCAATGTCTACTGCCCTCCCAGTGAAAAAAGTATGATTAAGACTAAGAACCACGATCCAAGCTCTAAAGTCTGCTGAGCCTAAAAAACACCACAAAACGTGCCGAGTTCAACATCAGCCCTAGACCGCATGCCTGTATTTCATGCTGATTGGACACCACCACGTACAAGGTTATTCTATTCTCCAACCACTATGGAGTGGTAACACTCCAACCACCAAGTTTAGCATCTGCACTAATGAGACATTACTGGGTACTACTCACAATTAGCAGAGAGGATAAAGGAAATCAGCACCACCAAGCCAGAGGGAGAAGATGTATGTAACAGCCTGCACTCTCAAATGGAAAACGAGCATTGACAAAGAGGAGGCGGTACCCATCTAAACTAAACATTGTATTAGTATTCTGATTCTCTCACTGTATCTTCTGTTAGTTCGCTCTGCATCCTTCTTGGGGAACAGTTAACCACCTACGCATTTTGAAACAAGGTTGTATAAATGTACGTTTAGGCCAAACCTTGCTCTAGGGCACCTAGAACTAACTTTGAAAAACCTTTGTAATCCCATCTTGACTACAAGTAGAATATGAAGTGAAACTGACAAAGGTCAGGCATAGGGTGAAACAGTGCAATGCCAGTCCAGTGATGGAGTCATTTCAAGTTCAGGGACAGCATTAACTATGTTGAAGAGCGCATACGATTTTCTTAGACCCAACTATCGCCTGCGTTTGGACCTTGATGAAAAAAGCAAAAACATGTTATCGAGTTGCTATTTGGATCCTTGCCAACTGCCCGTACAATGTGTATTAAAATCTGGTGTGTGAATGAAAAATGTTCAAAACTTTGTAATGAAGGAATCAGTCGCCTCGAGGAACTTGCATCCTACAAAAAAACAGAAGGAAAAAAAACTGACGGCCGCGAAACTGAAAGTAATCGCGAGCAGATGGCAAGGGAAGCCATATGGCGCCTGATCGCGCGTGCACGCTCGCGTGAACGCTCGCGTGAACGCAAGCTGGTCGCCAGCAAACTGCTGTTTGCACTTCCAAAACCCGCTTACTAAAACTCTCGCCAGTGCAGCGCATGCGCTGGCTCAGGCGAGACCTAATGAGTACTTTGTCAGTTTCTTGCATTCAAGAAAACTCATGTAGTGAACAAACCACAGGGAATGGAGAACATTTCCAGGCGGATAATTGAAAGCCAGGCTTGTTACACAAAATCACCTTTGCACTTTCACCATGGAGCTGCCATAAGTGAGAGGCGTTTTATGCTTTCAGGGGGCCCCCTGATAGTGCTCTGTTCTGCAGAGAGTCTTGCCCTGATGACCTTGAATAATTCTTAAACAAATTGTTTTAAATACCGTTTTCCTATAATGTATTTTCTTTAATGTGGGTGATGTGCGAGTCTATTGAAGATATTTTGCACAGAAATGTGTTAATGTTTCATGCAACATTCATAAAAAAAGTTTATTTTAGATGACAATATGACTTCACATATGAGAAATGTGAGGGTGTCACAGAGATTATTTGCAGTAACATTAATGAGCTGCTGCTGTGTAACAATACAGAAAATATGGCACTACCTCTTAATATCAGATGTAAACACATTTAGAACTTGAACGATAGCGCCTGTGCACTGTCAGTGACCTGGCCAAAGAGGGCAAGAAAGAACTGAAATTGAATCATAAATTCAAAGCTGTTAGGAACAATTCGTCCCCAAAATATATTTGGCCCAGGGCCCCCGAAATCCTTAAGATGTTCCAGCATGTTTCATGTTGGCACATGTTCTGTGTGAGACGGGGCACAGGAGACACGTGTAGGCTAGGTACACGCTAAAGGGGACTGACAGGAGATGTACTGCATTTTCTAGTGATGAACAAAATCAATCTTTCCATTAGTTGTAAAATAATTGACGCCTTGGAGGAATGGAACAACATTTTTTTCACACCTGCAGTGTTTTTTCTTTTTTGTTGTGTCTTTTAAAAGCAGAAAATAAATGTCATTGATTTTTACCGTTCAATAAGATGTGTCGACGTGAGGATTCACAGTAGAAGAGTTCAAGAATAATCAGAGGCAGTGAAATAAAATGGATTGAACTTCTCGAAATGTGTGAAGACATGATAATTAGAAGAAGGGAACGAGGAGCCCTCGAGCCCCACCGTGTGTTCTACAGTGCAAATGAATATTCGAGTCTAACAATGGACATCGACTTTTCTGGGTGAACTTTTAGCAGCACCCGAAGACCCAAAATTACTGGCTGCTTTCACTACACCTTCTCTCCCCTTACTCAAAGAGCTCTGATTGATAGCTTTATTTGTATTACTCCTATCACTGCTAATAATGTTACCAAACCCCCTGGGATTGAAAAACTGAGGGAATTAACTCGGATTCAGACCTGTCACTTCAGATGCCACAGCTTTAGCAGCAGATACAATAGTATCACTGTACTATCTCATTAGCGTTAAGTCCCTTCTCAAGCAAACCTATAATGCTTAGACTATATGCTTTAGCTTTTCTTTTGATTGTTTTACTCCAGGGTTAGGTCACTCAGCCCACTGATTTCTCCTCTTCTGTCCATCTTGTATTAGCACCCCAAATCTGCCCTAGTGAGATAGAGGTTAAGAATTCTTAAGCAGCCGGGCATATACATTCTAAAAGACTTCACTCAGATAACGTACAATCTTGTGCAGTCCTCTCTCTATAGCGTTTCTGTACATTAAGTAATGCAGGAGATGATAGGTATATGAAATTAGTTTATTGGTTGGGGGAAGGAGGGGTGCTCTACTCAAGCAACAACCGCAAGTTCTATCATGGTGAGGTCACAAGCTAAACCCAAATTAACCTGTGCTTAGCCTTCAGGAAGCTTGGTACAAAAGCAGTCAGGCTTAACTTAGAGGCAATGTGTGAAGTATTTATGCAGCACAGTAATAATGTGAAAACACAACACAAGAAAAATCCAACACCAATTTAGAAAAAAAGAGTGCATTTTAATAAATGATGTGACGCCAACTCAACAAAAATCCAATCAGGAAATCGGAGTTATGAATTTTGAAAGCTTAAGGTAAAAACTAGCACCAAAAAGATCAAAACGCCAACCTTGGACAAGTAGTTGCGTAGGGCCGGATCAAAGTAAAAATTATGGCAGACCGCGATGGAGTGCAAGTCGGATACAAGAAGTAGATTGGGCCCGGTCGGCGCTTACTTTCGGACTTGGAAGAAATTCTGAAGAAAATGCTCTGAGAAGGTAAATTTCAGTGGGACAAGGCTGCAAGCAGTGTCAAAGGAGGAGGAGGAGGCATATTGTCAGGGTACCTCTGGAATAAGTCGCAGTGAAGAATTCTACATTTGGACTTAGTTTCTTTTTTAGATATCTAAAATCTCCAGCTGGACGAGGGAGGAGGATGTAACTGACAAGAGTTCCACGAGGTCGGATACCCCTTAGGCGAAGGACTGCTGAACAGGATTTGCTGCTGCGGAGCAGAACATAGCAGGATCTACTGGGAAGTCAGGCTGACCAGAGATACTCCTTGAATGGATAGAGGAGCAGGTTGGTTCTAGTCTTTCCTCGGTTTTCAGAGTAGTTATTAGCCAAAATCTTTTAAGTACCAAGTTTTGGCTTTTGGCTATCTGGGGATGTTTAGCACCACCACCCAGGGTCCCAGACTGTAGGGGCACCACGTGGGGGGTTAGGACTCACTCAGGCTGGGTCTGAGTGTGGGTTCAAGATGGTTGGAACAATTTCTGTACCTGAGGCTCTGACCAGGTGGCCAGCCAACTAGCCCTTGGTGTCACTCTGGTAGTGGGTTCAAATGATTCAATGATGGTTCAGGGCTCATGCAGAATGGCAGGTCCCTAAGGGTTCAAGACAGGTTCCATACAGCATAGCAGTCCTTCCAGGTGCAATAAAACAGGCTCGGGGAGTACACATCAGGCAACAGCAACGGGCAGTCTCTGAGAGTCCTTCTGCAGGTCCAGAAAGTGAACTGAAGAGTGAGTCTGAGGGTCCTATTTTTTTACCTGGTGCTTTCTTTGAAGTTGGATAAGTTTCTAGAAAATTCCCTTTAAAGTACTTGAAGCTTCCTGCTTCCCTTGCCCAGGCTCTAAGCTGCCTGCATGAACAATGCAGGGGTGAAAAGTCCTTTGTGTGAAGGCAGAGCACAGCCTATTCAGTTTCAAGTGGAGCTGTGCCCAGCGCCGCCCTCCCATCCTGCCAGTTGAAGGCCCATTCAGGCACACCTAATTCTTCTATTGTGTGGCTTTCTGGGAGGAATAAACAAAGTCCAAATTCCAACTACACCCAGTCATGTGACCTAGGACAGGCTGAAGGCACACAATTGTTAGGACAGGAAAATGCCAACTTTCTAAAAAACAAAATTTAAAAAAAGGGTACACGTGGGAGAGCACATTTTAAATAGCGGTTCAAGCAGCAGGGAAAGAACATGAGAGTGGTGAACTCAAAGTAAAGTGGATAAGGAGGTCAGGCTGCCGGTTATGGCTCTCAAGAGTGACCCCTGAAGAAGAGCCATTGGCTCGAAATGCATTGGGTAATTTAATGAGCCCATTCTGAAGTACGGTTGACCTCACATGCCGCTGTGAAAAGCCTGGATGTGCAGCAGGAGGCGTTTGAAACGCTTGAATAAAAGAATTCAAGGGCAATTTTGCTGTCTCTGTGATTATTTAATATGCAGGAAGATTGATGATATAAGGAATGAAAACAGATGAATTTGAATACAGTGTAAAAATGGATTACTGAGTATAGTTTACCTTGAGGAATTATTCCCCATTTGGCAGTGCGACAGTTGGGTGCGTGAGTGATGCACCCTTTGGGTGATTTTACATGAGCTGTGATTTGGGATGGTTCACAGCCACTGCTCGCACGCACGCACTACAATGAAAAGATCTTATGGACAAAATGACGAAAAGAATTAAGGGAAGGAGTGCATTTTCATACTTACCTGGTATATGTTTCAATTTATCGTCCCTACATGAGTTTTGCACCCTACGGAGTACTGATGTTGGTTCATTTACAAATCAAGATGAAGATTATCATCGTGGGACAGTGAAAGAATGGCGTACTTGGAGTGGATTGCCTGGATGGAAAAAAATGTATGCAAATAACATCACCTGTTCAGAGACTCAGTTGTATTTCTGACCGTTCATGTGGTTTCTTTAACAAGCACGTGTTTTACTGGATTCATTAATGGACTGTGCGCACGTAGTTCATAGGGCAGTGTATTGATTTATTGTCACGAAAAATCATTCTTTTATTAATGAACATGTTTATTTTATATTTATGATTTGAATATATGTGGGTTTACTTGGGGATGGAGCACAAGTGTTTTTGGTTCAGTCTGATTCCTTGCATGTCAGGGAAGTGCATTGTGGGATTTATAGTTGTCATACATTATTTCAAGTAGGAGCACATTCATAGGAGGTATAGGTCACGTGGTTAGTATGAATTAATGAATCACCATGAGTGACGGGGTACACGTGGGAGAGCACATTTTAAATAACGGTTCAAGCGGCAGGGAAAGAACATGAGAGTGGTGAACTCGAAGTAAAGTGGATAAGGAGGTCAGGCTGCCGGTTATGGCTCTCAAGAGGTAATTGGTTTTATTTGGGACACGGTGTAGGTAGATTGGTAAGGGAAAGGGGGTTGAGTTATTGGGGTAGAAGGGGAAATGGATAGAAGGTAGAGGGGTTTACATTGGCAAATGGGGAGTTTTGATATGGATTTGGGTATCAGTATTAGTATTATTTCACATACAGATGTATTTTTGGTTGGGAGGGGTGAGGATGTAGCAAGCAGGGGAAGCAACTTAAGTTTGAGCACTCAAATGTTGTTTAATGATGAGGTTGGGGAAGGGAGAGTGGGTTGTTTAGGGTGGAGGCTTTGGGTAAGTGAGTATTTTGTTGGATGTAGCATGGTTGCATTGAACAGGTAGCTGAGCTGTGTTTCTATTTGTTGCAGTGACCCCTGAAGAAGAGCCATTTGGCTCGAAATGCATTGGGTAATTTAATGAGCCCTTTCTGAAGTACGGTTGACCTCACGTGCCGCTGTGAAAAGCCTGGATGGGCAGCAGGAGGCATTTGAAACTGTTGAATAAAAGAATTCAAGGGCAATTTTGCTGTCTCCGTGATGATTTAATATGCAGGAAGATTGATGATATAAAGAATGAAAACAGATTAAATTGAATACAGTGTAAAAATGGATTACTGAGTATGGTTTACCTTGAGGAATTATTCCCCATTTGGCAGTGCGACAGTTGGGTGCGCGAGTGATGCACCCTTTGTAAAGATGGTTTTAAATGACAATTTCCCAGACTCCAATCACAAAGTTTTCTCCGGTATCCAATCAATGTTAGCACGTATTAAATGCAATAAGGCAACCCAATGTTATCCCTTAGGAGAGGTAGGCCTCACAGTAGTGAAAAATTAATTTAGGTGTTTTTCACTACCAAGCCATGTAAAACTTAAAAGTACATGTCAAACCTTTTAATTACAGTGCACCCTGTCCTGTGGGCTACCTAGGGCCTACCTTATTGGTGACTTATGTGCAATAAAAGGGGAGTTTAAGGATTGGCAAGGGGGGATATATTGCAGCGAGGTCGATTTAGCAGTTTAAAACTGCACACAGCTGCAATGGCAGGCCTGAGACATGTTTAAAGGGCTACATAAGTGGTTGGCACAATAAGTGCTGACGGCCCACTAGTAGCATGTAATTACAGGCCTTGGGTATATGGTATACCAAACTACAAAAGACTTATAAGTAAATTAAACATGCCAAACAGGCGTCAGCCAATTCTACCATGTTTTAGGGAGTAAGCACAAGCACTTTAGCACTGGTTAGCATTGGAAAAGTGCTGAGAGTCCTAAGGCCAACAAAACTAATTTCAGCAAAACGTGGAGGGCAAAGGCAAAGGCAAAAGGTTGGGGGGAAGGTCACCCTAAGGCTGACAGGTCTATCAGTATTTATGCAGCACTTCAAACAGTAATAAAAAGAAAACACAACACAATAAAAATCTCACACCAATTTAGACAAATAGAGTAAAATCTAATAAAATATTGGAAATCAAAACAACAAATATCCAATCAGTAGAACCTGAGGTATACAGTTTTAAAGATTTAAATGAGAATAGCGTCTAAAAGCACAAAGTGCCAACTGTGATTATCTGGTTGCGCCAGACCGGGACAAAGTCACATGTTTAGGCAGACCATGATGGAGCACAGGCAGGATACAGGGACCCAGTTAGGCCCACTGAACAAAGTACCTTACATCTGGTTACAGAGTGTAATGAGATCCCACGTCGAGGGTGTGTCGTGCAGTGGTTGTAACGCAAAAAGCTATACCACCTGACCTGTATTACTTCCTATGGAGCCAAGGTAGACCCCCAAAACTGGCCAGAAAACTATAGGACTAATTCATTGTTCCACGGACAAGAGTTCGTCTGACAGACTGAAATCAATGAGAGCCACAACAGAAGAATTGGATGCCAGCCATATACATTGTGATGAGGAGTAGGATGGCAAACCATTAAAAGCTGTCCCCTTTATGAATTAAATATGGCAAACACGTGAAACGCAAAATGTGCAAGAATTACAGAGAACATAAAAGTAAAGCAGTAGTTTCCTGTACGGGAACGGATTTCTGGTTTAACATACATCAAGAGTTTGGGCACCTAGCAGGCAATACGAGGCCCAGAAAGAAACAAGTTTTTTCAAGACACCCTCATCTTTAGCTGCCATTTCATGAGGTAGTACATCAGGTGGTCATGAAGAAGGTGGAGCTTCTACACACTGTCCACTGAAACGATCGTAGACCAAACAATATAAGATTCCGACCCACAACACAGCAATAGCAGGGAAAATAGTCACTTCCCCCGCTGTTGCAGACAGTGGTCAAACCCAGTGATTGGAACAATCGTAAAAGGCTAGAATAAGGGAATGAATGTGTGTGAGTATGAGGAATGAGTGACTTTTAGTTGGTGTGGGGGTATAACATTGTTCTTTACAAGTGTTTTTCTATTGAAAATGTCTACATAAGGAGACAGTTACTTGTGTCGTAAAAATTGAAAAGATAACTTCCTGTATATGAAACAAAATGAATGGACATAATGGATGGATTTTTATTGTATAGCATTGTAAAGTTTTGTTCAGCACTGTACATATTGTTTGTATACACTTCTTTTAGTATTTTTCTATTGAGCTAATATATAAGGAAAAAACAATGTGCATAGTATATTGGTAAAAATTAGAAAAGAAATAAAATGACATTGATGAAAACAAACACTAAATTACTCCTATAGTTTTATAGCCAGTTTTGGGAGTCTACCTTGGCCCCATAAGAAGTAATACAGGTCAGGTGGGACAGCTTTTTGCGTTATTGTGGTTTTCTCCCCCTTGTCCCAGACCTTATAAAGTGTTCGATTAGGGGGTGCCTTCTCATACAAAAATATCATGCGGCGGTGGTTCCAATGTGCTGTAGGCGGCGATGCAAGGTCTGGCGCCTAGGATGCGTCATGCAGTGGCAGTCAGTTCCAATGAGGCCATTGACGAGTCCTGCAATGCGAAGTCCTGCATCAGAGATGCTTCGTGCAGTGGCGGTTCCTAGAAGCTGTGGGCTGTGCAGCGAGGTCCTGTGTCAGGGATGTTTTGCACAGCAGGGGTTCCGCTAGAGAGATGAGAGGAGATGCATTGCGCTGCATTGGTTCTGCTCAAGAGACCATGGCTGGGCTGGCAGAGCACCTTCAGGCCCACGTTCAAGGGTCTAGGATGGGGGTCTCACCACTTTGGGGGCAAGACTCACAGCAGGCAGAGTCCAGTTGCTGGGTTCTGTCCCTGAAGCTCTGATCAGGAGGTCAGCCAACTAGCCCTTGGAGTCACTCTGGTGGTCCTGCGTTCAAGATGCAGGTCGAGTTCTTCTCACTCAGGCAGCAGGGCACCAGGGCTGCAGATTAAGAGTCCTTGTTGCAGAGAAGCACAGCAGTCCTTGTGAGTCTTCCAGAGGTCCAGAGGGGCATTGAGGAGTTGGAAGTGAGGGTCCCATATTTATACTTGGTGCCAGCGTTGAAGTAGGAGAAGGTTCTGGAGGTTTCAACCCCTAGAGGTGTTTGGAATTTCCTGCCACCATGCCCTGGCCCCATCATCTCTGGGGCACAAAAGACTAGTATGAAACCCTTTGTGAGTGTGCTTAGGCGGGGGCTTTGTGATGTGCAAGTGTGGTAGGTGACAACTCCTCCCATTCATCAAGTCAGACATGGCTCATCCTGCCAGCACCTACTTCCCCTTTGTCTCACTGTCTGGAAGCAATACACAGAGAGCAAATGCCAATTACACCTAATCATGTGATCTAAAATACAGGCTGCAGGCACCAAATGGTTAGAACTAGAAAATGCCATCTTTCTAAAAGTGTGTGTACGCTAGGCCGAAGGTCATAGCCTCCAAGTGCACTACACTGAACACTCCGGAGGAGTATATCACATTGCACTATAAGTAATCAGATATGACAAGTAAATACATATACAGTAAAACTTTAAACAGAAAGCAGTACAAGAAATTTATTCCAAAGTGAATACTAAAAACAATAATGCTGGTTGCTCAAAAAAATTCTTCTTTTATTGAGCAGACTTGATACGTCTCGCTTGGAGAACTTCATTCAGTAATACAAAATGTCATTTGCGAGCTTCTTGCAGATTATGAAGGAATCCCAATGCATTTCGGGCATAAATACCTGCCCTTCTTCAGGGTGAATCTACAAGTAAATAAACACAGTGTCTCAATTTTTACAAAAATCTTGCGACACTATTATAACGGTACGAACATAAAGAGAGCTCAGGTCCATTAACAGATAGATGGTGGACAACAGTAACCAATTGTAGGGGTTGAGCTCACAGGTCTTGAAATAAAGTATAGAAAAATGAAAAAACAGGAATGAAAACCACCACCGAATCTAACAACTCGTGATTGACGATAAAGCAACTGAACGAATCTTGCTATGTGCACTAAAATTGGTTTCTGAAGGAATGGGAAAATATAAATGAAAAAGTGCTCAAAGATGCCGAGTAACACCCCATGTGAATATGCACGCAGGATGGGTGAAACGCGTCAAGTCTTAAATCAACATTACCTTGAAGCTCTGACGCAATTCAAATAGAAAAAAGTGTGTCCCATCCACACTGTGAAAGGACAAGAACCAACGTCAACATCCATGTATGTTTAGACTTAGATGAGACTAATAAAAAAAATCCCGTAAAACGGAAATCAAACTCACCATCAATTAAACCACATAACTCAGAGTCTCCTGATCGATAATAGTGAAGAATGGCTCATAGGCAAGTAATCAAATGCACGAGATCTATACACAAAGTGATTAAAATAAGCGCATTAAGCTGTGCGTAACACAACCCAACTTACAAAACATGTCTGCGTTTAAAAGTAAATCAGTGACCGGTTCCTACGAGTCTTACCGGTGAACTTGTGAACACCTCCGAACTTCAGCAAGCAGAGACCCGAAGCATCGCTAACCCGCTGCTGAATCCAATACGTGCATATAACGAATCCCAACGCTGAAACGTGACGCAGAAGTGAAGTAAGCAGCCGGCCTTAAAGGCACAGTTCTAGTAACTTGCGGTGCGTGAACAGAAGTCTCTTAATAAAGTTACGAAAAGTATTGGAGTATAGTGCGTGGTAGGTAGCCATCAGGCAGTGCTGATCAGTGCTTTCATGCAAACAGAGACAAGGAAAAAATAGTAAATAATGAGATATGAACAATGAAAAACATGAGAATCAAATGTATAGTCGTACATGATGCCTACGTGCAAGTATGGTACAATATGCATAATTGGCGCGTCAGTTTGATGATCTACGAGCTGAACAAATCATTGATGTAAAATTGCCAATGTAAAGGATTCAAAATGCACACATGTTGACAGATGGTAAGTATAACAAAAGTGAAGCCCTCATAAGTAAAAATAGCACAAAAGTTACACAATGAATAACCCACATGACAAGAAAATCCAGATAATCAACTGACATCTGTCTGGAATACTAATTGCCAAATAAGTTACAACTAAGAAATTGAAAAAAATGGAAAAAAAATAATAACTAACATGAAATTGCATGACTACCCACAGTACAAGGTCACAACATGCTGTTTAGCATCGGGGACGATAGTACATATGTAGTACAATATTAAAGTGTAGCGATGATTATGCACAACTGTGTCAAATAATCACTAATGGCATCTTGAGACGTTGGCGACATGAACATGGTGCCTAATATCCAACCATTTGCAATCCCTATAATGGCAATTGATGCATACAAATGAAACTATGGTAAATGACATTGAATGAAATCCCTATTAAACAAATAATGCGTGTCAGAACCAATGCACAAAAACATTATTGTGAAAAGATAACAAGACCTGGCAGAGTATGGTTACATCCTAGGTGAAGGGGTCAAAGAAAACAGGGGAATTCAATTTTATCATTAAGCCATTTGGGTGTCAAAGTGTCCAGATGGCGTATCCAGTAGGACTCACGTTGCAACAAGTATTTAGACATGTCTCTGGCGGCGTAATTTGACACTGTTTCAAGAATGGTAAAACAAAGCTGTGCTATCGTATGGTGATGTTCATGCCAATGAGCGGCTAAAGATGAGGTCATGGTTTTGGTCCTTATGCGGCTTTTGTGTTCAGTAATTCGTGAGCGTAAAGGTCTTTCTGTTTTTCCCACATAGTGTAAACCACATGGACATTGTATCGTGTAGATGAAGAAACGACTGTTGCAATCAGCAGTGTAATTTAATTTGATTTTTTTACCAGACCATGGGTGAAATATAGAGTCCCCTAGGAGCACGTTATTACAATGTGAACAGTTTGAAGCATTTGCGCATGCCTTTGTGTGATATGTTAGTTTCAGAAACTGCTTGGTTTAGAAGCTCCTTTAAGTTCCGAGACCGCTTGTAGGCGAAAATTGGAGGATTGGCAAATATTCCGCGGAAATCTTGTTCAAACTGTAAAAGTTCCCAGCATTTAAGGATCACTTGTTTGATAGCGATAGAAGATGTGGAAAAGGTGGATACAAAGTCTTCCCTATTGAGTGGTTGCTTAATCTGCTTATGAAGCAAGGACTCTCTTTGTAAATTCTGTGCTCGTTGTGCTGCTTCATCAACGATCTCAACTGGATATCCTCGAGATAAAAATCTGCTTCTGGTTTCATGCATGGAAACAGCCAGCTTGGACGCATCAGAAGTGATGCGTTTGACGTAGAGAAATTTTGAATAAGGAAGATGGGGCTTGAGTGATGTTGGATGAAAACTGGAGACCAGTAATGAATTTTTGCGGTCGGTAGGTTTCTTGTACATGGAGGTAATGATATTCGTGCCATCCAATTCAATATTAACATCCAAGTAAGATATGTGATGTTGATCCATGGTGTAGGTGAACTTGATCCTAGGATGTCTGGTTCTATCGCTATCAAACAAGTGATCCTTAAACGCTGGGAACTTTTACAGTCTGAACCAGATTTCTGCGGAATGTTTGCCAATCCTCCAATTTTTGCCTACAAGCGGTCTCGAAACTTAAAGGAGCTTCTAAACCAAGAAGTTTCTGAAACTAACATATCACACAAAGGCATGCGCAAATGCTTCAACTGTTCACATTGTAATAACGTGCTCCTAGGGAACTCTATATTTCACCCATGGTCTGGAAAAAAAATGAAAATTAAATTACACTGCTGATTGCAACAGTCGTTTCGTCATCTACACGATATGATGTCCATGTGGGAGAAACAGAAAGACCTTTACGCACACGGATTACTGAACACAAAAGCCGCATAAGGACCAAAACCATGACCTCATCTTTAGCCGCTCATTGGCATGAAAATCACCATACGATAGCACAGCTTCATTTTACCATTCTTGAAACTGTGTCAACTTACGCCGACAGAGACATGTCTAAATACTTGTTGCAACGTGAGTCCTACTGGATACGCCATCTGGACACTTTGACACCCAAAGGGCTTAATGATAAAATTGAATTCTCCTGTTTCTTTGACCCCTTTGTGAGAAGTTGGCCTGGCATATGCTGTCCACTAATTATAGTGGGCACCTTGCACCAGTCCAAACAACCCCTTATTGGAGATAGGTTAAAGACAACCTTATTGAAAGCTATCCTAATGGTAGCTATGGAGAGCAGCCTTCAGGCTAAGTCTTGAAGGAATGTAAAGCAGCTTGTTTTACCAGTCTATAATCTCTTGAGTGATCAAATGAAAGAGCACCACACCAGGTATATATTCAAAATATATGTATTTATTGCTAAACACACCCCTCTAGTCTCTTTATGAGGCTAGAGTTCGAAGTACATAAGTTATAAGTTATTTAAACACAGTAATAGCACAAATACACGTTTGGGCCCTAGGGGCGTACCAAACCATATACCAATAAAGTGGTATAAGAACCACGACTGAGCTAGACACTAGGCCTAGAGCCTCTAGAAGTGCTTGGACCACAAGGAACCACCCAAGGTAGTGACACAGGGGACCCACGGGGGACGCGTGCAGTGTAGTAACACAGCCGCGAATCGCCGTTAACTTCTATGGAGAAAGTCGTTGTTGGGAATTTAAAGAAAAGGGACACTTAAAGAAGGACTTGGAGCAAACCCTTTGAGAACTAGGTCGTTCTAGAGTCTCTACCCACGGGAGCACCGGAGTACTCTTGTTACCTCACCCAGGGAAGCCGGGTGCATAGGTGCCTTTCGGGGTCGGGTTTCGTCGTCGATTTGAATGGCGATCTGCTGCAAAGTGCTGCTGGCGACCAAGTGGAAAGTGTCCGGGTGGATCCAAGAGTGGATCGGAGATCTGAAGAACCTGAAAGCAGAGGGGACAGAGTCTGGGTCACTAGCCAGTGACCAGGAAGGCGATGAGCAGATGCCCACCGATGTCGAGTGCTTCAGGTAGGTTGACGGTCATCTTGACTCTTCAGCCACGAGGTCCAGGAGGCGTTGTCGGTGACCAGGAGCAGGATTCGGGCTGGGACACGATGTCTGTCGAGTGCTGAGGTGTCGGCGACCGGATTGAACCCAACAAGCCTTGGCAACGGCAAGTCTTGATGTAGATAAAGATTGACAATGGTGCAGACCAGCAAGGTCTGAGGAACTCACCCAGCAAGGGTAAGTGAGGGCAAGCCTGGAGCAACCAGGGAGCCCAAGAAGAAAAGGATTGGCTTTCGTGAAGGGCTACTAGTGTACGGGCTAGCAACCGCAAAGGAGCCTCAAGACGGTCCACGTGGAGCTGGCTCACAGGACACTCGTGGAGTTGAGGCCAGGGATTTTCGGTGCAGTTGGTGCTTGAGGCTAGGGCTACTGGGAGCCCAAAGCACGACTTTGTGGGAGACCCAGAAGAGGATGCACTAGCAAATGCGTGCGGTGCCCAGGGGTCATGGTTCCACGTTACCCACGACAGCTATGGGCCTCAGCTTTGCTGGGGACTCAGGGCAGCCTCGGGGAAGTCCGGAAATCCACCTCTGGTGATGCAAAGACTTCGGCGTCCGACGGGAGCTTAGGCGATGCAGACCGGACAATTGCTTCTTTGGTGCCTGCCAAGCAGGGGAGTCCCTCCTTGACCCCAAGGGAGATTCTTCTGTCCTCTAGTCTTGAGTAGAGCGTCGAAGGTCCAGGATTCTGTGTCAGAGTTTCATCCAGGGATAATCTAAAGTCCTAAGGACTGGGTTCCTATACTTATACTAAGTTTAGGGGTTGGACTTACTCTGTGGCCCCACCTATGGGTGGGTCAGGGCAGAGGGGTGGCTACACCCCTTTCCCTTTGTCCAGTTCACTCCAAAGCAGGGGCTGCAAGCCCCTGATCCGGTTTGAACTGGGGTATGCACAGGGACACCAAGTGTGCCCCCAGTGCAGGACTTCAAAGCACCCGAAAGTGCTCCCGCCCAGCCCCAATACACACTATCCTGTCTGGGGAGGTGGTCACACCTCCCTGGGACAGGAAACCTATTGTCCAGGCCTCCCCTGCCGGAGTTTCGTCCAGCAGCAGGAGGCCAGACTTGTGTCTGTGGCAGCAGCATCCATTTTGTGATGCCAGGGCTTTAGAAAGAAGTTACCGGCCAGGCCAGGGTTAACATGTCTCTCCCTCTAGAAGGGTGGAATGCTACCCCTGCCGCCAGAATTGGCGGGGGGTAGTATTCCAAGATGTTTGACACCAAACACGACATGTTTCGGTGCAGCCATTCCAAAGTTAGCATTTAACGCGAGGTTATAATGCGCTTAAGAGTATATGGTCAGGCTGCACTACAAACAGCATCAGAGAAGGGTCTCCGAACGCTGCAGAGGGCCCTGCTCATGCAGGGGCACCCTCTCACATAGGAACCACGCACTCTGCCTTCAGGATTGATAAGGCCTGCCATAGGAGTGACTTATAGGTTTATATGTGTGTATGTATATAGTGATATAGGTAGCCTATATCACAGTAAGGGGTGCATGCACCACCTTACCCAGGCTGCAGTAGCAGACCTGTGGTGTCAGTTTGGATGGCCTTCCAGGGGTGGCATAATACATGCTGCAGCCCCTGGTAGGCCTCTGAGGTACCTATGCCCTGGGTACATAGTATACCATATACTAGGGACTTATAAGGGCACTCCAGATTCCAATCAGAGATGTGCCTAAGGCACATGGAAACCTTTTACAGAGAAAGCAGATAGACTGGGGCCCTGAATAGCAGGATCCCAGTCCAACTAAGTCATAAACCAGCAAAACACCATAAAAAAGTGGGGGCAACCATATAGTCAGATTCCACCTTCCTACATAACCCCCCCAAACGAAAGGAGATAAGGCTAACCTTGGCCAGTTGAGCCTTTATTGACTAAGTGGCCATATAAGGAAGCACCTGCACTAGCATGGTTGCCCCCTGTCTTATGGTCCACTAAGCAATCCCTCACCCTAAGGGTATGAGAGGGTCTCCACCATGGGGAATCACTACCTGTGGTGTGCTTAGGTAAAGTACAAGGCTGGTGAGGTGTCTGAGTAGGGAAGTGAGGCCCTAGGAATATTGGCCTCAGCTTCCTCAGATCACTGGTCACCATGTATGCCTGTCTTTCCATGACTGAGTTGCACTTTGCTCGAAGGGTCAACCTTTGGCTGCCTACAGCTGGGGGTTGGGTCCCTTTGGATGGACTACTGGAGGGACATGGCAGGTTTGGAACCTTCTGGTCCCAGGTTTGCCCTTGCCTACCAGAGTCCTTCTGGGGGAGGTCCCTACATAAAGGTATGGGGGATCCCTCAGTGTGTAGAGGAATTTTCACCTGGCTAGGGCTACTAGACTGGGTGCCCCTAATCTGCTGATGGGGGGTTCCTCTGGACAGGGGCCCTGGGGGTCCACTGACCTCCCTGACCTCTGCAGCCCTGGGCTGGCTGAGGCAGGGTAGAGAGGGGCAGGTTACCTGCTCCAGACTGGGTACCACCTTGGAAGGGTCCTCTGCCATCAGGGGTGGCCAGGCCAGGCCTGACTACCTCTGTGGCAGTTCCTTCACTAGGGGTAAGGTCAGTTCCCTGAGGAGGCTGACTCTTACCTACTGTCTGGGGGGAAGAAGACTTTTCTTCAACCCTTGTGCTCTCTGTTGGGGGAGAGGGGGCCATTCTTTCAGGCTCCATCTCTCCAAATTCTTGGGCTGGGGCTGTGGCCATCACAGCCCCACTAACCTTTACAGGGACACCCAACATCCTAAGATGGGTTTGGTGTTCAACTTCAGCCCAGGCTGAAATTTCCAGATCATTGCCCATCAGGCAATCTACAGGTAAGGTTGGGGACACTGCCACTCATTTTGGGCCTGTGACCCCCTCCCAGCTGAGATTGACTATGACCATGGGGTGATCTGTTCTGACACCATCAATGTTGGTCACCTGGTATTTAAACTCAGGTAAAAGCTGGTGAGGGGGGACTAGTTTCCCTGCCACCATGGTGACACTAGCCCCTGTGTCCCTAAATGCCACAGCTTTCTGACCATTAATTATTGGCTCCAATGTGTACCTGCCCAATGCTGTGGGACCCATGGTAAAGGTGGCAAATCCTATACCACCATCAGAGTCAGAGGAGTCTGTTGAGGGGTCCCTGTCTAAACTAGGGCCCACCTCTGTTCCTCTTGCAAAAGCACCTAACTTTTTGGGTGCACTACTCCCAACTGGAGGATTACTACTGGTAGTAC
The DNA here is from genome assembly GCA_963921515.1 of Calotriton arnoldi. NCBI lineage: Eukaryota > Metazoa > Chordata > Amphibia > Caudata > Salamandridae > Calotriton > Calotriton arnoldi. The sequence goes on from CAWUFW010002233.1 coordinate 587,912, forward strand.
CAGGAGGGGTGGTAGTAGTTGTGGGAGGAACATTTTCTTTATTGCCAATCCTGGGGCAACTGGGATCAGTTTTCCAGTGCCCAGGCTTTTTACAGACATGGCAATATGGTTTCTTTTCAGGAGAAGAAGGAGTTTGGGACCCACCCCCAGAAGAGGAATTTTGGGGCCCTGTAGGGGACTTATCCTTAGATTTATCCCCACCTTTCTCTTGGGACTTAGTAGAATCTTTCTTCTGGTCACCACCCTGATTTTTAGTTTTTACTCTGGTTCTGACCCATTTGTCTGCCTTCTTTCCCAATTCTTGGGGAGAGGTCAGATCAGAGTCCACCAGATACTGGTGCAAAAGCTGGTTTTGACAATTATTAAGGATCTGCTCCCTCATAATCAAATTGTACAATCCTAAAAAGTCCTGCACTTTGTTGCCATGTATCCAACCTTCCAGAGCCTTAGTAGCACAATCTACAAAATCAACCCAGTCTTGAGTCTGAGCTTTTTGGGTGTCTCTGAACTTCAACCTATACTGTTCAGTGGTTAGGCCAAACCCATCTATCAGAGCACTCTTCAAGACTGTGTAATTGTCAGCATCCTCTTCTCTTACAGTGAGGAGCTTGTCTCTACCTTTGTCTGCAAAGGAGAGCCACAAGATTGCTGCCCACTGCTTCTGGGGGACCCTCTGAACTTTACAGGCCCTCTCCAGTGCAGTCATCCATTTGTGGATGTCATCCCCACTCTGGTAGGGAGGGACAATTTTGTTTAGGTTTCTATGGTCATAAGACCTTTTCCTATCTTTAGGGATATTGCTGCCACCATGGGACTCTAGTCCCAACTTTCTTCTCTCTCTGTAGAGATCTAGGGACTCCCTGTCTATAGCCAGTTGCTGTTTTATGAGTTCAAGCTGAGCTTCCTCATATTGAATCAGCCTCTTTCTCCTCTCATGAGAGGATTCCCTCCTATGAGAGGAGACAGAGGTCCCTATTGAGGTGCCAGAGTGGTTAGACTCCTCAGAAGGAGACCTAGACCTTCTGGGCACACTCACAATCCTTCCTGGGGGGACAAAGTGGAGGTCATCTTGAGCCTCCTCCTCATCCACAGGAGGAATTGGGTTTTCCAGGTCAGGGTCATTGTCACCCTCCTGGTCAGTTCCAGAGGGGGCTGGGGGTGTTGCTACCCCTGGCCCCATCCTCTTCTTCTGCCCCCCCTCTGCACCTACCCCTTCAGTCCCTAAGGGCCTGCTGAGATCATAAGCCTCCAACATCTCTCTCAGATGTTGGGTGGTGGGGCTTTGGCCTGTCTTCAGTTTCCTCAAATTGCAAAATGCTCTCAATTCCAAGAATGGGAGTGTATCATACTTGGAGGGAAGAAGCCCAGGGGCTTCTGGCAAGGACTCACTGGGTCCTGGCTTTGAAGACATCACTAGTGAGGTGTGGTGTATGCACTACCTACTCTAGTGTGGCCTACTAAACTCTCTTGAGTTGTAGAAAGGGTGTGCTATCCCTTGACACACAACTCTAAGTTCAGTAGAACTTACTGTATACTAAGCTTAATTTATATGTACCTTAGGTACCTTTAGTGGTTTTCAGTTGATCAATTCAATTGAGATTATCTGGTAAAACAATAGCAAGCTGGAATCCCACACGCTGCACACCAATGTGAGAAGTTGGCCTGGCATATGCTGTCCACTAATTATAGTGGGCACCTTGCACCAGTCCAAACAACCCCTTATTGGAGATAGGTTAAAGACAACCTTATTGAAAGCTATCCTAGTGGTAGCTATGGAGAGCAGCCTTCAGGCTAAGTCTTGAAGGAATGTAAAGCAGCTTGTTTTACCAGTCTATAATCTCTTGAGTGATCAAATGAAAGAGCACCACACCAGGTATATATTCAAAATATATGTATTTATTGCTAAACACACCCCTCTAGTCTCTTTATGAGGCTAGAGTTCGAAGTACATAAGTTATAAGTTATTTAAACACAGTAATAGCACAAATACACGTTTGGGCCCTAGGGCGTACCAAACCATATACCAATAAAGTGGTATAAGAACCACGACTGAGCTAGACACTAGGCCTAGAGCCTCTAGAAGTGCTTGGACCACAAGGAACCACCCAAGGTAGTGACACAGGGGACCCACGGGGGACGCGTGCAGTGTAGTAACACAGCCGCGAATCGCCGTTAACTTCTATGGAGAAAGTCGCGGTTGGGAATTTAAAGAAAAGGGACACTTAAAGAAGGACTTGGAGCAAACCCTTTGAGAACTAGGTCGTTCTAGAGTCTCTACCCACGGGAGCACTGGAGTACTCTTGTTACCTCACCCAGGGAAGCCGGGTGCATAGGTGCCTTTCGGGGTCGGGTTTCGTCGTCGATTTGAATGGCGATCTGCTGCAAAGTGCTGCTGGCGACCAAGTGGAAAGTGTCCGGGTGGATCCAAGAGTGGATCGGAGATCTGAAGAACCTGAAAGCAGAGGGGACAGAGTCTGGGTCACTAGCCAGTGACCAGGAAGGCGATGAGCAGATGCCCACCGATGTCGAGTGCTTCAGGTAGGTTGACAGTCGTCTTGACTCTTCAGCCACGAGATCCAGGAGGCGTTGTTGGTGACCAGGAGCAGGATTCGGGCTGGTACACGATGTCTGTCGAGTGCTGAGGTGTCGGCGACTGGATTGAACCCAACAAGCCTTGGCAACGGCAAGTCTCGATGTAGATGAAGATTGACGATGATGCAGACCAGCAAGGTCTGAGGAACTCACCCAGCAAGGGTAAGTGAGGGCAAGCCTGGAGCAACCAGGGAGCCCAAGAAGAAAAGCATTGGCCTTCGTGAAGGGCTACTAGCCAACGGGCTAGCGACCGCGAAGGAGCCTCGAGACGGTGCACGTGGAGCTCGCTCACAGGACACTCGTGGAGTGGAGGCCAGTGATCTTCGATGCAGTTGGTGCTGGAAGCAAGGGCTACTCGAAGCCCAAAGCACGACTTCGTGGGAGACCCAGAAGAGGATGCACTAGCAAATGCGTGCGGTGCCCAGGGGTCACGGTTCCACGTTACCCACGACAGCTACGGGCTTCAGCTTTGCTGGGGACTCAGGGCAGCCTCGGGAAAGTCTGGAAATCCACCTCTGGTGATGCAAAGACTTCGGCGTCTAACGGGAGCTTAGGCGATGCAGACCGGACAATTGCTTCTTTGGTGCCTGCCAAGCAGGGGAGTCACTCCTTGACCCCAAGGGAGATTCTTCTGTCCTCTAGTCTTGAGTAGAGCGTCGAAGGTCCAGGATTCTGTGTCAGAGTTTCATCCAGGGATAATCTAAAGTCCTAAGGACTGGGTTCCTATACTTATACTAAGTTTAGGGGTTGGACTTACTCTGTGGCCCCACCTATGGGTGGGTCAGGGCAGAGGGGTGGCTACACCCCTTTCCCTTTGTCCAGTTCACACCAAAGCAGGGGCTGCAAGCCCCTGATCCGGTTTGAACTGGGGTATGCACAGGGACACCAAGTGTGCCCCCAGTGCAGGACTTCAAAGCACCCGAAAGTGCTCCCGCCCAGCCCCAATACACACTATCCTGTCTGGGGAGGTGGTCACACCTCCCTGGGACAGGAAACCTATTGTCCAGGCCTCCCCTGCCGGAGTTTCGTCCAGCAGCAGGAGGCCAGACTTGTGTCTGTGGCAGCAGCATCCATTTTGTGATGCCAGGGCTTTAGAAAGAAGTTACCGGCCAGGCCAGGGTTAACATGTCTCTCCCTCTAGAAGGGTGGAATGCTACCCCCGCCACCAGAATTGGTGGGGGGGTAGTATTCCAAGATGTTTGACACCAAACACGACATGTTTCGGTGCAGCCATTCCAAAGTTAGCATTTAACGCGAGGTTATAATGCGCTTAAGAGTATATGGTCAGGCTGCACTACAAACAGCATCAGAGAAGGGTCTCCGAAAGCTGCAGAGGGGCCCTGCTCATGCAGGGGCACCCTCTCACATAGGAACCACGCACTCTGCCTTCAGGATTGATAACGCCTGCCATAGGAGTGACTTATAGGTTTATATGTGTGTATGTATATAGTGATATAGGTAGCCTATATCACAGTAAGGGGTGCATGCACCACCTTACCCAGGCTGCAGTAGCAGACCTGTGGTGTCAGTTTGGATGGCCTTCCAGGGGTGGCATAATACATGCTGCAGCCCCTGGTAGGCCTCTGAGGTACCTATGCCCTGGGTACATAGTATACCATATACTAGGGACTTATAAGGGCACTCCAGATTCCAATCAGAGATGTGCCTAAGGCACATGGAAACCTTTTACAGAGAAAGCAGATAGACTGGGGCCCTGAATAGCAGGATCCCAGTCCAACTAAGTCATAAACCAGCAGAACACCATAAAAAAAGTGGGGGCAACCATATAGTCAGATTCCACCTTCCTACATAACCCCCCCAAACGAAAGGAGATAAGGCTAACCTTGGCCAGTTGAGCCTTTATTGACTAAGTGGCCATATAAGGAAGCACCTGCACTAGCATGGTTGCCCCCTGTCTTATGGTCCACTAAGCAATCCCTCACCCTAAGGGTATGAGAGGGTCTCCACCATGGGGAATCACTACCTGTGGTGTGCTTAGGTAAAGTACAAGGCTGGTGAGGTGTCTGAGTAGGGAAGTGAGGCCCTAGGAATATTGGCCTCAGCTTCCTCAGATCACTGGTCACCATGTATGCCTGTCTTTCCATGACTGAGTTGCACTTTGCTCGAAGGGTCAACCTTTGGCTGCCTACAGCTGGGGGTTGGGTCCCTTTGGATGGACTACTGGAGGGACATGGCAGGTTTGGAACCTTCTGGTCCCAGGTTTGCCCTTGCCTACCAGAGTCCTTCTGGGGGAGGTCCCTACATAAAGGTATGGGGGATCCCTCAGTGTGTAGAGGAATTTTCACCTGGCTAGGGCTACTAGACTGGGTGCCCCTAATCTGCTGATGGGGGGTTCCTCTGGACAGGGGGCCCTGGGGGTCCACTGACCTCCCTGACCTCTGCAGCCCTGGGCTGGCTGAGGCAGGGTAGAGAGGGGCAGGTTACCTGCTCCAGACTGGGTACCACCTTGGAAGGGTCCTCTGCCATCAGGGGGTGGCCAGGCCAGGCCTGACTACCTCTGTGGCAGTTCCTTCACTAGGGGTAGGGTCAGTTCCCTGAGGAGGCTGACTCTTACCTACTGTCTGGGGGAAGAAGACTTTTCTTCAACCCTTGTGCTCTCTGTTGGGGGAGAGGGGGCCATTCTTTCAGGCTCCATCTCTCCAAATTCTTGGGCTGGGGCTGTGGCCATCACAGCCCCACTAACCTTTACAGGGACACCCAACATCCTAAGATGGGTTTGGTGTTCAACTTCAGCCCAGGCTGAAATTTCCAGATCATTGCCCATCAGGCAATCTACAGGTAAGGTTGGGGACACTGCCACTCTTTTTGGGCCTGTGACCCCCTCCCAGCTGAGATTGACTATGACCATGGGGTGATCTGTTCTGACACCATCAATGTTGGTCACCTGGTATTTAAACTCAGGTAAAAGCTGGTGAGGGGGACTAGTTTCCCTGCCACCATGGTGACACTAGCCCCTGTGTCCCTAAATGCCACAGCTTTCTGACCATTAATTATTGGCTCCAATGTGTACCTGCCCAATGCTGTGGGACCCATGGTAAAGGTGGCAAATCCTATACCACCATCAGAGTCAGAGGAGTCTGTTGAGGGGTCCCTGTCTAAACTAGGGCCCACCTCTGTTCCTCTTGCAAAAGCACCTAACTTTTTGGGTGCACTACTCCCAACTGGAGGATTACTACTGGTAGTACCAGGAGGGGTGGTAGTAGTTGTGGGAGGAACATTTTCTTTATTGCCAATCCTGGGGCAACTGGGATCTGTTTTCCAGTGCCCAGGCTTTTTACAGACATGGCAATATGGTTTCTTTTCAGGAGAAGAAGGAGTTTGGGACCCACCCCCAGAAGAGGAATTTTGGGGCCCTGTAGGGGACTTATCCTTAGATTTATCCCCACCTTTCTCTTGGGACTTAGTAGAATCTTTCTTCTGGTCACCACCCTGATTTTTAGTTTTTACTCTGGTTCTGACCCATTTGTCTGCCTTCTTCCCCAATTCTTGGGGAGAGGTCAGATCAGAGTCCACCAGATACTGGTGCAAAAGCTGGTTTTGACAATTATTAAGGATCTGCTCCCTCATAATCAAATTGTACAATCCTAAAAAGTCCTGCACTTTGTTGCCATGTATCCAACCTTCCAGAGCCTTAGTAGCACAATCTACAAAATCAACCCAGTCTTGAGTCTGAGCTTTTGGGTGTCTCTGAACTTCAACCTATACTGTTCAGTGGTTAGGCCAAACCCATCTATCAGAGCACTCTTCAAGACTGTGTAATTGTCAGCATCCTCTTCTCTTACAGTGAGGAGCTTGTCTCTACCTTTGTCTGCAAAGGAGAGCCACAAGATTGCTGCCCACTGCTTCTGGGGGACCCTCTGAACTTTACAGGCCCTCTCCAGTGCAGTCATCCATTTGTGGATGTCATCCCCACTCTGGTAGGGAGGGACAATTTTGTTTAGGTTTCTATGGTCATAAGACCTTTCCCTATCTTTAGGGATATTGCTGCCACCATGGGACTCTAGTCCCAACTTTCTTCTCTCTCTGTAGAGATCTAGGGACTCCCTGTCTATAGCCAGTTGCTGTTTTCTGAGTTCAAGCTGAGCTTCCTCATATTGAATCAGCCTCTTTCTCCTCTCATGAGAGGATTCCCTCCTATGAGAGGAGACAGAGGTCCCTATTGAGGTGCCAGAGTGGTTAGACTCCTGAGAAGGAGACCTAGACCTTCTGGGCACACTCACAATCCTTCCTGGGGGGACAAAGTGGAGGTCATCCTGAGCCTCCTCCTCATCCACAGGAGGAATTGGGTTTTCCAGGTCAGGGTCATTGTCACCCTCCTGGTCAGTTCCAGAGGGGGGGCTGGGGGTGTTGCTACCCCTGGCCCCATCCTCTTCTTCTGCCCCACCCTCTGCACCTACCCCTTCAGTCCCTAAGGGCCTGCTGAGATCATAAGCCTCCAACATCTCTCTCAGATGTTGGGTGGTGGGGCTTTGGCCTGTCTTCAGTTTCCTCAAATTGCAAAATGCTCTCAATTCCAAGAATGGGAGTGTATCATACTTGGAGGGAAGAAGCCCAGGGGCTTCTGGCAAGGACTCACTGGGTCCTGGCTTTGAAGACATCACTAGTGAGGTGTGGTGTATGCACTACCTACTCTAGTGTGGCCTACTAAACTCTCTTGAGTTGTAGAAAGGGTGTGCTATCCCTTGACACACAACTCTAAGTTCAGTAGAACTTACTGTATACTAAGCTTAATTTATATGTACCTTAGGTACCTTTAGTGGTTTTCAGTTGATCAATTCAATTGAGATTATCTGGTAAAACAATAGCAAGCTGGAATCCCACACGCTGCACACCAATGTGAGAAGTTGGCCTGGCATATGCTGTCCACTAATTATAGTGGGCACCTTGCACCAGTCCAAACAACCCCTTATTGGAGATAGGTTAAAGACAACCTTATTGAAAGCTATCCTAGTGGTAGCTATGGAGAGCAGCCTTCAGGCTAAGTCTTGAAGGAATGTAAAGCAGCTTGTTTTACCAGTCTATAATCTCTTGAGTGATCAAATGAAAGAGCACCACACCAGGTATATATTCAAAATATATGTATTTATTGCTAAACACACCCCTCTAGTCTCTTTATGAGGCTAGAGTTCGAAGTACATAAGTTATAAGTTATTTAAACACAGTAATAGCACAAATACACGTTTGGGCCCTAGGGGCGTACCAAACCATATACCAATAAAGTGGTATAAGAACCACGACTGAGCTAGACACTAGGCCTAGAGCCTCTAGAAGTGCTTGGACCACAAGGAACCACCCAAGGTAGTGACACAGGGGACCCACGGGGACGCGTGCAGTGTAGTAACACAGCCGCGAATCGCCGTTAACTTCTATGGAGAAAGTCGCGGTTGGGAATTTAAAGAAAAGGGACACTTAAAGAAGGACTTGGAGCAAACCCTTTGAGAACTAGGTCGTTCTAGAGTCTCTACCCACGGGAGCACTGGAGTACTCTTGTTACCTCACCCAGGGAAGCCGGGTGCATAGGTGCCTTTCGGGGTCGGGTTTCGTCGTCGATTTGAACGGCGATCTGCTGCAAAGTGCTGCTGGCGACCAAGTGGAAAGTGTCCGGGTGGATACAAGAGTGGATCGGAGATCTGAAGAACCTGAAAGCAGAGGGGACAGAGTCTGGGTCACTAGCCAGTGACCAGGAAGGCGATGAGCAGATGCCCACCGATGTCGAGTGCTTCAGGTAGGTTGACGGTCATCTTGACTCTTCAGCCACGAGGTCCAGGAGGCGTTGTCGGTGACCAGGAGCAGGATTCGGGCTGGTACACAATGTCTGTCGAGTGCTGAGGTGTCGGCGACTGGATTGGACCCAACAAGCCTTGGCAACGGCAAGTCTCGATGTAGATGAAGATTGACGAAGATGCAGACCAGCAAGGTCTGAGGAACTCACCCAGCAAGGGTAAGTGAGGGCAAGCCTGGAGCAACCAGGGAGCCCAAGAAGAAAAGCATTGGCCTTCGTGAAGGGCTACTAGCCAACGGGCTAGCGACCGCGAAGGAGCCTCGAGACGGTGCACGTGGAGCTCGCTCACAGGACACTCGTGGAGTGGAGGCCAGTGATCTTCGGTGCAGTTCGTGCTGGAGGCTAGGGCTACTCGAAGCCCAAAGCACGACTTCGTGGGAGACCCAGAAGAGGATGCACTTGCAAATGCGTGTGGTGCCCAGGGGTCACGGTTCCACGTTACCCACGACAGCTACGGGCTTCAGCTTTGCTGGGGACTCAGGGCAGCCTCGGGAAAGTCTGGAAATCCACCTCTGGTGATGCAAAGACTTCGGCGTCCAACGGGAGTTTAGGCGATGCAGACCGGACAATTGCTTCTTTGGTGCCTGCCAAGCAGGGGAGTCACTCCTTGACCCCAAGGGAGATTCTTCTGTCCTCTAGTCTTGAGTAGAGCATCGAAGGTCCAGGATTCTGTGTCAGAGTTTCATCCAGGGATAATCTAAAGTCCTAAGGACTGGGTTCCTATACTTATACTAAGTTTAGGGGTTGGACTTACTCTGTGGCCCCACCTATGCGTGGGTCAGGGCAGAGGGGTGGCTACACCCCTTTCCCTTTGTCCAGTTCGCGCCAAAGCAGGGGCTGCAAGCCCCTGATCCGGTTTGAACTGGGGTATGCACAGGGACACCAAGTGTGCCCCCAGTGCAGTACTTCAAAGCACCCGAAAGTGCTCCCGCCCAGCCCCAATACACACTATCCTGTCTGGGGAGGTGGTCACACCTCCCTGGGACAGGAAACCTATTGTCCAGGCCTCCCCTGCCGGAGTTTCATCCAGCAGCAGGAGGCCAGACTTGTGTCTGTGGCAGCAGCATCCATTTTGACCGGCCAGGTCAGGGTTAACATGTCTCTCCCTCTAGAAGGGTGGAATGCTACCCCCGCCGCCAGAATTGGCGGGGGGTAGTATTCCAAGATGTTTGACACCAAACACGACATGTTTCGGTGCAGCCATTCCAAAGTTAGCATTTAACGCGAGGTTATAATGCGCTTAAGAGTATATGGTCATGCTGCACTACAAACAGCATCAGAGAAGGGTCTCCGAACGCTGCAGAGGGGCCCTGCTCATGCAGGGGCACCCTCTCACATAGGAACCACGCACTCTGCCTTCAGGATTGATAAGGCCTGCCATAGGAGTGACTTATAGGTTTATATGTGTGTATGTATATAGTGATATAGGTAGCCTATATCACAGTAAGGAGTGCATGCACCACCTTACCCAGGCTGCAGTAGCAGACCTGTGGTGTCAGTTTGGATGGCCTTCCAGGGGTGGCATAATACATGCTGCAGCCCCTGGTAGGCCTCTGAGGTACCTATGCCCTGGGTACATAGTATACCATATACTAGGGACTTATAAGGGCACTCCAGATTCCAATCAGAGATGTGCCTAAGGCACATGGAAACCTTTTTACAGAGAAAGCAGATAGACTGGGGCCCTGAATAGCAGGATCCCAGTCCAACTAAGTCATAAACCAGCAAAACACCATAAAAAAAGTGGGGGCAACCATATAGTCAGATTCCACCTTCCTACACCCTTCACCTAGGATGTAACCATACTCTGCCAGGTCTTGTTATCTTTTCACAATAATGTTTTTGTGCATTGGTTCTGAAACGCATTATTTGTTTAATAGGGAATTCATTGAATGTCATGTACCATAGTTTCATTTGTATGCATCAATTGCCATTATAGGGATTGCAAATGGTTGGATATTAGGCACCATGTTCATGTCGCCAATGTCTCAAGATGCCATTAGTGATTATTTGACACAGTTGTGCATAATCATCGCTACACTTTAATATTGTACTACATATGTACTGTCGTCCCCGATGCTAAACAGCATGTTGTGACCTTGTTCTGCGGGTAGTCATGCAGTTTCATGTTAGTTATTATTTTTTCCCAATTTTTTTCAATTTTTTAGTTGTAATTTATTTGGCAATAAGTATTCCAGACAGATGTCAGTTGATTATCTGGATTTTCTTGTCATGTGGGTTATTCATTGTGTAACTTTTGTGCTATTTTTACTTATGAGGGCTTCACTTTTGTTATACTTACCATCTGTCAACATGGGTGCATTTTGAATCCTTTATATTGGCAATTTTACATCAATGATTTGTTCAGCTTGTAGATCATCAAACTGACGCGACAGTTATGCATATTGTACCATACTTGCACGTAGACATCATGTACGACTATACATTTGATTCTCGAGTTTTTCATTGTTCATATCTCATTATTTACAATGTTTTCCTTCTCTCTGTTTGCATGCAAGCACTGATCAGCACTGCCTGATGGCTACCTACCACGCACTATACTCCAATACTTTCCGTAACTTTATTAAGAGACTTCTGTTCACGCACCGCAAGTTACTAGTACTGTGCCTTTAAGGCCGGCTGCTTACTTCACTTCCGCGTCATGTTTCAGCGTTGGGATTTGTTATATGCACGTATTGGATTCAGCCGCGGGTTGGTGATACTTCGGGTCTCTGCTTGCTGAAGTTCGGAGATGTTCACGAGCTCACCGGTAAGACTCGTAGGAACCGGTCACTGATTTACTTTTAAACGCAGCCATGTTTTGCAAGTCGGGTTGTGTTACGCATAGCTTAATGCACTTATTTTAATCACTTTGTGTCTAGATCTCATGCATTTGATTACTTGCCTACGAGCCATTCTTCACTATTATCGATCAGGAGACTCTGAGTTTCGTGGTTTAATTGATGGTGAGTTTGATTTCCGTTTTACGGGATTTTTTTTATTAGTCTCATCTAAGTCTAAACATACATGGATGTTGACGTTGGTTCTTGTCCTTTCACAGTGTGGATGGGACACACTTTGCTGTATTTGAATTGCGTCAGAGCTTCAAGGTAATGTCGATTTTAGACTTGACGCGTTTCACCCACGCTGCGTGCATATTCATATGGGCTGTTACTCAGTATCTTTGAGCACTTTAACATTTATATTTTCGAATTCCTTCAGAAACCAAGTTTAGTGCACATAGCAAGATTCGTGCAGTTGCTTTATTCAATCACGAGTTGTTAGATTCGGTGGTGGTTTTCATTCCTGTTTTTTCATTTTTCTATACTTTATTTCAAGACCTGTGAGCTCAACATCTACAATTGGTTACTGTTTCCACCATCTATCTGTTAATGGACCTGTGCTCTCTTTATGTTCGTACCGTTATAATAGTGTTGCAAGATTTTTGTAAAAATTGAGACACTATGTTTATTAACTTATAGATTTACCCTGAAGAAGGGCAGGTTTTTATGCCCGAAATGCATTGGGATTCCTTCATAATCCGCAAGAAGCTCGCAACTGACATTTTGTATTACTGAATGAAGTTCTCCAAGCGAGACGTATCAAGTCTGCTCAATAAAAGAAGAATTTTTTGAGCAACCAGCATTATTGTTTTTGGTATTCACTTTGGAATAAAGTTCTTGTACTGGTTTCTGTTTAAAGTTTTACTGTATATGTATTTACTTGCCATATCTGATTACTTATAGTACAATGTGATATACTCCTCCGGAGTGTTCAGTGTAGTGCACTTGGAGGCTATGACCTTCGGCCTAGCGTACACACACTTTTAAGTAGGGGGTGGGCTGTACCTCCTCTTCAGGTGCACACCAAATCTAATAGTATTGAAATTATTGTTTGAATTTGCAGCATCATTTGTCAAATTGAGTGCATACCAGCTGTTATTGTTAACTTTCTAAAAGTAGCATTTTCAGAGCTATGATTTAAAATCAGATTTTACCATTAAAGAGATTTTTAAGTTATAATTCTTTAGACACCAAGCTCAACATTCCTACCTGCTCCCAATTGAAAGTTATCACCTATTAAATGTAATAAGTTAAACCAACGTTATCTTATGGAAGAGGCAAGCCTTGCAGCAGTGTAAAACAAATTATCAGTGTTTCACTCCCAGGACATGTAAGAGTTTAAAGTGCATGCACAACTTGTTAAATACACTGCAACCTGCCCGATGGGATATTTAAGGCCTACCCTAGGGGTGACTTAAATGCATTAAAAAGGTTTTGCCCTGACAAAAGGCTTATTTGCCAGGTCGAAATGGCAGAGTAAACTGCACACACAGGCTGCAATGGCAGGCCTGAGACATGTTTAAAGGGCTACTTACGTGGGTGGCACAATAAGTGTTGCAGGCCCATTGGTATCATTTAATTTACTAGCCCTGGGCAAACAAACTTTAGCACTGGTCAGCAGTGGTAAAGTGCCCAGAGTCTTAAACTTAAAGCCAACAAAAAATGAGATCAACAAAAATGGAGGAGTAAGGGAAAAAGGCAGGACTAACAATGGGTGTTTGCAGTTTTTGTGGGTCTAGGAAGTGATCAGAGTGCACCACCAGCGCCACCACAGGGCTGTCGCTCACAAAGACATGCAGGCAGCGGTTTGGTTAAAAGCCTGTTCAGAGTTCTGCAGAAGAGAAAGGAACATGAACTCCTTAGGTATGTCCATCACCACCTCTGCATGACTTACGCAAGCCCTTCCTACTGTAAGTTTAGCCTCTACATGAAGACGTCTAGTTGAAGACAAGTAGCACTACTGGAGTAATCTATTATGTATGCTTACATGCCTTAGAGAATAGGCTCCAAAAAGTGAAAATACCTATTAGTGAAAGTGCAGAGAAGGCACAGTCCTTTCTATTTGTACTAATTCTATATGATTATTCCCTGAAAATTCCAGTTTTATTCTCATATCAGATGATTTGGGGCCAATTCACAAAGGTATGTGAGAATACCTAAAAGAGTACTAAAGTAGTACGATATTTGCGTTTGTACCAAAGATGACGCTGGTGCAGGGGATGGTAAGTTGAATATTTTATTTGTAATCCAAACAGCATAAAAAAAACACCAACTTCTCAGCAGGTCAGCTCAGCTTCTAACTCCCCATCCTGGATTCTTCACTGACCTAAGTATAGTATAACATTCTTAAGGTTCCAGGATGCTATCATGTCATTTCCAAGCCAGTCTCAGCATAACCACAACACATCTCCCTCCCAAACAATCCAACCAAACATTGCAATAATTTATATATTGTGCATAAGAACACTGGGGTAAAATCTCGGTGAATGAAAGTAAGAATAGAGTAGAAAAGGCAGATAAAAGACATAAAAAATGAATACAGGAAAATTGAGAAGTAAAAGAAAATAGAAAGTTCAGGACGAGGACCTCATAATTGCAAGTCAACTGTCATATGTATTCATATCATGTTACTCACAAGAACACAACCCAGGGTATCATTCTTGTTCATTCTCCTGTAAGGGTCCTCTCCACCAAAAAAAGCTTTTTAAATAGGCTGCTTTGCATACAATGAGGAGTGGAGATACCTCTTCCACTCTGTTAGGGGAATGAATCTCCTGAAAAACACATCTTCTCTCAACCAAACCTCCGGCTTGATGGCAGTATGTTCAAGGCAGTAATGGCAGCTGTCACTCACTAGTGAGCTCCGCGACTGCCGGACCCGTGGGCACCAAATCCTGAGTGGCCCCGAGGGTGTAACAAGAGCAGAGTGGAGGCTGGGCGCCTACTGCCACCTAAGAGTGACCTCTGATCTGGCGACGAGGCTCTATTTTGGTGGAAATAGGTGCGGGCGAAGACCACTATGATGCTGACATCACATGTGGGGCCTACTGGAGGCCACAAACGATTGGAGTGCCAGCAACGGGTGCTGGAGGTGGCGCTGCAAGGCCCGATTGAAGCGGGCCGGCAGAGGGGGACAGAGCCTTGGCCAGCAGTGGTCATGGAGGCCCAGGGGGCCCGGAGCTAGGAAAGGGGCCTGTAGTTCACGTCCATCTCCTGTGAGCCCTAATGGGATGCTGAGGCTGGAGGCGGTGGAAGTATGAGGCACCGTGGGCTCCGGTGCAGCATGTGCCGAGAGAGACTGGTGCAGCAAAGGCCCCCCTTCCCTGGCCGCGGGGGCCTTGGTGCCCTCGTCAGGCAGTGCCAAGTGGAAAACTCTAAGCTGCGTGCCAGATTGTGCCTTGAGGCCTATGAGTGGAGGAGGCAAGAGACCAGCAGGGATGTGCCTATGAATCGGGCCTGCTTCAGTGGGGCCCGGCAGAGGGCTACAGCTGGAGCCTGGAGCGGAGAGTGCTGTTCATCACCTTACTGCTCGCTTGGAGGGCGCTGAGGGCCAGTCAAGGCGGAAAAATGTGCACTTTATTAGAATCCCCCAAAAATGGGATACCCTAGTGCTGAATTATTCCTTGAGCAATGGTTACTAGAGACAGTGTTAGACAGAAGGGCCTCCACAATGTACACGGTGGAAAGGGCCCACAGGGTACTGGGAAGAGCCCCACTCCAGGGCCCCCGCAGCTAATGATTGAAAGACTGCTCAACTATAAAGACTGCAAACACATTCTGCAGATGGGGTGGTAAGATGGCCCAT
This sequence comes from Calotriton arnoldi, assembly GCA_963921515.1. Classification (NCBI taxonomy): domain Eukaryota; kingdom Metazoa; phylum Chordata; class Amphibia; order Caudata; family Salamandridae; genus Calotriton; species Calotriton arnoldi. The sequence continues at coordinate 602,955 of CAWUFW010002233.1, forward strand.
GGGAGCTTGACGGTGGCCTCGTGATCATATTTTCAGACTATACAATGGCAGTCTAAAAGCAAAAGGAGACCTTTCTGCCATTCAAATGACACCTGTGGGGCCTCAACTTGAAATATACCCTGCTATTTCCTGCCAAGCTGAGAATCACTGACTCTGACAGGTCCTACTTCTTCACCACTCCACAGGAGGTCTGAGACTGGTTGGAGCGGAGTGGCCACCAGATGCTACAGGAGCCCAACCAACAGTCCTCTGACGTCTGGCAATAACACAGTTCGAAGAGAAAGGCACAAAGAAGGAAGTGATCAACCCTTACCGAATATCAGCTAGGTGTGAGCGGTCAAGGGTGGTGCAAGTAGTGAAGGATGGCAGCCCAAAGGTTCGATGCCCCTAAGGTCACAGACTTGGGGGCCAGCGATGATGACTTGGACGAAGAGGATGGGGTCGGCATATGACTGATAGTGACACAAATGAGGGCGGACAAGGTTATTTGATGAACTGGGACTTGGGATGGCAGAGGCTGGGGATCACAAATGATGCTGAGCACATGATGTAAGTTGCCTGACAAGACTGCGGGTCTGGCCCGCTACTTATGACTGTTTATCTTTGGGTTTTTATAGTTGTCTTGGCCACAAAATGTTTATGGGGGGGCAACAGGCTTCTCGAGCTATGGGAGGGATTCGAAGGGGGAAGTTTAGAGTAAGTTGGGATGGAACTAGATGCACAAGCAACAGTTGGTTAGTCCAGAGGGTGTGTCTCCAGGCATATTATGTTCCTCAACAACATGGCCTTCACACAAAGAGTTTACACTGCCTTTCACATGTCTCTCATTATCCTTTCATGGAAAGTCAAAGGGTTAGGAAACAAATTGAAGAGATGAATAGTGCTGAGATACCTAGCTAGATATAATCCGGACCTCATTCTGCTACAGGAAACAAAACTCTTGGGCAACAAATACAAATTTCTGGTTACGGGCAGATGCTACTGGCTCACTCAGGCTTTACCGCAGGTTCTCAGGCCACCAATATCCTGGCACGTAAATCCCTACCACATCTGGTGATACTGACTTGGCCAGATCTACAGGAGTGCATGGCTGCAGAGGGAGGCACTTGGCAGGGAGAGGAGCTATATGTCAACTCGTGGTACCTCTCCCTGAGTCGTCAATCACCAGGCCTGGAGTCTATGGCTAGATAGATTACACAAATCCCGGAGGCAGTCCTGGTGGTGAGAAGAGATTTGAACCTGACCCTTCATGGTTCTCTGGACAGAGTGTCGAGGGGTGGGGAGCCTGCTAGGGTTGACACTCGACTGGTCGCATTTACGACAGCGATGAGCCTGTTGGACTCTTGGCAGGGGATGCAGAAGGAGAGGCGCCATTAATCATTTTCAGCCAACGCCATGCAATTGATGTTGAGGCGTGGACTGCTTTCTACTCCTAATGCGCCTCCTGGGGCATTGTGATGAGGTTAAATATCTCCCCATGGGCATTTCCAACCATGCGCCGGTGAGCCTGCGGTGGGTCCAACCCACTCCCATACAGCCGTGAATTGGCGACTAGACCCGTTGGTTCGGGCGGACTGGTCCACCAAAAGGTTTGCCCAGGAGGCGTCGGAACTTTACTTCTGGGAGAATGTGGGGACCATGGAGTCTAAGACCTGCCTTTGAGAAGCGTATAAAGCAGTGATAAAGGGCCATCTCATTGCCCATGTAACAGGGAAGAGGAGGCATGGGGATAGACAGAGGGTGGAGCTGGAGGCACAACTGGAAAACTGGGAGGACCAATTCGCCCAGCAACCAGATGCCCACTTACCTTCCCGCATAGAAATAGCAAGGGAGGAATACTGTGGTCTGCTACAACAAGAGGCGCAGGCGCTCTACTGGGCTCAACAACACCAATTATATGAGGTGGGAAAAAAAGCAGGGAAACTATTGGCATGGTTGCCCCGTTGGGAGGAGGGGAAGCAGTTGATTAATGAAATCTGTACAGGGGAAGGCCACAGAGCAACCACGGTGACTGACATAGCTGAGGTTTGTGCTGACCTCCTGGTTGACCCGTGCGCCTCAAGAATGGACCGGACAGGTGCAGGACCTGGACCGGTTACTCCATGAAATCCCTGTCCCACAACTGATTGAGAAGATGGCTTAGTTCCTTGAGGGAAACATTCAGGAGTATGAGATTGTTAACATCCTGACCCATTTGAAATCGGGGAAGACACTGGACCCAAATGGGCTGCCTCTGAAATTCTTTAAATGTGTCCGGTGCCAAGTTACTAAACTGATCTGGGACGTGCTTTATGAGGCCCCCCCCCGAGACCTCCAATAGAAACACATCGTTCTAATCCATAAAGTAGGGAAGCCCACTGACTGCTGCTCCTCATTTAGACCCATTTCTCTTCTTAATATAGAGACGAAGATACTGGCAAAGGTATTGGTGACCCGGTTGATGCAAGATTGTAGAGGTGGCCTATTCCAGATTTATACCTTAAAATCTACTAGGCATAACCTACAGCGCCTTTTTGGCTACCTAGCGCAGGAGGGGCAAATATGTGAGCCGTCCATGTTCTTGGCGTTGTACGCCGCTAAGACATTTGACTCACTTGAATGGCCCTACCTAATGGCACTCTTAGAACGCATGGGCCTTGGCCTTTCCTTCTGTAGCTAGGTAAGACTCCTGCACACGTGTCCCACTGTGAGAGTGAGGATCAATGGCACGCTGTCAGGTGTGTTTCTTCTGGGAAGAGGTACGAGTTAGGGATGTCCTCTCTCTTTGTGATAGCACTGGAATCACTGGCCAGTTGGATTTGGGGGGATGCACTTATTAGGGGACTGTGCTAGGATCGTGACTAGGAGGACGTGCTCTCATCATACGCAGACGACGTGCTCTTGTATCTTGCAGAAAAAGAGGACTTGATTGATAGGATCCTAGAGATATTTGCAATCTTTGGTTGGTTTTCTGGATTAGGCATAAACTCTGGATAGTCGTGCCTATTCCTGTTTGCTGGATGGTGTCCGCGTGAGGGCTGGAGCTGTCCAGTACATGTGGAGGAGACAGGGTTCCGCTATCTGGGGATCTATGTCACTAGGGATCAGCAGCTCTTCTATGGTCCAACCTGGGTATAATCCTAGAGGATTACAAGTGAGATGTGCACCATTGGAATGGGCTGCCTATTTCTCTGTTGGGCAATGCTGCCCTAAACAAAATTATATACCTCCTGACGTTTTTGTATATTTCATATGCACTTCAGAATTTTCTTCCCATTAGCGGCGTGCTTCTTCCGCCAGGCAGACGCAGTCACTAGGCTCCGCCTGTGGGACCAGGGGGGCTCCTGACCTGGACGACATTTGAAGGCTGTATAGCCCTACCGAATTTACACCTTTATTATTGTGCAGCCTAATTTGTGGTGATCAATGCCTGGTCATTTATTGAACAACGTGAACCCATGTTGTTAGCGGACCTGTGAGCTATGGACCCCTTGGAATCCTGCATTTGCACAGAAGGGAGAGGCTGGGCTCTTTACCATCTCCCACAGCAATGGGTATTTTGTCCTGGAGAGAGGCCAATAAAACAAGGAAGTGGAATGACAAAATTATGTTGGAAACACCATTGTGAGATGCAGCATTGTTGGCTCAGTTACAGTGGGTGGATGGTGGTCGGAAGTGTGACCTCCTGGGGATATCAAAAGTGGGGAACGTTTGGATAGAGACAGGAATGTTACCCTTTGAGGAACTCCAATCACAGTATGAACTGGGCACCCAATACCTACATTATCTACCGATAAGGCACATCCTTCAGCACTGCATAGACACCACACAGGTAGTGCCAGAGAAGAGCCCCTTAGAAAACAGCATGCTGGGATTCCCACTACACTGCCACACCATCTCCCAGATCTAAAAGAGACTGTTGGCCAAAACCTCACCCGCCATGCAGGCCTTGAGTGACAGGTGGGAGGTGGATGTGCGGATAGTTGAGGAGGATGAATGGATTGATGCGTGTAGAGACCCCTGTGAGTTTGCAATTAGGGCCGGGTTCCATCTAATTCAGCTCAAAATCCTACATAATGGGGGATATTCTCAAGAACGTGCGATAAACATTGCCAAAATAGGTTAACGCAAGTTCTCATATCGCCGTCTATCGCGGGAAAATAACTCTGTGTTAACGTCGTATTTTCAACACGGCGGTAACATGCGATAGTCTCCCGATAACGCGTCAAATGTCCGCGATAACATTACCGGGACGGCAATGAAAATCCAAACCTGAACGCGAAAAAAGTTGCGATGGGCCCAACCGCGATAAGACAATCAGCGAAAAGCAGCGCCAGGCCTGCAAATCACACATGACAGGCGGGAAAAAACACTACAAAAGCAGAAAAAAAAAACCACAAGCAAAAACCAAACTGCAGCGAAGCACAATGGAGGCAACCGGAGCAGGTACAGAGGACGGCCAGAACCCCACAAGCCCCTTGGAGGAGCAGCCTGGGACCTCGGGGACAGGGAAGGGTAAGGACAAGATGAAGAAGAAGACGCGGTTCAGTCCACAGGAAAACAGGATCCTGATCACGGAGGTGATAGAACACCATCAACAACTGTTCGTCACCTCCACTGTGTCATTGGCAACAAGAAATGCAACATGGCAGTCCATCCTGGTCAAGGTGAATGCAGTCGGAGTGCTGAGGAGGACAATGGATGAGCTCAAGAGGCACTGGAATGATGTCAAGCGCAAGACCAAGCAGAAACTCAGCAACAACCAGAAGGCAGCAATGCAGACTGGAGGTGGGAGTCCAGCGCCACAGGAGGAGCTGGATGAGATGGAGGAAATGGTGTCCACAGTCATCAGTGTGGAGACGGTGGCAGGAGTTGGGGCACCGGACACTGCTCAACATGACCTGACACAACAGCAACAGGGTGAGTAACGACCAGGGACTGGGGGTACGGGGGGAGATGGGCACAATGTGACACATGCACAATTAAGTATAGCACAGTGCACACCCACAATGACTCTGGATCATGTCCCTGATCCCCTTGGCACACTGCAGCACACCTAGAAACAGCAAGTAGGCCCCCGTCGACTATGTGCCCAGAGGGGACCCTTCCCACACATCACCAATCCCACAATCAACCCATGCACATGTGCCAAACCCAGCAAAGCGGCGTGACTGTGAGCCCCACTGACAATGCAAGTGACATTGCATGACGAATAGCAGAGCTGCAGTCAATATATCATGACATGTTGCACGCCATGACACTGAGGTGGTTGAGTGTGGACCACATCCGTAAAGGAGCAGGTCACACTCTGACACATCCACATGCACAAACAACCCCTGACGTCAACAACACATCTGCGGACAAACCATGCCCCAGAGTCCCAACTCCCACCAAGAGCCCAATTTACCTAAGAATGCAACATCTCAGCACTGTATAAGCACAGAAGTCAAAGGCACACCGCTTGAAAGGGATAAGGGCCAGCCAAATCAGAGCTGCAGGGGCGACTCTCCCAAAATGCAGCACACACACACAACATTCAGAGCACATCAACATTGACAACAATGTGGTATAAACTGCAACACGTTCACAACAGAACAGAGGACACAACTGGTGCCGCTTGTGTGTAGAAACTGGTCAATCACATTTTGCATAGCAGGGAAATGTGAGATGATAATGTACAAGTACAAACACACATTCGTGATGTTGTCGAAATGTCCACTGTCCCACATCAAATAGGCAGCTCCTCCCAAACAGTCACAATGTACATTGTCATGCAGTTTGTATGTAAACTTGAACAATGCGTCAACATACATGTGAACACAATGTTAAACTGCATCTCCCCTTCACATTGCAGAGGGAGAACCAACACCTCATGCAGAGCAGACCCAACAGCTCTTTACTGATGACGAAGAGGACATCCACACCTTCGACACCGACACCCTCCAAGAGTTCATGGACAGCTACGGCACCTCACCTCCAGGAGTAGGGCAGCCCAGCTGCATCAAGGAGACCCACCCCCTGCACAGACCACACAGCAGGAAGCACCCACCACCACGGCTGACTCCCAGGACCACCACAAACAACACAAGACCTTCCAACGCCGTGTGTTAGAGGTCCAGGAGAAGATGGCTGATCAGGTGTGGGTGGGGTTCGACCTCATGGCAGCCAAACTTGATGCCATACCTGGGTGTCTGATTCCCATCAGGGACCACTTACAGTCCCTGACTGTTAGAACTGGGGGTCTCTAGTTGGCAATGGTTTGCACCTTTGTCCAAATAGGGACCCTTGCTTCTAGTCAGGGTAAGGGGGATGCACTCCTAAAATAACCCCTGCTCACCCCCTGATAGCTTGGCACGAGCAGACAGGCTTAGCTCAGAGGCAGTGTGTAAAGCATTTGCGAACACATACAGTAATACAGTGAAAACACTACAGATGGACACCACACAGGTTGTATGTAAAAATAAGTAATCTTTATATAGACTTAACACAAGACCCAATAGCAAAAATCCACAGTACTGTAATCCCAAAATAGACTTAAAATGATAGAGACAGTTCACTTTATCTTCAAAAATAGGATAGTCAATCAAATAAAGCTTGTAGCAACAAATAACTCCACTTGGAGTTATCACGACGTCGTGACCGGTGGAAGTCCCAAAGTACGGCGCCGACCGCGAGGTGCGCGGCGTCGGGCCCGGAGTCAAGCAGACCCACAAAGAACAGTACCTGGAATTCGATGAAAACAAAGACGGTGCACAGAGTCGGGGAGGTGATGCTTCGTTGGCGCCGGCGGCGTTGGTTCCTTATGACCCCAGGGGAGGTGATGTCTCGGTTCCTTACTGCAGCGCAGGGGAGGTGAGGCGTCGGTTCCTTACTGTGTCGGGGAGGTGACGTCACGGATGGTGCGAGGCGGCGGTTCCTTACGATGGTGCGGTGTCGATGGATTCGGGGGTCACCCACGTCGAGGATCGGCTCCGCGGTGATAAAGCCCTGACGTCGGTGAAGTCGGGGCTGCGGTGCGAGTCGGGACGGGGCGTTGTGAGCGTCACAAGCGGTGTCCTCGGCTCCGGTGCAGGCAGCGGCCTCGGTGACGGCTTCGGAGTCGATGTCGCACGGCGTCAGCAGGCGTCGGGCCTACGGTGCAAGTCGAGGTGGTGTGTCGTGCTCTTCATGAGCGGTGCCCACGGCTTCGGTGCAGGTTACGGCATCGCTCGCCGGCGTCGGTGTTGCAATGTCCTTCTGTCAGCAGCTAAAACAGCAGTTCTAGATGCAGGCAAACAGAAGGGTTGAAGTCGTTGAGTCCCTGTGACTTCAGGCAGGAGGCAAGCTCAGTTCAAGCCCTTGGAGATTCTCTTCTTCAAGATGATAAAGCACAGCAAAGTCTTTTCTCCTGTCCTTGGCAGAAAGCAACTACTGCAGGCCAACCCCAATCAGCAAAACAGCACAGGGGCAGTACTCCTCCTTCAGCTTCTCCGGTTCTTCTCCTTGGCAACAGGTTTTTTGATTTCCCAGAAGTGATCTAATTTCATGGGGTCTGGGCCCCAGTATTTATGGTCAAAAATCCTTTGTCCTCTGAAGGCAGAGGGTCCTGTACCTGGTCCAAACCAGTTCTGGGTGCATTCTGTCAGGAGACACCTTCTCCCTTTGTGAGTGAGGGGCAGAGTCATCAGCCGCCCGGCAGGAGGTGGAGCCAGCATTGTGGAAGGCAGGCAGAGCCCTATTCAGACCCAGGTGCAACTCCTCCCACCACTCTATCTGTAGGAGGGTCTATTCAGCTCTGTGCTGACTCACCCTGTCTCCTGGAATCCCCCAGCCCCTGTCACTCACAAAGCCAGACACACAATACACAACCTAGCAGAGGCAGGCTTGGACAGTTAGGCAAGAAAATACCTACTTTCTAAAAGTGGTATTTTCAAACACAGAATGTTAAAACCAACTTTACTAAAATATGTATTTTATCATTCTGAGTTCAGGCATACTAAATTTGTTTTTCTACCATGTTCCCTGGGTCAGTTAGGATTATAAAATGTTATAATCAAACTGCCTATTCTGGCCTATGGGGAACAAGTAGCCTTGCAATAGTGAAAAACGAAAATGGCTGTAATTCACTACTAGGACATGCCACACACACCAGGGCATGTCTTACCTTATACTTACAATGCACCCTGCCCCTGGGCCTACCTTAGGGGTGTCTGATATGAAGATAAGGGAAGGTTTAGGGACTGGCAAGTGGGTGCACTTGCCAAGTCGACATGGCAGTCACAGACTGCCCACAGGCTCTGCAATGGCAGGCCTGAGTCACACGTTACAGGCTGCTTCTGTGGGTGGCACAACCAGTGCTGCAAGTCCACCAACAGCATTTGATTTACAGGCCCTGGGCACACGTGGTGCACTGTACTAGGGTCTGACAAGTAAATCAAACAAGCCAATCATGGAATCACTAATCCATACAACAATTTACAGTAGGGAGCACTTGCACTGTGGCACTGAACAGCAGTGGCACAGTGCCCAAAAGCATCTAAAACCAGCAAAACATAAGAGGCAACAGCAAAAAATGGAAGGGAGACCCACGCCAATGGTGCCAAGTCTAACACTGACGGACACCCACAGTCCGCTCCAAGCTCTCCAACGATCCATGGTTGACATCGCTGGAGTCATGATACTGAGACAAGAACAACTGTCCAGTCAGAGGGGCTGCAGCGATGTCAGCCGGGAGTTGGGACAGATGCGGGGGCTCATGGAGAATATGGAGCAGATGACAGCGGAAAGAATGGCTGCCACGGCTGCACACCAGCGAGATGCGGCTGGGACCTTCCATGCCCTGCAGCACATCGTCATGGCATTGCTGCCTCAAGGCCTTGCGCAGATGAATGCTGCTGCTGCTTCTACATCCACATCTCCGCCCCCTTATGTGTCAGTGCCTCACAGTGTGGCAGGCAATCCACCACCACCCACGTGTGAGGCACATGTGACATCAGAGGACGAAGATGCGGGTGAATCAACCTTACTGGTAAGGAGGAGGCAGTAGCATTCATCTCCGCCATATGTCCGGTTTCTGGTTGGTTCTGCCCTTTGCATCATCACCTTCCACTGTCCCCCGATACACTCTATGACACTCACCTTGGACCTCGACATGGACTGCCATTTTCTGTTTGGTTACCAATGACACAGCGATCAGACTGCGGACTGAACTCTTCCTCTTCCGATGTACTTGTCATTCCCTGAAGGACTCTGGCTGGCCCTCCACGGGCCAATAATGTGAAGTGGGGTTTGCATGGCCCTGTACTGCTCCAGCTGCAACACTCCACTTGATGTGAATTAAACATTCAGAATCGCACAGATGTGTCATGCCTTTGATCATTCAAGTATGAGAGTATGGATGAATGTAGGGTCAGAGATTCCTCCTTACGTCCATGTTGCTCATGTCGTGGGACTTGAGTCACAGGGTGCTACATTGCCGATTGCGGTCCGGGTGGCGTAGACACTACAACAGAGACACAAGCATCAGTTACTTCCATGTCCAGCCCAGAACTGAAGCATGCTCAGAGCCCCGGGCTCATTGTTCCCACCCCTACACTGGCCTGCCATACGCCAGGCCAGTCCACTCTGCTTACACTCAGAGGGGGGACGACAAAGCTACATGTCCCAGGTCTTCCCTGTAGTGATCTGCTGATCACTGGTCTAGTTGTCAGCATGCCACAGCCACTCCCTGAGGGCTGGTTCACACCCACACCACACCCATCCAGCACAGGCGTCACAGGACATGTGACCCTGCCAATAAAAGGGGCCTAGCACGTCACATTCCCCACTGCCAGAGATGTCATGATGGCGTCCGCACCACGCGACCCAATCATGAAGGGTCCATGACTTGTGGTGCACTGAGTTGGTGGCACCCGCTGCGCTGCGGCCGGCATGGGCCTACCGCCACGGGACGATGACTTGCGGTGCACTGAGTCGGTGGCACCCGCTGCACTGCGGCCCGCACGGGCCTACCGCCACGTGACGATGACTTGCGTTGCACAGGGTCAGTGGCACCCGCTGCACTGCATCTGGGAGGGGCCTACCGCCATGTGACGATGACTTGTATTGCACAGGGTCAGTGGCACCCGCTGTACTGCGGCTGGCAGGAGCCTACCGGCTTGTGACGATGACATGCGTTGCACAGGGTCAGTGGCACCCGCTGCACTGCGGCTGGCAGGGGCCTACCGTCACGTGATGATGACTTGCGTTGCACAGGGTTAGTGGCACCTGAAGAGCTGAGCGGGTGTGCAGCCTGCGATGATGCGTTGGCCTCGATATGGCGTCCAGCGAATCAAGACTCAAATTGAACAGTGTGCCCTGCTGGACCGCAGTGTACGCGCAGGCAGCAGTCAGCACACACATGACTCCGCGGTGCGGTGCCGCAGGGTGCGCTGGGGGCCTGTGGCGTGGAATCCAGCGATCGGCTGAGGAGGATGCACCGGCACGTGGTGGGGCCTCTTGGAGACACGCCGGTGGCGGCAGGTGAGCATTGAGGCCTGGGTGCGCAGGGGCGGCCAGTCATCGCTGGGCGGAGGACTGGTCTGGGGACCAGGGCTGGGGTGCATCAGGCGCACAGGAACGCACAGGCACGACCGGTCACGTCGGCGGACTCGTGGCTGGGTGGGGGGTGCCACCCTTGCTGACATGACCCTGCATGCGATGATCGTGATGTGCGCGGGTTGGTGTGGGACGTAGCCACATCGTCTCCAGTGTGAATGTGCCTGTTGAAGGTGGTCGGCCACGTGTGGGTAGGCCTATGGGCAGGTTGTGGCGGAGACTGAGACACACGCAGCGGTCACTTTGGTGGTGGATTGGTGATGTGTGCATTCCCACAGTTGTGAGTTGGGGGATTGTGGTGTTGAGGTGTGTGGTGTGTTCAGTTGGTACTTGCCGATGGGCAGTGCATTTCCATGGGGGCCATCCTCAAAGCGCTGGTTGGTGGTGGACTTGCGGACATGTGGGGATCATGCACACTGCCTGGGGAGTTTGCGACGACATTGGTGGACAGGCCACGGTGGTCCACTTTTGTATGCACAGTGATGGCATGCGTGTGGTTGCTGTGTGCAGTGTCGGCAGGGGGCACAAGTCATAAACGTGTGCTGTGAATTGCCCCCAACACGTGCGTGACGCCAGCTATGGCGTAGTTCCCTTGCGTGGTCTCAAGATGTTGCTGCGCAGTGTGGGGGAGTGAGGGGCAGGGGTATCGAGCTGAAACACACCGTGATGCTTTCAGGTATGATGAGTCCTGCATGATGTGACCGTAACAGCAGTTCGTGTGGTCGTTACCTTCCTCTTCATTCCTACGACGGTCACGGCCACACGTAGTTCTGCTACGGGCTTCTCATGCATGGTTTATCAGGCCTGTGAGCATTCCGGTTTGTCCAAGTGCAGTACACTGTACCAGATTAGGCCTGTGACTATACGGAAGTTTGACCATTGTCACCATTTCTCCCACAGGTTTCTGAAGACACGTTGCCCTTTTGAAGTTCACCGTTGGGAATGGAACGCGTTGGCTGAGCTTTTCATTTTGTTGATTTATGTATTTGTAATAAAGTTCTGTTTTTACACTACTGTTGACTACTGGACTTCATGACCTGGCGCACCCACATTTCGGTTACTACGATCTTGGGTCTGGGGCACGGAGGTGTCTAGCACGGCTGACGTTGGGCTTGGTTGCGCAGGTACACTACGAATTGGAACTATCGTGTGGTGCGGATACAGGGGCCCGCCGTTGCTTTTGTGGACATGCATCCATGACATGTGTGAGGGAGTTTGATGGGGCTGGCTGTGTGACTCCTCCGACTCGGGCAGTTGTTGGTTGGAAGGTACCAGGGGCCAACAGGTGGAGCACAGCCAACAGCTTTGTCTGCGGGGGGATGTAGGTTGTCCGCTGTGTTTGTACCGTCAGCCTGTGGGCAATGTGGGTCAGGATGCAGAGGATTGTTGTCCTTTTGAGCCTGTGTTGGCCAACGGCTTCCTCTGGTGTTGAGTCTCTGGGGCTGGTGCGTTTTAGGGTCGTCCGCTGTCCTGCACTGCCTAGGTGGTAATCCGGGGGGGGGTTGGTCCGGAGGGGGGGCCTGGGGCTGGTGGCGGTGGGTGTTGTGGCCCTCTTAGATCTCCGAGCTGCATGATCAGTGTCTCCATGGCATCTGTTGGTCTTCAGATGTGGCTCTGGGCTGGGCTCCCTTTCTACTGCAGTTGGTCGTCCTGCTTAACACCAGTAAAAGGCAGGTGTTAAATCCCTGCTGCTAACGCGCCTTATCGCCTGTTCTTGGTTCGCATCGCAGATCTGACTGGTCGTTGAGAATCTCGCGAAATGGTGTTTTCGTGTGTTTTTGCACGGGAACGCCTACTCTGCATATTATTAGCGTTAGTTGTCGCAGTCATCCGTGGCGATGTTTTTTGCGGCAGCTATCGCTGGTAAACTGGCGATATCGGCAGTTTGCACCAGCTTGGGAATAGGGCGATGAATCTATCGCCACTTTTGCGGCGCTAAAGTGCCGATAAATCGGCGATGAGTCCTTGAGAATATGCCCCAGAGTGTATTACACTGGGACACAACTTTACACGATGTGTAAGGTGGATCAGATCAATGTCTAAGGGGGTGTGGACAGCAGGGCACTCTAATGCACATGCTGTGGGACTGCCCGAAGTTGTGCTCCTTCTCGACGGGTGTTAAAAACAGAGTGGAATAGGCAATCAAACAGCCATTAGTCCTGGGCCCAAGAGTGGTCCTGTTGGGACTCTGGGGGGAGCAAACCTGGGACATATAAACTGTTATATTTGCTAAAATCAGCTTGATTGTGGCCAGGCCGGATGTGGTTCAAATGTGGGGGTGCAGCCATGGTGGCAACGTGGGCCAGTTGGGAAGTGAATATGGACTGCTGTATGAAAGCTGGGTGAGAGATTTAGAAGGCCAGGGTGTGCCCAATCAAATTCACCAAGATAAGGGGCCCATTGCAAGGCCTAATGGAGGACATGAGGAGGGATCCATCCAGGAATTGGAGAACGAGACTATATTGCAGTGATGGGGCCTGTTGAGGGAGTGTTGAGAATATGGACTAACTACTGGACTCCCCTGGACCCGAAGGGGGTGGGGGGGAGACTGTGTTTTTCCTCTTTCTATGCATGCTGCATGCTGCAGGACACATAGAAAAGGAAGTCACCTCTTGTGATTGTTTTTGTGCAGGAAGGTGTCCCTTCCTGCACAAAAATATTAATCCCCGTAAAAACATGATCTGCAATTTAGTTTGTCAAACTGAATTCCAGCAATTCCCATTCTAGCGGAACAATGTAGTTCCTTAAAAGAACAGTAATCTGTTTGTATTTCTATTACCACGGTGGCAAAAAGGCGAGCTATTTTATTTCATGTCAATAAGCGGAGCTTAAAATGACCTTGTACTGATCCTACTTTGTTCATTAATGAATTTGAGAGTCGTTTTATGCAGATTTGTTTTCTTAGCAATGGGAAACATTGGGGCCTATTAGCAATAACCGGCGATAATTATCGCTAAGCGCAGTTAGCGCTAGGATAATTATCGCCGGCTATCGCAGGTTTCTATCGCGGAGATAGCGTGCTATCAGCAACGCTTATCTCCAAAGCGATAGAAACCCTGGAGAACAGTGTGAATATCGCTTGAAAACAAACGATATTCACACTGTGACCAGTGTTAGCTTGGCGATAGGGCGAGGGGGATTTAGCCATGTAATCCACCTCCCATTGGATTATATGGCTAAGTCAGGGTGAGACCAGGCGTTAACAAACCAGCGCTAAACGTGTTTAGCGCTGGCTCGTTAATCACCTCCCCTGCCTCGCTAATAGGCGATAGCGACCTTAGCGACTGTTTCCAGTCGCTTTTTGGTTGGGAACGCCTACTTTGCATGCCATTAGCGATAAATATCGCTGGCATGCAAAGCGGCACCCAACCCGGTCGCTATCGCCTAAAAGCTGTCGCTAACAGCAGTTAGCGACAGCTTGCTAATAGGGCGTTTGAATTATCGCCGCTTTAGCGGGAAAAAGTCCCGCTAAAGCGCCGATCGAGCCCTTGATAATATGCCCCATTCTTTCTACTGTTGCCTGTCTGGGGAAACATCACCGCTGCATGAGCCCTGCTGTCTCTTTTGGTCTTATGTGATCTCTAAACATGATAAAAGGTAGAGCAGATTTCATTTTGTGCATATGATGGTTACCAAAGGGACTTCCTTGAGGGAATCACTGATGCTTAAGGGATTTGTTGCTAACCAGACGAGAAGGAACCAGGAAAGAACACCAGCTTGAATGGGCTTGTGGCGCCTGAGAAGTTGCAGAGTGGAGGCCTGGTGGATGGTTGGACCCACATGGCCTGTTTTCTACATGCCTTTATGTCTGTCTTCACAGTTTATCCAACGCACCAGAAGAAGCACTCACTGGCAAGATGAAAATTTGAGGACGCTAGGCAAGGGTTTCTCAAGAGAGCCTGCATATCATACATATTTATTTATAGAATGCTTTCATGTACACAATTACAAAACCCACTATGCGTATTTTCAATATTATGCAAAGTTACCAACTATTTAGGACACATAGGTTTTTTTATAAAATTATTCTTTATGGAGTATTTTCTAATAAAGAGCAAAACATTTGAAAAAGAAAAAATGTGTTTCTAGCGTGGGTTAAGAACTAAAAAATATATCAAGAGAGGTGCATTATAATTAGGGCTCCCCGTTTTGTGGTATTTTCTTTTACATTTCTATCCGTATTTATCCATATTTTTTTTTTGCAACTGTAATCTGTATTTATCCATATTTTTTTTTTTTTTTTAAATAAAGCTAAAACTAGTATATTTCCACATGCATTTAACCGTTATATGTGCACTCAATCCTGAAAGCCTGACAGGTTTCATTGATATGAACACCCACGAATGATAAATCAATGCACTCATAAGAAAACATTCAAATTTTAGTATCAATGTCGTGCGTATCTACTGCTGCTTCAGTCTCTTTACTAAAATTCCTTTCTGTTTTTTAAACCCTCTTACTTGTCTAAAGCATAGCTGTTGCAGTGGCAGTCATGACTGGCACCATTTAGAATCACTCAAAAAACAATCCAATTTCAATGTTTAACCCCCATTTAAAAAATAAATACAGGCAGGAAAATAAGTGGATTTCAGTCTGTATTTAACCATGAAAATAAGAAAAAAACGGAAAACGGGAGCCTTAATTATAATTAATAGAATGTAAGCATGATACTATTTAGGGCACACATATCTTTCTTGATAACATTAATTTGATAGTTTACTTCGTGAAAGGGAATAGTACATTTGAAAAAGAAATATATAAAGAGCAATGCATTACAATCTTCGTGTCATAATGTGAGCATGGTGCCGAACATGGGACATGGGAACATGCATCCTACTAACACCACTTAAGGAGAGGGAGCTAAACATGTGGGTTTTGCCTGTCTCTGGTATTTTGGGGTTCTCCAAATGGTGCAAAGGTTAAGGGCCCTCTTGTTCCAGGTGAGTGTTTGTGTGAACCTGCTGTACCTTGTCCATTCTCTAGCAATAAGGAGGAGGGGAAGCAATGTCAGCTTTAACAACAGCGAGTTAGAGTAAGTTAGCGATTTTGAGTGAGCAAGTACATGAGAGGGGGGGGTGTTAGAGTGACAGAAGGGGAGTGAGTGTGCGTGTGGGTGTGTGTATGTGTGTGTGGTAGGCTTGTGAGTGCCACTGGATCATGGTATAGTCAATGTTACCCTTGTCTTATGGGGCACTAATGGCAACATTGTGGCACTGGTATATTAGAGGTAAAAGGGAGGGCACCTGTGGCAATATACATGCCATGGCATGCTGGAGGTAATTCTTGCAACATGGAGGCAATCATGGCAAAATGCGGGCCCTTGTGGGCATATGATTATTTAAAAAAAGAATTTTTCAACTCATGGTTAGCATTGGACTTGACTGATACACCATAAATCTAATGGAATGCTTCATAAGTGCCCTCTGACATTTGAGCAAGTTTATGTGAAAACTGTTTTTAAAAATGTCATATTTGATCACTTTTTCTCAAAATTGTTTTAGGGTAAGAAACCCCCCAACAAACCCTCCTGGAAGGCATGTGGCTCACTTTCTTGCTCAGTGAAATTCGGGGCTAGTGCTAGACCTCACGACTTTCAAAGAGGACCAGCTACCACTTTTCTTTACCCTCAGGAATTACTCCCAAACTTTGAAAAACAGATAGCAATCTCAGAGTCATCAGTGATTGAGAGGACTTTCACAGTGCTGTTAGTATTGTGTACTAAGATTTTTACAATTTGTACATGAGTATATTTGGCGGATCTTTCATTTATGTGTCTGCAGTGACCCATGAAGGAAAGCTGTGGAAAGTACGCACTCTCAAACAAAATGCTGATCTTCAAGTTGCCATTTACATATTGAGTAGGCGATCAGAGAGATTGAAAAGAAGTAATTTTGTTGTTTGGAGCATATTTCCAAGGTTGTAACTAGGCATCAGGAAAAAGCAATGCTTAACCATAGCAGAAGGGAATGCAGAAAACTCCATGAATTATGTGAAGGCCGATGTTCAGGAATTGCACAAAACAACACTCACATAATAACAACTTTACACTCCTCTTTCTTCAGCACATCCTTGACTCATCATTGGTAGGAACTAGACTCCCCTGAATAGAACACTCCAACCTCAAACACTGGAATAGAACTGCTCTAACATGGTCCTGGTTAGACAGTATGGATGGTGCTAGTTTCCACCAATAAGAGGTTTGTGGGACTGCAAACAACTCAACAAGTAATACTCTCGTAGCTGACTCTGGCTAGGTGGAGGACTATAAAAACCTAAAAACCAACAGAGTCTTAAAACACCATAGAGAGAGAACCAATGAGCTATGCGATAAACACCTTGGTTAGGTTGGAAGATCTAAAGAGCCAACAGCTATTTGTCCAACTACACATAGATAATCCCACCCTTCCAAGCCTTATCACCCAATCACACTCATGATGGAGGATGTATGACTGATCCCCTCACTCACTAAAGAGACCCGCAATTGAGAGAATCTACAATTGTCGACCTAATTCTTCTGCAAGATGTGCCAATATGCCAACTAATTGGAAAACCTTTGAAACAAAGCAAAGTCTTATGACAATATCAAAGCAAAGACACCACTTTTTTATATCCAATATAAATAAGTGCCTACTATCCACTTTGACTATGTGTTTAGTATGAGATGGTTGCAGCACTGTCAAGCCTTTAATACTCTGTAACATCCCAGCTGTGGAGATGTTCCACTAGAGACCAAGTTGAGAGCCTCATTTACTGCAAATGACGCACGCTGCGCCGCAAGCCATTTGGCTGCACCTAGCTGTATCATTTGTAAAGCACAAGGATGTGTCATATGAACACCAATACGACACATCCGTGTGCTTTCCCCTGCACTGGTGTACAATTGGCTGCCATGCGCAAGCCCAAGCACCCAGTGCGTCATGTTACAAGGGTGCCTGAATTGCAGGGATGATTGTTTTGTGCTAGAACGGACACCTTCCTGCACAAAAACAATAATTGATCGAATTTTCCTTTTTCTATGCATGCTGCAGAATGCAGCTTGCATCGAAACAGGAAAAAAGGAGGAGAAAAACAAGCATTTCTCCTTGCTGCGCCACTGAAATGCCTCCCCTGGGGAGGCGTAGGATTCAGATGCATTCCCAGCTTTACAAAACTTTGTGGGCCTTATTTATAAGATTTAGCCGTAGGGCAGCACCGCAATCTTTCCTGCTGCACTGCCCTACAGCAAAAGATAAGTGCAGAAATGCACTGTATCTATCAGATATGGCACATTCCTGCCCTTTTCCCCTGCGCTGCGCACAATGGGCTGCTATGCGCCAATGCAGGCACCTTGTGCAAGGGTGCCTGCGTTGCAGGGATGATTGTTTTTGTGCAGGAAGGAAAACCATCCTGCACAAAAACAACCACAAGAGGCTTTTTCCTCTTTCTATGTGTGCTGCAGCACACATAGAAAAAGGAAAAATGAGGAGAAATAGAGGTGTTTCTCCTTGCTGCGCCTCCCTTGTGCCTCTCCTGGGGAGGCGTATGTTTTTGGCACTGCCTCAGAGTTATGATTCCTCGTAAATCTGGGGCAGTTTCAAAAAGCCATGGGTGTTGCTGGGAATGCCCATAGCAACAGCCATTGCATGCCCCTGTGTTAAAGGGAACGATATTTACAAGGCAGCATTAAGACACACAAAGTGGCTTAGTGCTGCCAGGTAAATATGGAGCAGACCCCTGCGCTACCAGAGGGTCGCAAAAAAGTGACGCTCCAGTGGCACAGCCTCATTATAAATGAGGCCCTATAAATCTGGGAATGTGTCAAGTTCCATGAGTGTTGCTTGGGAACACCCACAGCAACACCCATAGAACGCCCCTTTCACACAGAGCAATGCTTGAAAGGGGCCCATATTTACAAGGCCATGAAAAGTCACGCAGGGGGACTTTACATGGCCTTGTAAATATGGGCAAGCCCATCCTGCCACCTGTGTGTTACAAATAGTGACGCACTGGCAGCGCAATGGGCTTTTAAATGAGGCCTTGAGAGTCGCACAGCAGGATCCAGTGAACAGAAATCCATATTCGCAGCGGATGAAGTGCGGCAAACGTGGCCATTTACACAAAAAGATTAAAAGTTGTTATGTTCTGCAATTTAGCACAGCACAGTTTTCGAACATGCTCTGACAAAGGTTTAAAATTCATTTTTGTTTTTGTAATTATACCCAAATCTACACAATATGGAATTACTACGTTAGAATAATATAAAAATTTGATAACATTTCTCTATGAAACTGAATTCCGCATTGTATTGTAAGCCTCTTAACCAACTCTCGGGAAAGAAAACTCTTCGTCCCAGCAAAAGTGGATTTCCTGCTGCACGGAGTATAAATGGTTCAAACAATCAGATGTCGCCCAATTTGTAAGGCACAGCAAAAAAAAGTCCAACACTCTGCCTTATGTCCTGTTTATTAAAAATATAAGGATAGGCAAATTAGCGATCATGCACAGAAAAGCTTGCATAGGTGACCCCATGTATGCCTTGATATTAGGCTTTTTCCGATAATTTTGGGCAAGTAAAAAAGCTATGTTGCTACGCGGTTAAGAAGATAGTATGCTTGTATAATGCTTGGATCCTGGAACGCACCTAGGGAAATATGTACAAGGTAAGTGGTGGAGAGAGGTGTTAGCCCAAAGGATCGTCGCGCAGTCCCACACTCTTCAACATCTACATGGCCCCCCTCACCGCCATCGTCAGACAGCATGGACTCAGCATAGTATCCTATGCTGACCACATCCAGCTCATCCTCTCCCTCACAAAGGAACCCAACGCCACCAGCTTCCAGGAAGGAATGAAAGACGTTGCATCCTGGAAGAGCAGCAGCTGTCTGAAGCTCAACTCGGAGAAGACAGAAGCCCTCATCCTCAGACCCACCCCCTCAGCTTGGGACAATGCCTGGTGGCCCACCGCTCTCGGCAACCCCCCACCCCCACGGACCAAGCCCGGAACCTCAGCATCATACTCGACTCCTCCCTCACTATGACCTGACAAATCAACGCCGTCGCCTCCACCTGCTTCAACACCCTCCGCATCCTTCGCAAGACCTTCAAATGGATCCCCCCCGAATCCAGAAAGACCATCACCCACACACTCATAACATGCAGATTGGACTACAGAAACACCCTCTATGCTGGAATCAACAAATCCCTGCTACGCAAATGCCAGACCACCCAGAACACCGTGGCCAGACTCCTCCTCAGCATCCCACGACATGAACACATCACCCAACACCTGCGAGACCTCCACTGGCTCCCCGTCGAGAAGAAAGTAACTTTCAAGCTACTCACCCACTCCTACAAATCCCTCCACAACACCAGACCCAAATACCTCAACGAAAGAGTCTCCTTCCACGTACCCAGGAGAAACCTCCGCTCCACCGACCTCGGAGAGACCCACACGCATCCGCAGAATCAGAGCGGGTGGAAGAGCCTTTGCCTGCATCGCAGCTAAGGCCTGGAATGAGCTCCCGATCAACATCAGACGCTCCCCCACTCTGCACACCTTCAGGAAGAGCCTCAAGGCCTGGCTGTTCGGCTGACCCGGAGCTGCCCCCCACCCCTCAGCGCCTTGAAACCCTCACAGGTGAGTAGCGTGCTTCATAATTCCCTGATTGATTGGCTTAACGCCTCTCTTCGCCACTTCAGAAACGCAGGCCTACACCATATTTACAAGAATATGCGCTGGTGCTACACTTAGCAGCCTAGCGCCAACGCAGGCACCCTTGCACAACAGTGCAAGGGTGTCTGTGTACAGGGGAAGATTATTTATGTGCAGGAAGGTCCCCCTACATGCACATAAACAATCTTTAAATGCCCTTTTGTAACTTCTCTGTTTGCTACTTAATGCAGCACACACAGAAGTTGCAAAACAGCATTTTTTTAAAATGATTGTTTATGTGCAGGAAGGGGGATCTTCCTGTACATAAACAATCATTGGCCTTTTGTTGTTGTTATGCGTGCTGCACAACGCAGCACACATGAAAACAGCAAAAAGTAGGAGAAATGAAATATTTTGCCTCGTTGCGCCAGGGTAAGACCAGGTTTTCCCTGGTTTTAATTCTGGCGCTGGCTCCTATTTACACCTCCCTTGTAAATAGGAGGCAGCGCCAGAATCAATAGGTATTTTGGTGGAACGCCCCCAGCAACACCCATTTCCCTCCCCTCTCACGCTAAGCATAGCGTGAAAGAGGGCCTTATTTACAAGGCAGCATTAAGTGGCTTAACGCTGCCTTGTAAATAAGGCAATGCCCCTATTGCCACAGGAACGTTGTAAAAAGTGGCGATAGGGGCTTGTACATATGCCCCCTAGTATGATGTTTATGAAGTATGTTATAGATCAATGTTATTGTTGTACCGTGAAACTCCATGTGAGCCCTTATGTTATGTTGGATAATAGGAGTACAGGGGTATCAGCCCCAAACACCCAAGGCATAGGAAAAAGCTATACATACTTAATTTACTATTATGGCTTGTTGTGCTGTCTTGCTTAGGGTTTATCTTTAGACTCGTGTTTTCCCACCATATGTGTAAGATTCATGGAAAGACAAAACACCGTGGCCCTGGCTGGAATGGAACTGAAAAAGCTTTAACAACAAACGATATGTCTCACTGAAAACTATGGGGCAGATTTACAAGGCCCTTGCGCCACTTTTGCGTCACTTTTCCCATGTTAAAAATGACGCAAAAGTGGCGCAAGGGCCTTGTAAATCTGCCCCTATGTCCATATGTTACATGGGATTCAGATTTTTAATGCGAACGTTTTATGATAATGCTATCAACAAATTAAATGAATCTTACTTTTTTTTATTGACCGGCAATAGATTAATAATAATTAAACTTGGGTAACATTTGCGTAATTTCCTTTGGGGAAATTGTGCAAAATGCCCATAAATTATTTAATATTACGTGTTATTACATGAAATATGCGTCGGGCATTTTGCACTGTTTTAAGAGCAAAATGGTCTTTGTGTCGAGTTTGAACTAAAGGAAGGATAAAAAAAAAACACAAAATCCCACGTGAAACAAACGATAGCTGTTCAGGGTCTCTTTCTTCACCTTGTTCGCTTGCTCCCATAAATGAGATTTTTAGCTGAGTGAACTTTGAATTAGGTGATGTGGTGTAATGGGGTAATCAGTTGCCCTTCATGTAAAAACCATTATGCAAAATGCATTAAATTACGCTAGAATACGCCGTTTTGAATGAAATTTCTCACAGCCTAATAATAATGCAGAGGAATTATTTGTTATTCATTTTTTCGTGTATTCAATTCAATTTAGAACACATCTAAGTCACTTTTAGGCCTTACTCACCAGTGTGACATCAACAGGCTGGAGGGTTATCTTGCGCACCATTTCATTCTGTGGGACAAGTCAGCATCCCATTTGAAACAATCAGAGATAGAGGAAGTTTGGCTTGCAGGGCACACTTAGAGCTTGCCACCAGTGAGCCTTTAGTGTACTGTACTCGGTAAAGCACGCGGTTTGCCTCCGTCCAGCCAACCCATGGTGAATTTTCATTATTATTGTGGCTCCTGTACTGGAGTTGCTATTGTCGCAGCACTTACGTTATAAAAGCTTTCGTCAAGCTCACATAGATCCAACTTTTGTGACAAAACCAACAATCATAATACAATTTAAAATGACTTACTTTTTGGGAATAAATTGGAAGTACACGTGCAGACATAAATCTTCTGTATATTTTATTAGTGTGCATATGAGGCCCCATACATAGCACACAGCTTCATACACAACAGTCTTTCTGAGTTGTTCTGAGTTGCTTTTCCTGCTACGAGCAATCGAGTGAGTGGAGAAACTATACATTTGCAAAAATGTAAATCCAGATTGACAATTAACACAATGTTGCCATAAAGAGACAGCTGGCCTCACTTAAAAAAAAAAAAATATTACAACTGCAATATAACTTTTCTTATGGTACTATGAAGACTGTTCTGAAACTACAATTAAAGCAAAAAAAAATGTAAGTTGTTCAGCCCCCCAGTTTGCAAATTTGCAAGGTAGGTGTAAGTGAAGTGTACAGAGTCCATGAGCGACAATTTTTTTTTTTTTTTTTGCTTTATCTTTCAGTGATTTACTTCCCTGCATGAATACATCATTTTTCTGTTTCATGATCTACTCGTGTCTCTAGACCTTTGGTTTCTGGGTTTCCATGGGGGTTGCCATCTTGTTACAGTGCTGATAGAAATTTATTTATTGGAAATGTGTATCATATTTTTAGGTCTCGCCTACGCAGCGCGCATGCGCTACCCAGGAAAAAGACCTCTTGTAATCGATTCCGTTTTGCAGTGAAAAACGTGCACGCGTTGCATTGCTTTTAATGGCAACGCGTGCATGTTTGGCGATTCCCTTGCGGGAGCGAGCTTTAAAACCATCTGGTTTTAATTAACAGATGGTTCCTGCTCGCTCCCGCAAGGGAAACAGGCGCAGGCCCCCTCCTCTCTCCCCCCCCTGCTGCCTCCTCCTCTCCTCGTCAGCGCGAGGCGCGCGCGCTTGTTTAAAAGGTAGTTGGGAGAATCAAGGAAAAAGGAGCACTCGCACGCATAATGCGCCCAGCTCCACTGCCGTGATCAGTCCTCGGGTCCCCAACCGAAGGGAGAGGGCTATGATTCACGGCCAATACTCCCCGGGCCGTCAGCTGCTGGGTCGCCGGAGGCGGGTGGGGGGAGAGAGCAGAGACGCAATCCAGTGCCTCTCTCGTCCTCCTCCCAATGCTACACTCACAGTTCCAGCTCCCTCAAGAGCTGCTCCTCACCGCAGGGGGAACCGCAGCGCCTCTCCTTCTGCCTTTCTGTGCCCCATGGGCGGACGCCGCTGCCGTTGTCTCCTAGGCCGTATATTCCGGGCCAGCCGTGCCGCACCTCCAGTCCACTCAGGGGCTCTCTCCTGTGTTTTGCGATCTCAGCCGCAGGCTCCCACTTGAACATAGCGCTCATCAGCACTCCCGGATTAAAGTAAAGAGGCTGGACGCCGTCTTCCAGGTTCAGAGCTTCCCCTCTGGAGGGCTCGCGGCCGAACCCTCTCACTTCGTCTGGCCAGCGGGTAAGCCACGGGCCCGGGCCACCGTTTGGTTCAGCCTCCCGGCAGTAAGTGTTTTCTCGGGGTATTATTTTATTTAGCTGAAGGGTGGATTTTCGTAGGATTAATTGTCGGATTCTGTCGATGGCCAGCAGAGCCGGTGCCTAGAGCTGCTAATTGGCCATCTTGCTGGCCACAGTCCCCTCGGCACTACTGCACTCTTGTGCCACTATAATATCTATATGGCTATATGTATACAGGATAACTAATGGGGAACTGTGTATTTTGTTTCTATTCCACTGCCCTTTTAAGCATGTAAATCGCAGTTGAGTATGTACAAGACCCACCCCCCTCCTTTCTCTCTCTCCCCACCCAGCACCCATATCTGCAGGGACATGAACACTGTGGGACAGTGTGATAATGACCGTCAGCGGGACAGGCAAGATATGTAGAAGTTTAAAGTGGACGCTAAAACGCCTGCTTACGAAACCTGAAGGCGCCGCATTTATTCTGTGTTACAAAGGTAGCCATCACCGTAATCCCTGCTACCGCCCCTGCTTAAAATGGCGGAGGGGCCGTGATTTCTACGCTCAGGACTTTTAGGCCCAACTAACTAAGGGGCTTTGTTTTAGCCCCAGGATCGCAGTTCTTGTTGTACTTTCAAGCAAACACCCAACCTGCTCACGGAGGTCGAGATGTCTTATTGACCGAGTGTTGCACATCAGACCTGCTGTTTCACAGACAGCAAGGGGACCACCCTTTTGGTGCTTGGCATTGGGGGCACCTAACAGCGCCGCACTAGTGCTGTCACCCAATCATATATCCAATTTTTCAGTTTGATTATGTGTGACATTTCAGCATTTTAAGTGCACTTAAAAGTGATGACTTTTTAGTGCTTTGCGTGTGAGACTTTGAGTGACTCTATCATACGAAATAACAAGCATTAGCATAGCCAATAGGTCTCGCCTTTGGGACCTTATAAGTGTTTAGCCGTGCAACAGTTGATATTGTTGCACCAAGGATATTGTGCTGCATAACTAAATACTTATAAGGTCCCAAAGGCGAGACCTATTGGCTATGCCAATGCTTGTTTGAAATTTGTGGTCTTGGGTTCAGTCTTTCTTCAGTATAAAGGCTAAAACGCTGGTTTTGCTGTTGTGTTATTGAAAATGAATTGGATCAAAAAGCAAAGGCCATCACCTCCTTCCCCCAGGTAGCCAGTTTCTTGGGATATGCTCAATCCAGAGGCCTTCCCTCACCCCCATTAATTAACTTCAGAGTCTTCCGCTCCAACTGTGAGCTAAAATATAATCAGGCAATGTTGATGCGGTCAGTCAATCAATATAATTTGGATCTATGTATAATAGTTTGTAACTTTACGATGGCTTTATTAGAAGTACAGTTCAAACACTCGTTACCTGATTTTGAAGTAGCTGATAACACAGACTCTACTACCACTGTGGTGCTATTGATTTAATCTTTAAAGCTATATGACTAAACAGGTCAAGGTAGATCAAATCCGATGATACCACTGTGACATCATTTGTAGCACCACAGTTGGAACCACAACAAGAACTACCAACTATCAGGCAGCACTAATTACTTCACCATTTGATATTGCCATGTGCACTTGAAAAAGATGAGATCTTGGTTAGCACACATCCTGCTGAATACCCCATCACTTTTTATACACTGAGAAACAGAATTGATGAAATGGTGTGTACTGCTTCTGAATAGCAGGCATATGGCTGTGGGTGGGTAACATTCTGCTGAACTACCAATGGTGGTGTTTTTACATCAAAAGGGCTGATTGATGGATTGGGGCTATGTGTAAGTCTCTATGAGTCTAGAGCCTTAGTCCCTTATTAGTCTGGCGGCCCTCACAGTGGCAGTCTCCTGACCATCCTATTACAACTAGGGTGGTCTGGCCGCCCTGGGACTGCCGCAAATGCCAGGGAATCGCCGTTTCCTGGCAGTTGTGTGGCAGTCCTGAGGCCGCAATGTGCTTGGCGGGACCGCTGTGGTCCCACCAAGCATATTACTAGTTTACTCTCCGCCACAGTTTTCATGGCAGTGAGCCCGCCATGAAAACATGGCAGAGAAGAAACAGAGGTAGCCCTGCAGGGCCGCCTGGTGCCTCACGCCATGTGGATGCACACAGGGGGGCACAACATGTGCTCCCCTGTATGCATGCACCCCAGTACCTGCACTGCATGGACTGCAGCAGTACATGCCGTGTAGGTACTGCCTTTGACGTTCCCAGGGTGGTGCCTATTTCATAGGCACCGCCCTGGGAATGCCAAAGAGCCACCCGCCAGACTAGGAGAAAACTCTTGATCTGGTGGGCGGTTCCTACACAGGTTTGGCGGTGTGGGTGTGGAGCAGTCACGCTCCCTCACCACCAAAACTCAAAACAAGGCCGTAAGCACAGTCATAAAATTTACCCAGAGAATAAACATAAGAATAAACATTGGACAAGCCTCACAGGAAAATACACTTGAGCCAAGGTTCACCGTACAAACCATGAAGGTTTATTTAAAAATTAAGTAATTAATACAGAAGCTACATGGTTAGTCAAATCAAGTCAAAATATGCAAAGCAAATATAATTGGCAGTAGAATTTGAGCTCTAATTTAGTCAATATCCAGAAGTGAATGCAGTCTAGCGCAAGGCAAATGAGACTCAAAGAGCATTTTTGACAAGAACTGCTCACTATAAGCAGGAGAGAACATCAAGTGTAGATTAATAAACATACTAACATCGAGTCTTATCTCTAAAGGTTCATGGAGAAGCTCTATCAAAGTAATAAGAGTTCTGACACACTGGCTGCCTCTAAGGGTAGCAGGGAAGAATCTTGGCTCTCCTACCAAATGGAGAGTTTTTATACACTTTGATACGGAGAAACTAGACAAATCATGGTGTGACAAAGAAGGTTACACTTTTAAACCCAATAGTTTAACAGAAAACACATCACATAATATAGTTACTTTGATTCCTCATCTAATGTATATGCTAGACTATGCCTTACACAAAAAACAATACCACATTCAAAAATATAAACAGTGGCCTTCAATTGAGCATATTTGTAAATCTGTCCTCTAGAGGCACATCAGGAACATAAAATAATAAATTTTAAAAGTATTACAGAGCAAGCAACACCATAGGACTAACTGAATTTTGTATAAATAATATAAACAGTGAAGGTCGATATCTGATGCTCTCGGTGCACAGGCAGGGAAAGTAAAACATGTCACTTTAAACTACGTGCAGCAGTGCTACACAAAAACAACCAGACACACTTAGGCCACCGTATTGAGACAGAATATCGAGGCAAAAAAATAAGAACTACATTAATATCAAGTTGGAAATATCGTGGAGTGGAAATATCAAGTGCAAGAATATGACTGTCAAGAATATCGATTTGAAGGTAAGTGATAACGATTTTAAAAATATAGAAGTCATTAATATTGTTTGCAAAATTTAGTTGTTTAAAATATTGATTTTTTAATTGGCGATATGTATTTTAGTATATATTTTAAATGTATGTCATGTAAGTATTGTTTATGTTTTTTAATATATGTGCTAAATTTCTAGTAGTTATTACATTTAATTTAATTACATTTTGTGTCTTTTAGTTGCGTAGCGGGTTGTGGGTTTGTGGGGGCATGGTGTGGGAAGTAAATCAATTTTAAGCAATTCATAATTTTATGAAAATTTATAATAATTAATAATTTAATAATTAATTGTGTTGTGTGTTTTGTGTTGGTATATTGTGGAAGAACATTGATTATATTGAATTAATAAAGAATATTTAATTAATGAAAATTAATTTGTTGATGAATATTTATATGAATAGTGTAAATAATTTTTGGGGTGCAGGTTGTGAGTTTTGTGGTGTTATAGGGTGGGAAGTAACTAAACTAAATTTATGTAATAATTAAAGTTTTTGTTAATAAATAATTTCTTTTTGTTATATGATAGGAGCACTGCCTCTCTGTCCAGCGACGATTTGGTCCAATGAAGTACCCCATATAGTCTTCTTAGGTTAAGTCACGTGCTCCTGTGAGGCATAAACCCAGACTGATCCGGATGGACCAATGAGAAAATTACCGGTCTTAGCCTATTGGCTAGAACATTAGCCAACACCTTCGACTCTACGTTCAAAAGCGATATGGGCCTATATGACCCACAGTCAGTTGGTGGTTTACCTTTTTTAGGACTTACTACGATTGTAGCTGTACGTTGATCTACTGGGAGTTCCCCCCTATTCCTCGAGTCTATATACATATTTAACAGGTGAGGAACTACCTTGCTTGCCACACGTTTGTATAGCTCAACCGCGAGCCCTTGGGGCCAGCTGCCTTCCGTGATTGCAGATCTGTTAAAGCGCTCGTTACCTCTTCCACCGTAATTTCTTGCTCCAGAGTCTGCATGTCATCTTTCCTTAGCTGTGGGAGATTCCATTCGTGCAACAGTTCATTGCAGTCCTCCCTAGTCCGCTCCGTAGTGGAGGTATAAATACCCTCATAATAATTTGCAAATTGCTCAGCTATTTCCTTCCCTGTGCATTTATTTTCTCCCCCAGGG
This sequence comes from Calotriton arnoldi, assembly GCA_963921515.1. Taxonomy (NCBI): domain Eukaryota; kingdom Metazoa; phylum Chordata; class Amphibia; order Caudata; family Salamandridae; genus Calotriton; species Calotriton arnoldi. The sequence continues at coordinate 631,161 of CAWUFW010002233.1, forward strand.
TTTTGTATTTCTGGAACCCAGCTTCTGTCTCTATCTCTATGCTCCAGCAAACTATCATCTTGTTGGCTTTATCCCCTACGTCGTAGAGTTTCCTCTGGGTGGCTAGTGCATGTGCTCTTGCCTTATTTCCCCCTAGCTCTTTCAGTTCCTGTTGCTTATGAGCCAGTCGTCTAGCCACTGAATCTTCGATGTTCCCACCTCCCCAAGCTTCTCCTCCAGTTGGGTTATTTCAAATTCTAGGTTTTCCTCCTCTTTGATTTGCTCTTTCTTATGTATGCCTATTTCTGCCTGGATGAACACTCTAATCACTGTCTTATACGCCTCCCAAAGTGTAGAGGCCGACTTCACTGTGCCCTCATTGACTTCAAAGTATTGTGTGGTATGGGTCTGTACCTTCTGGGTGAAGTGTTTGTTTCTGAAATGCCGTGGTTCTATCCATGGAGGCAGTGTGTTATTCCTAGGTGGTCCTTGTAGTTGGACCATAACAGGTGAATGATCCGATATACCCCATGCTTTGAGTGTTGTATCCCAAAATTGTCCCACCTGAGAAGTCAAGGTGAAGATGTAGTCCAGTCTGGAGTGACTTTTATGTGTCGCTGAGGTATGTGTGTACTGTTGACCCATTGGATTATGTGCCCTCCATAGATCCCTAACAAAGAAGAGGGACTAAAGGGCTTGATGACGGGGTCCAGCATACGTGCCCAAACAATACTTAACATGAAAGGTATGCTGTTCCCCAAGGCGGACAACGTGGTAAGGGGATTTAAGGAGGAAATCCTCCTTGTCGGAACTAGAGTCCTCACACACCCAGCAAGCTAGGTGTCATGCTTCATCATATGGACTTGCTCCTCGTCGGGTCGGCGCTGCAATACCCGACGGGCACCCTTAAAGGGGCTCTTTAGCAGAGATCTTTTGTTCCTGCCATATGGTGCGTGGGTGTGAGGGCCCTAAAGAACAGTGTAGATGTGGTGCAGGTGAGTGACGTTAAGCAAGGTTGGATAGTCCACATAAACTCTTTATTAGGCTGGTAATCCACCTTCTTAAAAGCAAACTGAGTGGCCGCTCTCTGGCTCTATGGTCCAGTGGAGCTCAGCTCATCTCATATAGTGTGGTCGACATGTTTCATGCATCGTGGTCAATACTGATCCATTACATTTCATCAGGACCTAGTGTTTTAATACTATCTACACGTGGTGGTGGTGGGCAATGAGACTCCTACCTACCACACTTCTTGGATGCGAGCGCGAAGTCCCGCCAATCCTAGTGGTAACCTAGCTAAGGGATAAAACTCACTCCATTCGGTATTTTTGGGCTTCAGACACCAGAGTCGTGGTGTCCTGTCCACGTAGGACATGCGCCGGTAAACCTCCCGCGCGTAGAGCCGCAAAAAGCCCTCCATAGATCCATCATACTCATTGCCTCTATGAATCCCTTCAATGGGTCTTTTCCTGTTGCACCTATTGCACTTGTCAGCCTATCTATTTGCGGGTCCATAACAGCATTCATGTCGCCCCCTAGAATCAGCATGCCCAGTGGCATCTCAAGGATAGTGCGGCCGAGCTGTGCAAATGTATCAGTATGCAACCGAGGAGGGACATATACCGAACAAAGATTCAGGGTCCTCCCCTCCTACCCAACTGAGGTCGATGTTTTGACTAAGATTCCCACTCCCCTAGAGCCCGTTGTGTAGCCCGCATGCGCCTGCAGCTTATAGCCATATCTGTCCATTGCTTTGCAGTAATTACCCTGCAGGTGGGTTTCCTGAAGCAAAACCACATCCGGGCCATGCCTACGAAGGTATTGTAGAACTAGCTTCCTTTTTACTTTGCTGCCCAACCCATTAACGTTCCATGCCAAGATTATAAGCGTCATCCTGGGAAATGGCCTTGTCCATGTCCCTAGTTGTGGTCTCCTGTGTCTGCTTGCCCACGGGCAGGAGTGGAATTATTGACCGATGACCACAGAGTATCTTCAGAAAGAAATGAGAAGCTACTCTGAAATGCATATTAAACCTTTCGCCTAATACAGTGGCTCTAGATGTTAGATGCGAGCTCAGTTTGACATCTTGGTTCCCTTTGTCAGCAGTTTGTATGCTAAATTATTTGTGTACTCTGCCTCATAGGGATCAGACATGAGTTTTCCCAGTATGTTGGAAGGACTTAAAAACAGCGAAGGAAAATTAGGTAGATCAGTGTTACAACAGATAAATCTATATAAAGATTTGCAAACCAATCTTGGTATTATACAGCAATGAGACACCAGTCCCTCACAACTGATATTAAAGTGGCCTGTCAGGCAAATCAGCAACAGACGAGAAGTAACCTCAGTCTCTCTTTCTTTAATAAAATCACTGGATAAGGAAGTTCTTTTCCTGCATATAGGTGAGTTACCTGAGCATTGATTAAATCTGAGGAATTTAAATGTCAACATAGTTTAAATCCTTTGTTTTCCATCCCTCGTGTGATGGCACAGATAAGGCCAAGGATAGACTGTGTCTCTGCACTTTAAACAGTAAGTGCAGATGTTCATGTTTTGCTGGATTGTTTCATGTGTTTATCTCTGTGTCAGGAGATTTTAAAATCATTACGTGTGAAGTATGATGCTTTATCGAGTGATAATTCAGTCAGTCTTATGATTAATATGCATTTTGTAGATGTGGTGGTTGGTCTTTGATGCTTTTTAATCTGAGAAAATGTATTGTCTTAAAGTGTGGGCTTATAACGTGTTTGAAATGTAATGCAGGATTAAGGGAAAGAGGATCTGGGGGCCATTCATTGCTTGGACGGCTCAACTGCCCCTGGTAGAATGAACACAAAGGCAACGCCTAATTATGTTTTTTCTGTTTGTATATTAAATCCTGTGATGAATTTTATGTAACAGGTGTGTGTAGTGTATATATACCTGTGGTTGTATTATCACTCTCTATCTTAGACACTTCCGCAGCACTTTGGGAATACAATCATCAAAAACCGAAGGGTCTTAGCTATCTGTTCTTAAATCTGGCTGATTACATGCCCATATAACCAGTGTTTGTTTATTTTTATTTTTTAAATGATTTGCATTGGCTGCATGGTACTGATTGACGTAAAGGAAATATGGTCTTTCTGTAATGTATTTATATGTATGTTGTTCTTTCCGGCATTTGCATCTCAATTTTTGTTCTATGTCTCCTGAACTACATAAAAATAAAAATACTTTATAAAAAAAAAAAGGAAGCAAGTAGTCATAACTCCTGCACAATCAAGTAAACTTCTTCTTTTATTTATGCTTCTTATCATTGTTTTTAAAACCAGCCAATGTGTTTCGTCCGATAGACAATGGACTTCTTCAGGGCAAGAAAATATATTTTCTGGTCAGGGGGATCCAGTCTTGGCAAAATATCAATAACAATGTTCTCGAAGAGATGTACCGTCCCAAAGTACACCATCTACACTAAATATTTGTCAATGTGTATGTAAGCCAATGGAGATGAGGAATCCCATGCCTGTGTGAATTACAGACATTTGTATTCCATGTATATGTTGTAAGCAGGTCCAAAACGCCCTGTACAAGGCACTTGAGTCCTAGCCGTCAGATTTCCCCCAGGTAGTATCTCTTTGCTCGGAGATATTACCGAGTGAGGTTTGAAGAGTGATAAATGAGGCACGATGAGTGAGGGTTGAGGATGTCCTAGAATGGACAGTCAGCGTATATTTTGGGGCACCACCATTTGTCCTTTTTACTCATCACTTTTGAAGTGGGGGCTGATGGTTGCCAGGCAAGGAATGAGGCATGGTGTAAGAGGGATAAGGACGGAGAGTGAGGGATGAGAATTGAGGAATGAGGACTGACGAGAGCGGGATGATCAGCGAGAAAGGAGGGAACAAGACTGAGAGATGAGGATTGACAGGTAATTAATGAGGAGCAGGACTCTCGTGAGAGATGAGTGATGAGGAAAGAAGAATAAGAAGTGAGGGATGAGGAATGTGAGAGGAAGAGAGAGGAGTAAGGGATGAGGAATGAGAGAGTTAATAAATAATTTCTAAATAAAAATATTTATTTGTATGAAAATCATTTTTGTATTTTATTTATTATAATATTTGTAGGTATTTGTGATATGTATTTAACATTATAATATGTTTTTACTTTTTTAAATTTGTAAAAATATGTATTTATTTACTTAGGGGCCCATTACGATACCCGGCGTAAAAAAATCCGCCAGGCATGGAAGCGGCAAAAATCCGCCCGCACACACCGTCTGAACACCGACCACGCCATTACGATTACACAAACCGAAAACCGCCATCGGCGGAAAAAACACACAAAATACCGCCCGCCAACGTCCGAGTCGGAGTCAAACCGCCCGCCACGGACGGAAACACGCACGACAACACAAAACCGCCCGCCCTCACGGCCGACACACCGCACGTGAAATTACGATCGCACCGCCATGAGCGCGGAAAAACCACAAATATACCGCCCGCCAGCGCAAACAACGCCGATGAGAACCGACACGGCAGAAGCCATGGCGCCCACGTACCTGCACAGAAACCATCCGCTGACAAAAACAATCGCACACAACATGGCCAACAAGTCCACACAGCAAGGCACGCACAAATACACAAGCACAGTACACATCCCGAAAACACCCCCCCGGACAAACAAAAAATACAAAGGCCAGAACCCCAGACACAACACACCTGAAAACAACAGACCATGAGGACACACCCACATAGGTGAGTACAAAAGCAGCACTCCCACAGACCACAACCCCTTGCTACATTGCAAACCAGAGAGGAGAGGAGAGGACAGAGTGACACAGCAAGGACAGCAGCACACCACAGAAACGCACACATCACAACCACCACCACCACCACCACCACCACCACCACCAAACACCTGCACCACAAACCCCCTGCACATTACACAACACACACCGCACCAGCACCACAAACACCATGGCACCACAAAGAATGCCCAAGTACACGCCCATTGAGCTGACGGTCATGGTCGACGAGATCATCAAGGTGTACCCACAAATCTATGGGAACATGGTCCAGCACACACCACTAGCCACCAGAAACAGAATGTGGAACCGGATCGTAGACCAGGTCAATGCAGTCGGGACCCTGCCCAGGAACAGAGGTGAAATAAACAAACGTTGGAATGACGTAAAGAGCCTGGTCAAGAAGAAGGAGGGCAAAAACAGAGAGCTGGCTGCCGTCACTGGCGGAGGAAATCCCGCGCTCTTTAAGACCTTCAAAGCGTGGGAGGAGAAGGTGCGAGTCATAATACATCCGGAGATCCTCGCCGGATTAGCAGGGGAGTGGAGGCTGGTAAGTACAAACTAATGTATACCAGCACACCGCTATGTACTCACATGCACTACCACCATGCCACAGCTCCCAGGGACAAACACCCCCATGTCCAGCACACAATACACAACACATCACACACACATGCAACAGACACCACCACACACAGCCCAAACCGAACAACTGTAACATACGTGGGGACATGTGTACACTCAGCCAGCCACGTAACCACCAACAGGTCCCCAAATATGCCAGAAGCGCCACAACGAGCACCCACCACACCCATGTGTCCGCCACAGCTGCACTAACCGACAAGTAACAGGTAAGTGGCAGGAACACAAAGTGCAGTGGGTGGGAGGGTGGACAGCCCAAGTACAACACACACCAGGCCCCAGTCCCACAGCACAGCAAGGAGGAGCATCCCCCACACCCCACAGCCACGTGTCAGCCACCGCAGTGCACAACGACAGCCGAAAGGCAGACATCACGGTCCACAGCAATCGGTGTCAGTGGGTGTCCAGCCACCCCCACGACCCACAACACCCCCCACCCCCACAGACCTGCAACATGGAGCACCCCCCGCTTAGAGCCATGTGGCATCCAGTACAGTGCACGCACGAACAACTTGCAGGTGGGAAACTGGACAGGGCTGGATTACTGGAGGCATGAGGACCATAACACGACCAACAAATGGGACATGTCACGTAGCAGACGAACACGCAGCACCGCCCACCGTCACGAACAAGTGAACAATGTGCACACGGACATGAACAACAGACTCACACCCCACATGACCCATCACAGACATAGCAACACCCAAGGAGCCACGTCTGCATGCACAAGCCACACTGAATATAGTACCACACGGCAGCCACTGTGCAACTCATCACACACAACCGAAACACCATTGAAGTCCTGTCCATGTAGCCCCTACTGCCTGTCAACCACACACCCCACAACTACGCCTATGTAAGACAAACAACACTAGACGCAACAGAGCGGAACAACATAAATGCACACGAACACCACTGAATCCATCAAACACACAGACACACCATGCACATACAACATACCATCCATCCCATCCGTCAGCCCCAGTCTCATGAAAGGCATGTCATCCGCACAGCTGCCACACATACAGCAGTCACGCTAAGATACATGCCCATGACAACCATGTGCCAGAAGTCAATGAAGCGCATGACACACTGTGAGCAACAACACACAACATGGGTCACCCCCCCCGAGCACTGCAGTGATGCACATGGCACAGGGCAGCACGCACACCAAGGAGATGGGACAACTGCAATACGTTGGCTGGCACACAACCATCACTCACTCATAACGATGCGTCCAATGCCATGTCCAGTAATCACAACAGACAGCAAATATGCAGGCCATGTCAAGCATGCACACACCTCAAACCATGCACTGTCATGCTGCCACAACACATGTCACGTTCGGCACCCATGGCTCACAGCATGTACCCCAAAAGCATATTCCCTCCCAAATGCGAATCTGGGGCATGGCCCCCATGTTGCCATATGCGTTCCTAAGCGTTCCATTTGAACCCCAAAAGCATATCCCCTCCCAAATGCGAATCTGGGGCATGGCCCCCATGTTGCCATATGCGTTCCTAAGCGTTCCATTTGAACCCCAAAAGCATATCCCCTCCCAAATGCGAATCTGGGGCATGGCCCCCATGTTGCCATATGCGTTCCTAAGCGTCCCATCTGAACACCAAAAGCAAAGTACAAACCAGACCCAGGATGGGCCAGGAGCCCGCATACACCAGAGTCACAATAAGTAGGGGCACAGCAACACACCCATCGGCATGGCCAATCCGTCCCATGCCACATGTGCACAGCACACAGTCCCATTGCCAAGCACACACAACTACAGATGCTACAGCCACACACACGCCTCCGGGAAACCCATGTACGAGATTGCACGAACTGTCAATGTCAGACGACAAATACATACTTCGCCAGGTGCAACACAATAACAGATCTCATTCTCTCCACAGGTGACGAACTGCTGGATGCTGGGGATGGAGCCAGCAGCCAGCACAGCCAGCCTACAAGCCCCCAACGAGGACACACGGATCTGGAGGATCTGTCCTCCTCTTCGGACACGGACCACCAAGCAGGCCCATCTGGTGTGGCAGGGCCCAGCCGCTCCCCAGGACCCCTCCTACCCACCAACCCATCATCCAGGGCTGCTGAACATTCCCAGCCCCCTGCTGCCACTGTCGTTGCGGCCACACCCACGGTCATTGTGGCCACTACCACTGCCGCAACCGCCACCATCGCCGCACCGACCACCACCGCCGCCACCACCACCAAGTCTTCGCTGGCACCAGCCCCAACGCAGGTGGTGGCCCGGCCGACTGGATCCACCCTGGGAGCCACAGCGAGGACCGTGGTGAGCAATGTGGCTAGTGGGCAGGCCGGTGGCAGCAGGACTGGTAGGAGGAGCAGGGTCAGGGAAACGCCAGCCTCCCCTGGGAGCCATGCCCTGCCTCAAATGGCCAGAGTCCTTGGGGCCTATGAAGAGGCCCAAGGACAATGGGTCCGGTCTGCTTCAGACATGCGTGAGGTGCTGGGGGTGCTGAGGTCCATGGACGCCCGTATGGGCCAACTCGTGGACCTCATGGGCCAGCTGGTGGTGGCGGTGAGGTCACAGCCAGGGACAGCAGCTCCCCCTCTGCCACCACCTCCCGGGGCGCAGGGTGGAGCAGCAGTGTCCAGTTCCCCTGCGTCCACAGCCAGTGAGCACACCTCAACCACCAGCATGTCGCAAGCAGGCACCCCCCCTCGCAAACGTGGAAGGGGCCGTCCGAAGTGGAAACAGATCTCCCGGGAGGACTTCGCACGCTCCAAACGCAAGTGAGGCAGCCAGCCAGCCTTCCGCCAGCCTTCCTTGACCAGCCACTGCATTGACTTGGACTATGATCCCACTCCACACAGCCATCTGGATGGCATGTGTGTGTTGGACTATGGACATAGAACCAGTGGGTACACCCTGAGCATCACGCAGCCATGACCGACAGCTCATTGTCACTGCACGCACCACTTTTGTCATCACCTTACACACAATCACATGTCACAGTTTGTAATAAATGCACCTTTTACACTAACTGCTGTTTGTGCCCTGTGTTTTATTTGTACAGAATACAACGGCCACCTTGGGCGGAAAGGCACCTGATGCGTGGCATGGCAATTGAATCCGGAGGGCCTGTAGGGACCTAGGGGTGGGAGACAGAACAGGAGCACATTCAATGAGTGTGTCACACACCCATCACACAGTACATGTCAACAACTACAAGCAATGTACACACATCGTACAGAGCAATAGGGCACAATGCCACAGCCACCAACAGTGGCATACTACCCTGGCCATGGAGCGTTGACACACAGCACGCAGTGAACAAACGGCCACCCTGACACAGCACACACACACCTGCACAGATACAGCCACATCAGCCGTCGTACATGGACACTCACCGTCAAGTGAAGTAGCGGGCGATGAGCTGCTGCCGCACATTACCAGCTTCCTCCTCTCCGCTGTCCTCCTCACTCGAGCTGTCCTGGTCTGCGGGCTGGGGCCCTGGTTGATCTCCGTCATCCACGATGAGGGGGATCTGCTTCCGAATGGCCAGATTGTGCAGCATGCAGCACGCCACCACTATCCGGCACACCTTCTGTGGGGAGTACGCCAGCGCACCCCTGGTGCGGTCCAGGCACCTGAACCTGGACTTGAGGAGGCCAAAGGTACGCTCGACCACACGTCTGGTCCTCCCATGTGCCTCATTGTAGCGATCGTCTGCTGGGGTGTGAGGATTCCTCAATGGACTGAGCAGCCATGCCCCATTCGGGTACGCAGAGTCACCTGGGTGTGAGGGACACAGAGAACCGTTGCAATTCCAACTGGACAGGGGACAGCATCGCACAACCAGCACGCTACACCACTCCACATACTCACCGACAATACAGGCACGATCCTGTTGCATATTGGACATCAGTCGTGGCAAGATGCTGTTGCGCATTATGTGTGCGTCATGGGCCGAGCCTGGGAACTTTGCACACACGTGGGTGATCACCATGTCCGCAAGGCACACCACTTGCACATTCAGGGAGTGCGTGTGCTTCCTGTTGCGGTACAGGTGCTCAGTGGCCTGTGGTGGAACAAGGCCGACATGTGTGCAGTCAATGGCTCCAACGACGTGTGGGATTCTGCCAAGGGCATAGAATGCACCCTTCACTGCCGCCAATTCACGAGCCCTGGGGAAGCGGATGTACCTGTTTCGGTACAGCATCATGGCTGCCAGTACATCCCTCAGCATCTTGCTGAACATGGGCTGGGACATCCCTCCTCCAATGCCCACTGTGTGCTGGAATGACCCAGTGGCGAAGAAATGCATGCCGGCCATCACCTTAGCCGTGGGGGTGACAGCAGTCGGATACACCCTGTGCGGACGGAGATGGGGTTCTAACATGGCACACAGTCGATGCAGGGTTGGCCTGTCCAGCCGAAACTTCCTAATAACCTCTGTATCGTCCATGTCCACCAGCAATTGGTATGGGCGGTCAATGTTCGGTCTCCGCCTAGGGACAATGGCAGAGGACACATGTCAAAGCAACAAGACACATAGCAATTTCGCATACACATCACTGACATGACTGAGCAAGCACATGAGCCACAGCCCAGCTGTCAAGCTGGGACGGCACGGCCACAATACACTTACACAGGTCTCCCAACAATGGCAATGGCTAGTGATACAAACCACTGCCATGTGCATGCACATGGGGATCTAGGCCCCAATGACTTGCGGGGCGTGCTGATGGGGACTGACTGCATATCCGTCAAGCGGCAACGCCACGGCAACATGAATGTCTGCTGAGCATGGAACTGCTTCCGCGGCTGGATGAGTATGGCACACGACGACGACGATGTGGGCACAGGCTGAGCGGCCAAAACAAGTGGGACCTGTGGCACGAGGGGATATGAGACAGTAGTAGGTGTCAGCACTGCACCCTATGTACAGCACTGTACAGTTCACACCTCCCGAAACATTGACAGGTGTCCACATTGACAGCCCCATGCCAAGACGGCTGTGTGCTTGCAGTCACACGTCACAGGTGAGAGGTTACATTGCACGTGCCAGGTGGCAGACGTACATAGTGGGAGCTGGCATGTGTGTGCATGTGTCTCCTGTTCAGGATCCACCAGATGGGCGCTGACTCTGTACTGACCATTGGACACAGCATGTTCCGTGGAAGGCTTGTGTGTGTGGGATGGTGGCACTGGATGTGCCTCCGTTGGGTGGGGGGCCATGCACAGGGCGGGTACGTCGATGATTGCGCATTGTTGGTCACGGTGGGTGCACCAACTGAAGATGTGTTGCCCTGTGTTCAATTCCTATGTCCGCATGATGATGGACTGTAGATGTGGGCAGACTACACATTGGTCGATGTGCTGTCTATATGCATGTGCCTTCACACCAGGCACAGCTGCCCCTGCACATGTGACCCCTGCTGGACTCGCTGCTGGGTCTGTGGAGCTGATGCACCTTCTGCGCGTGGGGCGAACAGCTCTCCTCACTTCCCTCATTGCGCATGTCATGACTTTGCCGCAGGTGACATGGATCATGGAGGGCCCACATGTACGCGTGGGTAGGCTACACATGATTGTACACTGGTCGCCACCCCCAGTCAGTGTTTCGAATGGGAAGGTTGTCGTGCTGGTGGTATGTTCGATGTGGCGGATGGGCGGGCCTAGGTGCGGGCTTACATTCCAGACATGGGGGGTAGTTGGATTGGCGACTAGTTGCAGTACACACGGGACACGTCTCTTCCTTTCCACATCTGGGTCATCCCTTGTACTAACTGACAGTGATACAGTCATCTTCGCCCCAGCCCTCATGTCCTCCCCTCGCTCCCCCAATATGCATGCTCACCTGCGAGGCTAGCGCTTGCACAGGCAGCCCCAAGCTCGCACCAGAGAGGGCAAGGAGTGTATGTGTGGGTCCAGTTGCACGAGTGGGCTGTCTCAGGGTATGATGTGTTGCGGGACGCCGTCCACCTGCGTGGTGCCCCAAATGGAGACCCGGCCTGCATGGACTATGCATCACAGTCTTCGCCTTCCGGATCCGCCACCTGCGACACCCAGTGGCTGTGGCTGCCCTTGTGGCCAGGCCGCGTCCGTCTGTGGCTGATGGCCCACACATTCACTCTTTGGCCTCTCTGGGGAGGGCTCGGGGGTGGTGGCGCACGCGCTTGCACTTAGTCGCAATGGCATGTGGCGTGGTTGGTATGATGGGCAATGGATGGGATGGTGCGAGCCACCTCCCGTGACGTCAGTGCTGCTCGTGCTGTGGTGCGTCCCCCTACACTTCCATTTGACTTGTGCCATGCTAGACGTTGAGGTTCTATTGCCTGCGTGATATGACCAGGAGGAGCGCGAGGAGACCTCTCACACACCATGCTCCACTGCCATCCCGTGCCCTGTATCGCCTGTGCGGATTGACTATGTTGGGGTTACACCTGGTCGACTGGGGCTGTGTGTGCCTTGTCAAGGGGCATGGCGGGCGCACAACAGGATCCAGCTTGTCCACAGAGGGTGGGCTGAGGTGCGCCTGGTACCGCTTTGTACGTGTGCCCGGCTGCTGTGCACACACGTGTTCACTCCCCCGACAGGTGTCCTCTCACAATGCCCAGGGAAGCGGTGGTGTACTGTTCATGACCCCTCCCAACACGGCGTGCTCCAACTTGGCATGTGCGCATCTACCCGTCGCACCCACCCACCTGAGCACTGCGTCCATACGACTTCACACAACACATGTGTGTCTTCCACAGTAGTGCTACTCATTTGCGTTGACATCCAATACCAGTGGACTACATGGTCATGTCACGACTGCCGTGTACTTCACATACTCTCATCCTCTCTCATTCGTACTTGTGAAATGAGTCAGCGGAGACAGTTTTGGTTTTAAACATTATATTGAGTCTTCTGTCCTCTGTGATGCAGTATAGTGGACACTACTGGCAGCGGAATACATGTTGAGGATATACTGAGCATGATTGCAAATGGGATAGGGTGTGGGGTTACATGTGATTGGCTGTTGCATGTGGGATGTGGGCTTCAGAGTGACATCTGCTTGGCCAAGGCTGTGCTAATGTACATTTACGTATAGCTGCGGAGCTGCGGACTTTGACACAGACGGTATACATGTAGCCTACCAGACCGCTTGGCATCATGGGCACAGTCCATCTCAGTTCCATGTGACAGGTTTGCTGCGGTTGTTCCTCATGCACGCGTGCATGTGAGATGACATCAGGGCATGTGCTTGCGTGCATGCAGCGGCGTGCCACTTGTTGTTGCACTGTGGTGGTTACTGGACATGTCACAGTCACTGGGGTCGTGTTGTTGTTGTATGCACTTGTCGTCCATGCAAAGGTCCTGGTATGGGATTCCCGGGGCGGGGGTGGGAGGGGTGCAGCACCCACAGACTCCAGGCGACCTATTCATGTCCACTGAGCGGTGTGTGTGTCCATGTGCGCTGGATCCATGTCGTGTCCTGGTTGTTCGTGCAGTTCCGTCCATGTGGGTGCGATACACAGAGCCCATGCCACTGCCTCCCACGATGCATGCGGTGTTCCTGGATGTGATGGGGAACAGTGTGCATGTCCCGGTCATATCCGATGTCATGGCGATGTCGTTGATGGTGTGGTTACAGTTGCCGGTCGTTTGGTATGGCTGTTGTGGTGGTGACTGGCCAGTCCGTGCGGAAGCTAAGCATGGGTGCGGGGTTGGACATCATAGGTCACTCGGGGAACCTGTGTTGTGGTCCGACGAATTTACAGGTTGTCAGGTATGCGATGCCGTCCAGCAGGGCTTCCATGTCATTGGTGGTGTACATGTTTGCCAGCCAATGTAGCGGATGGTGGCTGTCAAGGTGTTGTTCGTAAGTTGTCCCTTGGAGGACCATGATGGGGCATGCTGGGTGACATTCGATGTAGCTGTTCTCGATGATCCGTCGTGTGGAGGCACAGTGGTCCCATTTCAGTGCGGGTGCGATGTTGGCCACATACGCCATGCCCCCATAGGCAGAGCAGGCCCTGTCGTGTGCGTCCAGAGGGAGGAGTAGTGGTAGCAGGTCCGCCTTCAGACATGCCGGGTTGGAGAGGCATATCTCCACTGGATGCTGGTAGGGACACCTCCGACAGTAGAAGACGGGCATGACGCAGCTGAACAATGTGATGCGGTAAGTCAGTCGGTAACTTACGTTCAGCAGGGACAGGAGATCGCATCCCAATGTATGGAACAGGTTGGTTTTGTACAGCTTGAGCTGTTCGGCGTAGTTGGGTAGGTGTGTTGCGGTTGCCATTTCGCAGCGGTGCGTTGTGGTGGCGTGCTCCGGCTGTGTGTGCAGTCTGCAATGTGCACGCTCCGAGGTTGCTGTGAGCTCTGTGTAGTCGTAGGGAGACAGGACTTGTGTTCTGTTGGCTTGTTTGGAGGACACGGGCCCTCTTCCCACATGCTTCTCAGACAGTTCAAGGTCAGTGATGTGTGACTCCTTCCAATTAACTTGCATGTGGCCGACATGGGGGAGTGTTTTCTTCTTTCTTCCCCATCCGTTGTGTGCTTCTGTGATATGCGCTATCTGCCCTGTGGTCGGTCTCCTCGGCATGCCTGTGTTGGTCTATTCTTGGACAATGGCTGTATTCACCGGCTTCTGTCGTAGGGCTGTGGTTTCGGAGTTGGAATGGAAGGTCATTCAGTGCTGTCTGCTCTCCCTTGTGTGGGCGGCAGGCTGCCTTTCCGCTCTGCGTTGGGCCTTGTGTGTGAATGTTATTCTTGGGCCACCTGTTGTCGGTCCCCGGGCTCTTTGGTGTTCCGTTTTATATGTCTTGTTCATATGTGCAGGGTGGTATGGGTGTTTCAGTGTGGTACTGGCGTTCCTCTTCCCGAAGGGGCCCTGCTTCTCCTAGTTGGTGTTGCCGCCGCTGTGTGCTACGCCATGTTTGTTACACTGGGGTGTGTCCTGCTGTTGCGTGTCTTCACTGACATGTGTGCGTCGGTTGTGTGGCGTTGGGTGTTGTCCGTGAATTGGGCGTTGGGGACATGTCTGTGGCAGGCCTGTCACGTGTCATGTGCGTTCGGGGTGGGGCTGATGTGTGTGCTGCTTGGTTGTGTCCCTGTGTCTGTGTGCGACGCATGCATGGCGCTGCGGTTGGCCTCTGCGTTGTGCGCATGTGTGGCGGCGTCATCGGCGCTTTGGGGCCGTGACGGGGTGGTTGGTTCCTAGTCCCAGGTGGTGTGTACACATGTGTTACGCGATGTTACGATTTGGCCTGTGTGTCATATGTGGATGCAATGGTGGATGTGTAGTGTACACGCGCTGGTGGGGGTTGTCCGCTTTTTCCGCCCTTGCACTGTGTGCGCTGTTTGCGTGCACTTGTTGTGTGTGTGCCTACCTGCTTCTCCGCGGTACTTTGCGTCCTTGGTGGTGCATCAGCAGGAGCATGGGGAGGGCCTGCAGTGCTGGATTCATGCTCGGGGGAGCCGCTTCTTCGTTGTCCGTGCTCGGCATGCGTGTTACCGCTTCGGTTTGTCGTACGGTATCTCTTGGCCGTGGGAGCCGTTTGTTTGCGGCATCGTAATTTATGCGCCGGGCGGGACGTGTTTCGTCGGACGGTGTGTGTCAGTTGTGCTGCGCCGCTACGTGAACGGGCGCACTTTGATGGCGGACGGTGTTGCTGGCTTGCCGGCGGTGTTTGGCCTACTTTTCGCATCGTAATTGGGCGGGCGTGTGGACTGCTGTGTGCCGGCGGTAACTGGTGGTTTTTGCATCCGCCAGCACGGCGGTTGTGCTTCCGCCCGCCATCGTAATGAGCCCCTTAGTTTTTAAAATATTTTTATTTTGTTGAAGATATTTTGTTTGTTTTTAATGTTGAACCGACTGGAGTGGGAATAGTAAATTTCACCCTTCCGCTATCCAACACTTTCCCTACTGTTGCATTTACTGGAGTGGGAATGGTATATTTGACCCCTCCTCAATTCAACACTTTCCTTACTGTTGTACTGACTGGAATGGGAATAGTACATTTTACCTCTCCACAATCCAGCGCTTTCCCTACTGTAGCACTGACTGGAGTGGGAATAGTAAATTTTACCCCTCCGCAATCCAGCTCTTTCCCTACTGTTGCACTCACTGGAGTGGGAATGGTAATTTTTACCCCTCTGCTATACAACAATTTCCCAACTGTTGCACTCACTGGAGTGGGAATAGTAATTTTTACCCCTCCGCAATCCAACTCATTCCCTACTGTTGTAGTGACTGGAGTGGGAATAGTAAATTTTACCCCTCCGCAATCCAACGCTTTCCCTACTGTTGCACTGGGAATTGCTTATTTTTTTGTTAATTATAAATTTTATTTCTGTGTTAAGTGTGGTGGGAATAGTAAATTGTAGTATGTTGTAATCTTATATTTTATGTAATTTTATATTTATTGTAGTTAGAATAGTAAATCTTATTGTGTGGTGTAAAATATTTTTTTATCATTGTGTTGTTTTAGGTGTGAGTAATAATGTTTATGTTTATTTAGTTGAAAAATGTTTTCTTTTTAATTTGGTGGGAAGTGTATATATATTTATTTTAAATGTATTTCATGTTGCAATTTATATAATTATGGGTTTGATATATTATAATAATAATATTATAATTTGCAATATTTTTTGTTTGCAACTTATTTTTAATTAAAGTGTAAAATATGTGTGTTGTTTAATTTTTATTTAAATTTAAATTGATTCCCTTTTTTAATATTTTATGTTTTTGGTATATTTAAATATGTTTACATATATTTTTGATAATATTATGATATTTAGGATTTTTTATTTATATTGTTAATTAAAATATTAGTTTATATTTTTTATATATGTATAATTATATATATGTGTGTGTTTATATTTTTAAAAGACGTTTTTGTTGTATTTGTTTAAATATACATTCAATTATGTTGTTTTACAAATTAAAGTTTATTTTAATATTTTAAATTATATATATTTTAAATTCGATACCATATTATTGTAAACTATATTTTTGTTTCGATATTTTTGTAAGTACCTGTTTAAGTATAGGGAGTCGATATTTTTGAATTCTTATTTGTTACCTCGATTTTTTAACACCTATATTTTTGTGGTCGATATTTTGTCAGTGAACCAAAATGATGTATAAAATATCAATTAAAAAAATCCATAACATTTAAATTCAACAAACAAACTGCTTTAGTCAGTAAACATGCTTTCTGAACAATTTACCCTTTGATCTGTTTACGTATTGACATAGCCTTCCACAGAAATTTGGACACAGCAAAACAGACTTCAATGAAATACAGCTGTTGCAAAATAAAGCACTGCAGGTCTATGTAGTGACGAGGCCCGCAGCCAGGATGTAGTTTTGAGTAGATTTATTGAGTTCAGTTAGAGGTAGTTGAGTTGTAGTGATGCAGCCCCACCAGGAGCAGTCTTCCTGCTGCTCAGCCCATACTCCAACTGACACACTCAGGCATCCAGTCACCCAAACATTCCAATTAAGACTCTCACACCAACATTCCATGCATCACATTCACACTGGCTGAGCAGCAGGGATTAAGTAACCAGATACATACAACACAAGTTACTACATACCTTCCCTTCTTCTGCAAAACAAAATAGCAACCACCAAGAAGAGGAAGGTTCAAACAAGGGGAACCCCAAGAAATAGAAAAATGGAAAAAGAGAAAAAGCGAGAGGAAAGTGAACCCAAGGATAAAGGATCAAAGCAAGGAAACCAAAGAAAATCAGGCGTGAGCAAAGAAGAAAGTACAACGGAGGTATGCAAGAGAAAGTACAAGAGAAAATGAAATAAAAGATTAAGACCGAAGTACAAAAGAAAGGAAAGAAAAGTCAGAGAAAATATACAAGAGATATACAATAAGTACATGCAAGAAAAATAAACAATGTAGAGGAGATGCAAAGATAAATATACATAAATATATTTTACCCACCCATCATCTTCCTATAATCTTTTTAAACAAACATGAGAAATGGGTGACGGACACCCGAACTGACTGCCCCAAAATACAAGTGAATAAGTGCACCAGAAACAAGGAACACAAGAAGATAGTTAAGGGGAAAGAAAGAAAACTACGTTGACTGCTAACCATGCAGCTGCAGAGGCCTAGGGGCAGACAACCACAAGTGTGCACAATGGTGCGCACAAACAATGAAACACATGGGACTCGTACCCATTAGAACTATGTAGATGGGACTAAAACCCACTACAGACTGCGTAGATGGGACTAACACCCACTACAAAACAATGGGACTTGTACCCATTAGAACTGCGTAGATGGGACTAAAAACCACTACAGACTGCGTAGATGGGACTACCACCCACTACAAAACAATGGGACTTGTACCCATTAGAACTGCGTAGATGGGACTAAGACCCACTACAAACCGCGTAGATGGGACTAACACCCACTACAAAAACAAACATGGTACTTGTACCCATTAGAACGACGTAGAAGGGACTAACACCCACTACAAAAACATGGGACTAATACCCATTAGAACTGCGTAAATGGGACTAACACCCACTACAAAAACATGGGACTTGTTCCCATAGAACTGTGTAAATGGGACTAACACCCACTACTAAAACATGGGACTAGTACCCATTAGAAAAACAAAGAGTGAAGCTAAGCGTGACTACACCCATGAACTGAGAACACAACATTGAAAGGGACTAAAACCCATCAACAGTGATAAGGGAGAGACACCCCTTAAAACACCCCTCTTGTAAGGGTAAAGTGACATTTGGATTGAAACGTGAGAAAAACAATAGTATGAGACTACTTAAAGAGATGTGTACCATAATGCATGCATGTCAATCAAAATAAAACACAAGAACAAAAATAGTACATTCTACACATTCTGAGACTAGGATACAAAACAGGAATGCAATGCAAAACATGGCCAAATGAAAACAAAATGCCCACAAATAAACAAAATACTTCGCCGGTGAGCGACAACTCACCCGAGAAATGTTACTGCAGCTAAACTCTGATCCTGAGTACCCCAGATACAGAGTCATTGTCCAAAGAGTGGAATTCTTCCCTTTACTATGAAACAGCTAAAAATGAGGATTCCCATTGACAATTGAACTGGACAAGGAGTGAGAAACAATTGAAAAACATAAAAGCTTTCCAATGGCAGGAAACAACATCGAGGTCGAAACAGTCCTTGTTGGTTCACAGTATGCAGAGGCATTTAGAACAGGAACTGTACAGCAGGTGCCAGAACTTCCCTCTGGTCAGCAAACCTATGCTGCATGCGGTTTGAGCAAACTTGATGAACAGAGCACAATGCGCAACTACCAATCGCGCAGTCTCGAACTTGGTAGGCGGCAGCAAAACCAAAACAAAGAGACATAAAAGAAAGAGTGCATGGCTTAGAGTTGAAGCCGATAAAATCCACTGATGCAGATTGTCAACCTCAAGAAGGCGGCACGCTGACACGCCAGCGCAGGGTGGCTCAAGGCGCGTGCGTGCACTAAGAGCTCCACGCAGCAATACTGACGCGATGAAAAGATCGCGCCAAATGAAAATTCCATGATCCTCGTTGGAAGAGACTCCACGCGACCACCCATGCTGAAGGTAAGTGCGCAAGTGCGTCACATGACTCGTGCCACGGTTTTGAAACCATGTCAATTACAGTTAAACTGTCACTAGCCTAAATAGGTCTCTTTGAAAAGCAAACAATAAGAGACCAAAAAAAAAACTCACCAATGATGTCCCACTCCCGCTGCCAGTAACAAGCTTGACTATAATCTGAGATCCATACAATTACTTGTAGACTCAAAGAGCCAGTACAAGTAACCATACATTACATGCATGTTAATGTTACCTTCACGGATGTAAAATGCCAATGTAGCACTGTTAACTAAAACATGTCCAAGACACCGTGGAGGTTGAGACAACACCATAAGTGGGCACGATAAATATACTCGTAGCTGATAGGAAAATTAAACCAGAACCATACCAGCGTTTTTAGTATTCTCCAGACGTCACACTTGGATGACTATGATCCTTTTCCGTTGGAAGCAAACGGGGCAGCAATCCACAGTAATGTGGCATAAACTGACTCATTAAAGCAGAAGCCAAATATCCCCCATAAAATACTTGTGAGAGAACACAAGACTGGTGGATCTTGCCACATTGCATCCAAATTGATGTAGAATGTACCATACCAAAGATGTTGAAATAGTGAGGCTCACAGCAGTTAACCACTTGCATCAAAGACATTTTGAGAAATCAAATGAAGCAAGTCCAGGACGGGCTGTCCGCTGGCAAGTGCTGAGGATCACACAAGCTGTCGTGGAAGCAGGAATTCCGAAGTACAAGCAGGCTGGGGCTGTCTGGTGAAAGAGACACTGGTGTGGTGCTGAGGATCACACAAGTTGTCTTGCTGAGGATCACACAAGTTGTCATAGAAGAAGGAATACCCAGTCCTTGTAGCCAAAGAAGTACGCGCAGGCTGGGGCTGTCTGATGTAAGAGACACTGGTGGGGCTGGCTCGCCTTGTACTTCAGACTGGAGGTTTCTTCTTAGTTTCTGTAGCTTTCCTTTGAAGATTTCTTGTTTCAGTAAGATCTTTTTAAAACACGCGTAGTTTCGTTTCAAGAATCTTCGCCAAAAATCTATAGTGACGAGGTCCACAGCCAGGATGTAGTTTTGAGTAGATTTATTGAGTTCAGTTACAGGTAGTTGGGTTGTAGAGATGCAGCCCCACCAGGAGCAGTCTTCCTGCTGCTCAGCCCATACTCCAACTGACACACTCAAGCATCCAGGCACACAAACATTCCATTCAAGACTCTCACACCAACATTCCATGCATCACATTCACGCTGGCTAAGCAGCAGGGATTAAGTAACCAGAGACATACAACACAGGTTACTACAGTCTACACTGTCTCAAATTAAATTTCCGCAATAGTGGCTTTAAACATTAAAATCGAGGAATTTCATGATATTTTCAAAACTGTGTAAAGTGCAATGTGCATTGTTCCAATATACCATCACTCGGGCAAATGACGAATTTAGCTGACCAATCATTTGCTCGAGGAAGAGAAATAAAACGGCGAAAAATATTACATCTAAAACATGATAGCATAAATCTTCGTGGGGTTGTGCACATTCTCCAAGTAAAATTGAATATTATTATTTGTTAACAGCCGGTTATAATGTGCAACACTAGGCTTTCCACATTCCTTAATAAATCTATCCTCCTCTAACATATTCAATGTTAGACATTTCATTTCAGCCTCAGAAACACCCAGCAGGGAGGATAGATCATCAAAACAAATTGGTCTTCCCAGTCAATCACATATTTAAGCCATAGAATTCTCAAGACATAGTCCTGTGACAGACAATCTATAATTATAAGCCTATTTAGAACTGCCTCTAGTTGCGTCCAAATTCTATACCACATTAAAATGAAATGTATCCTGATAAGAGTTTCTAAAAAGGAAAGTCCCAACTCTTTATGATATACATAATTGGATGATGCACTGTGTGGGACTGCGAGGTACTTTCTTAAGCAAGCATTTTCGGCAAGTTGTAACTTCTCTAAAATAGTGTGGCCCGATACACCTGCCATAGTTTGAAACAGAGAGGTACATTTTGCTTTAAAAATATTTTTAGTTTTACCTGCCTTAAATTGATAAGATTTATCCACCTAAAGGCAACATTTCATAATAAATGTTTGGCAGAGTAACTCTAAGATCTAACTCAGCCATGTATTCCACATTATGACTAATCACAAAAAGTCTGCATTGGTGGGGAATACGAGTCCCAGGTCGACATCTGTGGCAAATGATGCCGGCCTAGCAACTCTCTAGTGCTATATAG
The DNA here is from genome assembly GCA_963921515.1 of Calotriton arnoldi. NCBI lineage: Eukaryota > Metazoa > Chordata > Amphibia > Caudata > Salamandridae > Calotriton > Calotriton arnoldi. The sequence continues at coordinate 652,407 of CAWUFW010002233.1, forward strand.
CGCTTTGAGCATTCTTACTGTGCAGGACACATGGACTCTGCATTGGTCGGGTCTACGAGTCCCAGGTCAATATCTGTGGCAGGAAGGCAGGGCTAGCAACTCTCTAGTGCTATATAGCGCTTTGAGCATTCTTACTGTGCAGGACACATAGTACCAGCATTGGCAACCTACCCCACCCCTCCAACGTAACATGCATGCTCATAAATAATCACACAACACATTTCTTGTTTGGGTAAAAATTGCTGCAGGTTTATTACATACACCGTTATGTAATATGGTGGGTTATCTTACGGGCGATCCAAGGGCAGGCAACCCTCTAGGCCGCCTGCCCGCCTGATGAGCCAAGCAGCACTGGGGCGAACCCCATCTGTGCTGCCACTTCTGGTGATCCTCTTCCCGGATCACGTGACACATGGTTCCTTATTACTCACGCCCCTTTCAGGGCGGAGCGTAGCATAGCAAACCCCCGGTTGTTCAGGCCCACAACCGCCCGAAGGACTAACGGGCGCCGACACGGTTTTCTAGGAACCTCCCATGAGGCTCCTAGGATTTGGCTCTGGCACCCACCATGGTGCCGCGCAGAGGTACCCTTCTGTACCCCTCTGCTTCCAGATCGCCCTGTAACTCCGCCTGCAACGAAAAAGACAACATTACAACATTCTCTGCCTCCTGCCTGCCACGAACCACGCCGGGTAAGCGGTAGGGTGGGAGACGGCGTGTCCGGGCGCGCGAAAGAGGACGACAAGATGGTGGGGGAGGCCTATATACCCCTCCCCTGTCCTCGCGCCCCGGACGTGATTCTAGCCTATCGCGCTGCGACCAGGCTTGGGGACTCCTCCCTGAGTCCCTGCCCCTACGGGGGTGTGGGGTGCCCAGCTGGCACTAGAGGGCTGCCCTCTTTAGTGGCCCCCTGCGGGGGCCTCGGACAGCCGCATGGACTCTGCATTGGTCGGGTCTACGAGTCCCAGGTCAACATCTGTGGCAAATGATGCCGGCCTAGCAACTCTCTAGTGCTATATAGCGCTTTGAGCATTCTTACTGTGCAGGACACATGGACTCTGCATTGGTCGGGTCTACGAGTCCCAGGTCAACATCTGTGGCAGGAAGGCAGGGCTAGCAACTCTCCTGCGCTATAAAGCTCTATTGAGCATTCCCACTGCGAGAAACGCGCCCAGACAGAGCCCAGCAAAGTGCCGGTCTGTCTGCGCCTGGAGGAGGCTGGGCAGGGCCACCCCTCTTGGTTGTGCTTCAGAGCATGTTTTGTGAAGGACCCGGCTTCTCCAGGTAAAAACAAGCATTTGCAATGCAATCGGTCTCGCCTTTGGGACCTTATAAGTATTTACCTATGCTGGATACTATCGCACATTACTGCGTATACTCTGTTGTGTGCAGCAACCACTGATAAGAGGTCTTAGCCCTCTAGGGGAGTTCACATTGCAGCATCTCACACAAGGGGTTCACTGTCGGTCTGTTGTTCCTTCCGGAAACTTCCAGATAACTCAAGCAAGACCCGCAGATTGTAGACTGGCTACAGAGTGAACTGCAGTATACAGGCTGATTGCATTAGGGACATGGCCGCTTCTTGGCTTTACGGAGCCTTTATGCTGCCACCCCGTAACAAGAGCTGCAGTTTTTAAGCCACCCCACCCCCCGCAGCAGGAGCTGCAGCCATTATACTGCATGCAGCCGTTACGTTACGTGTATCAAGCAAGAACTGCAGCGTCTACCCTAAGTGCTGTGTGGCCTGCTGCTGCCGACTGTTCCAGACTGGTTCTAGGACACGCTCTAGAGCGGCTGTTAGAGGACACTCATATTCAAGCCCAGTTATAGCAGATCTTTAATGTTTCGCATTCACTGCAGATGCTGTATTTCCCGAAGCTGAGCATGTAGGCGCAAGACTGCTGCAGAATGTCCCTGGACACAGCAACACCTGGATGTTCTCTGCTGCCTTCAGGTTCTCGACTAACTGCATTTATACTGCAGCTGTGGATGCAGACTCAGTAATAATTTCAGCAGGGGGCGCAAGTTCTGGACTAAAGGCAGCTAGGTCTGTCTGCCCCTGACTGTTAAAGGCCTTTGCAGTTAGCTGTTTCCGCACTTCACACCATCCGAAAGGGGCTACCAGCTTTGCAAAAATGCAGGGGCATATTAGCAAGACCCACGTTAAAATTATCGCCGTTTTAGCGGCAGGAAACTGCCGCTAAAACGGCGATAATGGCCTTGATAATATGCGTTATGGAATTCCAATAGAAGCCCAGGTTAGATGTGCAGGACATCTAACCTGGGCTCTATTGAATTCTATAACGCATATTAACAAGCCCATTATCGCCGTTTTAGCGGCAGTTTCCTGCCGCTAAAACGGCGATAATTTTAACGTGGGTCTTGCTAATATGCCCCCCAATTTCTTCCTCACATACCATCCCTCTCCACTTACCACCTACGCCACCTTTCAGGATTGGCAGAGTGGCTCTCCCTCCCATCCGTTTGCACGGTCGCGGCTGTGACAGGAAGGGCATATGCGGGCACTCAATGTTGCTAGGATGAATTATTTTCACAAATGCTTAAATTTGCTGCAACGTCTTGTGGGATGCCATGTGCACTATACAGCGTTCCGGGTTTGTGTTTCATACCTACCGCTACCCGTGCACATAGTGTTTTACCCTTCCTCCCCAGTGTACACAGTGCGCTGTAACAGAAAAGGCAATATATTAACTGCACCACGCAATGTGTGCGTGGATGACGTCTTCGTCAAGTAAAGGGGGCGTGAGAAGGCAGTATATTAACTCTGCACCAACCGCGTGTGCGCGGATGACATCTTCGTCTAGTAAAGTGGCCGCGCGGACTTTTTCCTCCTTGCAGTTCCACGAGGTACACTGTGGTTTTCCTCTACACGCCATGCTTGTGATAGGTTGCAGCTAATGTGATGCTGCTCTGGAGACCTTGCGTACTAGACCAGTGTGGAACGGGTACTGCCCTGCATGGGCGTAGGAAGTGTGGGGGACGAGGGGGATATATCCCCCCCAGAGTTTGGAGGGCGGGGGACACGGGGGACAAGAGTGGGGGGGACGAGGGGACAAAGGAAATTCCCCTCTCCCTTCTGTGATTAACAGGGCCATTAGCGCGCGAAAGCGCTATGCATATTGGCCCTGCACTTGCCCTGTGACTGGCCTCCAGTTACCTGTAATCAGGCTGCACGCTTGATGGGGCTAAAAGGAATTTAACACCCCTGCCCCCATGCCCCCTTCCTCGTGTGTCTCAGCCTGGGCTGCTGCTGCAGCTCGAGCTGCTGTTTCTGGCGTCTTATCTCCGACACAGAAACGTTTTTCACAGATCTTCAAAAGAGCATTCACATTACTTTGGAAGTGGTTAAGGAGGTTTTGTTGACTGATTCCAGTATCCCATGTGTCCCCACTCTGCCTATTCGCTATTTCTTACTTTTTATTTTATTTTTACTGCCACAGTGGGGGAGTGCATGTAGTGAAAAGGCATCTCACAAGTAGGGACCACACATTTCCCCGCACCAAAAATGAATACCAGCCATTTCTTTTTGTTTACAGAGCCTGCAAGAGAACTTTTCGTTAAGAATATATTGTTACTTAATTTTCATTTCTGTTGTAATTTAGTCATTACTGTTGGTTTCCCAGAGCTATGACATACTGCTTTGTTGGAATCTTTTAAACCTGAAAAACTATTTTCCTGGGGGCATTAATTTGTAAGCGCTGAATGCAATTCTAACGGTTTTACAAATGTACAAGGTTTTGTTGCACTTGCATATTGTGACCATTATTGCGTAGCCTCAAAATCAGTGCTCAGCTGTTCAAGCGCCTGTTCTTCCACATGCAAACTGCTGCCACATTTTATGTTGGTGTTCAGTGCCTTATAGAGAATCCAGTTTAAGGACGGTGGGGGCATTCTCTGTGGGATTTACAGCTTGGAGTTCATACCCTGACCAATGAACCTCTGGCAATACCCCAATAATTTGAAATGCTGTAGGATAACTCATCGGTCTCAAAGTTTGGAATCTGGGGGTGAGAAACTTGACAGCTTCTGCAATTATTTGAGCTAAAATCACAATAATTTCTCTCATTGTTGACCTCTGTAAAGGTTAGTTATTTTTAACTTCAGTCACACTTTGTTGTTGGTAATTGCTCAGAAGTGACCAGAAGCATGTGTGAGCACTGTTAAAAAGTTCTACAAAACCAGAAAATATTTTGTGCAGCAGGTATAGACATGTGGTACATTCTTCATTGAAACGAGTTTGATTGCTTTCACTTATGTGCAGCACGTTTTATGTAGCTGATATCTGTTGCCAGCAAGGCTTGAATTTTATAAATTCAAAGTGGAAAACTTTATAGACCAAAGATTTTCCTAGGCTGCAGCTGGGCAGATGTGAACCTGAATCCATGTTTTTGTAGTTTACCACAGTGGTGACCATCTTGCAATTGATGCTTGAACTCCTGTTCAGCTTTGCAGCTTTCTAGTGCAGGGGCTACAGCGTCTGGAGCAGGCAAGAGAGCCTGCAACAGGTGGGAGACCAGGAGACTATTCTATGGCACACAGAATAAGAGTGAAGGATTTTGCTGATTCAATGCAGGCAGTGCATGGAGGAGATTGCCGGGGAAAGGAGTGCAAGGTCAGCAGTCTACGTATGAAGTTGTATGCAGTCTCCTCGACTGTGGCACAGAGAGAAGGTCCCACCCCCACCTGACACAGCGGAGAGAGGAAAGGATGGCAAACCGAACAGGACACCGGTGAGCAGAGTATGGTCCTGAGAGAGGGCAGAGGAAAAGGGCAGAAGGAGGACCCTATTGGGGCTGGACGGTAGGGAAGAAACTGTAAATGAGCCCTTTGATTCCTCCTACTGACTTCCAGTGCCAGGTTGAGAGAGCCCCTGACATAGGTATTGGAGGTCACACCTGAAGCTGCTTTCATAAGATATACAAGTCTAGTAATTTCCTTAAGGCAAGAAGGCAGTGCTCCCCATTCCTACCCATTGGCACTAAAAGCACTGTTCACATTATGTTTGTAGTCAAATGTGATTGTTACTCTGGTTTAAGCCTGCTAACAATTAATAAAATAAGACCCATAATTTTGGTGTCTCTAAAGTGAAGATCTTTTTTGTGTACTGCTGTCGGTAGTGATGACAGTTACGACACATTGTACATGAAGATGACGTACAGGCATCCCAAACTCTGCTGAGCGATTACAAGATCCATAGTAAATGCAGATTTTCAGAAGTAAGGAAGGAGCACCTACTAGGACGATTCATACTGTGCTCTCCAATTGAAACTCAGGAATTGTGTTCTGCATCTCCAGACAGCCAATGGTGGAAAAGGTATGCTAGAGGAGACTTGAAGCCATTAAACAATAAAGGCAGTGTGGCACTCAGCATGACAACATCTGGGTGGAGGATTATGTGGATCTGATGCCAGTTTGCTGATGATGTGCTGAGATGGAAGAGGAAATCAAGTGATAGAATTCCAGGGGATTCCCCTTTGAGAGGTGCACGTCCCCCTGTGAAGGTAATTCTCAAAATTCTCTTGGGATGCTGGGACCCTGGACATGGACATGGATGACTTATGAGTGAATAGCTTATGTATGTCAAGTAGGATGTGTGTGGAGTTTAAATGCTACATGAGGCTGTGGTCACTCAGGAATCCATTTTGATTTCCTGTACTGGGAAGTGCATAAGGTAGGAGAGAGCCCAGACATCATTATGAATTGCAGGGTTCCTCCAATGTATTACTGAAGTCCTGTGTGGTGGACCAGACTCTAAGCATTGGAATGAAGGAGACTAAGGTCCTTTTCTAGTGTTGGGAAACCCTTTGCCCCCATCCAGCGCCATTTTTCCCTAACAGTGTTACCCACAGCAAGTTGAGGGGAATTGAATGGAGAAGCCCCTCCATCTTTTGTGCCTTAGTTTTGTGTCTCCTCTGAAAGGAAACCTCCCAGATAAGAAACCTCCCTGGTAGGAAACACCCAACATAACCCTGTCTTCCTGCTGGCACTGAAACAAAGCGATACCAAAGGGGATGATGGACGGAGCGTTAGAGCAAATCAAACACTCACCCCCAGTCAACTGATCTGGGTTTAATCCATCATCATTCTTTAGCTCACTCCACCACCCCAGTTCAGACATGGCCATATGCAAATCAGTCTGACCCTGTGCCTCATGGGAACAGTCCAGCCCGAACTGCCAAGCCATGTCTTCCCTGGACCGGAAACAAGCATCCTGGGACCGGTTTCTGGCTATTCAGCCGTCATCAGCCAGGCTAGCTTGAATCCAGTGGCAAAGTGAGCAAGGGACCCACGTCTGGGCATACCCTGCCAACTTAGGGCGAACAAAGCGATACCAAAGGGGATGATGGACGGAGCGTTTGAGCAAATCAAACACTCACCCCCAGTCAACTGATCTGGGTTTAATCCATCATCATTCTTTAGCTCACTCCACCACCCCAGTTCAGACATGGCCATCTGCAAATCAGTCTGACCCTGTGCCTCATGGGAACAGTCCAGCCCGAACTGCCAAGCCATGTCTTCCCTGGACCGGAAACAAGCATCCTGGGACCGGTTTTGGGTTCAAAACCCTCATCAGCCGTCCATCATCCCCTTTGGTATCGCTTTGTTCGCCCTAAGTTGGCAGGGTATGCCCAGACGTGGGTCCCTTGCTCACTTTTCCACTGGATTCAAGCTAGCCTGGCTGATGACGGCTGAATAGCCAGAAACCGGTCCCAGGATGCTTGTTTCCGGTCCAGGGAAGACATGGCTTGGCAGTTCGGGCTGGACTGTTCCCATGAGGCACAGGGTCAGACTGATTTGCATATGGCCATGTCTGAACTGGGGTGGTGGAGTGAGCTAAAGAATGATGATGGATTAAACCCAGATCAGTTCACTGGGGGTGAGTGTTTGATTTGCTCAAACGCTCCGTCCATCATCCCCTTTGGTATCGCTTTGTTCGCCCTAAGTTGGCAGGGTATGCCCAGACATGGGTCCCTTGCTCACTTTGCCACTGGATTCAAGCTAGCCTGGCTGATGACGGCTGAATAGCCAGAAACTGGTCCCAGGATGCTTGTTTCCGGTCCAGGAAGACATGGCTTGGCAGTTCGGGCTGGACTGTTCCCATGAGGCACAGGGTCAGACTGATTTGCATATGGCCATGTCTGAACTGGGGTGGTGGAGTGAGCTAAAGAATGATGATGGATTAAACCCAGATCAGTTGACTGGGGGTGAGTGTTTGATTTGCTCAAACGCTCCGTCCATCATCCCCTTTGGTATCGCTTTGTTCGCCCTAAGTTGGCAGGGTATGCCCAGACGTGGGTCCCTTGCTCACTTTGCCACTGGATTCAAGCTAGCCTGGCTGATGACGGCTGAATAGCCAGAAACCGGTCCCAGGATGCTTGTTTCCAGTCCAGGGAAGACATGGCTTGGTAGTTCGGGCTGGACTGTTCCCATGAGGCACAGGGTCAGACTGATTTGCATATGGCCAGGTCTGAACTGGGGTGGTGGAGTGAGCTAAAGAATGATGATGGATTAAACCCAGATCAGTTGACTGGGGGTGAGTGTTTGATTTGCTCAAACGCTCCGTCCATCATCCCCTTTGGTATCGCTTTGTTCGCCCTAAGTTGGCAGGGTATGCCCAGACGTGGGTCCCTTGCTCACTTTGCCACTGGATTCAAGCTAGCCTGGCTGATGACGGCTGAATAGCCAGAAACCGGTCCCAGGATGCTTGTTTCCGGTCCAGGGAAGACATGGCTTGGCAGTTCGGGCTGGACTGTTCCCATGAGGCACAGGGTCAGACTGATTTGCATATGGCCATGTCTGAACTGGGGTGGAAGGAGTGAGCTAAAGAATGATGATGGATTAAACCCAGATCAGTTGACTGGGGGTGAGTGATTGATTTGCTCAAACGCTCCGTCCATCATCCCCTTTGGTATCGCTTGGCACTGAAACAAAGGCTATGGATGTAATGAATACACTAAAGACAGGAACTGTCTGAAGCAGGTCACATAGCTGAGTTTGCCTGCTGACTTGCTATAAGTACGGGACAGAAACCACTAGCCAATGTGCCAGGCTTTCTCTGGAACCAGAATCCGAGGTCCCTCACCAATGGAGAACGAGAAACTCTTCTGTGCTCCACGGTATGGAGTCTCTGACTGACAAATCCACTTTGCCAGGTACTGGGAACAGACTTGAAAGTTCTGCAACCTGCTAGGAGAACAACTGCATTGAGCCTACTTTGAAGGAAAGAGCTGAATGAGTGTTAAGGAGGGGTGCTGTAGGTGTCCTTGTACAAATGAGAAGCTATCCAGAAAAGGAAGACTGCAAGGACCGTAGGCAGGAAGAACTGTCAGCAGCAGTGGCGGCTGGTAAGTTTTGGAGGGAGGGGTGGACGGGACACACACACATACACAACTCACAACCATGCTTTCACACAAGCGCCCACAAACACATTCATTCACAACACTCTTTCCCAAACATTCATACATACACGCACGCATGCACCAAACAATAATTTAAAAAGAAAACAAAAAACACACACTTACCTGCAGCCAGCTCTGCCTCAGTGGTTCCCGAAGGCTTGGGACTGCTGCCTTCCCTCATTGGCTGACCTTAGGACAGCCAATGAGGGAAGGCAGCAGTCCCAACGTCATCACAGAGTGTGATGGGGTCAGTGAAACTACTGACCCTACCCCACTCTGTGATGAATTGTCACTGATTGACACTCAACCCTGGGCGCTTCAGGGCTTAAAACTAAAGGGCCCAGGTGCAAGGCAATCAGTGACGCTACCCCTCGTCACTGAGGGGAGGGCCTCCGGGACCTTTGCTGAGCTGAGGACGTCACGCCCACAGGAACTGTGACTTTCTCAGCCCAGCAAAGTTCAGTTCAGGCAGCCAGGAGCCTGCGCTAAATGCGCATGTCTGGCTCCTGGTTGCCTGAACTGGAAGTGAACAGTGTCTGTCAGGCTGACCTTTGTTCAGCCCGAGGACTCTGTTCGTATGGATCAAAAGGTGGAAGGGCATGGCCCCTCCGCCCAAATGGACCGGCCGCGCCTGGTCAGCAGCATGCTGCAGTCCAGGAAAATATCTGCACTACCAGGCTGTGTGGTGAGGTTTTGAGACACGGGTGCCCCTGCAACATGCCCAGAAGCAGGTGTGTTGGTGACGGCTAAGCACTCACAAAAAATGTCATCCTGCGATTCCCCACCCCTCTCCCCCCTCCAAAAAATTCAACGTACCTGTAGCTGTAATTGGATTTATGTAGCCCTTACTACCCCTGACGAGGAATTGAGGGCTTTACGGCGAGTAGAATGCTACTCCGGAACCAAAGGTTAGTGGTTATTGTTAGTTAGTGTGATTAGTAATGTGCTCTCAAGAAATAGGGCATGCATTTACTCCATTAATTTTGTTATGTATTAATACCAGGGCGGTGTGCTAATTAGAGGGGGCTATGTGGCTTCAGGTGAATGGTTGGTGAGATAGATAGGCTGGTAGAGATTAGTTAATGTTAGATTACAGGGATAGGGTTATAAAGAGGAGAGGTTGTGATCGATGAAATGAGGTATCAGCCAATTGGAGAATTACAACAAGAAGGATTGTGGCAGATGGGCACGAGGCAGAGGAGGCTATTCTCAGAAATATAAGGTATACAGAGGATGGAAGACAAGAAGAGAGGTGATTTATACCCTGTTTTATCACCTTATCCCGTCCAAGTGTATGTTGTGTGTGACTATTGTAGTATATCCAGTATGCGTGTATGCGAGCATTGATGAAGGCCTATGTGTTCCATTTGGACGTCCCAGACATGTTCCAGTGCACAACTCGGGGTGAAGTTGTTTTCCCAGACAGTGGAAGTGTATCAGGATGCAAAAGGGAGGCTTGGTGTTTAGAAAGTCTGACAACATTTGTCAGTCTTATCAGAAGAAACCAAAGCACCTTGAGAAAGTTGGCAATAAATCCAGATTTCTTACTGCAAACAGACCCATTTGGATCACCACTGTGATGCGAGGTGGGATCTTCGCTTTATTTGAGTGTTGGGTTCCTGCTTGGGCCTGAGCATTATCTCCCAATGAAGAACCCCAACCATCATAGGATTTCGGCGAAGCAGAGCCTCTTCACAAACCAGAGTTCCATGACAGCCTTCCTTCAGAGACGCAAGTATGTGCACCAGAAATCGAAGCTTTCTTGGCCAAGTCAGTGCACAATCACTGAGTGAGACTGCCTTGGGCTGTGTGGATGATAAACCACTAAAAGCAGCATGGCTCTCACCCTAGCTAGCAAACAGCAGACCCGGCCTGCAGAGGACTGCGAAGACGGAAACAAGGTGCAGTGCAAAGGTGATGCATTGCAGCAAGAACTTTGGAACACATCACTCTACATCACTATCCATTGGGATGGGTCGACAGGGAACCATGAGGGGTCAACAGAATACAACCCATCAGCCTTTCCCTCCTGCAAGTGCACTGCGTACGTTGATGCCAGTGCCTTTTAAATAGCATAAGTCCTGGTTGTGGAAAAAAATGTCTTACTAATTGCATGCTATATTAATTCCCTCTAACATTTATGTACAGAATTGAATTGTGTGTTGAGAATAAAGTGATGGACAACTATTGATCACAAACACATGGGTTCAAGTGCTCAAGGGATGGACTTGGTGTGTGTGACAGAGTGCAAAGGTACAAAAGAGTGAAAGAGATATAGTGAACATGTGTGTGTATGTTTGTTATGCGTGCACGTGTGGTGCTGGTCTGGCATACTGGAGGTTAATCTTGCCTTAGGGACAAGGGAACTAACAGCTTATGGATGGGAGGTGTTACCTATGGCAAACTGCAGGCCCTGACCTGATTCTGTGAAGACACCATCTTTGACTGTGGGGTCTCGGACAGTCTAACTGAGAAAGCCGCTAACCCGTCCATCATCCCCTTTTGTATCGCTTTGTTCGCCCTAAGTTGGCGGGGGTATGCCCAGACGTGGGTCCCTTGCTCACTTTGCCACTGGATTCAAGCAAGCCTGGCTGATGACGGCTGGAATGCCAGAAACCGGTCCTAGGATGCTTGTTTCCGGTCCAGGGAAGACATGGCTTGGCAGTTCGGGCTGGACTGTTCCCATGAGGCACAGGGTCAGACTGATTTGCATATGGCCATGTCTGAACTGGGGTGGTGGAGTGAGCTAAAGAATGATGATGGATTAAACCCAGATCAGTTGACTGGGGGTGAGTGTTTGATTGGCTCAAGCGTTCCGTCCATCATCCCCTTTTGTATCGCTTTGTTCGCCCTAAGTTGGCGGGGGTATGCCCAGACATGGGTCCCTTGCTCACTTTGCCACTGGATTCAAGCAAGCCTGGCTGATGACGGCTGGAATGCCAGAAACCGGTCCTAGGATGCTTGTTTCCGGTCCAGGGAAGACATGGCTTGGCAGTTCGGGCTGGACTGTTCCCATGAGGCACAGGGTCAGACTGATTTGCATATGGCCATGTCTGAACTGGGGTGGTGGAGTGAGCTAAAGAATGATGATGGATTAAACCCAGATCAGTTGACTGGGGGTGAGTGTTTGATTGGCTCAAGCGTTCCGTCCATCATCCCCTTTTGTATAACCCAGTCATACCCGGCGGCAGGGACACAGACCACGCATCACCACGCCTGGCCGAAGGCACTGACATGATGTACCTGATTCTTAGCATATGGGGTGGATCCATAGCAAAATGTTGGAACTGATATTTGAGGTAACTTTTGTCATAAGATTTCCTGTAATCATTTTATCGGGGTGTCAATGGCAAAATGCTGACCCTTGTATACCGGAGGGAATTTTTAGAGGTACCCATGGCTGTGGCTGAAGTATCCATGGTAAATTTCTGGCACTGTCATATTGAATGTACTCATTGACAAGGGGCTCACACATGAAAAATGAGGACCTTAGTATAGTGGAAGCTATTTCTGACTTAAGACATTTAAAAAAATCTGATTTACTCCAAGGAAAAGCCAGGCTTCCCTGGTGCACCATCAAAGTACTGGAATATTTCATGAATGCCCCATAAGGGTCTGCTGCGTTTTACAAATTTGATCCCAATTTTTTTTTTAAATTCTCATGGGAGAAGTCTACTCTCCCTTAAATCATCTACAAGAAATCTGTTAAATTGTTTTGCTTGCTGGAATTTGGAGGAAGTATAACACCCCACCACTTACATAGATCTTTTCCCTCATATAATGGCTATGAGGTTAGCTCTGACCCCATTTTTGTAAATGCTTGACTTGCCCCATTGCTGGGAGCAGGACTGGCTTTAGGGCGGTGCAACCGGTCCAGCCACACCTGGCGTTGACTTTGGAAGGGGGCGTTGTGTTTAAAAATAATTTTTGGTTTAAAAGCACATGAACTTCCTTGTGCATCAGGCAGTTTTCAGGCAACAATAAAAATGTCAAGATAACGCTGGTGATTAATGTTCCTACTAGTGAGAGTTCGAAATTTTGTCTAGTGGTAGTTTTAGCTCATCGTAAAGTGGCGCAGAGGGTTGATGTGCCTGCTGCAAAGAACATGTACCATGCAGATCACAGAACTGAGTGAACTCTGAGCAACACTATAAAAAAATATACATGATTTTTTCACATTTGGTCTAATTACTTTGTGAATGCAAATAACAATAATGCATACTTGCAAACTGTGACTACATGCCTGCCTTTCTCAATATTTCACTTCAAAACTATCCAAATTTATTCGTTTAACGGGCGTACGGTCTCATGCAATGATCGATTTCTATAGGGTCACTGGAAAGTCCACAAGGTTGTCCCTGTCCCCCCCAGAAATTTTGTGTCTCCTACGCCCCTGCTGCCCTGCCCCCTGTGCCGTGTTGTAGTTGCTTGACACACCCTTTCCCAGCTGCAGGTCGCTCAGCTCACAGACTCTGCGTGACCATGCACAGCAGCTCTATGCGCTTCACACCTTGTGCACTTGGCCTGCCAGACCACCAGGTTTTACATGATTTTTTGTACTTCTTGTCTGGAGGTTTAGTTTAGCCTTCCTTCCCATTTTTTGCACATTGTACTCAGATGGCAGCCAGTCCACATGGCGATGCAGTGCTCAAGAGCACATCTTGGCCACCCACAATGTAGGTGCCCCGGGGACTCCGTGTTCAAGTATCTTTACCTTCATGTCTTTCTTATTGTTTCCCGATGAAGAGAATGCTCATTTTATAGAATTATTTCTATGACGTTTCATGGCAGCAATTATTCCGTCCCTAGGCGTCCCAAATGGGACAGTTTAAGGTGAATGAGGCTCATGAAGAGGATGTCATTTGCCCAGGATCAAGGAATAAAGGGCAGTTCTTCAGAATTCAGAGGTGGCAAGGCATGTACTAGGACACATCTCCATGCCACGTGCACATTAACTTTCATCCTACCAAAAATAAAAAACGCAGCTGGCTTTAAGAGTGCCGTTCCCTTCACTTGACACCTTAATGGAAGTGTGCCATAGTTTGCTGTCCCTTCGCACCCCTGATTCGTTCCCCTGTCTTCGGAATACTTATCACATCTCTGTGTCAGATGGCTAAGCCTCTATGTATTTTCACGGCAGCTTTACAGCTATCAAAATGCAATATAAAACATACATATGCGGGTTTAGATGACTGCCCGTTTCCTTTTCACCACTGCTCGTGTCTTTGTGCTAGGGAGGGTCTCTGAAAATCTGTCGCAGCACTGAGCTATGAGTATTATTCTGCCACGTCGTGGCCGCAGGTGGCCTGTATTTTTCTTAACTAAAATGCACACCAAGGGCTCTTACACACGTGCAGGCACGTACGATAAAACTACTCGCCTCCTAACATGCATTTATGCGTCTGGCAGTGCCTGCATATTTCTTTGCAGTTTTATATAGCGCAAACTTGGCCCAAGGTATCACAGCGTGCTTGTTGTCCTCACTAATTTTCTGGGTAGAATTGTTCAAGGAGTAGAGTAAAGGCAAAAGTAATTGCGTTTCAAAGAAGCAGCCGCCATTGTACCGGCTGCTTTAAAAGAGAAAGCAGGCATGGCGTGCTGAATGTAAGCAGAGCACGTCATGCCTGCAGTAAGAGAAGCTCAATAAAGAAATTAGTGCAGTGCTTACAAGACTAAATAACACTACCGTGGAACAACCAAAGTAAAGGGGCCAGTACCCATGGGAGGTTACAAAGGACGACAAGGCGGGAGTAAGGAGGGACTAACAAGCCTCTTTACGAATTAGACGCCAGCATTTAGGAAGGACACTGACACAAGCCAATGACACACATGGGCGGAGAGTGGGCAGAGCTTCTCCTCCGTACTCCACTACAGCAGTCTCACTGAGCAACGCATGCGTGCTGACTCAGGCTCGATGTAATAAACTTTTTAAGATTCTTTCAAGTTACTTATTTGAGTGCTGGCTCAGAACTGTATGCTCAAAGACTCCTATGGAGAAGAAGAAGGCAGCCGTGGATTGTTCAGCCCACACTCCCACCCCCCCCTCCAATGGCACTTTAATTGACAGTATGTTAGCGAGGGCTGTGGGGGTTATCAACAATGAAATTGCGTTCAGGGAGGAGGCTCTTACTGGGCAGGGGTACGGCGGCCCCTTCTCACTCTCACAGGAAACAGCAGATTTTGGGTCAAAGACTGCTGGGCTGGACTGTTCCCATAAGGCACAGGGTCAAGACCGATTTGCATATGGCTGGGTCTGAACTGGGGTTGCGAAGTGAGCTAAAGAACTATGATGGATTCAACCCAGATCTGTGACTGGGGGTGAATGTCTGAAAAGTTTCAGCACTCCGTCCATCATCTCCTTGGGTGTGCCGTATTTAGCCAAACGCCTGTTGCCCATGGGGGACAAACCTGTTCCACAGACACTGGGGACGTACCACCTGCTAACTTGGGCTTATCTGATGCTCAATCTCCATAGATGCCTATCAAATCAAAGCGGGGGTTGCAGAGAGGAAAAGCTCCCACATAAAAGACGTCCAAGGCAGCCCAGTCAGCTCAAACAGCCCAGACTGCCCGGATCACACAATATCTGCCCACAGAGACAGCTACCCCTTCAAGTCCGACTCCCTCTGCTTCAGTACATGTAGAGAGTTCTTTTGAGGCTTTTGCAGCAGGGTCTGTCAATGGGGAAACTTTTGGGGTGATATGTTGTAGAATAATTAAGGAATTATTTAGGAACAAGCTTTTACTGGTGATGGAGCGGCTTGTGAAATTAGAACAGTTGATGAAAACTCTCTCTTGTTCCTGAGACACAAGACAACAATAGAACTCTTGTCCAATTGCTCCTGCCCCGGGTACAAATTATGCCACTCTAGGGGGGTCTATCCCCTCCCCTCAGACTGGTAACGCAGTGAATTCAAGCATCACTGGCCCGACCAAGAACTCTCTGGCGAGTTAGCCCATAAACCAGCCCAAGTCATCTATACCCGCTGACGCACCAAGTGGAGATAAAACTGACGGGTTTTTCCCCCCCAACATGTGAGGATTGCTGCCACATCTGGCATCCAAGGCAGCTCACACTCCTCTTTTAATCTGGAGAGGTCGTCCTCCCATGGGTCACATCCTTCTCTGCCTGTAATCAATTTACCTCCTGCCTCTTGCCCCTATGTGGCCATTCTCATTGGAGTTCCTCCATTGTGCCACGGACAGGAGAAGTGCAGTGCACAGCTTGATAACAAAGTGTTAGACTGGTTTGTTCACAATAGAGGCTTCCTATTCTTGGGACATTCTGTTAACATGGAGGATGAGGTGGATTGGACCTGGTAATATTGCTACAGAAGGGCATTGTAATATGAAATTCAGCTCACCTTCTCGGCGAGAAGTGTCCTCTTTGGCCCACCTGTTTTGGAGGGCTCGAAGGGCAGCATTGGTGTAGTTCTCCTTGACTTCTTCTATAGTCCCCTCCCGGGCCCCCAAATCCATGGCAGCTGCAGCTGGCCCATGTACGGCCTAGTCGGATCTTGACAACACAAGGAGGGCCCCTTTGTGTGGAGAGCATAGTACAGGCACCGGCGCGGATCCTGCCTCCACAGTCAGACTTAAGGGTATTGTCTACCAGGCTTGATGTTCGTTCAACTGTGGACTGATTCTTGAACGCTGCAGGTGGGACTTACTTCCCATTGAAAACCTTCCTCCAACGACTCCAATCCTCCGTATGGTGGGTCTGACTTTCGGAAGCCAACTTATTCCATTGACTTTATCCCCCTTGTGTGGAAATGTGCCTGTAAAATGTTCCACGCGATTCGTTTCAGAGGATTCCCCTTCTTTTAGCCCTATTGAGTTGGAACGTTGCTGGCATTAGAGACAATATTAAGGAGATAGATTGATTAGATGTAGTAGGCTGGTATGATTTTGTGGTACTCCAGGAAACCTGGAAATCTAGGGGCAGATTTACAACTTCTGGCGCATCCCTGCAAATCAGCAGGGATGCGCCAGAATAGTTGCGACACGCAATTCTCTCCTTGCGCCACCACGGAAGCGCCGCATTTACAATGCGGCGCACCGTGCGCAAGGAAAGGCCGATGCGTGTCGCATCCTGTGGCGCAAGGGCGGCGCATTGCTGGAGTCGTGTCGCAAGCGCGACGCAACTCCAGCAATGCTCGTGGGCCGCCCATACCTAACGTGGTGCGCCACTCCTTACGCCTGCTTGAAGCAGGCGTAAGGATTCGTCGCAGCGGCGTCGGAAAAGTGACTGAGTGAAATCTTGTAGATTTCACTCAGCCACTTTGCGAGGCGTTCCTGCGCCGGAACGCCCCCCTGCTCCGGAACGCCCACATGAAACCTGACGCAGGTTTCATGTGGCGCAGGAGCTTTACTACGTGACACATCTCCCTAGATGCGTCACGTTGTAAATACCCCGCAGCATGGCGCTGGCTTTACGCCGCCGTTGCGTCACAGAAGTGACGCAACGGCGGCGCTAAAGTGGCGCAAGGGGCTTGTAAATCTGCCCCCTAATGTCGTTAGTTGACCTGGTTTTGCATGCTTTTCCTTCCTGCCCAGCCACACCCTCGGAGCATGGTAGAGCTAAGGAGGTGGGGGGGGGGGGGAGTTTCTATGTGGGTGAGTATTCATTTTTAGGTGAATGTGTCAGCAGTCGAGTCTGATAACCTGGCTTTTATGGCTATAATGGTTAAGGATATGTTAAGTAGTTTCTTCTTTTATTTGGTGAACTTTTATAACACCGATTTCTTATATTATACCTGTAGTCTTTTTAAATATGTGTTCACCTTTTTAGCTGATCTAAAATCCACGGGTCCCACCAAATCAAAGCAACCTATGTATCTCATTTGTGGGGACTTCAATGCACAAACGGGGTCCCACAACTGAGTCCAGGGGCTAGATTCCTGAGACCTACAGCTGAGGATGTCAGATCGCAGAAGGGAGGAATTGGAGGTGTATTTGGCCGCCCACTATCTTGTGGATGCCATGGAGTGGTTTTGTGAGGAAAAGAAAATACTGCCCTCGTTCAGGGGTCATGGTCACCCCTCAATTATTGATTACATTTTCTCCACCCACGATCTTTTACCATGTTTGCTCAAGGAAATATCATTGCCATGAAATGGAGCGATCATAATGCCCTATATTTGAAGGGACATCTCCCAGTGAACAAGATGGTATCCCCAGGTGTTTCAATCCCCATTACTAGGCACACAAGGGATGGCTAAAGACTGGTGTGACCTTTGAAGGACCCAGGGGGTTCACTAAGGACGTGACTGAAATCTCACTTGTCAACCTTCCTGTTATGACTGTCTGATGCACAAGGGGATGTTATGTTCAGTCATTTTAATCTCTTAAATCGGAGTATCAGGCAGTCTTTGTTGCAACCTGTTAAGACTAGGCCAGAAACGCCCGGAGGCTTGATCATCTTTGTTCTGCAGCCAATCGCAGGCCTTAAGGGGCAGTTAGGAACCAAATGTGCTGATTCACTGACTTTGCATATAACCTTGGAGGACGTTAACTTGGCAATCATGCAAAGCCCTAATGGTAAAGCCCCGGGCCGGGATGGGGTCCCCATGGACTTGATTAGGTGAAATATAGAGCTGGGGGGTGGTCCTGCTAATGAACACTTTTAATATAGCCCTAGTTAGGCAGATTCCTGAGCCTTGGTCTCTTTCTACAATTGTGTTGCTTTTGAAAAAAGGGGAATGCAATTCACCAAAGGGCTACCACCCCATTTCCCTAATTGACAGCTTGGAGAAAATCATTAGGAGGGTGATTTTCATCCGTCTCAAGTCCTAGCAACATCATCTTATGCCCATATCAATTTGGTTTCCATAACTGCCTGGGCACAGCTGAACAGTGCCTAAATCTGCATTTGAAAATTGGCAAATACACCAATGCCAAGCACTGTCCACTGTATCTGGCCTTTATGGACTTATTAACCACCTTCAGCTGTGTCAACAGAGCCAAGCTCTGGCTGATGTTATTAGACCTGGGGGTGGAGGTGGAGCTAGTTAATTTCTAATATCTCCTGTACTAGAATCTGGCTGCCAGGGTTCGGTATGTCCAGGCTGGGGAGCTATCAGACTCACTCCCGTTGGCAAGAGATGTGCGCCAAGGCTGTGTCTTGATCCCACTGCTATTCGTGGTTCACATCAACCAGCTGTGTTCCACTTTGGATAAAATCACAAGTGATGTCCCAAAAATCAAAAATGCCTTTGTGTCAGCGCTGCTTTACACTGCTTTGTCACTTTTATGAGCGAACAGAACTTGGTCACAAATTACAGTAAATCTCACATTATGGCGTGTGGGCCAGGAAATAAACCCCTGGCTAAGATAGATGTCCCTTAGGCGGTGGTAGTGATTTCACCTTTTTAGGGGTTACTTTCAGCAGCGCAGGGACATGGCACACTCAGATCAAAAACGCACGATCAAAGCTTAATAGAGCAGCTGGAGCAATTTTTATTATACCTATGGGGGATGGAAGGGGTACCGTCTCCCAAATCTTTAATATGTATAAAGCTCAGTGTGTCTCCATTGCTCTATATGGGGCTTGGATCTGGGGTCACAGCAATACTGACACCCTACATATTGAAGAAAATCGCATCTGTAGACAGATTATGCATTTGCCCGCTTTGAGTTCCCATTTTTTCCTGCATTCGGAACTCAAACATTTGTACATTAGTGATTTGGCTAAGTTGGCACCATTTTTATTATGGATCAGTATCTGGTCTAATCAGGAGAATAAGATAAATAGGGAAATCATTTTGTATTGCTCGGATTTAGACAACGGATCTGCTATCCCATGGTTAGCATATGTACGCAAAACGTGCAATGTCTTGAATATGCCAACGGTGTTGGATTCCACGGAAAGAAAAGGAAAATCCAGAAAAAGGATCAAACTATGGGGCATATTAGCAAGAACGACGTTAAAATTATCGCCGCTTTAGCGGCAGGAAACTGCCGCTAAAGTGGCGATAATGGGCTTGATAATATGCCCTTGAGAATACCAATAGAAGCCCATGTTCTGCTGTGATCTTGGGCTTCTATTGGAATTCTCAAGGGCATATTATCAAGCCCATTATCGCAGCTTTAGCGGCAGTTTCCTGCCGCTAAAGTGGCGATAATTTTAACGCCGTTCTTGCTAATATGCCCCTATTATTTTTAGATCACTGTCATTCCCTGAAGCTTGAATGTAAAATGAACAAAAAGACAGTTAAACTGTATTGGGGTTTCCATGACCTTAAACACGATGCTCTGTATCTCACCCTTCATTTGTCACATTGGGAAAGGTCTCTACTTTTCCGTTTTAAGGCTGGTACTGTGGTGAGACTTCTGAGTTTTCCATGGCTCAGCACACAGATGGAGGAGCCAGGATCAGTGTGTTCCTGCGATGTTCTCTCTGAGAAATCGATAATGCATTTCATGTTTTTTGCACTTTTTTTAGACTTTACTTTAAAGCTTTTCTTAAACCGATCTTAAAACATTTAGGTAAGGATGCTGGGGCATATTAGCAAGGGCACTATCGCCGCTTTAGCGGCACTTTTTGCCGCTAAAGCGGTGATATTCTTATCGCCCTATCAGCAAACTGTCTCTAACAGCAGTTAGAGACAGTTTTCGGGCATTAGCGCCCGTGTTTTTACCGCTTTGCATGTCAGCGATATTCATCGCTAATGACATGCAAAGTGGGCGTTCCCGACGAACAAATCTGGGAAACACCCGCTAACAGGCCTATCGCCTATTAGCAAGGTGGCCATGGCCCCAGTTAGCGACGTGAAAAGTCGCGCTAACCGGGGTCATCGCCATTTATTTAACACCTGCAATTAGCAGGTGTTAGCCATACCTAACATGGGGGGGTGGATTATGCTGATACGACCACAGGGTCGTATCAGCAAGGTTATCGCCGTTTTCCATGAAACATCGCTGGAAAACCAGCGATATTTCATGGAAAACACCGCTATGGCTGGAATAATTATCGCCATAGCGCTAAATGTCGCTAATACAGCGTTAGCATGGCAAATTATTCCGACGATAACCGGCGATAAAAAAGTGCTCGCTAAACACGCTTTGCGATGTTTAGCGCACTTTTTAGATAATATGCCCCGCTGTTTTTTATCTGCTTCTGTTAAATCCTTATGAAGTGTGTCAAGGGGTTTGTGCCTTCCTAAAAACTGCTGTAAGATCGAGAAGATCTGCGCATGCCTCTGGTTTAACTTTCTGACTTCTGCTTGCCACTGCCATCCTATACATCCGCATACATTCTACCACTTCGTTACTCACTCTCGGTGATCTATTTACTGCATAATTTTAGAGCTTTTGGACATTTGGAATCAAGCCAGCCTTTATTATTCCAGGATGTTTAGGTCTCGCCTACGCAGCGCGCATGCGCTGCATAGGAGGAGACCTCTTGAAATCGATTCGGTTTTTCTGCCAAAAACGTGCATGCATTGCATTGCTTTCAATGGCAACGCGTGCACGTTTGGCGATTCCCTTGCGGGAGCGAGCTTTGAAACCATCTGTTTGTAATTAACTTTCAAACAGATGGTGCTCTGCTCGCTCCCGCAAGGGAAACGCTGTGTGTGGCTTTCCCCACCCAGAACTAGGGATGTGCTGCCACCTTGTGGCCGTTAACAGCAACATGCCAAAACCACAGGCAGATTGGAAGATGGCTTTGTAAAAGACTGCTCCTGGAACTATAGAATAGCATACCAGATTTTTGTAGCCAAGTTTGAATTTACTAGTGTATTGTTGCACCATATACTGTTTTATGTAACTCTGAGCTGCTCCCACCTTCCACGATGCATTAATCCGCAGACCGATTAAGGACACCCAGGTATGCTGTAATTAACACGTCTGCCTCTCCTCATTTACAAAGACTGATTAACAAAGCATACATCATAATTCAGCATTACGCACAAATAATAGTTCAGACCAGATTGTCTGCATTGCCCATTGGCTCTCCTCAGCTGACCCGGGACACACACTGCATATGATGTGAGCCTAAAGATTGTTGGGAAAGAGGAAAGTTTCTTCAGGGAAGTATTATGCTTCCAAACCAGTGGGGAAGAAGTTGTTTTCCATTCCTTACTGTTCCATCATATTTAGCCCACTGCCAATTATATTTGGATGTGGATCTTGGAAAAAAAAACTGGTCCATGAACAGGGTCAGAAACAGTGGGAGTGATCAGCTGGCGTTTCCTACGTTTTGACTAGTGGGCATTGAATCTTGCTCAGCTCTTCAACATAGGGTATCAAGGTGCGGAAAAGTATCCTCATTGGATAGTAAAGAGGAATACCTGCTACAGTGAGCCATTGGATTAGATGGTACTGCAAAATTGCTTATGTTGTGAAACCTTAATGTATTTCACATCGGCAATGCCCCAGTTTGCCTTAAGCTGACTAGACACTTTACTATAGGGCCTACCTGGTGGAAACTTTAGTAAATAATAAAGTGATTTGAAGAAGAGAAAGTGTTTTTGGCACACACATCTTAGATGTCAAGAGATAGTATGCCCTAGAGGCTAGCGATTTCAAGAACTCACTTCAGGTCGGAGACTGAACTTTTACCATTAGAATAAATGGGCAGATTAATTACATTTGTGTTTTACAACGATACAGAATTCTTACATGACTTGATTTCAGGAGCACAGTCCACCCTTACTGGAAACAAGTTTCTGGTAAACTAGATACTCAAAACAAAAGAGCAAGGCCAGAGAAAGGGCTTGAAGGGTAATTGGCAAGAGAGAGGGAGATCTACAAGCTAAAATCCTAAACCTTATCCGTCTAGCAACTTTAATATTTTATAGAATGAAGTTCTATGCTGGAGAAATCATTCAAACAGATCTTGCAAAAGCAATCACGTTGATGTGATGGTCTTGTTCCACCACATCTAAAAAGCAGGTGCGGTCCAGGCTCTCTGGAAGATTACTTTTAATCTAGTGGAGTATGTTTGCTTGGACAGTACTCTGGGATCCAGGTTTCAGACTATTGTGAGCGCCAACAAAACTAGATCACTTAAATGAGACCCACCATTATTTTGAGACATCTATAAGAACAGAAGCTCCACAGGCTTCGATGATCTTAATAACCTTCTCAGTTTTCTTTTAAAGCGCCTCTGTCTGTGTCGCTATGTTAGACAGGAGGTGTTCAACAGGGTATCAGACCCAGTAAGGAATACTTTAGGCATAGATGTCCTTCTCACCTACATGGGTAATCCAGATGGCAAGCAGTGCTGATGTTTGTGGATTTAACATACTTGCGGTCCGCGTGGAATAACCACATTTATTAGACATGCCCATATGAAAGGGGGTTTGTGTGTACAATCCGCACTCACCATTATAAACGACATGACAACCTTTACAAATGAAAATAGAGTTTATTTAAAACAGGGGTCGCCAACCTTTTCTGCAGTATGAGCTACTTAAGTTCAATGAAAATCATCCCAAGCTACTAATATTATTTGGGCTTTAATCCTGACCACATCAGACAAGTATACATTAGTGGCAACCATGTGCAAGATTACTAGCAATGTGAGTGCACCAGGCACGGGTTCCCAGCAGTAATGTAAACAAGCATTGGCATAGCCAATAGGTCTCGCCTTTGAGACCTTATAAGTGTTTAGTTATCCAGCACAATATCCTTGGTGCAACAACATCAAGTGTTGCATGGCTAAACACTTATAAGGTCCCAAAGGCGAGACCTATTGGCTATGCCAATGCTTGTTTTAATAATGTGCGAGTCAGGCTGGCCTTAACACACCTGGCAATCTCTAGAAAAACATTCTAAATATCCACGTCCTCAGCACTATCATCAAGACAGATATTCACTAGAGCACAATTTTCCCACACAAGGTTTAAAAGAAAATCCTCAGAGATTACACTGCTCCATTTAACCCTATTATGATTTGAATCGGCCACTTCGATCTCATTAGTGCATACCGCACTGCTCGTCTTTAACTCGTTTTCCGAGCAGGTAATATCAATGTTTTTAGGATTATGGTCACTAAGACCGTTTAAATCCACCCTAAAATTCATAATTAAAAACCTAGAGGCACGAGTAACTAAATAAAATCAAAAGTTGATCTTTCTCTGTTCATAAAAGTGTACTCAAATGAGGTTTGCGGGTGAAACACCTCATTAGAAAAAAGCCAAATCAAAATTAAAAAGTAAGGGGCATATTCACAAGGAACTATCGCCGAATTAATGGCACTTTATCGCAGCCAAAGTCGTGATAAATATACCTCCCCATTCACAAGCTGATGCAAACAGCCCACAGCACCAGTTTACCCACGATAGCAGCCGCAAAACACATCGCCACAGAGAACCCGCGCAACTATCGCTAATGAGATGCAGAGTGGGCGTTCCCGTGCCAAAAGGCGCAACAACATCACACCTCAACATTCTCAACGACCAGCCACATCGGCGATAAAAACACAAAACAGGCGATAAGGCGCGTTAGCACCAGGAAATCTACACCTGCTCTGACCTGGTGTAAAGTCGGACGGCAGCCTGCAAACCAAAAGGGAGCACAGCCCAGGGCTACATCGGAAGGGCAACAGATGCCATGGAGCCACCCATCATGCGGCCCGGACACCCAAGAGGGCCACAACACCCACCGCCACCACCCCCAGGACCACCCCTCCCTGGCACCCCCCCGACCAAAGACATGCCACATCAGCCACACCTAAACATGTACAAAATATTCCGCTTGATGTCGCACAATCACAACTGGTGACATGCATGTGTCGTCACAGAAATGAGCAGCACACATTCACTTTCGAAGCAACAAATGAAACTTTATTAAAATGAACACCGAAATGAAATGAAGACACATGGCCGCTCCCCTCGGGACAATACATAGGTCACAGCCTGTAAGACAAAAAACATGATGAGAAGGTGTGTCCTGCGCACATCAGAGGACAGAGAGAGAGCGAAGGAGATAGAGAGGAAGAGAGGGAGGGAGAGAGAGAGGAAGAGAGGGAGGGAGAGAGAGAAAAGGAGAGAGAGAGGAAGAGAGGGAGAGAGAGAGAGAGGAAGAGAGGGGAGAGAGAGAGAAGAGGAGAGAGAGGAAGAGAGGGAGAGAGAGAGAGAGTAAGAGAGGGGGAGAGAGAGAGAGAGAGAGAGAAGAGGATAGAGAGAGGAAGAGAGGGAGAGAGAGAGAGAGTGCCGCCCCTGCGCACCCAGGCCACACTGCTCACCTGCTGCCACCGGTGTGTCTCCAACCACGTGCCGGTATGTATAGCAGGACACCAGGTCACACATCTGAGTCAGAGCCGTCAGCTGAAACAGAGTCCAGATACATGATTGGCACAATACACACACTTGCACAAGACAACATCGCCTGCCCGCCCATGCACACCCAGGCAGAGGCACCCCAACCCCTCCCGCCGCCAATCGGAGCATGCCCGCCCATGCACACCCATGCCTCAATGCTCACCTTCTGCCACCGGCGCGTAGACAGGAGGTCCTACCACGTGCCGCTGCAAGCCACAAGCCCGGGGCCGCGGACATGGCACCCTCCACATCATGCAGCCCCGCTCCGCAGTCCACCAGGTCTCATGTTTGGTGCTGGGCCTTGATTACTCCATGGCATAGGACATACCAGTGCACCCGGCACCATCGCAGACTGCACACCCGCTCAGTCCAATGGGTGCCACCAACTCTGGGATCCCGGAAGCGATGCCACATGGCGGTAGGCCCGCGCTGCCCGCTGGCTCTGGCCTACACTGCGGTCCAGCAGGGCACACAAAACCTGAGCTGTCCGGACCGCCGGGACGGGGCATCATCGCAGGCTGCATACCCGCTCAGCAGCTTAAGGTGCCACTGACTCAGTTCACCCAAAGTCACCGTCCCGTGGCGGGGTGCCTGTGCCGTCCGCAAGGCCCCGTGTGCCACTAACCCTGTGCAACCCCAGTCTGCGCCACGTGGTGGTAGGCCTGTGCCGTCCACAAGGCCTCGTGTGCCACTAACCCTGTGCAACCCCAGTCTGCGCCACGTGGTGGTAGGCCCGTGCCGTCCACAAGGCTTTGTGTGCCACTAACCCTGTGCAACCCCAGTGTGCGCCACGTGGTGGTAGGCCCGTGCCGTCCACAAGGCCTTGTGTGCCACTAACCCTGTGCAACCCCAGTCTGCGCTACGTGGTGGTAGGCCCGTGCCGTCCACAAGGCCTTGTGTGCCACTAACCCTGTGCGCAAAAACTCATGGGCCCTTAATGATTGAGAACCGTGGAGCGTCCGTCATCCAGTCACCACCGGCAGAGGGGAATGTGACGTCGTCGGCCCCTTATGTTGGCGGAGTCACATGGCCTGTGACACCTGTGCCGGATGGGTGTGGTGTGCGTGCAAACCTGCCCTCAGGGAGTGGCTGTGACATGCTGACAACTAGACCAGTGACCTGCACACCACCAGCGAGTACGCCTGCGACGGGTAGCAATGAGGGCCCCCCCTCGGTGCGTTAGCGGAGTGGTCTGGCCTGCCGTACACCGGACCAGCACAGGGCTTGCAACAATGACTCGTGGGCTCTGGGCATGGTTCAGTACATGTCCGGACAAGGAAGTGACTGATGCGTGTGTCCCTGTTGTAGTGTTCACGGGACCCGGTACACAAAATGCAATGTAGCACCCTCTGACTGGCATCCCACAGGATGAACATCATTGTCGCAAGGGAAGTCATTGTCCCTACATTCATCCACACATTCACACATGAATGATGAAAGACATGACACAGCAGTGCGTCACTGGATGTTTATTGCACATCCAGTGCAGTTATGCAGCTGGAGCGGTACAGGGCAATGCCGAGCACACTACACAATATGGGCACGTGGAGGGCCAGCCAGAGTCCATCCGGGGATGACATGTACTGCGGAAGAGGAAGGGTACAGTCCGCAGTCTGGTTGCCGTGTCATTGGTCGTCAAACAGGATGTGGCAGTCCGTGTCGCTGTCCAAGGTGAGTGCATCGGAGTGTATCCGGGGTCAGTGGAAGGTCATGAGGCCATGTGCGGGACCAAGCAGAAACAGGCCAGGTGGCGGAAATGTATGCTAATGCCTCCTTCTGAGAGCCAACCCATCCACGTCCTCGGATGTGTGCTCTGCCCCACCTGTGGGTGTTGCAGTACCGGCTGCGGCACTGTGTGCCACTGACACATCAGGGGCCTGAGTGGATACGCCTGCCACACTGGGAGGCACTGACACACCAGGGGGCGGAGATGTGGATGGTTTGGGGGCAGCCGCATTCATCAGCGACACGCCTTGTGGCAGCAATGCCATGATGAAGTACTGCAGGGCATGGTAGATCCCTGCTACATTTCGATGGTGTGCAGCGGTGGCTGCCATCCTTTCCACTCCATCCGCACCATGTCCTCCATGAGCCTCCGCATGTGTGCCAGCTCACGGCTGGCATCGCTGGAGCCACTCTGAGCGGACAGGTGTTCTTCTCTCCGCGTCATGACTCCAGCGATGTCAGTCAGGGCTGGTTTGAGACCATGGGGCGGACGTAGACACTCATGGATGGCATCCAGTTTGGTAGCCATGAGGTCGAACCCCACCCGTACCTGCTCAGCCGTCTCCCTCTGGCCCTCCAGCACACGGCGTTGGAAGGCCATGTGTTGTTCCTGGGGGTCTTGGGAGAGTGCCGGGGCTATGGGTGCCTCCTGCTGGGTGGTTTGGGTGGTGGGTGGGGTCTCATCGATGTGGCTGGGCTGCCCTGATCCTGGAGGTGAGTGGCGGATGAGGTCAATGATGTCTTGGATGATTTGGGTGTTGATGCTGGTGTTGTCCTCCTCGTCATCAGTGAAGAGTGGCTGGGACTGCTCTGCAGGAGGTGTTGACGATGCCCCTGCGATGTGAAGGGGAGATGGTGTATTACAATGTGTCCACATGTATGTAGCCGCATGGTACAGGTTGACATTCAGACAGCATGGCATTGTACATTGTGACAGTCTGTGGGTCTGGGTGAGGATCCAGGGTCATTGTGGGTGTGCACTGTGCCCTGTTTGCTTGTGCATGTGTGCCATTGTGGCCATCTCCACCCGTCCTCCCAGTACCTGGTGGTCACTCACCCTGTTGCGGTTGTGTTGTGTCCTGTCGAGCAGTGCCCGGTCCCCCGACTCCAGCCACAGTCTCCACACTGATGACTGTCGACTCCAGCTCCTCCATGTCATCCAGCTCCAGCTGTGGCGCTGGGCCCCCACCTCCGGTCTGCGTTGCTGCCTTCTGGTTGGCGGAGAGTTTCTCCTTGGTCTTCCGCTTGATGTCATTCCATCGCCTCTTGACCTCGTCCATTGTCCGCTTGTGCTCTCTGACGGCATTCACCTTGTCGACGTTGTCCCGCCATATTCCAGTTTTGGTGCCCAATGACACGTTGGAGGTGACGAAGAGTTGTTGATGGTGTTCCATCACCTCCGTGACTATGATCCTGTTCGCCTGCGGACTGAACTTGGTCTTCCTCATCTTCTTGTCCTTGCCCTTCCCTGTCCCCGAGGTCCCAGGCTGGTCGTCCGGGGTGCTTGTGGGGTTGCGCTCGTCCTCTGTGCCTGCTCCGGCTGCCTCCATGGTACTTGGGTGTTGGTCAGTTTGTGTGTGGGTGTTTTTTCTACTGTTATGGTGATTTTTGATGCCTGCCAGGTGTGTGTTGCAGGCCTGGCGCTGCTTGTCACTGATTTCCTCATCGCGCTTTGGCCCATCACGTGTTTTTTGGTGTTGTGGTTTGTGTTTTTATCTCCATCGTGCTGGTTGTATCGCGGACATTGTCCGCGGTTTTGGCAGACTATCGCTTGCTACCGCATTGTTGTGAATTCCACGTTGACACTGGGTTATTTTCCCGCGATAGGCTGCAATATTGAAAGTTGCGTTACGCTACTCTTGCGGTAGTTATCGCACGTTCTTGTGAATATACCCCTAAGTTGTTTAATTTTGTACCGTGTGCATCGTGACCGAAGTGAGATATACCCTGATCCATATGGGCCACATAACCGCATATTCCCTAGCAGAACAGGGGCAGAGATGGGTATTAATAGCCTCCCTCCCAAATCACCAAGGTATTCCCGCTTTTTGCACAACAAATTGTATCCAATTCTTTAAAAATGCCATCAATCAAAACTACTTTTTAGGAAGTAAAATTATTATAATAATTAAAAATATATAAATTCGTACATTTAGAAATGTTAAATCCAATAACCTGGTAATAATATAAATCCAACTGTTTGGAAAAAAGGTTTCCTGAAATCAGTGTAGAAACATAAGTAATAATGCCCTCTTTTGCTCAACCTGCCAGGGAGGGAAGGGACTGCAGGATGTGAAGTGTAGTATAACCATTAATGTGATAGCATTCAGTAGCCCATGTCTCTTTATAGCACAAAATCTCAAACTGTTTAACAAAGAAAAGCCAGTCATAATTCTAGATCTTATTCTTAATCCCGGCTACATTCCAAAATAGAGAATTGAATTTACACACATGGTTAGCAATTAATTCAGGAGTAGTAGAAAGTGACTTATTCAAACTACTTATACCATACCTATCAGTGACCTGATAGGACCTGTGGTCCTATGGGGCTCAATATGTCTGGATTGGAGCAAAAAGATTCATGATTATTAAATATATATCATCGCGTTTTTTGATCCTCAGAGGATGTGCATTGAAAAGCAGCATCAATTTGTTGATCCTTAAGTCAATCATTTGCATCCAATTCTCCCAAATCAGCAAAATGATTCATAGTAGGAACATTGTATAAGTAATCATTGTACTTCCATCTCTGCTCATGCTCATCAGTAAAGCCTCTTAGATCATGGGGTTTATATAAAAAC
This sequence comes from Calotriton arnoldi, assembly GCA_963921515.1. Lineage (NCBI taxonomy): Eukaryota > Metazoa > Chordata > Amphibia > Caudata > Salamandridae > Calotriton > Calotriton arnoldi. The sequence goes on from CAWUFW010002233.1 coordinate 681,621, forward strand.
TCACTGCTACAACACCAATTTTTGTGTTTACCATCGATGCCTCTCTCAAGCTATAAAAAACATGCCTTACCAAGTTTGGGGATCTAAAATTCTTTCCAACATACTCCCCCAAATCAGTCTTTGAGGTCATGCCCACCCTGCTTACCCTGCAAACCGTGTTAAAATCATTAAAAAGCTGACTGGTGAGGCGTGTTCTTTGGTCTATCCAATAGATTTGTTATTGAGATTCTCCAAGTATTCTGTTTGATTAGGCTTAAGCGGTGGCACATTCTTTGAAAACCAGCATAGCCTCTGGTGGCAGGTCTAATTTAACTTGATTAGTTGGGGAATGTGCTGAGCTGGCAACATATTAGCCCCCCTCAGGCTGTTGTGCTGTAAATAAAAGCCCCCGCCATCGGCCACGACTTCTTCGTGTATTTTCAGCCCTCCTCACCAGTCAAGGCACTGCATCTGACCGAGTTGTTGTTATGTACAGAATTACATTTACAATTCTTCACAGATCCTATTCATCAAGGGGACTTATGCATCGGCTGGGACAATGCGGCTCAGACCAGTGTGCAAAGGGCTTTGGAATGGTACAGTCTTTCTTTTATATTTTATGGGCCTGTTCCACAATCCAACAGTACTGGTGGGAGGTAACATGGGTCATGGCCGAGGTCACAGGACTGGAGATAAACACTGGACACACAGTGGCATATAGTATGTGACGGTGGAGGTGGTATGGCCAAAGTATCATAACATCTGACTTAGGTTGGCTGCCACTGTGGCGAAAAGGAAAATAGTGAGGGCCTGGGGTGCGGATCATCCCCTGAGGGTAGCAGACTGGAAAATTGATCTTGACTGGTGTAGCAAAGCCGAAAAAGTTGTGTATCAGAGTAAAGGATGCCCACGGAAGTGGGGAAGGTATGGGGTTTGTGGGAGGGGTACAGGGACCACTGAGTATATATAATAGAGATATTCTGACTGAGCTGATATGGAGACATCTTAGGAACTACCAATGCAAAGATGTGCAAATCTTCTGGATAATTGACTTGGTTATCTATTTGACGTTATCGGACATTGTTAATGTGGTGTGCTTTTATTTTTTGTGCCATCTGTTTAACATCATTTTATATACAACTCTGTCCATGTATGCTGAGCAAATGTTCAATAAAAAGAATAAATAAAAAAAGAATTACATATAACCCCCTAGGTCCCACCACAGATCTAACCTCCTGAATCACTGCAAGACAAGTGCTAGCAATATTTTCAATTGTCTGTAATCTAGAAATAATTAAATGCAATCATTTTCTAAGCAATATTTCCAGGCCCTCAGTGACCATCGTGAGTTTGTTTGTATCCTCCACAGGATTATTATGAGTCTGCATGGGGCTTTTCTTATTAGTGGCACCACTCATACTTCCGGTCCGCTTGTTAATATCAGCTTCTCCAAGTGGTGTAGATTCCTTTTTATACAGTTTTACCACTGCTCTCCTTTTCCTTTTTGGGGGAGGGGCTGCATCAGGCCCACTTATAGGCCGGCTATCCACTGTTAATGGTTCTGTTAGAAATGGGGTCTCTAGTTGGCAGCGGTTTGAACTTTGTCCAAGTAGGGACCCTCACTTTACTCAGGGTAAGGAACCACACACTTAAGATAACCCCTCCTCACCCCCTTGTTATCTTGTCACAAGCAGTCAGGCTTATCTCAGAGGCAATGTGTAAAGCATTTGGGGTTAGATGTACGACCATTGAATTTTGCGACTCGCAAATTGCGGCACATTGCAAGTCGCAATTTGCGAGTCGCAAAATTCAATGTACAACAGTGTTTCAGACACTGTTCGCGATTCCCAATGGGGTCGCAAATGAAATGCCTCATGAATATTAATGAGGCTGTCGCAGTTTGCGCACCCATTGGGAATGGCTAGCACTCCCAGGGATGGAGGCCTGCTGGGGTCAGCAGAACACCATGTCTGGGACTGCTTTTTAAAAAAAGCAGTTTTTCTATTTAAATGCAGCCCGTTTCCCTTAAAGTAAAACGGGATGCATTCAAAAAATGAAAATGAAACCTTTCAGTTTCATTTTTTAAGGGTGCTCTTGAAAAATATTTGCGCACCCAATCACAAAGGGGAAGGGGTCTCCTAGGGACCCCTTCCCATTTGTGAATGGTTTATCACCTACTTGAAGTAGGTGGTAAACTCCAGTTTTTTGTGACCGCAAATGCGGTTGCAAAACACTCATACATGGCATTTGCCCTCGCAATTAGGAAGGGACGCCCTTGGCACCCCCCTTCCTAATAGCGAGGCGCTAACCCTATTTTGCGAGTCGCTAATAGATTTGCGACTCACAAAATAGGGTTAGTACATTGTACATCCGTTTTTTGCGGTCGCAAACGGGCCAAATGCCCCTTTGCGACAGCAATGAATGCTCGTACATCTGGTCCTTGTACATACACACATAGTAACACAGTGAAAACACTACAAAAGGAGTCCACACTAGTTTAGAGAAATAGCCAATATTTACCTGAATAAAACATGTCCAAAATGACAAAACTCCAACATAGACAAGTAAAGATATCATTTTTCAAAGGTTAACCAAGTTCAGTCCATAGATATCTATGGATGCGTTTCTTTTAGCACAAAGTACCTTGGATGCGTCAAAATTCAAAGACGAAATAGGTGCAGGGGAGGTGAGCCACTGGAAAAGCAAAGTGATGCGTCGGTCCCTTACTCCTTGGAGAGGTGAGGCATCAGTTCCTTTCTGCTACGGGAGGTGATGGTCGGTTCCTTACTGCTATGCAGGGGAGGTGATGCGTTGGTTCCTTACAGTCAGGGAAGGTGGTGCATTGGTTACTTAGTGGAAGGGGAGGTAATGCGTTGATCCAACATGTGGCCTTGGTTCCTTACTGCTGGGCAACAGCAATGAAGAGACAACGTCGTGGGGCGATGCGTAGAAAATCCAGATGCGCCGGCAGTGGTAAAGCAGGCGCTGCGTGGATTTCACAGCCACGAAGCAGGCGATGCGTCAATTCTTCAGCCGCAATGCAAGGGCTGCGTCGGAGTCAGAGTGGGTGTCATGGACGTGGGAAACACGGTGCTCGGGACTCCGGTTGCAGTGATTTTGCAGCTGCAAAGCAGGCGCTGCGTCAATTCTTCAGCCGTATTGTGGTGCTGCGTCGAGAAAACGGGTGTTAAGAGTCGATAGGAGGATTTTCTCACCAGGTTACATTTCCAAGGTCCCAGGAACTGGATTTGGCATTACTTGGCACGTCAGGGCATTCAGCAGAAGAGCCCAGGTACTGGTAGGTGAAGTCTTTGATGGCCCTGAGACTTCTTAACAGGAAGCAAGGACGGACAAGCCCTTGAAGAACCTTGGAAGCAGGATACACAAAGCAAAGTCCAGTCCTTTCACTCCCAGGACAGAAGCAGAAAGCACCAGGCCAGTACAACAAAGCAACAAGGCAGAGTGGCAGTCCCTCCTACAGCATCCAGCTCTTCTTCCAGAATGTCCTTAGTCCAGAAGTGTTCTAATTTTGGGGTGTCAGAGGTCCAATACTGATACCCATTTCTGCCTTTGAAGTAGGCAAACTTCAAACGAAAGTCTTTGTAGTGCACAAGACCCTGCCTTTCCCTGACCTGGCTCCAGACACACTACAGAGGGGTGGTGACAGCTTTAAGTGAGGACAGGCACAGCCCTGTTCAGGTGTCAGTGACAACTCCTCCCACCACTCTAACTCAGAAAGGCCCATCAGCATGGTCATGGCCCATCAGGATATGCAAGGCATACCACAGCTCCCTTTGTGTGACTGTCTAGAGTGAATGCACAAGAGCTCAACAGTCAGCCAACCCAGACGTAGATTCTACAGACAGGCAGAGGCACGGAATGGCTAAGCAAGAAAATGCCCACTTTCTAAAAGTAGTATTTACAAACACGCAATTTAAAAACCAACTTTGCCAAAAGATATATTTTTAAATTGTGAGTTCAAAGACCCCAAACTCCAAATCTCTATCTGCTCCCAATGGCAAATTACACGTAAAACATATTTCAAGGCAATCCGCATATTACCCTATGGTAGAGATAGTACTTGCAATAGGGAAAAATTAAATTAGCAGTATTTCACTATTAGGACATGTAAAACACACAGTACATGTCCTACCTTTTAAATGCATTGCACCCTGCCCACAGGGCTGCCTTGGGCCTACCTTAGGGGTGAATTACATGTAGTAAAAGGGAAGGTTTGGGCCTGGCAAGTGGGTGCACTTGCCAGGTCGACATGGCATTTTAAAACTGTACTCATAGACATGGTTGCAGGGCTACTCATGTGGGTGGAACAATCAGTGCTTCAGGCCAACTAGTAGCATTTGATTTACAGGCCCTGGGCACACCTGGTGCACTTTACTTGGGACTTACTAGTGAATCAACTATGCCAATCATGGATAAACCAATCACCAATACAACTTAGACAGAGAGCAAATGCACTTTAGCACTGGTTAGCAGTGGTGAAGTGCACGGAGTCCCAAATCCATCAAAAACAGGTCAGAATAAATTGGAGGAAGAAGGCAAAAGATTTTGGGGATAACCCTGCAAAAAGCGCCAGGTCCAACTGGTTCGTAGGACATGCAAGGATTTGTTGGAACCTTCTCAGGTAGTCCCTTCTCACTAGCAGGTAAATTTGGAACCAAGTGTAAAGTTGAGGTTGTCAACATTTCTCTTGTTGAGTGTTGCACCCTAGCTAATCGGTCCTCAGTACTGTTAATTTCTCTCACAATAATGCCCATAACATTTGTTGAATAGGTGGTAACAGAGTCTGAAACTTTACCTGTGGCACTGATGTGCTGTGCATCCATTTTCCTTTTACCCATTTTATAAATTAAAGGCACAGCCAGAATACTGTAGTGAAGAGGGATGGCCCAGCCAAGCCTCTTACCGGCTCTGTCTGGCATAGATGACCTGCTCTTGGCCCAGTCTTCGCCCGGGCATTCGCCTGGATGCGTCCCACACTGCGGGTGCTTTAGGCCACTTTTATGCACCTGACCGCCACGTCCTCAGGGCCCCACCTTCTTGCCTCAAAGAATTCTGGACCCTGAAGTCCTGTCCCTGATGAGGCTCCCACCAACTGCAAAGTGCCATATAAGTTTCAGTCATAAATATAATAAATACATATTTGAGAGCATTGTTGCACTAGCTAAACAAATGGCTTGTCCAGTGCTAGAAACAATAAGGCTTCAGCTTAGCAGTCAGTTAACCAGAATACCATCATAATATCTTCTTACATGGTCAGACATTTCACAACACACTTCTTGTAGTACTATATATTAATGCTTAAATATGCCTAATTTATCAAATGTGCAACAGCTATTCTCTACTTTAGTTCAACAGCACTAATACAAAGAATGAAGTGTTAGTTTGTTTGAATTTCTGATACAGCAACAAAAAACAATGTTGTTTCTTCTAGGTTTAGCATCCCAAAGCATTTCTAATTTACATTAAGTGCAAAGAGAGTGTTAAACTGCATTCCTGAGTCATGGCATGCTGGGATACCCTAAGGCCGTATAACCCCACCACAAGTCCCTTTTAACACTCGGGTATTCAACTATAGGTTTTTCTGCTTGGTTGCTCTACTGGATTTAGACCTTAATATCTGAGTGAAGGTGAGGGATAAATAAAAAGTCTTTAGAATGCATTAAATGGTATTATATTTATAATTGAGCGTTAGTGAAGTTGCAGCCATCCTCAGCCCAACACCGTGCCACAGTTTTGTGCGCGTATCTTCACCATGCCTAGATTTGGTAAATATCTTTTGCACAAGTACCACTTAAAGAAATCAGCCAGTTACACCTTGGAGGCTCTGACCTTATGTCTTTTTAATTTGATTTCCAAATGAGCTATAAAGACACACAATTATTTCTTTAGAATAGCCATTCCACCACACCATTGCTACACTTTCATAAGGTTCCACTGCACTTCATCATTCGAAGGTAAACCTCTAATTACAAATCTAGTGCTCCTCAGGGACATGTTTGCTATTGCTTGAGATTATGGAGACCCTCCACTAGTCTCACCACTCTGTAGTCTCAAAGTCACAGGCACACTTAAGTCCTAGGCACAGTGCCTTCTTAGTGGTAGCACTGCTGTGTTCTGGGTAGATGCACCAATGATCAAAGCATGCTCACCTTGTTTTTTAAAGTTAGAGTTTGGCAGACAGGGTAATTCACCAGAAACATGCAGAGTGCAATGTCCTTCAAACCCTTGATCCTTCCAATCATTTACAAGCCAGGCAGACTATTAGGTTTCCAATGGTGCTTCCCTTGGTGGCTCTGCTGTTGAAAATCAACATCGATGGGCTGATGGAGTAGGAGCCATTGGTGTAAGAACATTAGATCACCTGCCCTATTTAAAGCACCGGGTCTGGTGTTCTTTTTATCTGTTCTGGACTGTCAGCTAAAACCTGGAAATCCCACACAGAAATAAATTATAAGTAACACCTACACCCTGTAAGAAAACGTAAGTGGCAACGCTGCAAGAGATCCATCAGCTAAAATCACAGGTTGTGAAAATGGGCAAAAGATGGAGAGGACACATGTTTGCAGCCCAATACTCTAATTACACAAGAGGGATGGTGACATGGACGGCGGACCCCTCGGTTCCCTCTTTGGAGAGAGCGGTCATCTCAAACCTAATGAATAGGTATGTGATCATTCTGGGCACGTTGGAAGAGTTTGATACTTGCCTGGTAAACATCTACTAACCTAATAAAGATGACAAACGTTCTTTTTCGAAGTAATGAAGCTAACTTCTCAGTAAATGAGTGAGATGACCGTATTGGCAGGAGACTTTAACTGTATTTTACACTGGAAGGTGAGCAATCACCCCCCCCCTCTAGCCCCCCTACCTCCTCCCCAATACCGGGCTAAAAGCCAGATATTAAGGCGATGCTGAGAACGATGATGAAGGACTCGCATTCTTTGGAGGTCTGGTTACACCATGTCTGAGAGATAACATATATTCTTATTACTTGTATGTACACCGGGGTGCACAGTTTGGTAGGTTTTGTGTTGGCCATAGAGAAGAAACATTCTGCGTACCTTAATCGCCTCATCTTGAAGCACTCACTGTTGCTTATCATAGTGATGCCTAGATGGGGTTGGCCTAGACTCTGTTGTAGAAACTGCAGATGGAAATGCTGACAGATGGAAATTCTTCAAATCACTTGGGGAGATCACAGTTGACATTTCCTCGTAGGCATCTGTGCTGCCATATTCTGGGAGGTGCCTGGCGCTCTGCATGGTATGTGGTGCCTTATTGGTAGGGTGAATCCCTTAGTTTTTATTCTTTTTAAGTGTTATGCTTTCTAACTCTTCCCTTAACTTGATTTTATTTACCAGTAGATTTTAGTTCTGCAGGGGAGCCTGCGACTAATTTCAGGGTTTTCTGGATCCTGGCTCCCATTGCTATTTTGCTCTCTCGCTTATCTTCCTGACGTGCTGCCGAGCGTACAAGTCACCCCCTGCCACGCCTCCCTTCCATGGCAGACTATTTCAACATTGCCAAAGCGCGTCTGTGCAGCTTTGAAGCACTTGAGGAGACCACACTTTTCATTTCCTTGTAGGCAGCTGCCATATTCTGGGAGGTGCGTGACTCCCTGCATGGTTTGTGGTGCCATATTGGAAAGGTGATTCCTTTCGTTTTTATTCTTTTTATGTGTTATGCTTTCCAACAGTTCTTTTAACTTGCTTTTATTTTCCAGTAGATGTTAGTTTTGCAGGCGAGCCTGCGACCAATTTCAGGGGTTGCTGGACCCTGGTTCCCATTTTTATTTTGCCCACTCATTTCTCTGCCTGATGCGCTGCTGAGCATGCAAGCAACACACCCTGCCTTGCCCCCTTGCATGGCAGGCTATTTCAAAGTTGCCAAAGGCAAGCCCCTCTGCGCCCGGGCCGCATCTAGCGCCTGTCCTCCAGGCCGTTTTGGAACAGATTTATCGCCACGAGTTTACTCTCAAGACGAGCTGTTCATGTTTAACTGAGGAAAGAGTTCTGGCTGGCCTAAACTTGATTGCCAATATATTACAGCTAACGCGTTGCACACTTGCCAAAGCTCCGGTGCTCAAGTAGCCCTAGCATCACCCCAACCATCAACAATGCATACTGCAGCTATCGCAATGCCCTCATACCACTCCAGAATTCATACAGAAGATACATTATAAAAAAATACCTTGCTCTGCGTATTAGTCAATGCCAGATCCCTAGTCAAGCATAGCTCTGAATTTTATTTGTTCTTGGACACCCACAAACTGCGGCTGTCCAAGGCCCCCGCAGGGGGCCACTAAGGAGGGCAGCCCTCTAGTAACATCTGGGCACCCCCCCCCCCCCTTTTTGGGTGGGCAGGGACTCGGGTGAGGAGTCCCCCCAGCCCGGTGGTGACTCGCGAGGCAGCGTCACTTCCGGGGGGCGCGAGGACAGGGGGAGGGTATAAAGCCTCCCCCCACCACTTTATCTTCCTCTTCTCGCGCCGGACACGCCGTCTGCCGGACACGCCGTTGTGAAGGGTCCAGTGCCATCGTCGTGGTCATCCTTGGGCCTGGTCGGGCATCGTGCGCTCGCACGCGACATCAGCAACGGTGAGCGCTGCACAGACACCCCCCCCCGCCCCGTCCCTGGGACAGTCCCAGGTTGCACAGGGGCCATGGCACGGCCTGCCATGGGGGGGGGTGCTAGTTCCCTAGCTGCACTCACGGGGCACTTTGGCGCCAGGGAAGCGATTGCCTCCTTGGTGCGCCGGGGGGGCTGAGGTTCCTCGCAGGCTGCCCACGTTGTGGCTCAGCTTTGGGGTTGGGTGCGACCAGGCCTGCATTTGGGATGGCGCGGGGGTCAGCGGGTAGGGACCAGGCGATCCGGACCTACCAGCGCCGCAGGGGGGGCAGAGCAGGCTGTGCCAGTGCGAGCGCTGTCGCCCCTCGGGCTCCCCCCACCCTCCAGGCTTATCGTTGCGGGGACATGCGCCCGTTGGTCTCAGTGGTTTAACGCGGGGGAGCCCTATCAGCCTGGCGGCGTTTGCCCGGCATCGGGCAGAGAAGCAGCAGGGAGGGGGGAGTAGGATTTGGAGCTCCCCAGGCAAGCGGCGCCGCCCGGCGTTCGAAGCTTGAATAGGTGGGGGCCGTGCTCCTATGCCGCCATTGCGAAATGCCAAGAGGTTCCGGTGCCGGGGCTGGCGATGAGAGGACCACATGGGTGCACCCGTTCTTATCGCCGCCCCCCCCCTCCCTCTAGTAAATTTCATCCGGGACGTATCGCAAAGAAATTTGCTCGCACCAGCGCCATGCGGGCCCCGGGTCGGCGCTGTGTGCATTCAATTGGGGGGCCTTGAAGCGACGGAGCACCTCGAAGGTCACCTGGCAGCCTCTGTATCAGGTGGAGCACCGAGTAAGTCACCTGGCCCTACTACGCAGGGGCTTCTGGGTCAACGCTCCCTATTGGTCCAAATCCAGAACATTGTGCAAGGCCCACCGTACAGCTCCTAGCGGCTGTCCCCCAAGTAGGACCCCCCCATCCCCCCCTTCAGGCAACGCACCTTCGGGGAGGCTGGGGGGGTGATATCACCAGGAAGCTGACCACCGGCATTATGGCTGTGCCAAGTTGCGGTGCTCGTGCGGGGGTACGTGTAGCGTCCCAGCTTAGGTGCTCAGGCTCTCCTCCCTCCCGGGGTGACCCCCCCCAGGGGGGTGTGGTCCATCGGCTAGACGGCCGACTTTGGTGCAGGAAACCAGGGTTCGCGCCTCGGGGTCGTGTACACATCCGGGATTCTGTGCAATATTACTCAATCCCCCCATGTTGGAATGTATAATGTATTACGGACTCATGTAAAGCGCTTGAATACCTTCTGGTCGAGCTCGCGCTGTATAAATATGCAAAAAAAAAAATCGAGGCGAATGTCACATTTAATTGGTCGCCGGGGGGGGGCGGGCAGAGGCTTTGCACCCCACATCCCGGAGATCAACTATATGCCCGCTAGCGCGGACCAGGATTAGTCTGGATTCACGCTCTACCCGCAGTAATCGATGATGACCGGTTGCTGGTGGGGGGGCCACTGCGGGATGATTGGTTTCCAGTAGATGCCAGGGCCATAGCGCGGTTTGCGTTCCCTGCACCTCCATAAAGGGGCATCGCGGGGGCTCGCAGCAGGGGGATGGACAGGGATCGGGACCCGATAAACCCGCCGCGCTGCCGCGTCCTGGCACTACCAGGCCGTCTTCCACACCCGCATCGCTCGGGACCTAGCGGCGCCGCGACCTGTCACGCCCACGTGCCAGCATTTAGGGACACGCTGCGGGACCCAGTACATGCGAGTTGCCAGGGGGTGGCGTGTCAGTTAATTCGCCGACGCAACGCCCGCTGCTAGCCGAAAATGTATGGTGCCGTCCAACACAACTGGTGTGCATGTAAGCGCTAACAGGGGAGGGATGAGAGCCAGCAAGACAGGAGAAGTGGCCCTAGGTGGAGTTTCCCTCGGGCACCAAACTGTGCAGGGGCCTGCGGCTGTAACACCGATGGGCCCTCCCCCGCATAGTATTGTGGATTGTTTGTTTTGTCATGCCTCACTCCGCGCCTCTTTGTTTTTCAGCGGCACCCTCGCCCCCCCTGAGGCACTCCTAAACACTAAGGGACAAGTGCGGCCCGCACAGTTGGAAGACGTGGTCTAAAGGTAACAAGGATCTGGGCCAACAGGGGCACGAGGTGGCGCTTTGGGAGGGAGTCCACAATAGGAGGGTCGGAGGGGATGGGTACCTCAAGAGCCCTATGTCAGGGAGTTGGCACTGGTCAACTGACAATAGGGAAGGTCAGCAGCGCGATGGAACATTCCTCACTCATGTTTTGTCTCCACAAGCAGGACAGAATTGGACGTTCGACGCAGCTAGGAACCGATTGCCCAGGGGAAACGATCACACAGCAGGTATGGGTGCATGGGGGGACCCAGGAGGGACAAGCCGCAGCGTAAGTTAGGCCTAACTTGCAGGGAGAGGGAACAGTTCTGTCCCCCCCCCCCTTTTTCGAAGGACGGCGGACCATTGATCATGGCTAGTGGCTACGAGAATTGGGTGCTTCCTCGCTCCACGGAGCTGGGGAGGGTGCCGGGGCCCTGAGGGCAGGGGCACGGGGAGGTATGGGGAGAGTCACTTACCTCTACCCCTGACCTTGACTGGTAGGTCGCTCCCCACCACACAGCTCCGTCTGTGTGCCCTGCTGCTGCCCCTGATTGTGCTCGTTTTTCCTTTCTGTGCCCCCTTGCTGCCCCTGATTGTGCTCGTTTTTCCTTTCTGTGCCCCCCTTGCTGCCCCTGATTGTGCTCGTTTTTCCTTTCTGTGCCCCCTTGCTGCCCCTCATTGTGCTAGTTTTTTCCTTTCTGTGCCCCCTTGCTGCCCCTCATTGTGCTCGTTTTTTTCCCTTTCTGTGCCCCCTTGCTGCCCCTGATTGTGCTTGTTTTTTCCTTTCTGTGCCCCCCTTGCTGCCCCTGATTGTGCTCGTTTTTCCTTTCTGTGCCCCCTTGCTGCCCCTGATTGTGCTCGTTTTTCCTTTCTGTGCCCCCTTGCTGCCCCTGATTGTGCTCGTTTTTTCCTTTCTGTGCCCCACTTGCTGCCCCTGATTGTGCTCGTTTTTCCTTTCTGTGCCCCCTTGCTGCCCCTCATTGTGCTAGTTTTTTCCTTTCTGTGCCCCCTTGCTGCCCCTGATTGTGCTCGTTTTTCCTTTCTGTGCCCCCCTTGCTGCCCCTGATTGTGCTCGTTTTTCCTTTCTGTGCCCCCTTGCTGCCCCTCATTGTGCTAGTTTTTTCCTTTCTGTGCCCCCTTGCTGCCCCTTATTGTGCTCGTTTTTTTCCCTTTCTGTGCCCCCTTGCTGCCCCTGATTGTGCTCGTTTTTCCTTTCTGTGCCCCCTTGCTGCCCCTCATTGTGCTAGTTTTTCCTTTCTATGCCCCCTTGCTGCCCCTCATTGTGCTCGTTTTTTTTCCTTTCTGTGCCCCCTTGATGCCCTGATTGTGCTCTTTTTCCCTTCTGTGCCTGTTTCCCGCCGCTGCGCCACTGCGGCCCCGCCCCTCACTGCCCATTCGCTGCCCCATTCCCTGCTCCTCCCTCCCACCTCCCCATTTATGGCGGCCGCTGCGTGGTGAAGAGAGCGACCCCTGACCTTGACTGGTAGGTCGCTCCCCACCACACAGCTCCGTCTGTGTGCCCTGCTGCTGCCCCTGATTGTGCTCGTTTTTCCTTTCTGTGCCCCCCTTGCTGCCCCTGATTGTGCTCGTTTTTCCTTTCTGTGCCCCCTTGCTGCCCCTGATTGTGCTCGTTTTTCCTTTCTGTGCCCCCCTTGCTGCCCCTGATTGTGCTCGTTTTTCCTTTCTGTGCCCCCTTGCTGCCCCTGATTGTGCTCGTTTTTCCTTTCTGTGCCCCCCTTGCTGTCCCTGATTGTGCTCGTTTTTCCTTTCTGTGCCCCCTTGCTGCCCCTCATTGTGCTAGTTTTTCTTTCTGTGCCCCCTTGCTGCCCCTGATTGTGCTCGTTTTTTTTCCTTTCTGTGCCCCCTTGCTGCCCCTGATTGTGCTCGTTTTTCCTTTCTGTGCCCCCTTGCTGCCCCTCATTGTGCTAGTTATTTCCTTTCTGTGCCCCCTTGCTGCCCCTCATTGTGCTCGTTTTTTTTCCTTTCTGTGCCCCCTTGATGCCCTGATTGTGCTCGTTTTCCCTTCTGTGCCTGTTTCCCGCCGCTGCGCCTGCGGCCCCGCCCCTCACTGCCCATTCGCTGCCCCATTCCCTGCTCCTCCCTCCCACCTCCCCATTTATGGCGGCCGCTGCGTGGTGAAGAGAGCGACCCCTGACCTTGACTGGTAGGTCGCTCCCCCACCACACAGCTCCGTCTGTGTGCCCTGCTGCTGCCCCTGATTGTGCTCGTTTTTCCTTTCTGTGCCCCCTTGCTGCCCCTGATTGTGCTCGTTTTTTCCTTTCTGTGCCCCCCTTGCTGCCCCTGATTGTGCTAATTTTTTCCTTTCTGTGCCCCCTTGCTGCCCCTCATTGTGCTAGTTTTTTCCTTTCTGTGCCCCCTTGCTGCCCCTGATTATGCTCGTTTTTTTCCCTTTCTGTGCCCCCTTGCTGCCCCTGATTGTGCTCGTTTTTCCTTTCTGTGCCCCCCTTGCTGCCCCTGATTGTGCTCGTTTTTCCTTTCTGTGCCCCCTTGCTGCCCCTGATTGTGCTCGTTTTTCCTTTCTGTGCCCCCTTGCTGCGCCTCATTGTGCTAGTTTTTCCTTTCTGTGCCCCCTTGCTGCCCCTGATTGTGCTCGTTTTTTTTTTTTTCCTTTCTGTGCCCCCTTGCTGCCCCTCATTGTGCTAGTTTTTTCCTTTCTGTTCCCCCTTGCTAACCCTCATTGTGCTCGTTTTTTTTCCTTTCTGTGCCCCCTTGATGCCCTGATTGTGCTCGTTTTCCCTTCTGTGCCTGTTTCCCGCCGCTGCGCCCCTGCGGCCCCGCCCCCTCACTGCCCATTTGCTGCCCCATTCCCTGCTCCTCCCTCCCACCTCCCCATTTATGGCGGCCGCTGCGTGGTGAAGAGAGCGACCCCTGACCTTGACTGGTAGGTCGCTCCCCCACCACACAGCTCCGTCTGTGTGCCCTGCTGCTGCCCCTGATTGTGCTCGTTTTTCCTTTCTGTGCCCCCTTGCTGCCCCTAATTGTGCTCGTTTTTCCTTTCTGTGCCCCCTTGCTGCCCCTGATTGTGCTCGTTTTTTTCCTTTCTGTGCCCCCCTTGCTGCCCCTGATTGTGCTCGTTTTCCTTTCTGTGCCCCCCTTGCTGCCCCTGATTGTGCTCGTTTTCCTTTCTGTGCCCCCTTGCTGCCCCTGATTGTGCTCGTTTTTCCTTTCTGTGCCCCCCTTGCTGCCCCTGATTGTGCTCGTTTTTCCTTTCTGTGCCCCCTTGCTGCCCCTCATTGTGCTAGTTTTTTCCTTTCTGTGCCCCCTTGCTGCCCCTGATTGTGCTCGTTTTTTTTCCTTTCTGTGCCCCCTTGCTGCCCCTGATTGTGCTCGTTTTCCTTTCTGTGCCCCCTTGCTGCCCCTCATTGTGCTAGTTTTTCCTTTCTGTGCCCCCTTGCTGCCCCTCATTGTGCTCGTTTTTTTCCTTTCTGTGCCCCCTTGATGCCCTGATTGTGCTCGTTTTCCCTTCTGTGCCTGTTTCCCGCCGCTGCGCCCTGCGGCCCCGCCCCCTCACTGCCCATTCGCTGCCCCATTCCCTGCTCCTCCCTCCCACCTCCCCATTTATGGCGGCCGCTGTGCGGCCGCGCAGCGGACGTGCGCAGCGGGCGCGCCGCTGGCGCGCCGAGGCAAGCCCGTCTGCGCCCGTCCACGCCGTGACCGCGCCCAGCGCCAGACCCCCTGGTCCGGGCATCCCCCGCGCCCGCCACATCAACAGACGCCGATACGACGCCCAGCACCCTCCACGCACTCAACCCCGGAAAAGATCACGCCTGCTACCAGGCCACCCCGAAGCGCACCCAAGGGCCCTTCACCTGCCGGAACTGCAGCTTCGCCAGCACCCGGCCCGCCAAACCACCGCCCAGGAAAGAACCCAACTACCTCAGATGCATCCTCCTCAACACCCGCTCCGCCCGCAAACACGCCATCGAACTCTGGGACCTTCTCGACTCAACCTCCCCAGACGTCGCATTCCTGACGAAGACCTGGATGAATCCCGCTTCAGCCCCCGACATCGCCATTGCCATCCCGGACAGATACAAGATCACCCGCAGGGACCGCACTAACGGAGTCGGAGGAGGCATCGCCATCGTCCACAGGAACACCCTCAGAGTCTCAACCAACACCGACGACACCCTCAGCACCGCCGAACACATGCACTTCCAGATCCACACCGATCCCAACACCACCCACAGAGGAACCCTCATCTACAGACCCCCGGACCCCGACCACAGTTCAGCGATTCCATCGCTGACTTCGTCAGCACACACGCCATCGCCTCCACGGACTACATCCTCCTCGGGGACCTGAACTTCCACCTCGAGAACAACAAGGACACCAACTCCACCACCCTGATCGACAACCTCGCCACCCTCGGACTCAGACAGCTCGTGACTACACCCACCCACGCCGCCGGCCACACGCTCGACTCCATCTTTTCCGCAAGCCCACACGTCTCCTTCAACCACACCTCCGAACCCCACTGGACTGACCACCACTGCATCCACTTCACCTACAGGAAGCCCACCACGCACCACCGCACCGAACAAATGCCTCGCCGCTGCTGGAGCAGAGTCACGGAAGACCAGCTAACCACAACCCTCACCCTGAGCCCACCCGCCGAACCCTCCGACCCCGACACCGCCGCCCGCAACCTCAGACAGTGGATCGACGGCTGCGCCAACACCCTCGCCCCGCTCAAGAATCCGCCCAACAGCCACACCAGCAAGAAAGCCACCTGGTTCACCGAAGACCTCCAGGCCTCCAAACGAACATGCCGAAAACTGGAGAAGATCTGGCTCCACGAACGGACAGCGGACAGCTACGCCTCCCACAAGAGCGCCACCCGCAGTCACCATCACCTCATCAGATCCGCCAAAGGGCCTCACTCCAAAGACCGCCTAGACAACAACGCACACAACAGCAAAGAGCTCTTCAACATCGTGAAGGAACTCTCCAACCCCAGCTCCAACACCAACGACATCCAGCCGTCGCGAGACCTGTGCGACTCACTGGCCACCTTCTTCCACCGCAAAATCGCCGACATCCACGACAGCTTCAACACCACGACCGCCCGGCAACCACCGAGACCACTGCCCCCACAACCACCAACCGCCTGCTCTCCTGGACCAACATCAACGACGAGGACACCAGCGAGATCATGAACACCATCTAGACCCGTGCCCTCACCACATCTTCAACAAAGCCAGTACAGCCATCGCGCCCCATCTCCGGAAAATAATCAACATCTCCTTCGAGACAGCAACCTTCCCGGAAAGCTGGAAGCACGCCGAGATCACCGCCTTACTCAAGAAACCCAAGGCAGACCCCAAGGACCTCAAGAACTTCCGACCCATCTCTCTGCTCCCGTTCCCCGCGAAGGTCACCGAGAAAATCGCCAACAAACAACTGACCCGCTACCTTGAGGAGAACAACATCCTGGACCCTTCCCAGTCCGGCTTCCACAGCAACCACAGCACCGAAACCGCCCTCATCGCCGCCACCGATGACATCAGGACCCTGCTAGACAACAGAGAAACAGCAGCCCTCATCCTCCTGGACCTATCAGCCGCCTTCGACACGGTCTGCCACCACACACTACGAACACGCCTTCACGGCGCCGGGATCCAAGAGAAGGCCCTGGACTGGACCACATCCTTCCTTTCCGGCAGAACACAAAGCGTCCGCCTCGCCCCCTTCCGATCCAAGGCCACCAAGATCATCTGCGGCGTACCCCAAGGCTCCTCCCTCAGCCCAACGCTGTTCAACATCTACATGGCACCCCTCGCCCACGTCGCCCGACAGCACAACCTCAACATCATCTCCTACACCGACGACACCCAGCTGATCCTCTCCCTCACCAAAGACCCTCACACCGCCAAAGCCCACCTCCACGAAGGAATGAAGGCCGTCGCCGAATGGATGAGGACCAGCCGCCTGAAGCTGAACTCGGACAAGACGGAGGTCCTCATCCTTGGTTCCAACCCTTCAGCCTGGGACGACTCCTGGTGGCCAACATCACTGGGAACAGCCCCGCCACCCACCGACCACGTACGCAACCTAGGGGTCATCCTCGACCCCACCCTCTCCATGACTAAGCAGGTCAATGCCGTTTCCTCATCCTGCTTCAACATCCTCCGAATGCTCCGCAGGATCTTCAAGTGGATCCCCACCGAAACAAGAAAAACAGTCACCCAGGCCCTCGTCACCAGCAGGCTGGACTACGGAAACGCCCTCTACGCAGGAACGACGGCTAAGCTCCTGAGACGGCTGCAACGCATCCAGAACGCCTCTGCACGTCTTATCCTCGACATCCCCCGACGCAGCCACATCACACCCCACCTGAGAGACCTGCACTGGCTCCCTGTCAACAAGAGGATAACCTTCAAGCTCCTCACCCACGCACACAAAGCACTCCACAACTCCGGACCAGCCTACCTCAACAGATGACTCAGCTTCTACACCCCCACCCGCCAGCTCCGCTCGACCAGCCTCGCCCTCGCCACAGTCCCCCGCATCCGGAAAACGACCGGCGGCGGCAGATCCTTCTCCCACCTCGCCGCCAAGACCTGGAACACCCTCCCCACCAACCTCCGACAGACCCAAGACCTACTGGCCTTCAGAAGACTCCTCAAGACCTGGCTCTTCGATCAGTAGCAGCACCACCCCCCTCTTCCCCCAGCGCCTTGAGACCCTCGCGGGTATGTAGTGCGCTTTATAAGTGACATGATTGATTGATTGATTGATTGATCTATCTTCATCTCCACACACAAAGTCCAGGGCTGCACCCATCCGAGCGTCGCCACCCAAAGGTTGATAGCCTACCGGGCGGAAGTAAGTACGATACTAAGGGGGGGGGACGCAGCGGCGGCGCACCTGCACAGAGGCAGGACAGGCCTGGCAACCTGGGTTGGGCAGAGTGGCTTAAAATGTTAATTTTCTTCCAGATTGAGCCGCCAGTCGCAGGAGGCAGGATGGATAGTCAGGGATCCCCCCCTCTATTCTCGCAGATGTCCCAAGTTGAGGAAACCCAGCCATGCACCTCCCAAGAAGTGCAGATCGCAGCCTTCCTCGCCATGGCCAAGACCAAGGGATTGGCTTGGGCCACAGAACTTTTGAAGGCCAATAATCCGGAGGACTCTGGATTCGTCAGTGCGGCCCCGACCACAGAGCAGGAGCACATCGAAGAGGCAGGCCCCACTAGGTCCAAGAGGACACGCAGGCCCACAGTCAATGACTTCCCGGCAGACCCGCTGCCAACCAAGAGTCGGGCCATGACCACCCCTCGTATCTCTGCCAACCCGCTGCCCGTTCCACCGCCCCCGGCACCTGGTCCAGTCATTTCCCCGCCAGCAACACGCTCCCTGCGAGCTACGCAACAACTGAGGACTTGGGTAAGCTCACAGACTCTTTGAGGAGCTTCATGGCAGAGGTCAGAGCAGGCCTTGCGGGGGCCAGCTCGAACAGTGGGGGTGGAGGGGCGGTGCCGGCTCCTCCGGGGGGTGCGCTTGGGGTCCCGTCCATCACGCAGGTTTGGGGAGGGGGAGGGGGTGCCAGCACTGCAAGCGCAGCTCTTCCCCAGGGCGACAAGGCGTCAACTAGCAGCCCAGCAGAGCAGGTTGGGCAGCATCCGGTGGTGGGGGCCACTCCGTCTCCAGCAAGTGCCCCCGCCAGCTCGGTACCACTCCCGGTGGTGACCCCGCCCACCGCACCTCAGGTAGTCGGCGCTCCCACACGTTCCACAGAACTGCCCAATGCAGCCGTGGTGTCCAAGCCACTCGTCACAATGGCGCCAATGGTCTCTGGGCGGTGCTCCTTGGGGTGGGAGGTTCCTACAGCGGCCAAAGAGGGGATTTGGAGGCGAGAGTTTATCGATATATTTACCCTGCTCATGCACGGTGCGGAGGGGGTTGACACAAGAAAGATGGGGGGTAAGGAGGAGGACAAAAAGGTGCGGTTCCAAGCATGGCCGGAGAAGAACATTGCAACATGGGGACAAGCTTTTGCCATCCTGGCTGCAGTGATAATGGAAAAATACCCGGATCAGGGGCCGGGGTTGTTTCAGTATGCCAGCATTATCACCAATGAGGCTGAGACAAGCGGGGGATGGGATGGTACCACTATGATTGCGAATTCAGAAAAAGATGGCCATGTGTCCCGAGCTGGAGTGGGACCAAATGGAGGTGAGGCTCTGGGTCAAGCATATGGAAAGCGCACAGTTGAAGGGAAAGACAAGATTACCACAAACAACAGTGGGGGCGACAAGCCCAAGGGTCAGAAGCAGGAGTCGAAGGGTCAGTCCAACAAGTCCTTTCGGGGTGGTCGAGGAGGTGGCCGAAAGAATGGAGCTAGAACAGTGTACAATGGAACCTGCAGGTTATACAACGCAGGGTCCTGCTCCTGGGGCAAAGCATGCAGGTTCTCCCATACCTGTAGCAAATGTGGGGCCACACATCCTGCCTCTTCCTGTAACAAGCGGGAGGGCCCTCACCGCTGCTGGGAAGGCAAGATAAATAGACAAGTTTTACTGTCCAGCCTCCTCAACCCCCCTTTCACCCCCTCCCAGCAGTGACGTCCCCGGCTTGCCTTCCAGGGGCAGGTCTTTCAATATACACATGGCTAAGGGTCCGTCCCCATTATCATCTCAAACCTCCTCCCCCTCATCCGCGAGTATCCGAACACCAAGGATAGACTGCTCCTAGCGGAGGGGTTCGTGGAAGGATTCAGAATACCTTACCGGGGCCCACTAGCGAGCAGGGACGCGGGAAACCTCAAATCGGCCAGGGAGCAACCTGAAGTTGTGCTGGCGAAGATTAAGAAGGAAGCGGCCCTGGGCAGGGTGGCGGGCCCCTTCAATCAGCCACCACTCACGAACTTTGTTGTCTCCCCTCTGTGGGTAGTACCCAAGAAAGAGCCAGGGGCCTTTAGGTTGATCCAGCACCTGTCCTACCCAGAAGGTGACTCAGTGAACTTCTGGTTAGAGGAGGGGACGTGCTCGGTGTCTTATTGCTCCCTGGACATGGCGGTGGACATGGTCAGTAGGGCGGGTAAGGGAGCATGGTTGGCAAAGTCAGACATTGAGTCGGCTTTCCACCTGCTGCCGGTCCACCCGGATAGCCAGCATCTCCTGGGGTTCAAGTGGCAGGGAGAATTCTTCTTTGATAAATGCATGCCCATGGGATGCTCCGTGTCTTGTGCATACTTTGAGGCTTTTAGCTCTTTCCTGCAGTGGGTGCTCTCGTACATGTTCAAGGTGGAGGGTGTGACGCACTACCTGGACGACTTTTTGTTCATCGGGGGGGCAGGCACGCGGGAGTGCAGCAGAGGCTTGCAGTGCTTTCAGGACATGGCCAGGCACCTAGGGGTCCCGTTAGCACCTGGCAAGACTGAGGGTCCGGCGCAAGTCCTGACTTTTTTAGGCATCGAACTGGACACGATTAAGGGCGAGTCCAGACTCCCTGCTGACAAGGTACAGGCGCTGCGTCAGGACATTCAAGCATTGCTGGGGAAAGACAAAGCCCCCCTGGGTGCCATTCAATGCCTCCTGGGAAAGCTCAATTTCGCAGTTAGAGTGATCCCTGCGGGGAAAGTTTTCGCCAGGAGGTTAGCTAGGGCAACAGCTAATGTCAAAAAGAAACACCACCTGGTTAGGCTGGCGAAGGGCTTGAAGAAAGATCTTGCTATGTGGTGCGAGTTCCTCACGCAGTTCAATGGGACGGTGATTTGGAGGGCACCTTGGGCAGACAGTCCTGAGCTCTGCCTCTTCACGGACGCATCAGGTAGGGGAGGGCTTTGGGGCAATTCTGGGGGCTGAATGGTGCGCCCAGGAGTGGCCCAACGCCTGGCGCAGGCGCAACATCACAGCCAACATCTCGGTCCTGGAGCTATTCCCAATTGTCATTGCACTACACCTGTGGCCGGGGTCGCTTTCAGACAGAAAGGTCCTATTCTGGTCTGACAACATGGCAGTGGTGCAGGCCATCAATGGGCAAACAGCCAAGTGCCCGTTGGTCCTCTGTTTACTCAGAGAGTTAGTCAGGGCATGCCTGCGCTGCAATGTTGAATTCAGGGCGAGACATATTGAGGGGGTCAAGAATGTGGCAGCTGACGCTCTTTCTCGTTTTCAGTGGCTCCGTTTCCGGGAGGCCTGGCCGCAAGCGAGAGCGGAGATGACCCCCTTCCCGGCACACCTCTGGAGAATCTTGCAGTGGAGCAACGATTGAGAGCACTGGGCGAATGCTCATTGGCCCCAGGTACCAGGAAACGATACAGGGCACACCTGGCCACCTTCAGGAAAGTGTCACAGTCCCTGGGACTTTCCCCGCTGCCGAGGGAGGGCACAGTGCAGGCATTCGTAGTGTGGGCTAAGGAACAGGGGAAGAGCCATTCCTGGGTGTGCGGCCACTTGGCGGCAGTGAGCCACGACGCCAAGCTTATGGGGGGGAGCGACCCAACCAAGTCCTTCATCATCAGGGCGGCCCTCAAGGGTTGGGCCAGAGAGGAGCCCAGAGTCCCAGACAACAGGGCCCCCATAGATTTCGACACTCTCAAGGGCATGCTGGACGTGATAGAAGGGGTCACCTACTCGCAGTTTGAGGCGTCGCTTTTTGCGGCTGCCTTCTGCCTAGCGTTCTTTGGCGCGTTTCGGATAAGTGAATTGGTGGCTAGGTCCAAGACGGACCGGTCGGGCAATGCCTTAAGCATCAAGGATGTCGCCCTGGTGGGCACCCTGTCCATCCACCTCAGGAGGTCCAAAACGGACCAGGCAGGGCGGGGGGTCGATGTGGAGTTAAGGCCGCTGGGGGACCACAGGTACTGCCCGGTCGCCAAGGTCAGGGAGTACTTGGCGCTCCGTCCCAACGCCCCCGGCTATCTGTTGATTCATGCAGATCAGGGTCCCTTGACGAGGTACCAGATGGAACGCTTGATGAGGGCGAGCTTAACTCGGGCGGGCCTTGCCCAGCCAGGCAAAAATACACCAGCCATTCCTTCAGAATAGGGCGGCCACGGCCGCGTTCAAAGCAGGAATGGAGCCAGAGGGAGTGAAAAAGGTGGGGCGTTGGGAGTCCGAATGCTACAAACGGTACGTCCGCCCTTGAAGTAATTTGTTTGTATTCATAGTGTGCAGTGATTTTGAGTGTACTACATGTCATAATATTTGTGTGGAATTGAACATTAAAAGTACAGAGTGTGTAAATGGTGTCCTTTACTCTACTAGGGTTCCAGGTATGGGTGATCGGGCATTCATTCATCACCAGGGTGGCCCAGTGGGCGGCGCGCCGGAACTGGACGCGGGGATTTTCAAAGACACAGTTTGAGTGGATGGGTTTTCCCGGAATGAGATGGAGCACCCTCAGGAACAGATTGGAACAGAGACTAGCCGCCCATGGGGCACCGCCAAAAATATTGGTGATACACCTGGGGGGAAATGACCTCATTGCCATGGGGAGAAGGCTACTCTTGCAGGCCATGAAAAGTGACTTGGGCGAAATCGTCAAACGCATGGGGCAATGTGAGGTCTGTTGGTCAGAGATGATTCCACGCAGAGTATGGCAAGGGGCGAAGTCTGGGGAGGCAGTTGAGCATTCCCGGAAGCGAGTGAACGGGGCAATGCGCAAGTTCACTGACCAGAGGGGCCTGGGATTCATCAGACATGAGATGATTCAAGAAAAGGTGAAAGGATACTTTGAGGCTGATGGGGTTCACCTATCGCCAGTGGGGATGGACCTTTTCCTGTTAGACTTGCGGGAGGCCTTGGAAATGAGAGGTTGCAGGTAGGACCATAGTTGCTTGGTGGGGGCCCTGGCGGTGACGGGGGCCACCTCCAGAGCTGTGGCGGAGTTACAGGGCGATCTGGAAGCAAAGGGGGACAGAAGGGTACCTCTCTCTGCGCAGCACCATAGGGAGTGCTAGAGCCAAATCCTAAGAGCCTCATGGGAGGTGACTGGAAAACCGTGTCGGCGCCCCGTTAGTCCTTCGGGCGGTTGTGGGCCTGAACAACTGGGGGTTTGCTATGCTACGCTCCGCCCTGAAAGGGCGTGAGTAAGAAGGGACCATGTGTCAGGTGATCCGGGAGAAGGATCACCAGAAGTGGCAGCACAGTTGGGGTTCGTCCAGTGCTGCTTGGCTCATCAGGCGGGCAGGCGGCTCAGATGGTTGCCTGCCCTTGGATCGCCCGTAAGATAACCCACCTTATTACATAACGGTGTATGTAATAAACCTGCAGCAATTTTACCCAAACAAGTAACGTGTTGTGTGTTTATTATCAGCATGCAGTATTGGTTGGAGGGGGAGCGTTGCCAATGGTGTTGCTATGCGGCTGTCCGAGGCCCCCGCAGGGGGCCACTAAGGAGGGCAGCCCTCTAGTAACATCTGGGCACCCCCTTTTTGGGTGGGCAGGGACTCGGGTGAGGAGTCCCCCCAGCCCGGTGGTGACGCGCGAGGCAGCGTCACTTCCGAGGGCGCGAGGACAGGGGGAGGGTATAAAGCCTCCCCCACCACTTTATCTTCCTCTTCTCGCGCCGGACACGCCGTCTCCCACCCTACCGCTTACCCGGCGTGGTTCCTGGCGGGCGGGAGGCAGAGAATGTTGTAATGTTGTCTTTTTCGTTGCAGGCGGAGTTACAGGGCGATCTGGAAGCAAAGGGGGACAGAAGGGTACCTCTCTCTGCGCAGCACCATAGGGGGTGCTAGAGCCAAATCCTAAGAGCCTCATGGGAGGTGACTGGAAAACCGTGTCGGCGCCCCGTTAGTCCTTCGGGCGGTTGTGGGCCTGAACAACTGGGGGTTTGCTATGCTACGCTCTGCCCTGAAAGGGGCGTGAGTAAGAAGGGACCATGTGTCTGGTGATCCGGGAGAAGGATCACCAGAAGTGGCAGCACAGTTGGGGTTCGTCCAGTGCTGCTTGGCTCATCAGGCAGGCAGGCGGCTCAGATGGTTGCCTGCCCTTGGATCGCCCGTAAGATAACCCACCTTATTACATAACGGTGTATGTAATAAACCTGCAGCAATTTTACCCAAACAAGTAACGTGTTGTGTGTTTATTATCAGCATGCAGTATTGGTTGGAGGGGGGGGGGAGCGTTGCCAATGGTGTTGCTATGGCCCTGACGTTAATTACGGAAACATGGGCCGATTCCTCATGTATTCTAGACCTGCTGGCTGCCTTACCCTCAGATTTTACTATTGTAAGACAAGATAGGTCGCTTAAGCAGGGGGTGTGGTTTAGAAATTGTTCATAGAGCCGAATTAGCAGTCTGCTGCAATCCTGCCCGCTAACAGCATTGTGAAGCGTTATCTTTTAGTAGTAAAATATCTAAAACCCAATCCTTTAACAGCTTGCTCCTATATCGACCACCCGGTCCCAGACAAGTTTTTTCACAGTACATTGGCAGTCTCCTGGAGAGACATATTCTGCCCACCAATTTTATGGTCTTAGGTGACTTTAACTTTCACCTAGAAGCACACCAAGACACTGACACATCTGCACTTCTTCAGACCATGTCTGGCTCAGGCCTTTCCCAAATTGCAGTAGGCTCCACTCATCAGGCAGGGCACACACCAGATGGGATCTTCAGCAATAAGACGTCACTAGACACTGCCAAAACCCTTCCTTTAGTCTGGTCAGACCATAGTGCTGTCTTCTTTGACTTAACTATCAATCGTCTCAGTCCCAGCTCCAAAGCCAGACCATCCACATCTACTTCCCGGGCCTGAAACAATTTCCAGCCAGATCTTTTCTCTAAAAAGTTAAATGACTCGCTACCTACTCTCTCTTTTAACATAGACATCTCTGTCTCCCAGTACTTTTTATAATTATACACCGCTGCCAACCTTCTGGCTCCAACTAAATCGGTCAAGACCATACGGCATAACATCTCTGCCCTTTGGTTCACATCTGAGCTAAGGGCACAAAAACAAAACTGGCTTAGACAGGAGAAGAGATGGAAGACCGAATACAATGAGGTGGAAAAGGCTAAATACAAGCTTTGCTTAGCTACTTACAAGACTTTAATCATTAAGGGAAAGGTCTCTTACTTCAACAGGAAAGATAGAGGAAGCTAAAAACTCCACGAAAGAACTATTTAAAACAGTCATTAAGCTAACCATGGACACCTCCAAAAATCTCTGTCCTATTAGCCAATTTCTCTGTAACACTCTGGCTAACCTTTTTCTGCTCAAAGTGGAAGCAGTTAATAACATATTCTCCTCATCCAACTCTCATACTCGCAGCAATAGGACTCCCACTACTTTACCTGAGGAGCGCACAACCCTTAGTGAGTTCACCATGCCCTCCCTAGAGGACGTTACCAGCCTACTCAGAGTCACATCCTTAGGACCCTCCCCCCAGGATCCTTGCCCTCCAAACGTGGCTAAGCTGGTGGCAGAGACTATTGCCCCTCTAGCCATCTTTCATCTCACGTTCAAGGCCGGTCTGTTTCCTTCCATCTGGAAGAAAGCCTCCTTACTACCACTGCTAAAAAACGACTCTGGATCCCAGGGATCCAAGTAGCTACTGCCCCATTTCCTGCCCACCTCTGTCAGCAAAGGTCATAGAAAAAAATCATGAAGACCAAGATAGTTGAGCATATTCAATCTAACAATATTTTGGATGACACTCTGCTTGGCTTTTGTAGCAGCCATAGCATGCAGATGGCCCTGATCAAGGCTACTGAGAAGATCAGGCAGGCGCTTGATCAGGGTGGAGGGGCAACCCTCATCCTGCTTGATCTCTCAGCAGCCTCTTATACTGTTAACCATGGGCTGCTGCTGGAACGTCTAGGAGAAATCGGGGTCACTGGATCAGCATGAGATCTTTGGAAATCTGGTCGGGTGCAGTCGGTCCAGCTGGGTGACTTTGTTTCACATCCTTTTTCTCTTCCGTGCGGGGTACCTCATGGGTCCTCACTCAGTCGGACACTTTTTAATGTCTACATCACCCCCTTGGCTGACCTAAAAAAACTTCAGCTTCTCCTTGAGCTCCTAAGCAGAAGACACCCAAATTGTGGTCTTCCTGGCCAATGACAACACAGGTACAGGATCCAGATTCTGTGACTACATAAAGGCAGTCAACACCTGGATGGACAGAAATTGTCAATAATTGAACGGTGATGGTTTTTAGAGCCCAAACCTTCTTTTGGACCCCATCCTGCTGGCCAGCGGAAATGGGCCCTTTACAAATACCTGTCAGCAAGACCCAGAACCTTGGTGTTCTCATCAATGATAAACTGAGCTATGCAGACTATGTGAATGTGGTGTCCTCTTCTGCCTTTCTCACCTCAGAACATTAAAAAAGATATTACTTTTTATTCCAGCACACCTCCAGAAAACCCTTGTTACATCATTGATAATGGCAAAACTAGATGACTGCAATGGCCTACTCCTACTGTGCACCAATACATTCTGAATAAATTGCAAACACTGTAAACACAGACTCCTTCTAAAGATCCCAAAATATCACTCAGTGTCAAATGCCATTAGAAACTTGCACTGGCTCCTCATTAGACGGAGAATTACTTTCGAAGCACTCTGTATTGTGTGTAAAGCACTTCACGGCCTTGGCCCCGACTTCTTACAACATAGTTTCAATTGGTAGACCCCATGCAGGACCCTACGCTCAGTTACTGTCAAATTTGCCTTTGTCCCCAGGTTCAAGCGACGCACCTGGGGAGGTAGGAGTTTTTTCCTGGGAGCCACAAAGATTTAGAATGCTCTGCCGCTGCACATCAAGGGTGCACACAACCTTCTGGTTTTCAGGAAAATCCAAAGCGTGGCTTTTTAACACTCTGTAGCTTCCTGGTTCTTCTACTTGCCTCTTCTCTCTGCCTTAAAGCCAGCACCAAGACACCTCTGGGTATTCGAGTGCTTTAGAAAACCTATTATCATTAATAGGTAGTTCATTTCTTAATCATATTCAAGAACACATCACATAGCTCTTTTACAATAATCATGGCTCTAGAAGCAGTAGAACAGTGGAGTGGGGAGGCATACAAAGTGCCTTTGAGAATAGAGTGCATAGATCAGGAATATGGGGTGCATACACAATTGAAATGAACGTTAGCTGATCTAGAATAAACACAAGTACAATTGGACAAACATATGGAAAGGAGACCCAACAAATTTCAGCAACTTGTTCCGGTAAAGAGACATTGATGATGCATGATTCATACTGGAAAAGTACACCCATAAAGACAGAGATTATTTTGGGACAGAGACAATTCTAGGAGACTGCTGCCTTGGCTGATTAAAAGGGATCAAACATATACACACATATTGACCTTGCATAGAGAGGGTTGTCCAGGATTGTTGCTAGGCATCAGATAAATTCAGTCTGTATGGATTACCTACAGAAGGGGTTAGTCCAAGCACATACAACTTCTGAAGAAACACTGCAGCAGGGTAGAACTTTGGGAAGTGATGGAATCCATGCTGAACTAGATCCGGCTCTGCCCCCTCCAATATTGTAGAAGTTCTTGGGTTTCTTCCAAGAAGAGTGGGAGAAGGAGGTTCTCTCACTCACTATGAGGGAGGTGGTGATGGTGCTGATACCTAAGGAAGGGAGAGACCCGGCTCATCTCATAATAGTGCTGATGTTGAACACAAATGGAATGGGTTTTGTCCCAGGGAGAAGCATAATATATAACGTTAAATGTCTGAATCATATTATGCATGCACTTGTGTCCTCGGAGGAGGATTTCACTTTGGCAGCTTTGGATTTGGAGTGAGCCTTTGACACCATAGGCTGGCAATATATGTGGGCGGTCTTGTAACAAATGGGCTTTGGCACAAAATTGCATTCAATAGGTGCAATTATTATATAGAGAACCTGTGGCCAGGGTGGGCACAGGAGGTATTGTTTCTGACCCCCGGAAGTTGGGCAGAAGGACCAGACAGAGATGTCCATTGTTGCCTGTGCTGTTTGCACTTGCGGTTGAGCCACTGGCCTCTAGACTGAGGGCCTGATTCACAAAGGTAAAGTTAGACCAAAAGTCTGACTTAGACCAAAAGTCTAACTTTACTACTTTTCGGTATTCACAAAGGTAAGTTACTACTAGAAACTTTAATACTAGTAATTGTACTGGTAGTAACTTCACTAGTAGTAAGTTTACTAGTAGTAGGCTTATTAGAAGTAACTTAACTTTGTGAATACCAAACAGTAGTAAACGTTGGCCCTGAGATCGGAGCTTGGACGATGGGGTATCCATCTTGCTGACACATCTAATAGGGTCTCAAGAAAAAGGAGAGGGACCCAACAACCAAAGGAGAAGGGTACCAAATTAGACCTTAGTCAGAAAAAACCCCTTTGGGTAAATACACATGCATAACACCCCATGTCACCAATGTATAAACCATAAACAGGGGAATAGAGAAATCAAATAGCAGATTCAAATAAAAATGGTACACATTTTAATAAGCAAATATATATGCATTTCAGTGTACAATGTTTACTCATAATAAAATATACATTGAGAATTCATCATAAAACAATTTTTAAAAAACCAATGTGATCCAATATGGTTAATACAATTAAAAAACATACATACAAATAACAGCAATAAAAATAAAAGTTGGGAGAACAAGCAGGAAAATAATTCCTATTCACAGAAGGAACTACTAAATATCACATAGATCAATTGTCATTTTATGAAGAGATTGTCAATCGTAACAGTTGTCTACATAGATTTACAGTAGGCCTTCATTATAATGCATCGACGCGTTTAGGTGGGCACTCTATTTTGACCGTCACCTTCTTCAGGAAAGGACAATACCTCCCAAACGTTAAAAACTGATTCTTAATATTGTTCAAGAACTAGACTGAGTCAGCCTCAATTCGAACCAAAAAGAACAAGCGAATTCCTCTTTTTCTTACTCCTATACGTGTCTTAGATATGTCAGCACAAATACCAGAGCGCGACTCGCTTCAAGTATCCACATATATTCAAGCACGGTCCAAATTAATATAAAGATGTGGCCAGTACCTCAGATTATATGGCCCGAATACAAGAAATAAATGGCTCGTATCTTCACTAAAATCAAGGATTCCTATAAGGACTAAAAAGTCTCTTGTGTGGTGCTCACATCCACTAGTGCAATCCCGTCAGTTTTTCAAAATTGGCAATCCACTTCCGATTTCTATGTGATGTCAAGCAGCATACGGGGTATCCACCTCCGTTGGTGTGCTGACATATCTAAGACACGTATAGGAGTAAGAAAAAGAGGAATTTGCTTGTTCTTTTTGGTTCGAATTGAGGCTGACTCAGTCTAGTTCTTGAACAATATTAAGAATCGGTTTTTAACGTTTGGGAGGTATTGTCCTTTCCTGAAGAAGGTGACGGTCAAAATAGAGTGCCCACCGAAACGCGTCGATGCATTATAATGAAGGCCTACTGTAAATCTATGTAGACAACTGTTACGATTAACCACATCTTTTTTTTGTACCAAAATGTTTGAGAACCAACCAGACGCCACTGTATTTCGCTATGACTAAGTTCTGAAAAACGTTGAGGTGACTTAAGAACAGTTTCATTTAAATGTATCTGCCACTGGATATGCAGCTTGGCTAAAACTATATTTTTTGCTTACAATAGTAATGACTGTGAAACTGTAGCGAAATTATTCTCCTGTTCTCAGAGTGAGAAAACAGCGTGTGAATTACCTTTCAAGAAAAATAAGCAGCATTTACCCTGGAGCGGAATAAGCCACCGCAGACACATCAGAACCTGACTACGTGCCTAACACTTAACTCTCGTTGATCGGAACACACAGCATCCTGCAGCTCGTCTTTGGCAACCACTCAGCAAATTCAGCTCCGAGAAAACCCAGGACACTGACACAGGAGAGCAGGAATGTGCCGCTGGCAGAGGGCGGCGCTCATCAAAATGGAATCACGGTTTGCTGCTATAAAAATGGGAAATGAGGCTTTCAATGAAGCACCGCTGGATGCTTATGGGCCTCAAGGCCATTGCGCTGGTGCAGTATCTGCGTGAAAGGGACGTGCAATGGGTGTTGCTATGGGCGTCAACACCCGTGGCTTTTTGATGCTGCCCCAGATTTGCAAGGTTGTATGTATCTGAGGAAGCGCCAAAAACGAACGCCACTCAATAGCAGGCGTTAGAATGGTGCTTTTGCAAAATGCCATTAATTATTGTTTATGTGCAGGATGGTGTCCTTTCCTGCACATAAACTATCATTAAATAATGGCGAAAAAGTAAATCACCTTTAGTGATTGCTTATGTGCAGGAAGGCATACCTTCCTGCACATAATCAATCATTCCCTGCAACGCAGGCATCTTTGAACTATGGCGCAAGTGTGTCTGCGTTGGTGCTAGGCATTATTAGTGCCAGTGCAAAGGAAAACTGATGGGTGAGCCGTATTGTTGTAAATACAGCGCATCCCTGCGTTTTGGAAATGGTGTAGCGTGGCGCTGTAAAATTTGCCGCAGCTCCACACTCCGTCATTTCCTAGTAAATATGCATGTGTGTTCTCCGAAAATGCAAATGATTCAGGGAAATGTGTGGATGTCCCTGCCATCTTTTCTGACTGTCCTGGATGCTGATGGAAAAAGAAGGCACCATATTGCCACCTCACCAACTCCCCTAACAGACACAGTTGACAGTTTGTGACATAGGTTCAGGTCTTTCAACACATATCAAGCCCTGCCTATACATCACCAATGCAAATGTTTACAGAGAGCACATAAAAACCCACTTTGGAATTATCAATGTATGAAAACACCAGACATGCGGGGAGTGAGTTATTTTCTGAGAAACGGTTTGGATTTGTTTTTAAAGAGGTGATTAGCTGCATTCCTTGGATTCAGTTCTCCTTACAGCTTACACTTCTGCTAGCGGAGAAATCTCCAGTGCTTAATTTGTAAAAGATTAAGTCCCGGTGCTCAAAAACAGCATTTGAGGTGCCCTGGAATTTTGCATTTTATGGGTGCTTACCTCACCACCTAAGAGTTAAAAGGTGCAATATCTAAGTACACGCAATTTATAGTCAGCTCACAAGCGCTACTAATACTGTTTTGTGCATATTTGTATTCTATCACCAGACGCAGGCGACCGGAATGCACATTTGTTAACTTCTCCGAGAGAAGCCTGATAGGAATGCACACTTGTGAAAACTGGGGTGGATGTCCGTGGCACAATTAGTTCACTATGACGGAATGCCAAACATAACCACTGACTGCAGCGACAAGACAGCAGTAGCATGTAGTTTGACACAGCATGAGTATCGGGAATCTTCTCTTAGCAGTGGAGGGCGTAGGTGGGGGGAATAAGAGGTGTCTCACATCTCCTTAGGCAGGTAGAACTAGGCCCTGTGCAGACTGGCCATGGCAGGAATTAGTTTCATGCACAGGACGGGCAGCAGGCCAGTGTGGGGTCTGGTGCTAGGCTGGAAGGGAAAGGGGCCCACCTGGGACGCACAAGGGGGCCAGGCGCTGGAGCTTACATACAGCCAGGCATTCCGTGCCAGCAGGCAGCCAGGCGCTGGTAGCAGTCCAGCTCTGGCGGGAATCGCCCACCTGCTCCTGGTAACCGTCAGCCGACAGGGAGTCAGTACTGGGACACACACAGCAGCTGGCAACGGGAAGAATGATGAACCTGCTGAAGTTCCAATACTGGGGCACAGGCAGCCTCTGGCACCGGGATGATGTTGAGCTCGCCGGAGTGAGAAGAAAAAATGTATAGTCCCGGCCCTGTGAATTAAGTGCTGGTGCTGAGCACCGGAAACCACTGGCACAAATTAAGCACTGGAAATCTCCCAAAAATTTCCAAAGGATGATGCAACCTTAAAACGTACTTAAGGAACATAGAAGTTCTGCGCCGTTTTCGGCTGATGAATCTTTGCCACCGTTTTCAAATGGAACTTTACACAACAAAAGACATTAATAATCACATTTGATGTTCAGTCAATAAGGAGAGAGCAGGTGAAGTTTTAAAGGTTTATTCTCTCATTTAGTACATTAGTCGGTATTTTGTACTTTATTCAAATTGGTGGCAAATCGACTACAGAAATAATAAGAAATAGATTGGTTAAAACAAACAGAGAAAAAAACAGCATGTTCCATTCAGAGTATCATCCTTATGCTGAACTAAAGGACCTAATCTATCCTAACAAGAAACCATAAAGAGTTCTTTCTGGAAAAGAGCAAGTAGATTTTGGAGCAGATTCAGATAACTAAGTGGAAGAACGAACTCCCCATAAAGGGTTGTTCTGGAGACTCAGCCGAGTTGTCCTGACAATTGCAGTAACAACTGTCTAAAACAGAGAGAAGGATGGAATCACCCCAGTAGCTATAATCAGCATATAATAGAAACTATCCTCACAAATTGGAAGGAAAACAAAGAAATCACCATAAGCAGTAGCTTATGGCAAGTCGGGCTAGCACAGCAAAGTGCCAAGGGGCAGGGTAGGAATGCGTGGAGAGACTTGAGTCTCTCTAGCTAGGAACACATACTATATAGAAAGCAGCTAAACATGTTGCAAAAACAGGCCAATGTCATCATCATCGTCCAATGGAGAGAGGTCTTCCGATGTTCTGTCGTCTTCACCCTCGATTCCCATGGTGAACGTCCACGCCATCATGAAGTCATTTAGAAATGGCTACAATGTATTGCAAAAGGTTACATCTACGAAGGTTCTTATGAAAACCTTTTACAAGCCTACTCTGTTAGTGGTCTGGTTTCTCACCGTATAACAATGGGCTGTTCTATGAAATGAAGCATTCAATTTCTGGTACATCCTGGTTAAATCACAAAATGTAAGCTACAGCAGCATTTTCTTTTTAATAATACATTTGTTCATTATGCATATGTCGCAAAGAAAACAATCTAAGTACAGTGAAGTCATATGGTGTGAGGGAAGAAGGAATACATTTTCCAAGATACAGCATAATTCACAAAACGTCAAGTCCTAGAGTTCGATTATAACGTTAAATCACTATTTTATGAAAAGCATTCATTTTCTTAAAGAGCAGAATAAATGAATATTGCGGCCTAGCAGGTGGAGAAAGATAGAAATAGAACCCTTCTGCAGAAATAAACAGCAACTGTCACATTTGCTCATTAAATAAAGGCACATTTCTCTAACGTTTAACTTATTATACATTTTCAGGTTTAGTATTTAGCACGTTTCTCTATTATTATGTGGTGAAATTTGTGTAAAAAGTTTCAGCTTTATCACTTCTTATGCAAAATTGCCAATGCACAGCATAAATGAATGAATGAATGAACAGTCAACATCAAACTCTTGTGTGCTTATTCATCAGATGTTTTAGTTAATGGTTTGGACAACTTAGCAATATCAAAGGAAAGACAGGATCCCTGCTATTCAGGATACTAGATATGCATGATGCACATTTAAGACCTGATTATGATCTTGGTGGATGGGTTACTTCGTGACAACGGTGATGGATATCCCGTTTCCTGAAATATAAATCCAATAGGATATAATGGGATTTATATTTTGGTGGATGGGATATCCATCACCGTTGTGATGGAGTAACCCATCCACCAAGTTTGTAATCAGGCCCTTAGTCTCCCAAGTCTGCTTGATTTTCTGGGTAGCTTGAAATAACACTGCAGGCTTACCTTGCAGGAGTTGGAGTGAGATGTCATCAGGGTACAGAATATACAAATTATCAACTTTGCAATAAAGATGTAAATCTCCAGTCAGGGTTGTGAGTTTGTAAAGACACAACAATTTTATAATATCTCAAAATATATAAATACCTGTGTAGTGAAAATGATTAAATAGTAGGAAAGTTGAATAATTAAACAAGTGATATAGTAAATACGGTAGGAAATCAGGGCACCTGGCTGTGCACACTGTTGACACTCTCTAAATGATAGAAAATATAGGAATTCCCCTGAAAAAGCACAACTGAAATATGAACCAGTTTCTGTGAAAACATGTAGATGTTTCAACACAATTTTATATTTGGAAATATATATACCTGCATAATGCTACCCAACCATAAACATCAACCTATAAAATAGGGTATGATCAAAGCTAGTTGAACAGTTAATGCACTAGTGAATGTAGTGATCAGAAACTGGGAAAATTACTTTATCATAGTTTCAAATTGGACAACAGTGACACAGTATCTCTACTAAGTGAAAACAAAGTGTCTCAGTGTTCTGGTGTTTAAGATTTGCTTGCCTTCCAGCTTAGGGCTAATAGATGTTGATCCCTTGAAATATAGATATATTGTGGCCTGGAGGTCCCATTAACTTTGGCTCAGGGGCCCCAAACTCAGGGGTGAGCCCCCGTCTTGATGAGCGTGACAGACTGCTGTCTGACCCTGAAAACAAAGGGTGAGTGAGCCCATATGTTCGAAATTCAGGTTTCTGGTTAGCAGAGTATACAGCCTGTCCAAGCAAGACAATCCTAGTTGGGGTAAGTCAGATACAAAACATAAATTAACCTGTGCTCACCCTCTGGTAGCTTGGCACAGAGCAGTCAGGTTTAACTTTAGATGCAATGTGTAAAGAATTTGTGCAACACTTAAATTACAGTAACACAGTGAAAACCCCATCAAAAGTCTCCACAGCAGTTTACAAAAACAGAGAATATTTATCTGAGTAAAACAAGACTAAAGCAACAAACATCCAATAAGTAGAAGTCGAGATATGAATTTTCAAAGATTAAATCCAAAAACAGTGCTTAGAAGTCAATAGCACTAAACAAGGCCGACCGCGATGGAGTGCAGGCCAGCTAGAGAACACTCGCAGGACCCACTGAAAAAGTACCATGTACAGAGCAAGTGCCGGCTGTTAGACTTGGAATCTTTGGTGTGGTTTCCCTTGACTTTTTTCCTCTACCTCCTGTATTTTTGATGCTGTGCTGGATTTCGTTTTTGATGGCTTAGGTGCTTTGGGCACTTTGCTACTGCTAATCAGTGTCAAAGTGCAAGTGCTCCCTGTGTAAATTGTGTTTACAATTGGTTCTCCCTGATTGGCCTATTTGATTTACTGGTAAGCTCCTAGTAAAGTGCACTGAGTGTGCCAGGGCCTGTAAATCAAATGCTACTAGTGGGCCTGCAGCACTGATTGTGCCACCCACATGAGTAGCGCTGAAAAGGTATCTCAAACCTGCCACTGCAGTGTCTGTGCACAGTTTGTTAACTGCCATGTCAATTTGGCAAGTGCACCCACTTGCCAGGCCCTAACCTTCCCTTTTCTTACATGTTAGGCATCCCTATGGTAGGCCCAAGGTACCCCCCTGGGCAGGATGCAGTGTATGTGAAAGGTAGGACATGTACTGATGTGTGTGACATGTCCTGATAGTGAAATACTGACAAATGTTGTTTTTCACAATTGAAAGGCTATCTGTCCCATAGGATAGAATGGGAAATACTTTGTAACATCTTACAAGTATAACTTCCCATTGGGACAAATGTAAAGAAAAAAAGGTTAGGCACTCTGAACTCAGAATTTAATAACACATCTTTTAGTAAAGAGGAAGAGATGAAGAGCTGTGAGGAGGAGTACTACCCTTTTGACGTGTCCTAAGTGGGGTTGGCCTGCAGTTGATGTTTCTGCCAAGGAAAGGACAAAGACTGGAACTTTGCTTGGAACCTGCTTGAAGAGGAACTCCAAGGGCCTGTGTGTGCTGGCCTCCTGTTCTGAAGTCTCAGGGACACAAAGACTTCACCCCCAGCTCTCCTGAACTCTGCTGCTGAGAGTTCTGACCTGCCAGGAGGTGACTGTTCCAATTATGGGTCTCTGGAGGTTGTTCCTGCAGTTTGGGAGCTGGAAGAAAAGGAGAACTGAAGAAATCGACGCATCACTTTTATTGCGGCTGTTTTTCACAACGCAGCACCGCCTTGTGAGAAGAATCCCCACGCATCGCCGCACCACTGCCAAAACTGACGCAGCGCCTGTCGAGGCATCGAGGGATTGCGGCTGAAGAAACCGACGCAGCACCGCTCCCGCAGCCGCATCTATCACCGACGCATCCCGGATTTCCACTCATCGTACCTGTGCAGCAAGTTTTCCTGATGCATCACCCGCGGACCAGAATCATCTTGGAGTCAATGCATCAGTTCCCCCTACAGACCGGATTTGACACATCACTTATCCTGCGTGCAGCAGAACTGTCGCATCACCTCTGCAAGGTCTCACGAACTGACACATCTCTTTGTTTTTGACTCTTCCCATCTCTACAGCTGTTTGGCCTTGTGAATTTTGATGCATCTACAGGTACTTTGTGAGAAATCACGCATTCATAGTTTTCTATGGACCAAGTTGTTTGAAACCTTTCTAAAGTCATATTCTTATTACATGTATGATGGATTTTTGTGGTTTTGGTCTTGTTGAGATTAGATAAAGATACTTTATTTTTCTAAACTGGTGTGGTGTCCATGTGTGGTGCTATCACTGTATTACTGTGTGTTTTGAGTACAAATACTTTGCACATTGTCTTTGGGCTAAGTCTGTCTGCTCATGCCCATTTCTAACACTAGCCTTGAGGACTCCCTGCGTCAGTTCTGATTTACACAGTCAGGTCGATGCATCGGAGTCGAGCCTCGCAGTTGGTGTTGAAGGGTTGGTGCTGCGTCGGAGTTGATCCTTGCAGCTATGTCTTTGGATTGGCACTGCGTCATCATCGAATGTTGGTTCCGATCAGCGCAAAGGGGTCACTGCTTTGATTTTTGCAGAAAACAGCTGCAGAACCCACTTCTGAGGACCAGGACTGAAGGGGGACAACTCTGCCAAAGGTAGGACTCACAGATGGCAGAGTCCAGCAGCACCAACAGAGTTGCAAGAAGTCTTTTATGATCCTGAGACTTCAGAGAACAGGCGGCAAGCCAACAAGTCCTTGGAGAAACTTGGGTTCAAGGATGTAGAGAGCAGGCCAGTCGCTCTGACTCCCAGGCACAAAGATGCAGGCAGCAGACCAGCACAGCAGAGCAGGTAGCAAAGTGGCTGTCCTTCCTACAGCACAACAATCAGCGGGCAGCAGGCTAACACAGCAATGCAGGTAGCAAAGTGATAGTCCCGCCTACAGCACAGCAGCATCTTTTCCAGGCAGAATGTCCTTGGTTCAGGCAAAGTTCTGATTTGGTGGTGTCAGGGGCCCAGTACTCATACCCAAATGTGCCTTTGAAGTGAGGGAGACAAAAGAGAGGCATTTGAAGATAACAAAGTCTGCAGCTCTTTCTGTGGGGACAGGCACAACCCTATTCAGGTGCAAGGGTCAGCTCTTCCCTCCCAATCTACCTCAGGAAGGCCAATCAGCCTGATGATGGGCCATCAGGATGCAAATGTCACATCCCAGCTCCCTTTGTGTAACTGGCTAGAGGGATTTCACAAAGCTACAATGATGGGCATATAAATCGAAACTCTAAATGTCCCAAGAGGGCAAAGCCTCCCAGTGGTAGACAGACACTAGTGTTGACAAGTGTAGTGCTCGGGGAGGAGATAGTTCCAGTTTGTTTTGGGGGTCAGACAGAGATGACATTAGTTTCCCTAGGTGATATAAAAATTGTGCCAAAAGTCCACCAAGTATAGGCAGTGGGTCACCATTAATTGGCAACAGGTGGAGGCTCTGCGTGACATAGGAGCCAGCATGACAACTGTCAAGTGTCAGCAGAGCAGGTCATACCAAGCACATTCCACCAAGTCATATTCACGGACAATCATGAGAGCCATTTATGATGGCTCTGGTTCCCTTTGACTAGGGGGAGGGCAGTCTCAGGTTCTCTGAAAGCTGCTTTGAGTCCTGCCATGTCTGGAGATCTTCTGTTATGGAATGACCTGAAGCATACTGCCTGGAGGGAGGTAGAGTGCAGATCTCACTTGAAGATGATGGGATTGCCTGTGTGGGTCTGCATGACCACATGAGCCATGTCTATACAGAAATGCAGTCAAAGGAGTTTGGAGCCTGGAACAATGGCCCAGACAGCTGCCAAGGAGAGGGGCAAGGGGCACGAGAAACCGGTCCCTTATGTTCCCATGGTGGAGGTTGACGGGGTCCCTGAGGAGGAGGCCCCCGAGCCAACCGGGGAGGACATTGCGGCCCTAGGTGACCCTTGCCAGCTGGCAGGTTGAGGTGGCTCCACCAGGGAGGAATTCTACAAAGTGCAAAAAGAGTATCCCACTCTTGAGTGTCTGAGGTGCCAGGCCTCAGCCCATGCAGCAGGTGAAGCCTCTCAAGATCACCTGATCTACTGAGAGAACAATCTCATTTATAGGGAGCCTAAGGGTCCAGATGCTGGGCCAGCCCGTGTGCTAGTGATCCCCCAGTGCTACCAGTCCTTCCTACAAAGTTTGGTTCATGATATCCCCCTGGCAGGACACCTGGGGCAAGACAAGACTTCGCCAGACTTGTCTCCCACTTTTATTGGCCTCAAATGAAGACAGCCTTAGATACATTCTGCAGGACCTGTCCCACCTGCCAAGCTAGTGGGGAATCAGGGAAAAAGTACAAAGCTCCCCTGAACCCACTTACCATCATTGGCACCCCCTTTGAAAGGGTGGGCCTCAACGTCATTGGCCCTTTGGACCCCAAGACAGCCCTTGGCAACAAGTTTGTCCTGGTCTTGGTGAACCATGCCACCCGTTACCCAGACCCCATCCCTTTGAGAATAGTGACTGCACCCGTGGTGGCAAGAGCGCTGATGGAGATCTTTACCTGAGTTGGGTTCCCCAGGGAAGTAGTGTCAGACAGAGGCACTAATTTCATGTCAGCGTACATGAAGTCCACGTGGAATGAGTGTGGTGTAAATTAGAAGTTCGCCACAACGTATCACCCCCAAACCAATGGTCTGGTTGAAAGATTCAAGGGCATGATTATGGGCCTGCCTGAGCCCATGAGGTATAAGTGGGACGTCCTCTTGCATAGCCTTCTCTTTGCCTACAGGGAGTTGCCACAGAACGGAGTATGGTTCAGCCCCTTTTAACTCCTGTATGGACCGCCTGTTAGGGAACCTCTAAGCCTTGTCAAGGAGGGGTGGGAACAAGCTCCCAGGAAGCCCACCCCACTCAGGATGTGGTCAGCTACATGCCTGCCCTCCAGACCCAGATGCAACACTTCTGGAAGAAGGCTACAAGTAACCTAGAGGCCAGCCAGGATGTGAAGAATCTCTGGTATGATAAGAAGGCCATACTGGTAGAGTTTCAGCCTGGTCAAAATGTATGGGTCATGGAACCAGTAGAGACCAGAGCTCTCCAGTACCACTGGGCTATATGAGATCAAGAGCACCCATGATGTTGACACCAGAGACAGTCGCCCTGTGAAGAACAAACTTTACAGATTTTCAGACATCGTAAGAGCCAGCATCAAGGAGGAAGTCTCCAAGATGTTAGCCTTAGGGGTGACAGAGCCCTCTAATAGTTCCTGGTCCAGCCCTTTGGTATTGGTACCAAAAGCAGCCCTGCCGGGTGCCAAACCAGGACTCCACTTCTGCATGGACTACCAATGTCTCAATTCCATCACCAGGACTGATGCCCACCCCATCCCCACAGCTGATGAGCTCATTGATCGTTTGAGCTAAATTCCTCAGTATCTTTGATGTGACATCAAGGTACTGGCAGTTCACCTTAACAGAGGGGCCCAAAGGGAGGTATGCATTCTCAACCCCAGAGGGACATTACCAATTCCAGATGATGTCCTTTAGATTGAAGAATGTCCCTGCTACTTTCCAGCGGTTGTTAACAGGTAGGGGTGGGCGGAGCTTGAAGAAGTTTACTACGTGGAATTCTGTGGAGTTGCATAAAAACTCTGTGGAATTCCATGGAGTTTCGCTCCACCCTAGTTATTACAGCTAGAAGTAATAACACAGAATAGCATCCCATAAAAGCCAGCCTGTTAACGTCCTTTGTCTAATGGCTCACAGGAGCTGAAAACTCAAAGTAATATCGAATGGTTTACAGCACCCCCTGCATTTAATCTCTTGAGTACATGTCATAGTTCACATACTGGCCACTGTAAAAGACTAGTAGCGCATGTTTTACTGCATAGTGCTCCGCAGAGATGAAATTACCCTCAGTATGGCCGGAAATGTGCGCCCCCATCAAACATCTTTCGATTTATAATAGCAAAGTGATATTTCTACACAGGGTTCCTCCATTTGGTGGCTGTTAATGACGTGTCTAATTGAGACAGCCTCGTACCATCATTGTTCAACAGGCCCTCACATATTAATCAAATATTAGCAGATTTTCAGGGAGACAACACTTCCTCAGGGGTAGTAAGCGCTATATAAATACAATTTAAACATCAGCTGAGATTATAGCAACCCATATCCACTTTGTTTGCATCAGTAAGGAGCCTTTTTGAAATCCATCTCGGACAATAATGTGAGTCCCCTTTACGACTTAAATGACATTTTAAAGATGCAGTTACAGTTATTGAAAGAATGGGGTCAGCCACTGACCTCAATGCACATAAATTGTCCTTGTCCAAGTTGTCACGTTTGTCACTTGCTCATCAGAAATGATCAAAGAAGCATGCAAATTGCGCATCATATATGACTCTCGTCACATGAGCGGATGGTGCGTGCAGTATGAGAGCAGAGATAATTAGCTGATATGGGATTTCACAGAGTAATCGCCGTGCTTATGAATAAGCATGGGCTATACATTATTCCAACAATACCTCAGCAACTTATCTCATGAGAAGACCCAGAAGGAAAAGGGCATGGGAGGGAGAGTTGCAGTTACAGCGGTAAAGGACATGGTTTTCATTCTACGATGATCATGTTAAAATTTTATGCAACGGAGAATGTGCACACAGGTTACAAAAAAGCATTTACCATGCAGTATAATCTTTCTTTTTTCAGGCTTGAGACCCTGCGATGAGTCATGGCCCCCTGATATGGCAGGGTATGTGGGCCGTGAATTCTCACACTAGCAGCGAGGCTAATGTACCTGGCAGTGACTGCAGAAGATGGTAGTCCATGGTTTTCCTGTCTGCTGATTGTGTTCCTAGCAGGCACCAATGCAGGTCAGCTCTGTCATGATGGACGCCATGCTCCTTCCCCATCAGGTAGCTCTGGCCGCAAGCAGTGGACAGCGTCTGCAGTGTCGAACTCCACTCAGGGAATCAGTTTAAGTGGGTCTAGAGTACTGACGGGGTGCTTCCTTTGTTAGCCTGCAAGCGGTCGAAGCAGCTCCACGCACCTGAGGACCAGCACTGGAAATGACAACTCAACTCACCAGCGGAAATCACCTCCGCTTCTGACCCAGAACTAAACGTTCAGCTCCTGGGGGACCACCACACCAGGCAACGTGAAGTTTTTGTAGTTGTCGATCTCTGCCGCACCGGTAGTGACGGCTGGGGTTTACATTCTTAGTACTCAGTAGGGGTGGGTGGCGGGGGCAAACTCTGCCATGCGGCAGAATTAGAGTTTTTGCCAAACTCTGCACTCCCAGCGGAGTGCAGATTTGGAAAAACTCTGCAAACTCCGCTGGTTGAGTGCACCGTGCACCACT
The DNA here is from genome assembly GCA_963921515.1 of Calotriton arnoldi. Lineage (NCBI taxonomy): Eukaryota > Metazoa > Chordata > Amphibia > Caudata > Salamandridae > Calotriton > Calotriton arnoldi. The sequence goes on from CAWUFW010002233.1 coordinate 722,757, forward strand.
ATTAACTGGGTCCTGACTTGTAAGGAGGCTTTCTGTGCCACCTAGTTAGATGACATTGCTGTCTACAGCGCCAGCTGGGAGGAACACCTACATCACTCCCAGGAGGTGCTTCAGGCCCTGCAACAGGCAGGCCTTACCATTGCCAGTAAGAGCCAGATTGGGCAGAGTCCTGTGGTGTATATTTGGTACATCTGGTAGGTGGAGGGAAGGTGCATCCCCTGCAGGCCAAGACTGAAACCATCTTGGCCTGGGAACCACCTAAAACCCAAACAGAAGTGAGAGCCTTCCTAGGCCACACAGGCTATTACCGCAGATTTGTTCAGGTATATGGCACCATTGCTGCCCCCTTACCTGAGCTGATTTCTAAGAAGCAGCCTAGATTGGTGATCTGGACAGAGGCTTGTCAGAAAGCCTTTGATTCTCTCAAGGACGCCCTGTGCACAGCACCTGTGCTCAGGGCCACTGGTTTCTCCAAAGAGTTCATCATGCAGAGGGACACTTCAGAGCATGGCATAGGGTTAGCCTTAGCACAGCTCAATGAGGAGTGCCTAGACAAACCGGTAGCCTTCGTTAGCAGGAGGTTCCTTTCACAGGAACAGAGGTTGAGTGCCATTGAAAGAGAAGCTTTTGGTGTTGTCTGGGCACTGAAGAAGTTGAGACCATACCTGTTTGGGACTCACGTCCTCATTCAGACAGACCACAGGCCCCTCAGATGGCTCAGGCAGATGATGGATGAAAATCCTAAACTCTTGAAGTGGTCCATCTCTGTACACTGAATGGACTTTACAGTGGAGCATCGCCCGGGGACTGACCACACCAATGCTGATGGTCTCTACAGATTCTTCCACCTGTCACGGGGACATACACCACCATATATGACGTTTGTCGTGGTATGCATCCCTGGACAGACACTGTAAAATGTAAATCCAGTATTTGTAAAGCGCACAGCTACCTCCGAAGTGGTGTCCCGGCGCTGGGGGCCGTCGGGAAGATTAAGCAAGCTATTGCCCAGAGTCACATGGTGCTGGGCTGACCTGCCGCCGGTGCCGGGGATCGAACCGTGAGCCCCAGATTCCAGCGTCAGTCGCCCTGGCCACGGCACCACACCTCTTCCGATGCAATCTTGGAGGATGCGCTCTGCATAAACATACATTTATAACTCATATGCATCTGCGTGGCATATCTGTGTGCCTTCCATGTGTGTATCTGATTGTGTGTGTGCTCTCACCCTATAATATAGTTTGTGTGTGGTTGTTGTGTTGACATCATTACGTTATGGTCTGGGCCTGATGATTATACAGTAAGGAAATGGGTCACCCAGATTGGGCCTGATGATTATACAATCAGGAAATGAGTCACCCAGAACACATAATGGTATGAGCCTGATAATTATACAATCAGGAAATTAGTCATCCAGACTAGGCCTTATGATTATATAATCAGGAAATTAGTCACCCAGACTGGGCCTGATGATTATACAACCAGGAAATGAGTCACCCACTCAGCAGCCATCTTAAATGGACCAGGAATATAAAGGCACTCCTGCCCATATCCAGTTGCTAGGCAATCAGGAATCTGGGCAGCCTCGGTTGCACCATTGGACTCCATGATAACAACATCAAGTGAATCCTGAGTCACGAGCCTGCAGAGGACATCGGCACATCATTCTGTGCCAAAAGTCTGTATTGAACGTCATCATCCTGTGTCACGAGTCTGCAGTGGATGTCAGTACATCATCCTGTGTCACAGACCTGCAGTGGACTTCGGAGCATCTGGAACTGTACATTAAGTCGTGCCGCCAGTCACACACCCCCAAGGGGGCATCTTTAATGACTTACAATAGAATCTCGCCACACCAGCTCTCAGCAAAGGCAACAAGTCAGTACATACAGGACTACAACTGCTAGCGCATATGACACTGCCCTCAGCATCTCATGCCCAGCTTGCTGCAATGTTTAGGGATAGCTGCCAGAGATAGTTGGAGGGTGAAGTAACCCGACAATTTACCTGATTCAGGTCTGGACAGTTCATTATTTTGGGACAAGTGGGTAAGGTGCCTTACAGCACTTTCGGATTGGAGATGGGTTTCATTCCTTCAAGTGATTATTCAGCGACTTAACTGAAGGCAACAGCCTGACGTCCTCTTGAGCCAAGATCCTAGGCTACCGGCTGATCTGGTTGTGTGAAAAGGTAATACAGATACTGAAGTGAATTTATTGGATGTGCAGGGCACTGCTTGCATTAGATGTGATGATCTGTGGGTAATTCTGTTTATGTTTATATCATAGTGTACATCCAGGACAGGAGGGACTGCATTCGCACCACAAGAGGGCAGCCACACCGCCTTTTCCCCCATGCCTATGGGGCCCATAAGATCAAGATAAGAGAGGAGAACAGTGTATTCTACCAAACCTGAAAAAAGTGAACCCGACCATACAAAAACCAGGGGACATTATTCCTACTGGATTAGAGGAAAAAAAGAGATCCAAATGTTCTTATTAGTCCTGACGAAAGCCAACGAAACTTTGGGGCGCAAGTAGGCTGAAACATGTAGACCTGTTTTCAGTAGTGATGTGGGGGACACATTACATATCCAAACACACATCTACATTCGTTTTTAATGTTATTCTTATATAGGTTACTAATAAATTAACTATTCCTAGATAGGAGCCAATTTTAGATCTTTGTTCTGATGTGGATCCCAGATAATCTCTGCGTTCAGAGAGATGACCTGCTGATGAAGGAAAAAGACCCGATGATGACCCTATCAGCTACTAGTGGCACCGAATTTATCACCAACCGAAAATAACTGTTGAGAGTCCCATGGATTTTTCTAAAAGGGATCCCCCCCAGAGTACATGATTCCACTCCTCTTTGATTTTTGGGTATCATAGTGTGCACCACATCCTCAATGCACACCTGGTATTATGTCAAGGGTGACGCCTACCCGGCAACCACAGACGAGGGTGTCCAGTGAACCAATGAACCAGATCGTGTTCCTTTATTATTTTGCCCCATTCCCTTCATTGTGACACAGACTGGCAGAAATGCAGTCTGCATCGCAGTGAGGGGCGTGGTTGGACAAGCATGAACATTGTTTTCCTTGGGTTCAGGATATCTCAGGTTAGTGCATCTGACGCCGCCTTACTGAAGACAGCTCCCAAAGGGGTGGTTAGCTCTCCCCACTTTCAGCTGGGGGGACATATGTTAGACCTGACAGCCTTAGGGTGGTCCTCCCCCAACTTTTTGACTGCGTCCCTCCATTTTCCCTCCATTTTCCTGTAATCAGTTTTGCTGGTTTTATTGCTCTGAGCACTTTACCACTGCTAACATAAGATAGAGTGCATGTGCTCTCTCCCTTAAACATGTTATGATTTGATGGGAGACCGTTCAGCACCGGCACCTTGCACTTTGACCCGGCCCCTGGCCATCGATCAGCACGGTGCACTTTCTTCCTGGACCCTGGAAGTGGACGTAGGCGGAGGAACGCCACAAAAACTCCGACTCGGTCCCGCAGCGCGGGAGACCGTTCAGCACCGGCACCTTGCACTTTGACCCGGCCCCTGGCCATCGATCAGCACGGAGCACTTTCTTCCTGGACCTTGGAGGTGGGCGTAGGCAGAGGGACGCCACAAAAACTCCGACTTGGTCCTGCAGCGCAGGATACCGTTCAGCACCGGCACCTTGCACTTTGACCCGGCCCCTGGCCATCGATCAGCACGGAGCACTTTCTTTCTGGTCCCTGGAGGTGGGCGTAGGCGGAGGAAGGCCACAAAACTCCGACTCGGTCCCGCTGCGCCGGGGACCGTTCAGCACCTTGCACTTTGACCTGGCCCCTGGCCATCGATCAGCATGGAGCACTTTCTTCCTGGACCCTGGAGGTGGGCATAGGCGGAGGAACGCCACAAAAACTCTGACTCAGTCCCGCAGCGCCGGACACACGTGGGGTGTGCCCGGGCTCGGCCCGGGTGAAGACCGGGCCAAGACGGGCCCTTCTTAGCCCATCATAGGCCGGAAGAGGCCGGGCTGGGCCCCTGCCCTTGGTTTTTCAGGATCAGCGATTCTTTGGAACATAATCTCATCAGTGTGGGTGAGTTCTTCTCGCAAGTGTGCACTTTGCTCATTTGCATATGTGACTGCTTCGAGCCCTGCACTTTTTTCATCCTGATTATTTCCCAGAATACTTTGTGGTGGGACAGTAATTCATAACCAGATTCTAAGTGCTGCATAGGTTATTGTTTGATCAGTCGCTACAAAGTCCCAAGAAAAAGATCACACTCTCTGTTAAAGACTGATAGAGACTGATAAAGAAACTTGAGCGTAAAACCAACTCTGTTTATATCGTGACTGTTCGGCACAATGGGCAAGAGGAAAGCGACAAATTCTAAGGCTAAAACACAGCCTAAGTCGGGGGCGGCCCACGCTTGACTCTGTTGAATTACCTAACGGGGCAATGGGGGCCATTGAACAGCAGATTATTTCTGTTGAAGAGGCCATGAACCCGGAAAAAACAGGTCCATCAACGACTTCCGGCCAAGGTTGAAACACAGGCGAGGCTGCACAGGGTACATGTGCTCCCCCACTAGAAGGGCATAGTAGATATTCGAACTCAAATGGTTGCATACTGAATATGTCTGAGCACATCTCAGTGAGCGATCAGGAGAGCGATTCTCAACTGCCCACGAAGAGCCCTAGAAATTCAGATACTCTCCCCAATATAATAGAGGAACTATCACCAGAGCCAAGGGTGATACCCCCTAAACCTTGCAAAAAGCTGGTTAAAAAAGGTAAATCTCAACCACCACACACGCTAGGTAGCAAGGAAAAATCCCTATCTAGTAAACACCCTTGCACGCATATCGATCTTTGCAAGTTAAATGCTAAATTGGATGCATTAGATGACTATCTCAGAGATACCCTAACCAACTTAACTAGTAGAGTTGGTGCCTCGGAAGGTAAACAGACATAATATCGAAACAAAAATATCGAATGGACACAATATCGAGTCTAAAATATAGAATGGACATAATATCGAATGGACATAATATAGTCGTTAAAAATATCGAAAGTAAGGTAAGTAATATCGATAGTCAAAATATCGAAGTACATAATATAGGCATTAAAAAATATCGAAATTTTTAATAATATCGAATTTTTCTAAGTGTATTGTATGTTAGTATATGTGTTAAAAGTGTATATTAGTTGTTGTAATGTATGTTTAATTTTTAAAAGCAATGAATTTTATGTTATTTAATTTTTGCGTAATTTAATTCCGTAGCGGGTAGTGGGTTTATAGGGGAATAGGGTGGGAAGTAATTTAATTAAAATTAAGTACATATTAATAAATATTAATTGGTATTGATAATTAATTTATTGTTAATTAATTATTAATTGGTAATTAAATTGTATTAATTGGTAAAACATTTTTTATTGATTAAATGGTAATTATGTTAATTGTATTAATTAAATAGTTGTAGCGGGATGTGGGTTTATAGGGTAATAAGGTGGAAGTAATTTAATTGAAATTAAGTACATATTAATAAATATTAATTGGTATTGATAATTAATTTATTGTTAATTAATTATTAATTGGTAATTACATTTTATTAATTGGTAATTTTTTAATTGATTAAATGGTAATTATGTTAATTGTATTAATTAAATAGTTGTAGCGGGATGTGGGTTTATAGGGTAATAAGGTGGGAAGTAATTTAATTGAAATTAAGTACATATTAATAAATATTAATTGGTATTGATAATTAATTTATTGTTAATTAATTATTAATTGGTAATAAAAATTTATTAATTGGTAAAAAAAAAAATGATTAAATGGTAATTATGTTAATTCTATTAATTAAATAGTTGTAGCGGGATGTGGGTTTATAGGGGAATAGGGTGGGAAGTAATTTAATTGAAATTAAGTACATATTAATAAATATTAATTGGTATTGATAATTAATTTATTGTTAATTAATTATTAATTGGTAATTACATTTTGATAATTGGTAATTTTTTTTTAATTCATTAATTGGTAATTAGTGTTATTAATAATATTTATTAGTATTGATAATTAATTATTTTTAGTAAAATATTAAAATATTACTTTTCCCTACTGTTGCACTCTCTGGAGTGGGAATAGTAATTATTACCCCTACGCTATCCAACGCTTTCCCTACTGTTGCACTCACTGGAGTGGGAATAGTAATTTTACCCCTACGCTATCCAACTCTTTCCCTACTGTTGCACTCTCTGGAGTTGGAATAGTAATTATTACCCCTACGCTATCCAACGCTTTCCCTACTGTTGCACTCACTGGAGTGGGAATAGTAATTTTTACCCCTACGCTATCCAACTCTTTCCCTACTGTTGCACTCTCTGGAGTGGGAATAGTAATTATTACCCCTACGCTATCCAACGCTTTCCCTACTGTTGCACTCTCTGGAGTTGGAATAGTAATTTTTACCCCTACGTTATCCAACTCTTTCCCTACTGTTGCACTCTCTGGAGTGGGAATAGTAATTTTTACTCCTACGCTATCCAATGCTTTCCCTTCTGTTGCACTGTCTGGAGTGGGAATAGTAATTTTTACCCTCCCGCTATCCAACGCTTTCCCTACTGTTGCACTGACTGAAGTGGTAATAGTAAATTTTACCGTCCCGCTATCCTACGCTAAAAATATTGAATATTTTTTATAAATATTACGTTAATATATTTATGTATTAAAAAAATTAAAATGTATGTTTATTTTTTTAAGTTACATTAATTATTTATTAATTTTAAAGTTATTTAAGTATTTTTAAGTATGTTTTAGTTAATTAGATATATTATTTCATTAATTTTACATTACTTTTCATACATTTAAAAAATTCGATATTTTGACTGACTATATTTTTTACAACTATATTTTGGAGTCGATATTTTTGTACTTACCTGTTTGTAGATAGGGAGTCGATATTTTGGTATTCGATATTTTTACTTCGATATTGTTGTAGGTCGATATTCTTGTTATCGATATTCTGTCAGTGATCCGCCTTGGAAGAATCCCTAACTAGATATATGGATAACTGTCAGTTAAATGTCAAGAAACCGGCATTACTAAACAATCATGGCCCGGATCATCTAGAAAGCAGTAGCCGGACACATACCCACCCCACACTCACAGCAACCTCTAATCAGATAAATTCCACGGGGGTTCCCTATAACGAGGACCAACATTCATTGACTGTAAAATCTTCTACTCTCTACCCCTCACTATCTCTAGTACCCGGTAGGCCTTTATGTACTTATTCCTCATCTGATAACACCACAGCGCCACCGGGGGAGGGTCATAACCCGCGGGCTTATACCTTGGCCGATTCATGCGGCACTAGCCCAAATTTACCCATACCTTCAAACAGACACAAGCCTGAAATGACCTATTTGGACCTACCTCCAGCTGCTACCCTGTATACGGTAGTTCTAGCCAATGTGCCTAGGCTACCCTCTGGGGTGACTGAGTCATGGGACACCTTAAGAAACAAGTCCCTGTTCTGGTTGGGAACAAAAACGGGTTTAACATAGAAGCTTTTGGCCGAGTTCAAAATGGCTAGAAGAGTGAGCTGGATAGGTAGAGGACGTAAGAACCTTCATCGCGATTGCGTGGTGTTAACTTTTAGAACCCCTCAGTTAGCTCAAACGATACTGAGCAGAGCAGGAAATTATTCTATCTCAGTGCAGGGTATTAATTTAGTCCCTCTGGGATATTTTTACCAGCCTATAGACAATAATTCCATCATGTCAGCTGGCGAGGCTCATAAAGTTAACCTCTGCCCTTTATATAACGTCCCAGTCCATAACCGTTTTGATATGCTTCCAACCTTAGAGGAGGTTGATTGACTATCACCAGTAGGCTCCAGGGCAGCCGAGATAAGGGAGAAAATCCAGATCTCCACACAAGCGATATACTCAGGCATTCAGATCTTAGAAACATCTAGCACTTTAACCAATAACTCACACACCCTATCCAAGCCTTTATCATCTACTTGTATGGTTCCTGATATCTTATCCCTGCCTGACCGCACTAAGGTAAACAATGATAACTTTTAACCAACTGTCTCACTTGATATCTCTAGTGCACCCTCCCTTGACGCCAGGGTCGAGAAGTACAAAGGACTAAAGAGGGAAGATCGCTGTCATTTAATGTTTTGGAATGTCGCTGGTTTAAAATCCAAGATAAATATCCAGTCATGGTCTGACTTTGTTGGGAAGTTTGATATATTTAGCCTGCAGGAAACCTGGGTGGAGGAGCCTATTCACATCAATGGCTATAAAACTTATCATACTGCGGCAGTGGCATTGACCCATGGAAGATCAAAGGGGGGGTCTTTGCACTTTTGTATTAAACTATGTGAATGCAAGTAACATCCTATTGAAAGTCACAGACAGATATTTCCAACTTATTACTATCGATGGCGATAAATCACTTTGTATCGCCTTATTGAATTTCTATAATAATGCACCACATGATTCGATTGAGGGGGTATTAAGGAAAATAAGCTATCATCTAAATAGCATACACGTCACTAAAGCAAAAGATGTACTTATCATTTGGGGAGGGGATTTTAATTCTGCACTGTGCCAATATTCTGAAAGGGATGTCTGTGGTATTTCGACTGATGAAGCCAACAGCTATTCACATTTCCCGCATACAATTTATGGGGATCTCTTAAATGAAATTATATTTAATGCTGATTTAGGATTTGTTAACAGTTTATGTTCTCCACCTATATCTTTTAGCCCCACTTTTAATGGCCGAGGTACGTACTCAACTATAGATTACGCTTTAATGTCAAGCACACTCCTCCAGAGGCCAGAACTTTTTCACCCATGCAAACCCCTTGAGCGATCACTTTCCTTTAAGTGTAGTCTTATCAGTGCATAGTAAGGTGATAAACATCAGGGATAGTTCCCCCCACATTGTTGAGAATATATCCCTGAGTAGGCTGAATGGGTATTCGCTTCGTTGGACCAACATTGACTCAAACGAGTTTCTAAGAAAGGCTATGGTTAATTGCAAAGCTGCCTTTCTTGCCTGCCTTGGTGAGACAACTTCTCACGCTGACATCATAAAAAACTTTTCCATTATATCTGGCCACATCAAAAAAGCCCTTTTTGTGAAGAACAAAAAAACGATTACTAAAGAAAAAGGGTGGTTCGACTCTAAATGTACTAAGGCCTATTCCAAATTAAAACATGCCTTACAAAAAATCGTTACAAATAGAGAAGAAATTAAAGAGGCTAGAAGGGAATATAGGTGTGCATTAAAAGAACGAAAATGTGCATTAAAAGAAGAAGCTTGGTCCGCCCTACACGTTGCCTCTGTAACCAGGGATAACTCTGCCTTTTGGAAGGCAGTAAATGCCCCCTTTCTGGTTAATAGAGATATACCGATGATTGAGATAGTTATTACCGAGGCTCAATGGGTGGATCATTATTCCAATTTGTACAATAAGCCACCCTGTGATGTATCTGAGGAAGCCGACATACCTGACAGACTAGATTTACTACCCAGGAGCCATCAAATTGATATACACTTTGACCTTGCTGAGGTTAGCCAGGCTATCATGACAAGTATGGGAGGTAAAGCGCCTGGTCCCGACGGCATTCCCGTAGATCTTATTAAATCTAATATTTTGCTTTGGGGACCGCTTTTAACACAAGTGATTAACGCTAGTTGCTCTACCTGCTTCTTACCGACTTGCTCAGAATCGATACTGGTTCCCATTTTTAAAAAAGGTGATAGGGAGAACCCAGCGTGCTACAGACCCATTTCACTGTTAGACTCCATGGTTAAAGTTGTGGGTCGAGTCATTTTAACTAGACTACAGGATTGGGCCGAAGAGATTTCGATTGTTTCTGACATTCAGTTTGGCTTCCGTAAGGGTCTGGGCACCGTGGAGCAGGGTCTCAACTTAAATATTCTCCTGGGCAAGTACACTAAGGCAAAAAGGGGCAGGTTATACTTGGCATTCGTCGATTTAACCGCATCCTTCGACTGCGTTATCCACGACAAGCTTTGGAAGATTTTGGTGGGAATGGGGGTGGATAAGTCACTCATACATTTCTTGAGGCAACTTTATCTAGATGCGTAGGCAAGAGTCCGATACGGGATAGGCTGGGAGTGCACAATGCCATTTAGCATATTGAGAGGGGTGAGACAAGGCTGCATCCTGGCACCTTTCCTCTTTACTCTCTACATAAACGATCTGGGACGGATATCGACGAAGGAGTGCCAGGAGCTGCCGATAATTGACAAACACCCCATACCCGCCCTACTGAATGCGGACGACGCGGTCCTTATGGCGCGTACTCCGCTGGGTCTCCAACAGGTAGTGTCAAGCTTTGCCTCGTTTATGTCTAAACTGGGTCTCACCGTTAATACTTCAAAAACATTCATAATGAAATGTGGAGCAGGGAGCAATAAGAGTAGAGACATTTATATCGACGCTAAAAGGATTGAATGTTCTAAAACCTTCTCCTACTTAGGGATTCTGTTTGACCGACTGGGGACTTGGACCCAAGCCGTCAAAGCCAGGAGGTTACTGTTTATGAAGGCAACGGCAGTCCTATGCAATTTCAGCAGAAAATTGGGCAGACGCCCACCGGTAGAATTACTGCAAATTTACAATGCAAAGTGTGTGTCAATCGCCATCTATGGTGCTGGTATTTGGGGCCACGTTGATATTAATTCTCTACAGATTGTGGAGAACACCTTTTTTAGATTCTTGCTGGCCGTCCCAGATAGTACTTCCACTCATATCTGCCACGCAGAGCTTGGCATGCCATATATAGCGGACATTATAAAAATTCAGCCAGCCTTATTGTGGCATAGGATTTGGATTACCGAGAAAACACTACTTATTCGCCAAATCTTGAACGACAGCTGTAGATTACAAGGGGCCATGCACATTAGGTGGCTAAACTATATAAAAAAATTACAATTAATCTTGGTCATCCAGAATATTATAATGATCCCAACACCTTGAGTGCAGTTGCTAGGAAAGATCTTAAAAGTAGATGCCTGTCCTTATTGGAAACAAATAGAACTACCGCCGAAATGACAAAATTAACTGTACAAGCACACCAACTCACACTGACCACACACAGTATTCAGCCGTACTTAAGGAACATTGCAGGTGGCTATGACAGATTCCTGATAACTCGTTTCAGATTAGGCATCATACACAGATCAATTAGTTTTCCTGATTTGAATGACTGGTCAAGACCGATGTGTAAATGCACATGTGATGACTTATCTCAACAGTCGACACTGCATGTATTCTTTTTTTGTAAATTGTATTCCCTGCAGAGAAGGAGGTGGATCCTCCCAATTTTAAGAACACTCGGCCTTAGACAATGTCATCCTGCACTACTGGTCTTACAACTTTTAGAGAATGAACTTTTTACTACCTCTATAACTGCGTTAAAAAAAAATATTTTTAAATGTAGGAAAACTATTTTGATGTGAGTCCACTATGAGCGTGATTAGGAGAATGGTTCGCTGTTTACTCACATAATCTATTTCTGAATTTGTATATTTTATTATTTTTAAAATGTTATGATCTGATACTCATGCTGAAAGTTTTTATCTGCTTTTATGATTTTTCATTTAAGAAATCGAATAAAGCTTTATTGATTGATTGATTGATTGACTTAAACCTGGTTAGTATATTTAATTTACCTGTAAGTCCCTTGTAAAGTGGTATGCCATATACCCAGGTCATGTAAATGAAATGCTACTAGTGGGCCTGCAGCACTGATTGTGCCACCCACATAAGCAGCCTTTCAAACCTGTCTCATGCCTGCCATTGCAGGGCCTGTTTGTGCGGTTTACTGCCACTTTGACTTGGTATTTAGAACTACTCGCCAAGCCTTAAACTCCTCTTTTATTAGATATAAGTCATCCCTAAAGAAGGCCCTTGGCAGCCCAAAGGGCGGGGTGCTATGCAAGCAAAAGGTAAGATATGTACTTTTATGTTTTACATATCCTGGTAATGACAAACAGCCTATTTCATTTTTCACTACTGGGAGGCCTACTCCTCTCACAGACTAGCATTGGGAATTCCTTAATACGCTTTTAAGCTGTAATTCCTGATCAGAGGGGAGAAGATTTTTCATGTTTTATATGTTTGGCATGGTCTTGATAAATCCTCTTTAGTGGTAAATTTGGACTTAACATTACTGTTTTAGAAATGTCACTTTTAGAAAGTGGACATGTCTATGCTCTTAGCTCTGTTGTGCCTTACAGCCTGTCTCCAATACATGTTTGGGTTGGGTGACATCTACACTTTGTGCATTCCCTCTAGACAGCCATGAACATAGTAAGGTGAAGCTCATCTGCATTCTGAGCACTCATCTGCATTCATATGCATTCTGATGGTTCTTCTTGGTCAGGGAGGAATGGGAGGGCCTGACACTTACACTTCAATAGGTGGTGTCCTGTCCACACACAAAGCACTGATTTACCCCCCAAGGTTAGCCTGACAGACAGGACTGGGCTGAAAGGGATTTGATGTCACCTCCACTTCAAAGGCACTTTTGGGTGTAAGTACTGGGTCCCTGACCCACACAAATAAGACACTTCTGGATCTTGAATTGAACCTCTGTCAGAAAGACTACTGTGCTGCTTAAATGACTCAGCTGGGCTGTTTTTCTTGAAGGACTGCTTTTCTGCTTGTTGCACTGATGCATGCTGCTCACTGACTTGGCTGAAGTTGAGCTGGACTCTGCCTTCCCTCCAAGTGATCTCCAAGGGCTAGCTAGCTTGCCTCCTGTATTCTGAAGTCTCAGGGATACAAAAGACTTCTGCAATCCTGTTGGTGCTGCTGGTCTCTGCCTTCTGTGAGTCCTACCCTTGCCAAAGGTGCCCCCTCCAAGTTTTGGGCCTCAGAAATGGGTTCCGCGGCTATTTTGCTACAAAATTAATGCATCGTCCCCATTGCACTGATCAGAACCGATGCAGTGCCTTTGACGCCAATGCTCCAATGCTGTGCCGATCTTGAGATAGCCTGGCATGGCTCGACGATGATGCAGCGCTGATCCGAGGTTCCGACCGCGAGGCTGGACTTTGTCACATCGACCCGACTGCAAGAATCACTGACGACGCATCGCCGATCCCAGGTCCTGACCATGAGGCTCGATTGTGAATTGGAACAGACTCATTGCCTTCACTGCGTAGAGAAGATCGACGCATGTCATTGCTTGTGGCCAGGAAAGGTCATTTGTTCACCGGAGCCTGCATGGGCCTGCATCCAGCCTGTGCATCCACAAGTTCATCCCAAAGTTTGACTTTGTCCTAGTCTACTTGCTTTTAAGCGCTTTACTGCATTTAAGTCTTCAATACTCAATATCTCAACTTCTACACAATGGATTTTTGTTGCTTGGTCTTGTTTTACTCACATAAATATTCTCTAAATTTCTAAACTGTTGTGGAGTATTTTTGTGGTGTTTTCACTGTGTTATTGGATGAGTTATTGTACAAATACTTTACACGTTGCCTTCTAAGTAAAGCCTGCCTGCTCTGTGACAAGCAATCATGGGGGTTAGGACAGGATAATTTAGAATTGTGTTGTGACTTATCCTGACTAGGATTGTGGTCCCTACTTGGACTGGGTGCATACCTCTGCCAACTAGAGACCAAGGGGCATATTAGCAAGACCGGCGATAAAATTATCGCCGTTTTAGCGGCAGGAAACTGCCGCTAAAGCGGCGATAATGGGCTTGCTAATATGCGTTATAGAATTCAATAGAAGCCCAGGTTAGATGTGCAGGACATCTAACCTGGGCTTCTATTGAATTCCATAACGCATATTAGCAAGCCCATTATCGCCGCTTTAGCTGCAGTTTCCTGCCGCTAAAACGGCGATAATTTTATCGCCGGTCTTGCTAATATGCCCCCAATTTCTAACTGTCTGATTCACTTCATTATGGAGATTTGCTTTATTTTGACAAAATGCCATTACAGATGGCATTCCAAGATTTTGGAAATGGAGCACCAGCCATATATTTTTTGCTCACTTTGAAAAAAAGGAGCAAAATCTAGGATTAAAGTTTCATATAGGTCGCTGGGTACAACATAGATGCCAGTGTCTTAGGTAACGGGACTATGCTAATTATTTCTGTGAAATTCTTGCAATGTTACAGGTCTGGTCACATCTTCCTGCTGCATCAACGCAGGTAGGTATCTCGGTTGTACGAAGCTAGCAATGTCATATGCGCCAGGACATTCTAGCTTGAGTAGCTGTGCGCTCAAACAAATACCATATTTCATTTCATTTCCCAAGTCGAGGTTATAATTTCCCATAGATGTACAATAGAGTTTAGAATAATATTTGGAAAAGTCTATTTTGGGTCCATGTTTGAATCATAAATATCTAAAACCCTCTGTTGCATCATGTCCTAATACTCAATGCTCTAATTACAAGCATTTTTCTACCAGGTTATTTTATGCTATTAAGTGGGCATGCATCCCTTCCTTTTACTCCAGCCTGCTCCTTAATTGCTGTCTTCATGGTGCCCCAGTCTATATTTCGTTTGTAGTACCCTAATAGGAATTCTTTGACAAATATCCTAGCTGCCTTATCTTGAACCAGAACTTTGCCAACTATCCATAGCAAATTAAATGGTTGTTGACTACTTCCTCTAACATCAAAAATAACCATGCAAGGTCTGATACTCAAGTATGGTGAAAATTAACTGTAGTATTTTCGGCTAACATTTTACTGATCAGAAAATAATAATTTCTAGAATACTGAGGGCCTCATTTATGAAAAATGACGCATCGCTGCGTGAAAACAGCGATGCGTCACTTTTCATTGCGCCCTCCTTGCGACATGCTGGATGCGTCATATTTATAGTATGACGCATCATGTCGCAAGGAGTTACAGATACGTCAGTTTTTCTGACGTATCTGTAGGCGCAAAAATGACGCATTGCTGGAGTGTGTCACAAAAGTGACGCAACTTCAGCAATGGGTCATTTCACATGGGCAAGTCCCATTTCAAATGTGCCTGCGTCAGTCTTACGCCTGCTGTGAGGCAGGCATAAGATATTGACGCATTTGCGTCCTAGAAGTGGCGCAGTGAAATCTCATAGATTTCACTGCGTCACTTCTACGAGGCTTACTTGCGTCAGAACGCCCACCCTGCATACATTATACCTGGCGCAGGTATAATGTGGCGCAGGGGTTTACAAAGTGACGCATCTACCTAGATGAGTCACTTTGTAAATATGACGCAACATGGCGCATTTTTTACGCCGCTGGTGCGTCACAAAATGTGACGCACCGGTGGCGCAAAAGTGACGCAAGGGCTCATAAATAAGCCCCTGAGAATGCAGCGCAGAGAAAAAGAGTGTAAGTTCTAACCTCTGAATTTCTCCATCTCCATAGATCTATCATACCTAAATTATCAATTCATGAAAAATATGTTTTTAGCTCACTCTTTTCATCACATGATGACATTTGGTATTTGAAATTGTAAGAAACTGGGTTACTGGTTGAGGGGGCGAAGTCACAAGCAAACCCCAAATTAACCTGGGCTCAACCCTCTGGTAGCTTGGCACTAAGCAGCCAAGCTTAACTGAGAGGCAATGTGTAAAGTATTTATGCAGCACTTCAAACAGTAATAAAGTGAAAACACAACATGAAAATTCCCACACCAATTTAGGAAAATAGAGTACACTTTACAAAACTACAAAAATCAAAATCAGTAGAACTAGAGAAATGCATGATAAACCTAATTCAAGAGAAAATAGTTCCAAAAAGCACAGAGCTCTAACTGTGGTTATCTGGTCACGCCAAATTGAGAGAAAGTTACAGGTTCAGGCCAACTGCGATGGAGCTCAGGCCAGCTAAAGTGACCCAGTTTGGCCCTCTGAACAAAAGCACCTGAAATCCTAATTCCAAAGAGATGCGGAGTCCCACGTTGAGGATGCGTTGTGCAGCAGAGTTGATGCGAGGTCCAGGCAAAGAGATGCGTCACGCAGCAGTGGTTCCAAGGAGCAGCGCAGTGTAAGTTGACATCCTTGCGTGGAGATACGTCACACAGCAGTGGTTCCAATGGCCTGCGTTGGGTGAGACGATGTTCTTGAATGGAGATGCGTCGGCTCTGATGGACTGTGATGGGTGATGCGACGTCCTTGCGTTAGGGGATTCAGCGCAGCAGAGGCTGCAAATGTGCTGCGCAGCAGAGGAGATTCCTCGGTTCTGTTGGATCCACAGACAAGCTGGCAGTGCACCTTCAGACTCACTTCCAAGGGTCCAGGACTGGGGTGGCACCACTTGGGAAGGCAGGACTCACATACACCAGTGTCCAGGTTCTGTGTTAAAGGTTGTTGAAAGCCTGTTATTTTCCTAGGGCTTCTGATCAGGAGGTCAGCCAATTAACCTTTAGAGTCACTTGGGGGTACTGGGTTTAGAGGTGCGGTCCAGTCCTTGTTACCCAGGCAAGATGGCAGCAGTCCTTCAGAGCAGCAGTCCAGCAGAGTGGCACTTCTTTCAGCAGAGCAAACACAAGGAGATGATGGACGGAGCGCTGAAACCTTTCAGACACTCATCCCCAGTCACAGATCTGGGTTGAATCCATCATCATTCTTTAGCTCACTTCGCCACCCCAGTTCAGACACAGCTATAGGCAAATTAGTCTTGACCATGTGCCTCATGGGAACAGTCCAGCCCGAATTGCCAAGCCATGTTTTCCCTGGACGGGAAACAAGCATCCTGGGACCGGTTTCGGGCTAACAGCCCTCATCAGCAAGGCTAGCTTGAATCCAGTGGCAAAGTGAGCAAGGGACCCACGTCTGGGCATACCCTGCCAACTTAGGGCGAACAAAGCAAACACAAGGAGATGATGGACGGAGCGCTGAAACTTTTCAGACACTCACCCCCAGTCACAGATCTGGGTTGAATCCATCATCATTCTTTAGCTCACTTCACCACCCCAGTTCACACACAGCTATATGCAAATCAGTCTTGACACTGTGCCTCATGGGAACAGTCCAGCCCGAATTGCCAAGCCATGTCTTCCCTGGACCGAAAACAAGCATTCTGGGACCTGTTTTGGGCTAACAGCCCTCATCAGCCAGGCTAGCTTGAATCCAGTGGCAAAGTGAGCAAGGGACCCACGTCTGGGCATACCCTGCCAACTTAGGGCAAACAAAGCGAACACAAGGAGATGATGGACGGAGCGTTGAAACTTTTCAGACACTCACCCCCAGTCACAGACCTGGGTTGAATCTTCGCCACCCCAGTTCAGACACAGCTATATGCAAATCAGTCTTGACCCTGTACACACAGACTACAATGGCAGACCTGAATTTTTTTTAAAGGGCTGCTTAAGTGGGTTGCACAATCAGTGCTGCATGCCCACTAGGTGGATTTAATTTACAGGCCACAGGTACATGTAGTACCCCTTTACTAGGTACTTACAAGTAAATTAAAAAGGCCAGTTGTGTATAAGTCAATTATATCATGTTTTAAGGAGAGTGCACCAGCCTTTTAGCACTAGTTAGCAGTGATAAAGTAAGCAGAGTCCTCAATGCCAACAAAGACAGGTTCAGAAAAAAAGGAGGGTGAAGGCAACAATTTGAGGGATGGCCATGCAGAAAGGGCCAAGTCCAATAGCAGTATATTTAGAAAGGCACAGTATGCAATTGAAATCTCGTGAAATGCAAAGTAGCTTGAATTTTTCTGTGGTATTTCCCTAATTTCAGCTATACATTGTTTGGTTATCCTCATAATGACTTTATAGTGAGCATATGCGTAGTGTTTTATGTCTAGCTTTAAGTCCAAGTATAACTCAAGGACCACTTAGTCAGATCTATTGTAAATAAGTTGATAGATATTAAAATAGCAACACTGTTGATAGAAGCATTCCAAGAGCTTGTGAGGCGGAGGCAGGACACTTTCCTGTCAAAAAAGACTCCTGGGCTCCCAGCCACCATCTTCAAGGAGTCAGACTTCCTGGAAAAGTGAAAGGAAACAGTTGTGTGATAAAGACAGGAAATGAGCTCAATTTCAGGTAGAAAGGTGAGTGGAAGGAAAAGAAGGACAAACAGAAAAGAGCATGTAGGATTAAAGAAGAAGAAAACTGTTTCCCATCTCTTTCAGGATCCAGAAGTCAGCATGGAGGTAGAAATTGGATCAGGAAGGACACAGGACTAGGAAAGTTTCCTAATGGCTAAAGCGGTCGACCTCGAAGCTGGGGAACCGGGTTTGAGTCTCGGTAGGGAAGCTCAACATCCTGTGATTCTGGGCAAATCACTTAGGGCTTCATTTATGAAAACTGTTGCATTACTGGAAAACAGCGATGCAACAGTTTTCACTGCGCCCTCCTTGTGACATGATGGATGCGTCATATTTACTGTTTGACGCATCATGTTGCAAGGAATGACAGATACGTCAGTATTACTGGCGTATCTGTCGGCGCAAAATTGATGCATTGTTGGGGTGAGTGTGAAAACAGACGCAACTCCAGCAATGTGTCCTTTCACATGGGGCAAGCCCCATGTGAAAGGGCCTGCGTCCTTCTTACACCTGTTGTGCGGCAGGCGTAAGATATTGACGCATTAGCATCCTAGTAGTGGCGTACTGAAATCTGATATATTTCACTGCGCCACTTCTACAAGGCTTTTTGCGGGGAACACCCACCCTGCATACATTAAACCTGGCGCAGGTATAATGTAGCGCAGGGCTTTATTTGTAAATAAGGTGCAACGTCGTGCATTTTTCAGGCCGGCGGTGAGTCACAAAAAGTGACTCAACTGTGGCATAAAAGTGTCACAGGGGCTCATCAATAAGTCCCTAAATCTCCCCATGCTGAACAAAATTAATGTGTCTGTCTGTAACACAACTGGTGCTCTTGTAAAGCGCTCTGATACCTTCGGGTCCTGTTCGCACTATATAAAACACCCCTCAGAAAAAGAAACCTGGAAAGAGCAGAGAAATGGAACAGCCCAGACAACATGGAAGGACTCGAACATTAACCCCAACTCAAGAGCAGGAGGATGGATTGCCTGACCAGAGGAGAAACTGTCACCTTAGGGAGCACAGCATAGCACCAGACAGAAGCACTCCAGCCCTTTTCCTGAGGCCTGCTGTCCTTGCCACAACCCAGGTGGATTGTGGCCCAGTCAGGTGAGTGATAGGAAGGAGCAGGTGCGCAACTAGACCCGAACTTCAGGGGGGGGGCTAACACTCACAGCCAGGGCTGGCCCTAGCACTTGTCGCACAAGGTGCAACATTTATTGTTGGCGCCCCTCCCTCATTTCCTCCTTTTCCATGAATTCCCTCAGTACCACTGACCAACAATGAACCTCATCTCTCTATAGCACCTTTCTGACAAACAGTTCATTTTTTTATAGCTCTACTCATAGTACACTCACACTCATTTCTGTGATCTGCATGGTACACGTTCTTTGTAGCAGGCACATTAATCCTCTGCACTGTGTGGGTGGCCGGAGTGACCATGTGAGTGCACGGTGAGCGATGCGACAGTGTGAGAGTAGGGTAAGAGCAGTGACTGCAGGGTGAGTGAGGTGACCATATGGTGCGGATGTAAATGCAGAGTGGGATGAATGAATGCATGGTTAGTGATGGGGCTTGTTTGAGTGAGATTGCAGATTGAGCAGTGAGGGGAACAGGTGGGTGAAGGGTCACATGCGTGCGGGTGAGTAGTGTGTTCGTGTGACTACAGGGTGAGGTACAGAGTGAACAGCGCAAGTGCAAAGTGATCGCTGTGAGTGCAGGGTGAGCGGGTGAATGGTATGAGTGCATGATGATCAGTGTGAGTGCATTTTGATCACTGTGAGTGCAGGGTGAGCATGAAAGTGAAGGGCGAGAATGAGGAGTGAGTTGTCTGAATGAAGGGTGCATTCCCAGACTCTTGAAGTAAGTCAGCATGCTATTGATGGCAGCATAAAGTTTCAGATATAAGTTAAACTATTGCTATTATGCAGGGCTTTCAGTGGGATGAAAAAACTGGGGAGGGTAGGAAGCTGGGTTTCTGTTGCAGTAACCCCCCCACTTTTTGCTAGATTTCTAATGCACTTTGACTTGATGTGCCTCTGCCAATCAGGTTCCCAGGGCCTGTGTTCTTTCTGAAAACTGTACCTTTGTACCCCCAATTGGCACCTCTCTGGCCACATGTATGTCCCTTGTAAATGGTACCATGGGTACTGAGGGCACTGTGACTAGGGAAGGCCTCTACGGGCTGCAGCACATATTGTGTCACCCTTAGAGGTCCTGTACCTTAACACACACACACACTGCCATTGCAGGCTGTGTGTTTTGGTGCAGAGAAAAGTGAAGGGTCGACATGGCACACATTCCTGTGTGCCATGCCTGCAACCCACTATACCATAGGCAAGACAGTCCTCTAGCTAGGTGTACAATACCACTGGTGACGGTACAGTTGCATGAGCACTGTACTCCTACAGTGTCTAAGTCCATTTTGAGACATTGAAAGTGCAGTAAAGCCATAAAGGGTATATGGTCTGGAAGTTTGTAATTACGAACTCCACAGCACCATAATGGCATTAGTGAATTCTGGGAAGTTTGGTAGCAAACTTCTCAGCATAATAAACTCACACTGATGCCAGTGTGGGATTTATTATACAATATACTCAGAGGGTATCTCAGAGATGCCCCCTGAAAAACGACCAGCCTCTGGTGGGCTCCCTGACTGGTACACACAAGCCTGCCACCATGAGACATGTTTCTGGACCCCTGGGGTGGGTGTCTTTGCTCCCTGAGCCCAGACACAAAGCCTTTCCTGGGCAGATGTGGTCACACCTACCCCAGGCCAGGAAGAGCATCCTGTGGCAGGGGATCTTCCAAGGCCTTGCTGCCTTTGTAACGCAACCCCCAGCCTCTCCTGCTATCAGGGGCAGGCCCCCTTCCTGTCTCCCCCCCTTTTCGGCGGGAAAAAATAGCACAGCCCAGAAGGTGTGCCCACCTCTGTCAAACCCACCCCTCAGGTGGGGAGGCGAGGTGAAGTCCACTCTTCAGTGCTCGCCATCTTGCAGATGGCAGGCACACTCCAATCAGGATTAGGGATTATGCCCACTCTCGTGGGGTGAACACACCAATGGCGTAGTCACCCTAAGGTCAGTAGCCCATTGGATACTGACCTCGAGACCCCTAAAACATCCCCTAAATTCAGTATTTAGGGGGCAGCCCTGAACTAAGAAAACAGATTCCCGCAACCTAAGAAGAAGAAGAACGAAGGAAGACACCCAGCAGAGGAGACTGCAGAGAAGAACTGACTTGGCCCCAGCCCTACCGGCCCGTCTGCAGTTTCCAGAGATCCTGCTCCAACAGTTGCCTTGTCCTGCAGCCAGTGACCTCCAGAACCCTTGGGAGGACTGACTGCCTTCAACAAAGACGGGATCTCCTGTGAACAGCAGCTCTGTTCAAAAGAAACTCCCATGTCCGACTCTGAGCCTACTGAGGACAAAAAAAACCTGACGCGTGGAGCCACCACTGCAGCCGATGCCTACGGCCCGAATCTGGGTAGCCCACCAGTCCCAGCGAGGTCCCCCAGCACTCCAGAGTCTGAGTTCACTGTGGGTTGACCCCTCCAGGACTCCCCGACATCACCTGCAGCCTCTGCACGGCGACCCCCCCCAACAGTGAGTTGCCCGGTAAGGTGAAATCTGACCTCAAAAGACACCCTTGCATCCAGCCGCCCTGCGCCCTGGAGAAGAGAACTCAAGGTACACCTACGTCCCAGAGTCCTCCAACTTAACTGCCCGGCTGTTGGTTTCTCCCAGAAATCTTCCTGGAACGAGCCTGCAGCCAAAAACCAAAACCAGCAATCACCATTGAAAACAACAGGGCATTCAACGCCAAAACAGCACCCTACACCTGGCCGCCCCTGTGCCGCTGTGGGTGCACCTTGTATGCTAACTAGGACCCCCGTTTGCCCTGAGCCTAACACCTGGAGCTTTGCTCCTACAACCTTGTGGCCTGCTTGTGAGCAGCCACCAATCGGAGGCCCCCTATCCCCTTTGAATAACATCGGGCTTCAGCACTCTGCACCCGGCCGCCCTAGTGCCGCTGAGGGTGTTCTGAGAGTGCATCCTCGACCCTGGGGGAACCCGGGTTCTAACCCCAGAATACCAACTCCCACAAACCAGTACTTACCTGCAAACCGATGACTTCATTTCCTCCCATAGGATTGCATTGACTGCTTTTCCTTGAAAATTCTTCTAAGTGTGGAGTTGGTTTGTATGAAACATTGTAAAACTGCATATGTGTAAAAACTGAATTACTTACCTTTTGTCTAGGAAATGTCTCAGTGTGATATCTAGGCATATCACACTGATAAGCAAAAGTAACTTAAAAAGTAATCTAAAAAGTAATGTGCACAGAATTTGTAAAGTAACTGAAAAGTTATTTTGAACTGTTTACTTACCTGTAAATCAACCAACTGCATTTGAACCTGCATTCAACTGTAAATCACTGCATACAACTTTGCAAAGTATTATTTCACTTACCTGCACCAGGTCTGGCTTGGTTTTAGAAATAAAATAACTAAATAATATTTTTACACAAACAAATTGGTCTGAGTTCAGTCTTTGGGTGTGTGGCATCATTTCTTGCCTGAGTGAGTACAATAAATGCTTAACACTACGCTCGGATAAAGCCTTACTGCTTGCCCACACTACCATAAATAGAGAGTAAGGTGCTATCTACTTTTTCCTCTGCCTACCTTTGGGGTTCCACTGGACTCGGTGCACACTACCTCATTTTGGTATAGTATATACAGAGCCAGCTTCCTACAGGAAGGGTCTCTCAAAGGGGCGATATAATTATGGGCATGGCTTAAAACATTTATGCTAAAAATCTGTGGTCAGCATAATGTGCCGCCCGACTGCTATTTCGCTGCTCCTGTTATTGCCGCCACATAAGTAACATTATACCTACAACAAGCCAGGACTATTGGCTTTGTCAAAGGTTGTTAGTTGCATAAGATAAATATACTACATGCATACATACAACTATGGCTTGAAAATGCTTTAGTTCTTGTGCAAGAGGTTGTGGTGTAATGGCTAGAGCTGCCAACTTTCGAGCTGAGGAAGCAGGTTTGATTCTCAGCGTCAGATCAACATCCTGTGTTTCTGGGCAAATTACTTAATCGTCCGTGCCTACCAAAAAATAAATGAAGATGTCCTTGTTGGTGCTCATGTAAAGCACTTCCAGTTTAGCAATACAGAACTGCACAAAAAATAAAAGTTACATCAAAACAGTGAACTGCTGCCGAGTTAAGATTTTTTTCCCAGTCTGAGTTTGAGGGTGAAAATAGAGAGTCTCTGGCCCTGCTTTTACGAACTGCTGGTGCTGAGCACCGGCAGGAACCGGCCCACTTAAAGCCCTGCTATTATGGCATTAATCGAGGGTGAGGAAATAAATAATCTGCTAATCCTGCAACAAACTTCCAGTTTTATAATTAGGGTTGCCAGCTTATTATTTTGATGTCCCAGACGGTACAAAAATAACCAGTCACCTAAAGCTGTATTTTCAGCACTTTTCTGTGCATACTACCAACAGCAAATATAAATAGAAAGCACTTTTAATTGTGTTCTAGGGCTGCCTGAATGATCCATGACTAATAATTAAAGGGAACAAAGACAGAGAAGTCACATTACAAATGAATACATACTTTTTTATTTATAACCCTATTTAGGGGTCGATTCCGATTCGGGCCGGAAATTTCACCGACCGAGCCGGACCCGGAGAGATTTCCGACCGAATCGGACCCGTGCAGTCCGACCGAACGAGTACGATGCGTCCGTATGTTATCGGACTCGAGTCGGTCGGACTCCCATTGATGTCAATGGGAGCCGGTCGTACAACGCGTACGCGGGCTCCCATTGACTCAATGGGTGCGAGTCGGACAAGGGCGCCCCTACAGCGGGTACGCGGCGAAGCGGTTCGCGCGTACACGCATAGGTAGGGGGACCCATGGGTCCCCCCTGTGTGCGACTCGCGCGGCTACGCGTACAGGGGGTCCGACACGGACCCCCAAAGTACGGCTCCGACAGCTCTTACGAGCCGGAGTGCGCGGCTCGGTCGGACTGCTCCGCGGCGCGCATCGTACTCACCCGGCCGGGAAACGTCTCCATTGCACGGTGCGAGTCGAGTCTGGAGCGAGTCGGTCGGAGCGGTTCGAGCCGGGAGCGAGTCGGTCGGAGCGGTCGGGACGCCCGGACGAGTCGGTCGGCGATTTCGCATCGTACTCGCTCGGCCGGACCCGCGTACGGTTCGGTCGGGAAACAGGGCTCCGAATCGGATCCGGTAAAGCCGAATCCGATTCGGAGCACTACCGGCCGAGATCGGAATCGGCCCCTATGTGTCAAGACGAGGTTTTTGCAGGCACTTTAAACAACACATGGCTGGCATTTTTCTTTTGGCAACCCTAATTTATATTCCTTTTCATGAAATGCATTCTCACACTATGGCAGTAAATGTAAAATACAATGTAAGGAATAGGCAGATTGGGGGCTCAGGGGGTACAGAACCAGAAAAAAAAGTAAGCCTTGGTAACCAGTTTACAAAGGTATGTAAATATGCAAATGGTCTTTAAAGACCTGTGAAAAACTTGGACTCGGGCGTGCCAGAGATAAGACTCCAGTCACTGCCCAGCCGAGCCCACAGCTGCAGCAGCCCGGGCTGCGACACACGACGGGAGGGGGGGGGGCTGAAGACCATTTTGCCCAATGGGCATTGCGCGCCTGGGAAGGAGGTGATTACTATTTAGGGGAGGAGAATAGAGGAAGAATATCTTACTTCGTAAGGCCTAAGGGCACATGGATGGTAAATTATGGGGTGACTTAAGTAAAGGACACCAAACAAGTGAAAGGGAAAAAGGATTAGATACCTAGTGAATGAGTGAACTGGGAATCACAAAGGGGGCTAAGCGAGCAAAGAAAGGGGAAAAGCCTCCAGGATAGGAACCATTCAGTTGTTTGTCTTTTCCCTTTCTATAAAGATATCTTAACTTTCAGCCGAGGCCTGAAGCTGAAAAAGGCAGTGAGTAAGGGAATTAAGGACAACAGGAGTCAGTGTGTCCTATGCCAAGTGATTTGGTTCAATGTTTAGATAGGGATAGGAAGTTCAGAAGAGCAAGAAAAAATAAAAGGAAAGGGAAGCAGGAGGAGAATGGAAAGAAATGGACTAAAACACCTTACATGTGCTCTTTCTTCCCGAGGGGTGCAGGTAGGGAGGATAACACAGCACCAGCCGAAAAGCTGTAGAAACAGCCATGAAAACAAGCATTTGCAATGCAATAGGTCTCGCATTTACGAGACTTTGAGCTATTGGCACTGTAAATGTCAATAGCTTAAATTCGCAAAAATGCGAGACCTATCGAATTGCTAATATTGTTTGTTTCCAAGCGCACCATGCCACACTTGCACTTCATAGAGGCCATGCCCCTTTCTTTAGAGGAGCCGCATTACTGTATCTGCTGTCATCTGCACACGTTATTCTATACAGCATAGTTCAGTGGCTTGAACAGTTGCTGCAGAGGAGTGTGCTGGAAAGCTGGAAAAAGGCAAGGCTGCCTGAGCCCTTATTCCTTATAATGTTGATAAGAGTTGGAATAGTAGAAATCAATGCAAGTTATAACACACACACACACACCTCTGGCAGTGCACCTCCTTCATGTCACTACTGAGGTTCACAGACAGCTCCCTCGATGCACCTCAGTCCTGACCCGAAGCCACCTACTGTGCATCAGTGGGACCCTCGGACAGCTCCTGGCCTGCAGAACCCATTATATTTAGGGCTCCCGGTTTTCCGTTTTTACGGATTTATACATATAAATACAGACGGAAATCTATATTTCCTTTGTCTGTATTTATATTTAGAAACGGCAAAACACTAGCAAATTTTGCCGCGCTGCCGTGCTCCAGTGCAGTTTCCTTTCCACGCCCCTGGAAATTCATTTAAATCCCTTCCAATCAGGGTCTTTTAGCGCCCTCGTGTGGACCTCATTAAGGGAGCCTGCAGTGTCGTGTTATCAGGGTGTCTCAAGAAGAGAAAAGCAAGGGGTTGCTTAATGGTTTATAGCGGGGGTGGAGGGAAAGGGACGCCGTCGCGCCGTTCCATGATTGATTGCCTAGTGAGAAGGAGGGTAACGACCGGGGGGGGGGGGGCAGGTTAGGGGTCGGACCGACTCGAGAGCCATGATTCTGTCCCTCTGGGATGCAGTGTGTCTCCCTCAGCTGTTCGCCCTTCATTGATCCCTCTTCACACATGAAAAGCCTCCCTGCTGCTTTAAACGCCCTCCTGCTGCAGCCAGCCGTAAGTTTGTGCTGGGCTGGCGCCACCCTGCTGCCTCGTGAGGGATGAGGGGATGTGTTTTGAAGCTCTCACCACGGGCGGGGAGTTTCAAAGCACTGGCTGGCCCTGTCGCCTCCAGGCAGCCTCGCTTCGCCTACGTGTCCGCCCTCCCATGTGCAGCCTGGGAAGTTGTTTTCGTGAGGTGCCTTGAGGATGCTGCGCCCACTCGGAGAGCTGTCTGAGGCACCTCGGCCCCCCGCCGCCGCTCTCCCGACCTGTGTCGGTGTGTTCGAGTCGGGTACGGACGGCAGGCCACATTATGCAGGTGCATGTGCTATTCAGCTGTGGGTATAAAACATCGCGCAGCCTGTACTCTAACCTGCCCCAGAATGAAATATTTTCCAGGCTTCCCCGTGACATGCCTTTGCAGCATGCTTCGAAAGGCACATTTATTTCCGATTTTGTCCAGAACAGTCGAGGCCTGAGGGCTAGATATGCCGGCCAGTGCGACTAGTTATTTATCTTGGCTAGGCTGTTCAGTTTGTAGACCTGTTTTATTTGGTCTGGCGCTAGGTTTCTCTGTTGATGTCCAGACAAAACAAGAAACCAGGTGTCAAGTAGTGTCCTTAATAAATGCAATCGCCTGTACCTCGCTAAACACCTAATCCCGCAGTGCCCGACACGAGGTGGAGCGACCCCTGGCAGTGTACTGTTTAGAGGTGGTCGAGCAGGCAGCATGCCGTCGGATGACTTTTACAGCGCACCACGGAGAGAGCTATCACGTGGCTCTCCCCTCCCAGCAGCAGTAAGGAAGGCAGTGGTGGTGCCCCGGTGGGTACAGTGGGAAGCACACATCGAGATTATGGCAAGAGAGGCAGGAGCAGCGGACACAATGGGGAGCAGTCATTGAAAAAGGGAACACCAGGAAAGAAGCGTTCACTTCATGGGACTGGGAGCATTGTTTTTAATCTGCATGGCGTGTTTTCTACTGGCTGTGAGATGGGAGGACCGGTAAATCAGTTCTCATGTGTACCTATATGCAAACTAGATTCCCGTTACAGCTGGAGTAACATTGTAGGCCATTAAATCAAACGCAAGACATGGGAGAGCATGTGGTATTACCACAACAGCTGCAGACTTTGGAACTTAGGAATCAGGTTCAAGACTGAGCATTGGCTCAGCATCGTGTAAATATTCACAAGTGACTTAATCTTCCTGGTCCTAAAACCAAATTTGACCTTCACTAATATAACTGGTGCTCATGTAAAGTGCTCCAATGCTCGCTATATAAAACTGCAACGAACAGGAGTCCAGTTTGCACCTCAAAAACCAATTTGTCATTTATTTTGTGCGGTGGTCATTTACTGGCAATATTTTAGCCATGGTATCATTTAGAAAATACTTAGTAATCCCAGAATACTTGTCCTTCTTCTGATTCATTTGTACAATATGTGCGACATGTTATACATGTGCAGAGTACAGTCAAACTCAAATATATGAAGGAACTTTATTGCACAATTAGTTGTAACCATCACAATTTGTACAAACATGTTTTTGTATGACACACATATTTGAAGGCACTCCAACATGTGATAATGAACATACACAAGGATGTGAAATAAACAGTTTGTCTAGGATCACACAATTTGGTGACACCAAGAAGCTGGGATTTGTCCTAGTTTTTCCAGTTTCACTCTGAACAATATGATCATTAGTGGGTATCTCTTTCTGATAGCGCATGCTAATGCTTTGTGTGTAATTCTTGGAGAATATGATTAGAGCATAGGTAACACTGCCTGCTGCTCAACCATGCTTAGTGCTACTTTGGGTGTATGACGCTTTCCCACACCCCTCTGATTCCCTCAAAACCCCTGAATCTGAGGCTTGGCTGCAGCAACACACAGCCTCCAGGTAGCACCCCAATGTATGTAGCCTTCTCACACCTCTCCCTTCCATTTAAAAAAACCCTGAAACTGGTGCTTGGCTGCAGTGAGGCACTGCTTCCAGTCAACACGCTTTATAAGGGCACTAGCTTAGTTTTGCAGCAGTTTTAAGATCTTCTTAAAGTTTCTCATTGCTTAAATGTGTGTAATTTCTGATATTTATATATGTTTTCCTTGTCTTCATTGCTTGATTTTGCTTGCGAGAAAGTGTCACTCATAGTCGTTGAATGTCACTCATTATTACAGTGAAATTCTGAAAATGTCACACATAAGCAATCTGAAACCTTGGCAGCTATGGATTTCTCATTAATTTCCAGCGGCACATGTAGCCCTAATTATCTGCCATAAGGCTGGCACTTCACAGCCTCACCAGCATCTTGCCGGGAAAGTCTTGGCCCGCAGATTTGTAGCAGGAGCTGTTTAGATGGCTTAACGACGCACGAGCAGTTTTGTCACTGGTTGCTGCATGCATGATGAGAACTGATTAAAGGGAAATTCAGCCCAGCAGAGGCCAGTATGTAGACATCACTGGTCTTCCAAGGTCGAGATGCAGTTTCATGCTCTCATCACACCCTAGTCGAAATTCCAGTCGACCAGTTACAAGTGGTTCCTTCTCGAGCCAGCTGGCAACACGTGGGCTTTGGACCTCTCGAGAACTACTATGGAGTAAATTCTATTAGAAGCCAATTACATCTTGGAACTAGTAAGTTGTGTTTTAATTTTGGTTTCAGGTAGTATTTTATTCTTTTTCGCCAGGACAACGTAATTAATTTTTGGGCGCTAGACACGTACAGTCTAAAACTCATGTACTGCAATTTCATTAACAAACCAGAAAGAGCCTCAATGTCCTCAAAGTCTCTTGAAATGCACATGTGCTTGTACTACAATGGCAAAGTTTTCAGATGAATGTATTATGTTGACCAATAACAACCAGGCGCGTGTGTGCATTGTCAATTTAAATAAATGTGGAAAAATACTAGCTGTAGCGTCGTCTTTTGCTTGTGGCAAAAATAAATGGGGATAAATACAGAAAAAATGCCCCAAAAATAAATATGGATAAATACAAACGGAAATGGCAAAAAAATAAATACCATAAAACCGGGAGCCCTAATTATATTCCAGAACTGGCGATCACGCTGAGCTCTGCCAATGCTATTCACTTGTGACCAGAAGCACCCTCTGTTGTTCAGGAAGATGCGCCCACAGACAGCTCTGTCAATGCTCCTCACTTCTGACCAGAAGCACGCTCTGCTGTTCAAGACATGGTGCCCACAGACAGTTCTGTCAGTGCTTCTCACTTCAGACCAGAAGCACCCTCTGCTGCTCAAGAAATGGCGCACACAGACAGCTCTGTCAGTGCGCCTCACTTCTGACCAGAAGCACCCTATGCTGCTCAAGAAATGGCACACACAAACAGCTCTGTCAGTGCGCCTCACTTGTGACCAGAAGCACCCTCTGCTGCTCAAGAAATGGTGCCACAGACAGCTCTCTCGATGCTCCTCACTCATGCACTGCAGTATGCGTTCGCAATCCAACACTGTGATTTAACTTTGTTGATGCACGCCAACCCTTAAAACCACATTGACATTATAAAACTGTGTACGCTACACAACACCCAGGTTGAGTTTGTGCCAGGTGTCTGCAGCTGGCACATCAGTGCACTCATGTGTGCCTCCTAACACCCTTGTCTCACGAGGAGCTTTGCACACAGCCCTTTCACATCTTTCCATTGTGGAGCTTGTCGATGGATTAATGAGGTTTAAAACACTGGAAGCATGAATGGCCAGGACCCTGTGAAGATGCCGTAAACAGTGATCCATACAGTCCAGTCAAGGGAGAGCTCGGTCTGTGCCCGAAGGGATCACAGTGGAGCTCAAGAAGGGACCCCGCAGGGCAGGGAACACCCCTCTCGCCAGCATCTACTACTTTAAGATCTAGGCTCTGATAACAGAATATGTTAATATTTCAGGATTACGGGGGTGGTTGGGAGTGTAAATGACCCAGCATAGGCCAACCCAGTGCGCTGCCTGGTGGGGAAATCCATCCTTCAGGTTTACTGCTTCTTCGAGCGGATTTTCAATACCCTCCTCTTCTTTTGTTTTTATTCTGTCATAAATGAATGTTGAAAAAAGAACAGAAAGACCTCAGGGATGCCTGCTGTATCCCTCTACCGGTAGTGAGATGTGTTAAGACACAAGAGTTCATAGAAAGTGCCTCTGTGTGCAAGACAAAGTACGTTGGCACTATATATGAGTGTGTGAAGCGCTGTAGAACCAACCCAGGTGAGTCCAAAAGAAGACGTGGGATAAATCCCGGCATCGCCGTTGAGCCAGAGCTGTGCACGTCTACACAGTCCAGCCGTCGACCCCAGTGACAAACCGCAAACTGTGCAGACACGAGCCGTGCACTAGCCGCAGTGAGAAGGCTGGTGCAAGTGACTTCAGAAGTACAGACAATGGGGCAGATTTACAAGCCCCTTGCGCCACTTTTGCGTCACTTTTCCCATGTTAAAAGTGACGCAAAAGTGGCGCAAGGGGCTTGTAAATCTGCCCCAATGTTTCAAAAGTAGGCGCACCCGAAGTAGAGGCATGTAGGAGAGGCATACGCCTGAGATGCTGCCTGTAGGAAGAGTCTAGCAGCATAGGCCAGGCTCTGGTGTGAACACTCAACACCCTCACCCAGAGCCGGCCCTTGCTCCAATAAATACCGCCCTGGGCGGAGAGAAATATTTCGCCCTTGCTACTGCTGTGAATGCAATGAGGTACAGGGCAACCGTCGACTGGCTATATCAAGCCAGTGACTTGCACCACTCAGAATTAAAGGGAAGGTGACCGGTGGGCGTGTCCCTATTGTGAGGGTGAGAAGCAGCATTCCGATTTGAAGCGCCTGTGACAAAGCCATTAGCAAGAGGGCCTCGTCATGACATTATTGATGTCATTGAGCATGTTGTTCGGCCGCCATTTCGAAGTGGGGCAATATGAATTAAAAATCGTAAGGTTAATGATTTTCTCTGCACATCGGCAGTACGTAACTGGAAATTAATGTAAATAATTGTGGTCACGATTCTCTTTGAGGGGCAGCGGCAGGG
This sequence comes from Calotriton arnoldi, assembly GCA_963921515.1. NCBI lineage: Eukaryota > Metazoa > Chordata > Amphibia > Caudata > Salamandridae > Calotriton > Calotriton arnoldi. Next base: position 754,111 of record CAWUFW010002233.1, read on the forward strand.
GGAAACAGCGCCCTTGGAAAACAGCCTCTAAATTTGACTTCGGTCTTTGAATGCACAGCAAATGTAACATGAGGAGAACATGATTTACACCCCTGTTTACAGAAACAGACCTGGAGCGACTAAAAACATTGAGCGCTCTGGTAAAATGCTCTTTGAGAAAGGGAGAAGTAGTCCCTAAACAGAGGCTACAAAGGTACAAATGGAAGGGTACAAGTACTGGGGCACTGCTCTGTGTGAGTAAATAACTGAGGAAAAGGAGGGACAAAGAGGAAAGATTGACCACTAGCAAGCAAGGATTTTTTAAGGACACTGAAACAAGCAAATTAAAAGCAGTCGGCTTGATTTAAGCCCACAAAGAAGCATATACTAAAGTATATACAAGAGGTCTTGAAAGCTCGACCTAAAAACGAAAGAAAAGTACAAAGAAGATCAAGAGGGTGGTAGGAATGAAGTAGTAAATAGGCAGATATTGGAGAAGGGGCCAAAAGAATGGGTAACTGAAAGACTGAGTCTACTATAAAGAGATAAAAATCTGAATGAAAGTCCTTTAAGTACCAACATCCTTTAATAAAAGTCCTTTGGGCAGGGCTGAGCCCACAATAGAGATCTGATAGAATTATCAGGCACCCAATTTCCCAAAATATAATCTTGCCAGTCTGATTTCCTGGGGTTATGCTATATTGGGTTTCAGATTAGATAATTCCTGTATTATCCTACTTTGCTCGGCCTGTGGGATAAGTCCTTAACATCAAGAGTAATTATTAGACTCTTGGGCACCATGCAGTAGTAGTATAATCACCACAAATGTTCTATATTATTTTGCATATTTTTCTTTGTTTTCCATCCTCCCTCCCTTATCTCTCTTCCCTCTCCCCTCTCAAGCACCTGTTACCAATCCCTCTCAAGGGGGACGGACCTGGCTTTCTCTGAGTGATTGCTCGTACTGGTAGTCCTTTAGGGCCTTAGAGTGAAAAGAACAAACTTAAAGCGGGGCAAGTAACTTGGACCTGCGTTTACCCAACTGCACATGGTTCTATGATCTTATGAACTAATGTGTAGGTGCTAGGTCTTATTTATGTACCACAACTATAGATTGCTTTGCACTTGACGCCTTTAATTCTTCTATCATCCCTACTTCCTGAGATATGAAAAAATATCTAATTGACATAGGCCATCTCAGAGGTCTCTACATATCTGTCGCGACTGCTGAATAATCCAGAGTGGGTGAGGGATGTGCATCAAATGAAAGTAGCGTCCTCCCTAGAGGACTGATTGAAAGCCTATATGCAATTTACCCAGATTTGTAACCAGCAGAGATATCTCCAGCCTAGAACGTCTCACTGAAGATCTATTTCATAGCAGAAACTCTCCAAATGCGAACCAGGAATATGAGACTCTTTTACATTCGAGTTCATAGCCAAACACTTCCAAACATCCGAAGGCCCCTAGTTTGGAAGAAAGTCAAAGGAGAATTAATTTAGGAGAAGCTAATGATGACCAAAACAGTAGACAGGAAAGAAAACAATAATTTATGAGATCTAACATCCTCTGTGACTGATGCTGTAAACCAGGCTAATAGAAGATCAGAGCCTTGTGCAGCTCTAGGTTCCTGCTAAGATCCTCTTGGTGAAGCTCTTGATGGAATAACACTCACTAAGATTCAGGGGAGTAGACCAGTAAATGAACCACAGTATGAAAATACTGCATCTGATTGTACTGAAGGGGCAGTGCTAAAATCATCATAATGTAAAAAGCATGTGCCTCTGCAAGCTAATGTTTCAAATGACAAGTGTCAGGATCACTCATTCACAGACTACTAAGCTAGAAAAAGTCTACATTATTGCCCGGATTTACACTGGTCAAACCAGCTTCAAGAATTGTCTTTGGCTTTAAAAAATGAATTCTACGATGGACGGTGAGCATGCATAAGTAGACAAGGTGGCCATCTTGATTCTTCTTTTTAATTTTATTCATAATTTACCATTACAAGAAAGTAGTGAGCAATCTGTTCGGAATAGAAGCATATATGTTGGGTAATGGTGGTAGTGCTGTATACCTATAAAAGGTACGAACTGATGGGGAACCTATGTGGGATGTTAGATCACTAGTAAGAAGAAAAGTTATTTTTATACAAAATATTTTGAGGTTAAGTTGCTCAGTACTTAGAATTAGAATAATGATAATGATAATGGAGACGGTGACAGGCATGTATGGGTTCACAAAATATGAGCCGCAAGGTTGTTAGTGCACTACAATATGCAGGCTGAGCCATACACTGCATCCACCTAAAATGACTGATATTGGTTGAACTTTTATGTATGTCTCCTCTCCATTTCTCTTACAGATATATCGTTCCAGGTGCAAATCGTAAGTTACGAATTCACCATCACTCACACACACCTTAGGGAGTGTGCGTACACTACACCTGCTTAGGGTCGCTTTCGGCCCTAGCAGCACTGGTCCTGAAGAAAGCCTCCTTACACAGAATTGATTGGCTCAAACATGTAGACCATTTCTTTACCTCTTTCGGATGTGTGAGATCATTCTTTCTCTTCCGCATCCACCTGTGCTTTTAATCCTACTCCAGGAACTCCTTATTAAAATTAACATTATCTGACAGAGTATCCTGGAGGTAGTTTTAAGGTTCACATTAACTAAATTCACCTAAAAAATCCGGCTCCGCTGTAATCAGGCATCACAGCACACCTAGGAGGCATTCGGCCCCCTAGGTGGAAACCAGAAGCATGCCACCAACTAGTTGGTGGGTGAGGGTTGTTTAAAAAACCTAATAGGTTTTTCTTCTGGGAGACTACTCAATGCTAATAGGATGCTAGTCGTTTGATATTTCTTTGAGGTCGTTCTTTTTTGTTTGTTATATGGGTTCACAAATGCCCAGAATATTAATAGGAGTGGGAAAAGCATGAGTTCTAGTAAAAGACTAGTTGATACAGAACTGGACAAAACCCAAAGGGGCATATTATCAAGAAACGGCGTTAAAATTATCGCCGGTTTAGCGGCAGAAAACTGCCGCTAAAGCGGTGATAATGGGCTTGATAATATGCCCTTGAGAATTCCAATAGAAGCCCATGTTCTGGTGTCAACATGGGCTTCTATTGGAATTCTCAAGGGCATATTATCAAGCCCATTATCGCCGCTTTAGCGGCAGTTTTCTGCCGCTAAACCGGCAATAATTTTAACGCCGTTCTTGATAATATGCCCCAAACTGTGTTAAGGGATGGAGAGATACGTTACAGCCGAATATTTAATTTATGTTTGTTGATTTGTTTTGTAGAACGCATCCCTCACCTCAGTGGAGTATCATGGTGCTTAAAACAGGTCACACTCAATTTCCAGCTACAGGCCGAAAAAACTATCTCAATATGCCTAGGAAACGCGTCAGTCGTAGTTTGTTTCTAAATTTCAAATGGTCTGATTCTCCTTTTAGACCGGGAGCAGGTTCTGTTTTTGAAGTGTTATATTTGAAAGTGCCGTGCCTCCTATTGTTTTTAGTGATTATTTACACTAGAGGTACATTGAGTTTGTACTGCGACGAGATAAAAGATACTCCCTTTCAAGCCCTACTCTGCCAAGCCTTTAAAACAACCTCTAGAGGCATCAAAAACAATTCTCTGTTACTTTGTCCCAACTCTCAGGGTTAAAGCAGGACAATTGTGAATATCAATAGAAAATTACAAATTTTAAATCTAGCTGGTAGTACTGCTGCGAAAATAGAAATCAGAGAGGAAAGACCTAAAGGGAATGCTTTTGGAATAAGTTATCATCGCCCACTAACTCATTTGATTTACCGTGCATCTGTTCCGAGTGCCAAACAGTGATTATAGGATTATCCGTGTTTGTTTTCGCTAATCTGCTTTTAATGAATGCCATTATGGCATTTTACACACCGCCAATTTATGCTTTGTCACCACTGACCGTTTGAAAGCTGTAGGGGAAATCGAATTACTGCAAATCATAAATATTCGGAACTGAGCCTAAACAGACACAAGCCTTTTAAAAGTGTTCACTTTCTTTCGTCTTATTTGCCTGTATCAGGCATGACTACTACCCTGCTCCTAGGAAACTGATCCTTCCGTTTGGATGTTTTTTATGGGCCAAGTCATGATGCTGTAACTGCCCTTCGTTCAGTCGCAGACTGAATGTTCCTAACAGTCTGGTGCCCAGGGCGTAAAGAAAGACTTCTAACATGTACATCAAAGACCATACTCTATCCGTACACCTCCATTCTGCTAAAATATGCACAAAAGCCTCGTCTTCTCCAGTCCAAAATTATCTCTCAAAACTATGCTCTCTGGTTCACAGTGGGTTACTGTGACAAGGACCACTGTATGGCACGAACACAAAGGTGTTGCAGTGCTTTGAAAACAATTGAGTGGCCTGCGCCCATTGCCCTCTGCCCGGACAATATTTCACCATCTCATTCTTACCCTTTGGCTAACTGTGCCCTAGATCAACTTTTGGCTCTGAATAAGTTAGACCCCCGTCCTAAATGGCTATCAGTTTTAAATCCCTGCTAAACAATGTAAGCAACTCCTTAATTCCCTTACAGCTCATGCACAGAGAGGGATACTTTGGCATTAATAATAACATTTTCCCAGAAGACCCCAGAGTGAGTGATTAATTTGTGCCAATGCTGTGGTAAGCAGGCACATGGTACTCGTTTTGGGGACAAGAACTGATTTTCCATTATCAGACTTTGACGCAGGAAAATTTTTCAAAAGGAGGGATGAAAATGAAACAGCAAGAGTGAGATACAGAGACAGGAAGTGTATGGTAGCGGAAGAACAAGGGTATGAGGTGAAATGAAATAATTTAGCCTTGGTATTCGGCAAATCCCAGTCTTAGTAGGCCTGCTAGAAGGAACATAAGAAAAAATATTTGGCACCTGCATTGATTTTTACAAATTTAGTAATTCTCCAACTCACTGCATGATTGGTGAGTGGGAGTACTTTATGTAATGTTACTCTGCCTGGCTTTACACCCTAGCATATATATTTACAATCCACCAAGGTGGGTATTAAATATTCCGTAACACATTTTAAGAGGCCTTTGTTTCTGTTCAGTCTGAAGATGACAAAACTGAAGAGTTTGTTGGTAGCTGGTTGACTTCGAGGGCTTTGTAGGTAATGTAGTAAATTTCAAATAGGATGAACTCATGGAGAAAGAAAAAAATGCAAAGGACACAGTAGGGAGGTGTAGAATCTCCAGCTTAATAAACCTTGGATGAGTTCTGTGGAACCTGGGTTACTGATAGAACAGAATCATGTATCAAGTGTACTTGGGGCTTGATAAAAAAAACAAGTGAGAGCACTGCCAGAGCTGACTGACTTGTAGGCAGTTGGAGGCATAGGGAAGGTGTTGGACTTGGACCTTTCTGCAGTATCATCTACAAACGTTTTGCCTTAAGACTCCTGTTTTCTGAACCCATTTTTGTTCACTTTTAGGACTCTCTACACTTTACCCATGCTAAACAGTGCTAAACTGCTTGTGATCTCTGGTTTAAATGTGGTGAAACTGGCTTACACCCAATTAGCTCATTTAATTTACATAAAAGTAAAAGTACTTTTCAAGTGGCAATACATGTACCCAGGGCCTGTAAATTAAATGCTACTAGTGGGCCTGTAGCACTCATTGTGCCACCCACTTACACGGTGTTACTGCATGCTCTGCAATCACTGGGAGTGACTGGTTCTGCACTCAATTGGCTTGCTGATTTTCTGACTGATCGCACGTTCCATGTCTTTTCTCCCACGTCCAGTTCCAATACTCATTTTTCACCTTATGGGGTTCCTCAGGGTTCCATTCTTAGCCCTTTATTGTTTAACATCTATGTCAGGCCTCTGGCAACGATTGCCGAAGATGCTGGGCTGTCCCTTTTCTCCTATGCCGATGACACCCAGATTGTCTTCTCCCTTTCAGCTGAAAGGGCGTCTAAATCATCATCTCTCCAGTCTGGGTTGAGGAACATAGCAGTCTGGATGCAAGCCAACCTGCTTAAACTCAATGGCGAAAAGACGGAGGTGCTGATTCTGGGTAAGAACAAAGACCTGTGGGGACCTCAATACTGGCCGCCTGAAATGGGTGCTCTGCCCCAGCCTAATCATCAGGTCCGGAATTTAGGTGTCATAATTGATGACCAGTTATCAATGAAGCAACAAGCGTTGAAAGTGGCCTCGACTTGCTTCACTATCCTCAAATGGCTCAGGAAAATCCTTTGGATGCTGCCTTTTTCCACTCAACGCACTGTGGTCCAGGCTCTTGTCACCTCTAGACTGGACTACGGCAATATTCTGTATCTAGGAGTCAACAAGGACGTGTTACATAAACTGCAGATGGTGCAGAATGCGGCGGCTAGGCTACTTTGCAAGGTTCCTAAAACAGTTTCCATCTCAGGCTCTCTTCGGGACCTTCATTGGCTCAGGGTGGAGAATCATATTAAATTCAAAGCCCTGAGCTATATGTTCAAAATCAAATTTGGTAAGACACCCTAATATCTGAATGCCTTAGTTCACCCTTATCTACCATCACGTCCTCTACGTTCCGCAACCCAGGCTAAATTCACGGTTCCTAGAACCAGATTGTCGCAAATGGGCGGTCGGTCCTTCTCTTGTTTGGGTCCCTCTTTGTGGAACTCCCTCCCTTTGTCACTTCGGACTGAAACTATATATGAGAACTTTCGTAAGTGTTTAAAAACCTGGTTGTTTAATATGTAGAGCACTTTCTTTTTCTCCTTCTGTTCCTGTCAGGCGGCGCCGGGAAACCCTTGGGTAGCTGTGCGCCTTATAAGATTAAAATAACATAACATAACATAACACTTAAGTAGCCCTTGAAACATGTTTAAGGCCTGCTATTGAAGCCTGCATCTGCATATTTAAACTGCCATTTCGACCTGTCTAAATAAGCCTTTTGCCAGGGCTAAACCTTCCTTTTAATACATATGTCACCTCCGGGAGAAGGCCCTAAACAGCCAATAGGGTATTTAAAACGTTGTTCATGTACTTTTAAGTCTTACATGTCCTGGTAGTGAAAAACTCTTACATTTGTTTTTCACTACTGCAAGGCTTACCTCTCCCATAGGATAACACTGGGTTACAGTATTACATTTAATAAGCGATAACTTTTCATTGGGAGTAGGTAGGAATGTCGAGTTTTGTTTCTATAAAATTGTAAATTCTAAACTCTCTTTATTGGTAAAGTCAGATTTTTGGTCACAAATCTTGCCCTAACCATTTGGTGCCTGCAGCCTACTCCTGGGTCACATGATTAGGTGTGAGTGGAGGTTGGCCTTTGTGTATTCCTCCCAGACAGTACAAAATTGAAGGCCTGGGTATTGGCAGGATGGGCCATCCTGACTTGTTACAGCGGTGACACTGTCACCTGTCACACTTGCACCTCAAAGGCATTGCCTCAGCTCACACACAAAGAACTTTACATTAGGCCTATCATGCCTGCAGACAGATTGGAACCAGGTTAGGGAGGCAGGAAATATAAGACACTTCTATGGGGAGAAAACTCCAGAAGCTTCTCTCATTTCAGAGTGGGTACCAGGTATAAAAACCAGACCCACTCTTCGGTACACTTATAGACCTGTAAAAGGACTCTCAGAGGACTGCCCTGGTGTCTGTGGCTTGCTGTGTACTTCAGAGAACTGCTGTGCTGCACCAAGAGGACTGCCCTGCTGTCTGAAGCCTGCATTGAGCCCTCAGAGGACTTCCCTGCTCCTTAAGACCTGCTTTTCTGCTTGCACCCAGGACTACCAGAGTGAGTCTAAGGCCTAGTTGACAGGCCTCCTGATCACAGCCTCAGGGACAGAAAAGGCTCCAAACATCTTGAACCTGCACCTGGACGAGTGGCAGCTGCTCCGTTGAGGCGGAATAGCATCGCCCCACTGCTTTGCAGCAGTGAAATAAAGGAAAAATAAAATGATAACAACTTGGGGGTCGATTCCGATTCGGGCCGGAAATCTCTCCGACCGAGCCGGACCCGGAGAGATTTCCGACCGACCGGACCCGTGCAGTCCGACCGAACGAGTCCGATGCATTCGTATGCCACCGGACACGAGTCGGTCGGACTCCCATTGAACTCAATGGGAGCCGGTCGTACAACGCGTACGCGGGCTCCCATTGACTCAATCGGTGCGGAGGCGGACAAGGGCGCCCTACAGCGAGTACGCCGCGAAGCGCATCGCGGCGCACACGCACAGGTAGGGGGACCCATGGGTCCCCCTGTGTGCGACTCCGCGCGGGTACGCGTACAGGGGGTCCGACACGGACCCCCAAAGTACGGCTCCGACAGCGAGTTCGAGTCGGACGGCGCGAGTCGGTCGGAGCGGTCGAGGTGCGCATCGTACTTACCCGGCCGGAAAACGCCTCCATTGCGCCGGTGCGAACCGGGTCCGAGCGAAGTCGGTCGGAGCGGTACGATCCGGGTACGAGTCGGTCGGAGCGGTCGGGTCGCCCGGACGAGTCGGTCGGCGACCTCGCATCGTACTCGCTCGGCCGGACCCGCGTACGATTCGGTCGGGAAAAAGGGCTCCGAATCGGATCCGGTAAAGCCGAATCCTATTCGGAGCCCTACCGGCCGAGATCGGAATCGGCCCCTTGATGTTATTATTTTTTTATTTTTTCCTGCTGCTGCAGCTTTGTGGGCAGGGCTGCTCTGGTGACAGAGGATCAGGGGAGGAGTGGTGGCACAGTGTAAGTGCCCATGATTGTTTGGCCAGCCGTCTGGGGACGGCCAAACAGTCAAGCGCACATTGCATGTTCTCCACCCAGGCTGCATTACAGCGTAGGTGGAGAACATGCCCAGGCCCCCATTCAACGGCTGAGCACTGAACCATGATGCTCAGACCAATTACAATGCTGGATTGCAGCGTTGTGATTGGCTCTGGGGAGCCTGGGTGCTTCCTGTCCCGTTCAGGCCAGGAGAGACGACAGAGGAGAGACACAGCGTGTAGGTAAGGATTTTCCCATCTTTTTTACACCCCTTTACCACCCCACCCCTGCCCCCGCCCTGCCACCCCTGATCCATGCAGGCCGCCACTGACCTGGACCCAGCCTAAGGGAGTCTTGACTCTCCAAGTGGTGCCCCTCCAGACCCTTGGAAGTGGGGTTAAAACTGCTGTCTCAACCTAACTGAAGGTTCCACCAAATCCAGCATAAAGCGAAGCCCCGCAATGCCATGCAGACCATGCAGCAAGAACATAAGGTACAATCCTCAGTGGGCAAAACTTGGTCCTGTGCCCGGCATGTGCTCCATCACAGTCCGCCTGAATTTGTGACTTTGTCCCGATCCAGAACTACCAGATTCCCTCAGCTGGCCCTTTGTGCCTTTTGGCGCTACTTTTAACTACATGTTTAAAATTGCACATCTATATTTCTACTGATTGGATTCTTGTCATTTTGGTGTCATTTTATTTATTAAATTTTACTCTATTTTTTCTAAATTGGTGTGGGAATTATCTTGTGCTGTGTTTTTACTGTATCACTGTTTGTGTGCTGTATAAATACTTTACACAGTGGGGCCGATTCCGATTCGGGCCGGAAATCTCTCCGACCAAGCCGGACCCGGAGAGATATCCGACCGAATCGGACCCGTGCAGCCCGACCGAACGAGTACGATGCGCATGTATGCCATTGGACTCGAGTCGGTCGGACTCCCATTGAAGTCAATGGGAGCCTGTCGTACAACGCGTACACAGGCTTCCATTGCCTCAATGGGTGCGAGGCGGACAAGGGCGCCCCCTACAGTGTGTACGCGGCGAAGCGACTCGCGCCGTACACGCACAGGTAGGGGGGACCCATGGGTCCCCCCTGTGTGCGACTCGCGAGGCTACGCGAACAGGGGGGTCCGACACGGACCCCCAAAGTACGGCTCCGACTGCTCTTTCGAGCCGGAGTGCGCGGCTCGGTCGGACTGCTCGCGGCGCGCATCGTACTTACCCGGCCGGGGAACGTCTCCATTGCGCGGTGCGAGTCGTGTCCGAGCGAGTCGGTCGGTGCGGTTCGACCCGGGAACGAGTCGGTCGGAGCGGTCGGGACGCCCGGACGAGTCGGTCGGCGAATTCGCATCGTACTCGCTCGCCCGGACGCGCGTACGAATCGGTCGGGAAATAGGGCTCCAAATCGGATCCGGTTAAGCCGAATCCGATTCGGAGCCCTACCGGCCAAGATCGGAATCGGCCCCATTGTCTCTAAGTTAAGCTTGAATACTTTTGGGCCATGCTACCAGAGGGTTAAGCATGGGTTCATTTAGCGACCTTTGTGGTTCTTAGTTGTTGCTTGAGAAGGACTCACATCCCCCTCAACCAACATCCCACTTTCTCACAGAAGTCATTAGTCGAGTATTTTATCCTTGAGATCCAGTGGAGAAAGGCAGCTTCCCAAGAATACAGAGCTGCCACTTTAACCTGTGTTATTGATTGGGATAATGGATTGTTCTAGAATGAGCCCTGAAATCTAGAACTTTAGGATACAAAGAGTCCTATTGAGCAGTTTTAACCCAGTTCAGAAAGAAAGTGGTCTGGTATCAAACAAGTGCTAAAATGATGTGTTTTGTGAATTAACTGATTGAATAAATACAGCAAAATATTTTACAGAGTCTTTCCCATTTAACAGGTTAAAATATCACCAAGAGAACTCCTACAAGATGCTTCTTATTGTTTCATCGGAAGATAAGGCAAAGGTTTCTCTACATGGGGCAGAGCATGTTTATCTCCAGGGGGTGGAGATCAACTCTCTACCACCTTGCTACCTGAATAACAGGAAGACTTGAAAGTAGTTGCAAAAGTTCTTGGGTCTTTTCTCTCGCACCACATGGTTAACTAACCGGTTTACTCATTGCACCATACTGACAATGTAGTGTATGGAAGGGAAAATGTTTGCAGGATGCAGAAAGGATTTCGAGATATAGCGCCAGATGTAAGACCATTAAATTTAGCAAGTCGTAAATTGCGCAAAATTGCGACTCGCAATTTGCGACTCGCTAAACTTAATGTACAACAGTGTCTCAGACACTGTTTGTGATTCCCAATGGGGTCGCAAATTGCATGCCTCATCAATATTCATGAGGCTGTTGCAATTTACGACCCCAGTGGGAATGGCTAGCAATCCCAGGGATGGTGGCCTGCTGGGGGCATCAGACCACCATGTCTGTGACTGCTTTTTTAATAAAGCAAACACAAGGAGCGCTGAAACTTTTCAGACACTCACCCCCAGTCACAGATCTTGGTTGAATCCATCATCATTCTTTAGCTCACTTCGCCACCTCAGTTCAGGCCCAGCTATATGAAATCAGTCTTGACCCTGTGCCTCATGGAACGTCTGTGCCGACCTGGCTTGGCAGTTCGGGCTGGACTGTTCCCACTCTCACTTTTCAGACACTGATAAACCACACATTGCCTTGCATGGAGGAATATAATAAGGGATTGCTAGAAGACAGATCCTATTTACTAACTACATGGATAATCACCTGGTTCACAAGAGCAAAATGCTTGAAACACCTAGATACTGAACATTAAAATAAAATCAGCAAAAACATGGCCACAACTCAGTTATCTATGTGGGCCACTAACCGGGTGGAAGTAGCATAAATATCTCCATTTTACAATACAAGCTGTTGTTGAGTAAGAGCTGCCAATCCAGATGTCTGAGGTCAAACCTTTTCTAGGATACAATGGGGGCCTTCTTAAGGACCGCAGCATTACCTTCAATGTATTGACCTCACAGAAACAATTGATTAAGCCCAAGAATGAAAGCATGTCCTGCATCGAGGTGAAGATACCGGACACGAATAAGGATGCAAACAACATGCAAGTAGTCATTATTAGTGGGAGTTTTTTATCTACCTAATATAAATGAGCATCCATTAACAATAGGGGGTAGATGAATATAAATGTTGGAAATTACATTTGAAAATTTACATTTACGAATCCTGCAAACTTTTGTAAACTTCACCTGAGGATGAAAATTTCTACAATTAATATTTTTCAGAAGAGTTTTCGACAAATCTCAGACTAAGAGGCCGATTCCGATCTTGGCCGGTAGTGCTCCGAATCGGATTTACCGGATCCGATTCGGAGCCCTGTTTCCCGACCGAATCGTACGCGGGTCCGGCCGAACGAGTACGATGCAAGCTCCCGCGAAATCGCCGACCGACTCGTACGCAGCTTCAACACGCTCTGACCGACTCGCACGGACACGACTCGCACCGCGCTATGGAGACGTTTCCCGGCCGGGTAAGTACGATGCGCGCCGCCAGCAGTCCGACCGACTCGCGCCGTCCGGCTCGAAAAAGATGTCGCAGCCGGACTTTGGGGGTCCACGTCGGACCCCCCTGTACGCATAGGCGTGTGAGTCGCACACAGGGGGGACCCATGGGTCCCCCCTACCTGTGCATGTACGCCGCAATGCGCATGGACGCGTACCCGCTGTAGGGGGCACCCTTGTTCGCCTCGCACCCATTGAGTCAATGGGAGCCTGTGTACGCGTTGTACGACCGGCTCCCATTGACTTCAATGGGAGTCCGACCGAATCGAGTCCGATAGCATTCGAATGCATCGTACTCGTCCGGTCGGACTGCTAGGGTCCGATTCGGTCGGAATTCTCTCCGGGTCCGGCTCGGTCAGAGAGATTTCCGGCCGGAATCGGAATCGGCCCCTAAATGTGAACATTTGCTGAGATTTTGTTTGTGCATAACATATTTGTGCAGAAATCCTTTCTCACCAATAAAAGAAAACACAGCACTGGCCTCATGTGCATCAAAAAATGCAAAAACTTCCACAAATCTGTCAGACGCCTCCGCTCAGCCAGACTCCTACTCACACAAACCGCCTGCTTATTCAGAACAAGATCTCGCAGTTCAGCTTTCTCTTACCTCTCTTCTAAAGCCTGGAATGACCTACCCCTACACATCAGAGCTGCCTTCTCCTTTCTTAAATTTTACAAAAAACTGAAGACTCGGCCCATACAGCTCCTGCTTCAAGTCCAGGATATATTCCCAGGTGGGTCGTGCACTATACAAGTACACATAGGGCCACATGTGCGAACGATTTGGGACTCGTAAAGCAGTTGCAAATCATTTTTTGAATGCAAAAATGGTTGTATGCGATGTACGACAAGCATTCGCAAAACAAGATTATCGATGCAACTGATTTGTGAATCTGTATTTTTTGCAACCAGAATTTGCTAGTCGCAATTAGGAAATCCCTAATTGCGAGTCGCAAATGGCATATACAAGCGAGTCGCAAATTGCGACTAGTCGCAAAATGATCCATTTGCACATTCAGTTTACCACCAATTCAAATCAGGTGGTAACAGAGCCCAAAGTATCAAAGCAGCCCCAGAATGCATCAGGGACTTCCACAATGGCTGCCCTGTATGTTAATAGAGAAGAGATTTCTCCGATCGAATTTGTGACAAACAAGAGAAAATGATTTTGACAATTCTTTACATAAATGATGACAAATGTGTGTTAGGCCTCATGTTTCTGTAAAAATGTCAAATTGCAACTTTGATTCAGATACTGCATTGTAAAAGCATGCAGAATGATAGAATAAGCTCATGCTATATTTTCTGTTTACTTTAATAGATGTGCATTTTTAAAACATTTAATTGACATTGATCTTATGGTTTGAATAATATGATATTAATAATAACAAAGAGATTCCATATGCAAAATTAACGTTTCATGTGTTAGAAATAAATAATCATTTCATGTTGTAACTTGTACACTGAAATGGCAAAAGAAAAGTAGGTGCTACACAAGTTTTAGTTAAAGCCGTTTTTGTGAAACTTTGCCTAATGTATCTTTTAAATATGTGTGCCTTAATAACATAAATGCAAAGAGGGTGTATATGTACTCAACCTATATATGTGTATCAGTGGTATTTTCAAAAATGTTATAAGTACCCTATACTTACATGAAAACATTATAACCTGGTTGAAGTGTTTATTGACGCGTTATATGTGAGCTTTATATTAACTGTTATTTAATGCGAGATTCACATTTCAGTTTGATTCGTCGTGAATGAGCTGTATTTCATGTAGGCCTCAAATTCTTGCCCCCTTTCCAAACGTGAACTCATGAACTGCATAGTCTGAAGTCTGTGGAAATTTAGTAAAGCTACCATTTCTATTCTAACTTTCAATCATTTCCTTTGACATCCCCAGCACAGCCTAACTGAATTTGCAACAAAATCTATTGCATACTAGACCAGATGCTTGAGAAAGGATTGTCGACAACTCAAAAGCATGTTTTCACTTACTCTCTAAATATCTCATTGTTCATATGATTGAACTTACAATGGTTTAAGGAAACTACGCAACTTAAATTACTTAATTCATCCGGATTGCATGCTTTTTACCTACTGCATCATCCTCATCCTATCGAAGACAACCAATGGGACAGAGTGGTCTGACATTCTGGATGATGTCAAGGGGTGTCTCTCCGGATACCTTTGGAGTATAATTGATCAGATCTTGGAACTGGAGTAGAGCGAGCGCGTATGTGGGATCAGCTTTACAGTGGTGAGACTGACAGCTTAGACATCTGAGGACTGCGTGATCTGTAATATCACAATCTACAACTGACTGGTATGCTAGCTCTGTGGAATCTTTTCGGCTGAAGGGTTCGTGTCATGCTGCTGTGACTTTGGTGTTGCAGTGACAGACTGAGACAGATTACTGTCTTTAACGAACTGGAACTGGTCACTTGGAACTTACTGAACTTTCCTAAGGGTTGATATGAGGCTCAACTGATTTCCTATTGATCCATATGCTATAGACATACAAAATCTCCCTAGGCTGTGGAAGATCTTTTCCCTGTCATCCTTAGATTTCGCAGAGTCTGATGCTGTTTTATTTAACCCAGTATTAGATTAATTTTAGGATTGTATGCTGTCTCATTTAATGTTCTTTACCTTTGAATGAGTAACTAAAATTTGAACTTAAACTAAGCTTTGTTGGTTTTGACTCATTATTTCCTTGTGGGTAAATTATTGAAATGTTACTATACTTTAGCTGGTACATTGAGATTCTAGATGAAGTGTATTAATTTTTGAGTGTAGCAATTATCTTATTCCTAGTCCTCATTCGATAATTGCTCATCCTCCGAATATCCAGTCCCTTTCAGCACAGAACAAGATCCATCGGAGGACCAATTGAGTATTATGATAGCTAGCAATTCGATGATGATAATTAAAATACAAATAGATTTTGGGGCCAGTACAAACGCTACAGCAGTTGTTCTGGTAGTGTGTTGGATGGTTTAGCTGCCTGACAAAACTGAGAAATATACGGGGATGCATATTGAGGCCACTATAGATTTACCAAAGACCCAAGTTCAATGAAATTTAACCAAGTGCCAGTACTGAAGAAAATGACGAGACAAGTGGTGTGAGTATTAATAGGGTTTTGTGCAATGCTGTTGTTTAATTTGTAACTAACGAGAATTGGTAGAGCAATGTTTTGGTGCTTAATGTTTGATTAAGTTGTTGTTGAATTGAAGTTGTTATCAGGTCCGAAGTGGCCTAAGATCCTGGGATATACACCTAAGGGTGCTCTCAGTGCTCATACACTGAGTAAGTTTGTCTGCTGTGTTTCGAAGGTGCTGTGCGTGAGACGCCATTAACAGTATTACCAGAGAAGGGAACTTTGTGAGAGTGTGAAAGTTTAATCGTTGGGATTTTTCTCAAAGTGCACTGAGAATAATCGTAAGGATTTTTAGATTTGCAAATCTGTATTTTTTGCAAGCAGAATTTTCTAGTCGCAATTAGGAAATCCCTAATTGCGAGTCGCAAACGGCATGTACAAGTGAGTCGCAAATTGCGAATAGTCGCAAAATGACCCATTTGCACATGCAATTTACCACAAATTCAAATCAGGTGGTAACAGGGCACAAACTTTAAAAGCAGCCCCAGAACGCATCAGGGACTTCCACAATGGCTGCCCTGTACGTGATAACAAGTAGGATGTGCATACTGGCTGCTCAGAAGAGGAGGCAGAGAAAGAAGAGGGTATTCTGAGTCTGGCTGACCATGTTTGAGAAGACAGAGGAAGAGATCTATGAACAATACAGACTGAGTAGCAATGTTATCTTGGAACTAATAGCAACCTTAAAGCCGCACCTTTAAAGCAGTATGCAGCGCAGCAATGCAATCCCCATCCATGTCACAGTGTTTTGCTACCTACACCTATTGGCCAATGGAGTTACCAAAATGTGATAGCAGAGGCCAGAGGGGTGTCGCAGACTGAGCTTTCATGTTTCTTTTGCAATTTCCTAGACGCCATGCTCCTCCACATACACCAGCACACTTACCTGCCCAGGAGTGATGTTGAAATGTAAACAACAAAATTGCAATTCTACCTGATAGCAAGATTCCCTCAAGTTATACAGTGTATAGACGGGACCCATGTGCCTATATGTCCCCCATCCCACCTAGAATACCTATTCAGGAACTGCAAGAACACCCATTCCCTGAACATCCAAGTTGTCTGCAATGCACACAATATCATCACAGATATTGTGACACAATATCCAGGGAACACCCATGATTCCTACATGTTCAGGCACAGTGCAATTTACCAACGACTGGAAAGAGGAGAGTTTGATGAAGGTTACCTACTAGGTACTGGAAAGTAATGTTAACACTTATATGTTATTGCCCAATCATCACTCCTTGTATGTTGTCTCACACATCTGTTTGCTTTGTTAGGCGATAGGGTGTATGTCCTGAGGCCATAGATCTTCACACCCTCCCTGTCTCCCAACAACGCACATGAAAGTCGGTATAACACGGCACATACGCGCACCAGGTCGGTGATCGATCAGACATTCGGGCTCCTCAAATCTCACTTTAGGTGCCTGCACAAGAGTGGGAGAGTCTTGTGGTATGCGCCCGAGACTGCTTGCAAGATTGTGGCAGCCTGTGCCATACTCCACAACATTGCCTGCAGGAGCAGCTTACCCACTGAAGTGGGTGCGCAGTCAAAATATCGATTTTTTTATATCGACCTACACTAATATCGAGTAGTTTTTAATATCGTAGGGACAGAATATCGATGTCAAGAATATCGATGACCAGAATATTGACCTTAAGGTAAGTAATATCGTTTTTTTTTATATCGAAGTAAGTAATGTCGAAGTAAGTAATATCGTTAGCAAAAATATCGTTGTTAATAATATCAATATTTATATTAGTGTTATGTATTTTAGTATGTATTTTATATGTATATTTAACATTTTTTGTAATGTATTTTTATTATTTTTAAATATATGTATTAAATGTTTAGAAATTAGTAATTTTTTTAAAGTAAATTTTGCGTTTTAGTTTCAGAGCGGGTTGTGGGTCTATAGGGGAATAGGGTGGGAAGTAATTTAATTATAATTAATTAATTAATATGTTTTTATTTATTGTTATTGATTATTAATTTATTGTTAATTAATTATTAATTGGTAATTAATTTTTTAATTGATTAATTTATCATTATATTAATTATATTATTTTTTGTTATTGTTAATTAATTTATTGTTAATTAATTATTAATTGGTAATTCATTTTTATTAATTGATTAATTGATAATTAAATTAATTATGTTAATTTTTATGTGTAGCGGGTTGTGGGTTTATAGGGGACTAGGGTGGGAAGTAATTTAATTATAATTAATTAATTAATATTTATTTATTTATTGTTATTGATAACTAATTTATTGTTAATTAATTATTAATTGGTAATTAATTGATTAATTTATAATTATATTAATTATAATTAATTTATTATTTTTTATTTATTATTATCGTTAATCAATTTATTGTTAATTTATTATTAATTGGTAATTAATTTTTATTAATTGATTAATTGATAATTAAATTAATTGTGTTATTTTTTATGTGTAGCGGGTTGTGTGTTTATGGGGGAATAGGGTGGGAAGTAATTTAATGTTATTTAAGTAAATATTAATTACATTTTATTGGTATTTATTATTAATTTTCTGGTTAATTAATTATTATTATGTTATTTATTTTACAAAAATGATTTAATTAATAAGTATGTTAATTTAACCCCTACACTATCCTACATTTTCCACACTGTTACACTCACTGGAGTTGGAATAGTAATTTTAACCCCTACGCTATCCAACACTTTCCCTACTGTTGCACTCACTGGAGTGGGAATAGTAATTTTTACCCCTACGCTATCCAACACTTTCCCTACTGTTGCACTCACTGGAGTGGGAATAGAAATTTTAACCCCTACCCTATCCAACACTTTCCCAACTGTTGCACTCACTGGAGTGGGAATAGTAATGTTTACCCCTACGCTATCCAACACTTTCCCTACTGTTGCACTCCCTGGAGTGGGAATAGTAATTTTTACCCCTACGCTATCCAACACTTTCCCTTCTGTTGCACTCACTGGAGTGGGAATAGTAATTTTTACCCGTACGCTATCCAACACTTTCCCTACTGTTGCACTCCCTGGAGTGGGAATAGTAATTTTGACCCCTACGCTATCCAACACTTTCCCTACTGTTGCACTCACTGGAGTGGGAATAGTAATTTTTACCCCTACGCTATCCAACACTTTCCCTACTGTTGCACTCACTGGAGTGGGAATAGTAATTTTAACCCCTACGCTATCCAACACTTTCCCTACTGTTGCACTCACTGGAGTGGGAATAGTAATTTTAACCCCTACGCTATCCAACCTCTTTCCCTACTGTTGCACTCACTGGAGTGGGAATAGTAATTTTTACCCCTACGCTATCCAACACTTTCCCTACTGTTGCACTAACTGGGGTGAGAATAGTAATTTTTACCCCTACGCTATCCAACATTTTCCCTACTGTTGCACTGTTCGGAGTTGGAATAGTAATTTTATTACCTCCGCTATCTAATATTTTTTGTATTATTTTAGTTAATGTAGTATATAATTCATTTTAAAAAGATTAAAAATAATGTTTATTTTTTTAATTTGTTATATATATTTATTTAATTTTTATTTATTTTATTGTTTTATGTGTATAGATGTATTTATAATTTATATGATATTTTTTTTTAAATTATAAGTAATTAAAATAGTTATTAAAAATTATTAGTAAGTGAGTATATATATATTATATATTATATGTATATGTTTAATTTATTTTTACATTACATATATATTACTTATAATTTTTAAACTTTTTAAAATATTTTTAACTATGTTTATTTTAATTATATGTATTATTTACTTTATTTTACATTAGTTTTTTAACTTAAATAAAAAACGATATTTTTAACAACGATATTTTTGACATTGATATTTTTTTTTCTATATTTTTGTACTTGCCATAATGTAGATAGGATGTTGATATTCTTGACTTCGATATTCTTGCGTCGATATTTCTGTAGGTCGATATTCTGACCTTCGATATTTTGTCAGTGATTCCTGAGGTGAGCAGATTGGAGTCCAAGGATGAGGATCCTGGCCTACCTGCCCAGCAGTCAACTGAGGCAAGCAGAGCAGCTGAGGGGAGAATGCGCAGGGACCACATAGCCAGAAATTTCTTTGCATGGTAAGACATGTCCATACACACACTACTGCCAGAAAATGCCACAATAAGTAATTGATTGCTCAAATGAAGCTTACTTTAATGGCTGGGTTCAACAAACATTGACAGACAATCTGTCCATCACACAAAACCATTATATATATTGAGTGCACATGTTGGTCGGTTACATCACTGCCAACTGAAAGGAAAGAACAGAAAAAGCAAACCCTGACTTTCACCCCGCACTCATTTCTTTGAACCATGTCCAGTATGCAAGCTGGTGCCATGAGAAGGTGCTGGGGTGCAGCTGCTACTCCATTGCAGCACACAGGCATCGGAGGCAGACACGCTGCTGTGGCTTGACACCTCAATGTCTGGAGCCTCAGCACCCGCCCCGCTGGCAATGTGGGCAGTTTTTATGGCCTTCATGGCTGCTGTGATCTGGGCAAGGCCCTGTGAGACACTGTAGTGGCCCATCTCCCCATGTTGGGCCGTCGTGCTCTTCGACAGGGTAGTGGTAGCCTGTGCAAGTCTCCCTATGGCCCTTGTCATGGCATCCATCCTGGCACCTCTGCTCCTCTCCCTGCACTTTGCAGGCCCCTCTCCTCGGACAGCTCGGTGCAGAGTTGGCTATCGGCACCTGTTAGTGCATCCATTTTGGATTCCATGTGGTCCAGATTGTCTGCCAATTGCTTCTTTAAGCTGTTTAAGCCCAGTGTAAATTTTCGGTTAATCAACCACATTTGCTTTTGCTGTAGGTGCTGAACCTGCAGCATCACCTCCACCACTCCGACATACACCACCTGTTGGTCAGATGTCACCTGGGAGCCAGATGCCTGCCTTGCCGGATGGCGCCTATGCCCATGTAGAGTGGAGCACTGCTGTTGGTCCTTGCTGACTGGATGGTGGCTAGCAGTGGGTGGCTGTCTGGTATCCTTCTCCTCTGCTGCTGCTGGCTGTAGAATGATGATGGATTAAACCCAGATCAGTTGACTGGGGGTGAGTGTTTGATTGGCTCAAACGTTCCGTCCATCATCCCCTTTTGTATCGCTTTGGTCGCCCTAAGTTGGCGGGGGTATGCCCAGACGTGGGTCCCTTGCTCACTTTGCCACTGGATTCAAGCAAGCCTGGCTGATGACGGCTGAAATGCCAGAAACCGGTCCTAGGATGCTTGTTTCCGGTCCAGGGAAGACATGGCTTGGCAGTTCGGGCTGGACTGTTCCCATGAGGCACAGGGTCAGACTGATTTGCATATGGCCATGTCTGAACTGGGGTGGTGGAGTGAGCTAAAGAATGATGATGGATTAAACCCAGATCAGTTGACTGGGGGTGAGTGTTTGATTGGCTCAAACGTTCCATCCATCATCCCCTTTTGTATGGCTGTAGAGGGATGGCACAGTGCTGGACTGGCGATTTGATGTGGTACGCACACTCTATGGCACTTCACTTGGGTCTTCCGCCATCTGGCCCTGATCTTCTCCCTCATCTGCCGGCCCTTCAAGAACTTCCAGAGGTGTAACTAATTGGATAATGGGAATATCAGTAAAATGTTACGTGTGACACACTATCTCATTGGTCGTACGACATTATTCTACAAATATCTGACACTGACTACACAGTTTATGTCAATGACTACATTTCCCAAAATGCACCACGTGTGATTTTTTTCTACATGTACATGGACCATCCATCTATGTCTGTGTAAGGTTGCGTTACTTGCATGTAGCCAGCAGGTTTAAGGGAAGCAAAGGTGGCATAGTAGAAGTTTTGCACTTACTTGGTGATGAAGGAGGATCAGACATGTCCAGGGTCCCAAATCCTGCTACTACCTCTGGCTCAAGAGTCGTCTCCATCATTGCCTCCGTTGTTGAGGGTGGGGGTGTAGTTGAGGGGCCGCCTCCTGTTGCCTGAGAGTCCCGAAGGCATGTTGCCACCCTTTCTTTAGCGCGTGACCGCAGGTCATACCACCTCTTTTTTATTTCCTCAACTGAGTGTTCTGTCACTCCAACTGCATTAATCATCTACTGCATGTCCTTCCATATTTTTCTTTTCTGTGACTCTGCCACAGCCTTTGAAGCATGACCAAAAAGCTGGTCATGATTATTGCGGCACTCTTTCCTCAAAATTTCAAGTTCTCTTTCTGAAAACTTTAATTATCTTTTTCTCTGCCCTGCTTCCTGCTCTGCCTGTTGGCTGGCCATTTCTGGTGGTGTTTTGGATGATTTTTGGACTCCTCATCTCCCTTTGTGTGTGCAGCAGTTCTCTCCTCTTCACTTTGCCTGCTCGTCTGGCTTCTCCTGGACAGCACTTCCTGTGTTTAGGGTCCTTGCCCTCACCCAGGGAGCAGAAAGGCAATTTTTTAACAATGTGGTCGCTAATTGCGATCCTATTTTGCGATGCAACTTGTTACCGAGTCGCTAAATTGGGTCCGCACGGAACCGTAGATACGATTTTGCAATTTCCTAATTGCGAGTCGCAAAAAGTTGCAAGTAGGAAGTCGCAAAATCTGGCGATCCTACATGTGGCCCATAATGCCTGAACCTGACTCGTTAGTGAAGCTATGGGGCCCATTACGATACCCGGCGTAAATAAATCCGCCAGGCATGGAAGCGGTAAAAATCCGCCCGCACACACCGCCTGAACACCGACCACGCCATTACGATTACACAAACCGAAAACCGCCATCGGCGGAAAAATCCACACAAAATACCGCCCGCCATCGTCCGAGTCGGAGTCAAACCGCCCGCCACGGACGGAAACACGCACGACAACACAAAACCGCCCGCCCACACGGCCGACACACCGCACGTGAAATTACGATCGCACCGCCATGAGCGCGGAAAAACCACAAATATACCGCCCGCCAGCGCAAACAACGCCGATGAGAATCGACACGGCAGAAGCCATGGCGCCAACGTACCTGCACAGAAACCATCCGCACACAAAACCAATAGCACACAACATGGCCAACAAGTCCACACAGCAAGGCACGCACAAATACACAAGCACAGTACACATCCCGAAAACACCCCCCGGACAAACAAAAAATACAAAGGCCAGAACCCCAGACACAACACACCTGAAAACAACAGACCATGAGGACACACCCACATAGGTGAGTACAAAAGCAGCACTCCCACAGACCACAACCCCTTGCTACATTGCAAACCAGAGAGGAGAGGAGAGGACACAGTGACACAGCAAGGACAGCAGCACACCACAGAAACGCACACATCACTACCACCACCACCACCACCACCACCACCACCACCAAACACCACCACCACCACCACCACCACCACACCCCGGCACCACAAACCCCCTGCACATTACACAACACACACCGCACCAGCACCACAAACACCATGGCACCACAAAGGATGCCCAAGTTCACGCCCATGGAGCTGACGGTCATGGTCGACGAGATCATCAAGGTGTACCCACAAATCTATGGGAACATGGTCCAGCACACACCACTAGCCACCAGAAACAGAATGTGGAACCGGATCGTAGACCAGGTCAATGCAGTCGGGACCCTGCCCAGGAACAGAGTCGAGATTAACAAACGTTGGAATGACGTAAAGAGCCTGGTCAAGAAGAAGGAGGGCAAAAACAGAGAGCTGGCTGCCGTCACTGGCGGAGGGAATCCCGCGCTCTTTAAGACCTTCAAAGCGTGGGAGGAGAAGGTGCGAGTCGTAATCCATCCGGAGATCCTCGCCGGATTAGCAGGGGGAGTGGAGGCTGGTAAGTACAAACTAATGTATACCAGCACACCGCTATGTACTCACATGCGCAACTACCATGCCACAGCTCCCAGGGACAAACACCCCCATGTCCAGCACACAATACACAACACATCACACACACATGCAACAGACACTACCACACACAGCCCAAACCGAACAACTGTAAGATGCGTGGGGACATGTGTACACTAAGCCAGCCACGTAACCACCAACAGGTCCCCAAATATGCCAGAAGCGCCACAACGAGCACCCACCACACCCATGTGTCCGCCACAGCTGCACTAACCGACAAGTAACAGGTAAGTGGCAGGAACACAAAGTGCAGTGGGTGGGAGGGTGGACAGCCCAAGTACAACACACACCAGGCCCCAGTCCCACAGCACAGCAAGGAGGAGCATCCCCCACACCCCACAGCCACGTGTCAGCCACCGCAGTGCACAACGACAGCCGAAAGGCAGACATCACGGTCCACAGCAATCGGTGTCAGTGGGTGTCCAGCCACCCCCACGACCCACAACACCCCCCACCCCCACAGACCTGCAACATGGAGCACCCTCCGCTTAGAGCCATGTGGCATCCAGTACAGTGCACGCACGAACAACTTGCAGGTGGGAAACTGGACAGGGCTGGATTACTGGAGGCATGAGGACCATAACACGACCAACACATGGGACATGTCACGTAGCAGACGAACACGCAGCACCGCCCACCGTCACGAACAAGTGAACAATGTGCACACGGACATGAACAACAGACTCACACCCCACATGACCCATCACAGACATAGCAACACCCAAGGAGCCACGTCTGCATGCACAAGCCACACTGAATATAGTCCCACACGGCAGCCACTGTGCAACTCATTACACACAACCGAAACACCATTGAAGTCCTGTCCATGTAGCCCCTACTGCCTGTCAACCACACACCCCACAACTACGCCTATGTAAGACAAACAACACTAGACGCAACAGAGCGGAACAACAGAAATGCACACGAACACCACTGAACCCATCAAACTCACAGGCAAACCATGCACATACAACATACCATCCATCCCATCCGTCAGCCCCGGTCTCATGAAAGGCATGTCATCCGCACAGCTGCCACACATACAGCAGTCATGCTAAGATACATGCCCATGACCAACCATGTGCCAGAAGTCAATGAAGCGCACGACACACTGTGAGCAACAACACACAACATGGGCCACCCCCCCCGAGCACTGCAGTGATGCACATGGCACAGGGCAGCACGCACACCAAGGAGATGGGACAACTGCAATACGTTGGCTGGCACACAACTATCACTCACTCATAACGATGCGTCCAATGCCATGTCCAGTAATCACAACAGACAGCAAATATGCAGGCCATGTCAAGCATGCACACACCTCAAACCATGCACTGTCATGCTGCCACAACACATGTCACGTTCAGCACCCATGGCTCACAGCATGTACCCCAAAAGCATATCCCCTCCCAAATGCGAATCTGGTGCATGGCCCCCATGTTGCCATATGCGTTCCTAAGCGTTCCATTTGAACCCCAAATGCATATCCCCTCCCAAATGCGAATCTGGGGCATGGCCCCCATGTTGCCATATGCGTTCCTAAGCGTTCCATTTGAACCCCAAATGCATATCCCCTCCCAAATGCGAATCTGGGGCATGGCCCCCATGTTGCCATATGCGTTCCTAAGCGTTCCATTTGAACCCCAAATGCATATCCCCTCCCAAATGCGAATCTGGGGCATGGCCCCCATGTTGCCATATGCGTTCCTAAGCGTTCCATGTGAACCCCAAATGCATATCCCCTCCCAAATGCGAATCTGGGGCAAGGCCCCCATGTTGCCATATGCGTTCCTAAGCGTTCCATGTGAACCCCAAATGCAAAGTACAAACCAGACCCAGGATGGGCCAGGAGCCCGCATACACCAGAGTCACAATGAGTAGGGGCACAGCAACACACCCATCGGCATGGCCAATCCGTCCCATGCCACATGTGCACAGCACACAGTCCCATTGCCTAGCACACACAACTACAGATGCCACAGCCACACACTCGCCTCCGGGAAACCCATGTACGAGATTGCACGAACTGCCAATGTCAGACGACAAATACATACTTCGCCAGGTGCAACACAATAACAAATCTCATTCTCTCCACAGGTGACGAACTGCCGGATGCTGGGGATGGAGACAGCAGCCAGCACAGCCAGCCCACAAGCCCCCAACGAGGACACACGGATCTGGAGGATCTGTCCTCCTCTTCGGACACGGACCACCAAGCAGGCCCATCTGGCGTGGCAGGGCCCAGCCGCTCCCCAGGACCCCTCCTACCCACCAACCCATCATCCAGGGATGCTGAACAGTCCCAGCCCCCTGCTGCCACTGTCGTTGCGGCCACACCCACGGTCATTGTGGCCACTACCACTGCCGCAACCGCCACCATCGCCGCACCGACCACCACCGCCACCACCACCACCACGTCTTCGCTGGCACCAGCCCCAGCGCAGGTGGTGGCCCGGCCGACTGGATCCACCCTGGGAGCCACAGCGAGGACCGTGGTGTGCAATGTGGCTAGTGGGCAGGCCGGTGGCAGCAGGACTGGTAGGAGGAGCAGGGTCAGGGAAACGCCAGCCTCCCCTGGGAGCCATGCCCTGCCTCAAATGGCCAGAGTCCTTGGGGCCTATGAAGAGGCCCAAGGACAATGGGCCAGGTCTGCTACAGACACGCGGGAGGTGCTGGGGGTGCTGAGGTCCATGGACGCCCATATGGGCCAATTCGTGTCCCGTATGGACCAACTCGTGGACCTCATGGGCCAGCTGGTGGTGGCGGTGGGGTCACAGGCAAGGCCAGCAACACCACCTCCGCCACCACCTGCTAGGGCGCAGGGTCGGGCAGCAGTGTCCACTTCCCCTGCGTCCACAGCCAGTGAGCACACCTCACCCACCACCAGCAGGTCGCCACCACACACCCCCCTCCCAAACGTGGAAGGGGCCGTCCGAAGAGGAAACAGATCTCCCGGGAGGACTTCGCACGCTCCAGTCGCAAGTGAGGCAGCCAGCCAGCCTTCCGCCAGCCTTCCTTGACCAGCCACTGCATTGACTTGCTCTACGATCCCACTCCACACAGCCATCTGGATGGCATGTGTGTGTTGGACTATGGACATAGAACCAGTGGGTACACCCTGATCATCACGCAGCCATGACCGACAGCTCATTGTCACTGCACGCACCACTTTTGTCATCACCTTACACACAATCACATGTCACAGTTTGTAATAAATGCACCTTTTTCACTAACTGCTGTTTGTGCCCTGTGTTTTATTTGTACGGAATACAACGGCCACCTTGGGCGGAAAGGCACCTGATGCGTGGCATGGCAATGGAATCCGGAGGGCCTGTAGGGACCTAGGGGTGGGAGACAGAACAGGAGCACATTCAATGAGTGTGTCACACACCCATCACACAGTACATGTCAACAACTACAAGCAATGTACACACATCGCACAGAGCAATAGGGCACAATGCCACAGCCACCAACAGTGGCATACTACCCTGGCCATGGAGCGTTGACACACAGCACGCAGTGAACAAACGGCCACCCTGACACAGCACACACACACCTGCACAGATACAGCCACATCAGCCGTCGTACATGGACACTCACCGTCAAGTGAAGTAGCGGGCGATGAGCTGCTGCCGCACATTACCAGCTTCCTCCTCTCCGCTGTCCTCCTCACTCGAGCTGTCCTGGTCTGCGGGCTGGGGCCCTGGTTGATCTCCGTCATCCACGATGAGGGGGATCTGCTTCCGAATGGCCAGATTGTGCAGCATGCAGCACGCCACCACTATCTGGCACACCTTCTGTGGGGAGTACGCCAGTGCACCCCCGGTGCGGTCCAGGCACCTGAACCTGGACTTGAGGAGGCCAAAGGTACGCTCGACCACACGTCTGGTCCTCCCATGTGCCTCATTGTATCGATCGTCTGCTGGGGTGCGAGGATTCCTCAATGGACTGAGCAGCCATGCCCCATTCGGATACGCAGAGTCACCTGGGTGTGAGGGACACAGAGAACCGTTGCTATTCCAACTGGACAGGGGACAGCATCGCACAACCAGCACGCTACACCACTCCACATACTCACCGACAATACAGCCACGATCCTGTTGCAGATTGGCCATCAGTCGTGGCAAGATGCTGTTGCGCATTATGTGTGCGTCATGTGCCGAGCCTGGAAACTTGGCACACACGTGGGTGATCACCATGTCCGCAAGGCACACCACTTGCACATTCAGGGAGTGCGTGTGCTTCCTGTTGCGGTACAGGTGCTCAGTGGCCTGTGGTGGAACAAGGCCAACATGTGTGCAGTCAATGGCTCCCACGACGTGTGGGATTCTGCCAAGGGCATAGAATGCACCCTTCACTGCCGCCAATTCACGAGCCCTGGGGAATCTGATGTACCTGTTCCGGTACAGCATCATGGCTGCCAGTACATCCCTCAGCACCTTGCTGAACATGGGCTGGGACATCCCTCCTCCACTGCCCACTGTGTGCTGGAATGACCCAGTGGCGAAGAAATGCATGGCGGCCATCACCTTAGCCGTGGGGGTGACAGCAGTCAGATACACCCTGCGGGGACGGAGATGGGGCTCTAACATGGCACACAGTCGATGCAGGGTTGGCCTGTCCAGCCGAAACTTCCTGATTACCTCTGTATCGTCCATGTCCGCCAGCAATTGGTATGGGCGGTCAATGTTCGGTCTCCGCCTGGGTTAAATGGCAGAGGACACATGTCAAAGCAACACGGCACATAGCAATTTCGCATACACATCACTGACATGACTGAGCAAGCACATGAGCCACAGCCCAGCTGTCAAGCTGGGACGGCACGGCCACAATACACTTACACAGGTCTCCCAACAATGGCAATGGCAAGTGGGACATACCACTGCCATGTGCATGCACATGGGGATCTAGGCCCCAATGACTTGCGGGGCGTGCTGATGGGGACTGACTGCATATTCGTCAAGCGGCAACGCCACGGCAACATGAGTGTCTGCTGAGCATGGAACTGCTTCCGAGGCTGGATGAGTATGGCACACGACGACGACGATGTGGGCACGGGCTGAGCGGCCAATACATGTGGGACCTGTGGCACGAGGGGATATGAGACAGTAGTAGGTGTCAGCACTGCACCCTATGTACAGCACTGTACGGATCACAGCTCCCGAAACATTGACTGGTGTCCACATTGACAGCCCCATGCCAAGACGGCTGTGTGCTTGCAGTCACACGTCACAGGTGAGAGGTTACATTGCACGTGCCAGGTGGCAGACGTACATAGTGGGAGCTGGCATGTGTGTGCATGTGTCTCCTGTTCAGGATCCACCAGATGGGCGCTGACTCTGTACTGACCATTGGACACAGCATGTTCCGTGGAAGGCTTGTGTGTGTGGGATGGTGGCACTGGATGTGCCTCCGTTGGGTGGGGGGCCAGGCACAGGGCGGGTACGTCGATGATTGCGCATTGTTGGTCACGGTGGGTGCACCAACTAAGATGTGTTGCCCTGTGTTCAATTCCTATGTCCGCATGATGATGGACTGTGGATGTGGGCAGACTACACATTGGTCGATGTGCTGTCTATATGCATGTGCCTTCACACCAGGCACAGCTGCCCCTGCACATGTGACCCCTGCTGGACTCGCTGCTGGGTCTGTGGAGCTGATGCACCTTCTGCGCGTGGGGCGGACAGCTCTCCTCACTTCCCTCATTGCGCATGTCATGTCTTTGCCGCAGGTGACATGGATCATGGAGGGCCCACATGTACGCGTGGGTAGGCTACACATGATTGTTCACTGGTCGCCACCCCCAGTCAGTGTTTCGAATGGGAAGGTTGTCGTGCTGGTGGTATGTTCGATGTGGCGGATGGGCGGGCCTAGGTGCGGGCTTACATTCCGGACATGGGGGGGTAGTTGGATTGGCGACTAGTTGCAGTACACACGGGACACGTCTCTTCCTTTCCACATCTGGGTCATCCCTTGTACTAACTGACAGTGATACAGTCATCTTCGCCCCAGCCCTCATGTCCTCCCCTCGCCCCCCAATATGCATGCTCACCTGCGAGGCTAGCGCTTGCACAGGCAGCCCCAAGCTCGCACCAGAGAGGGCAAGGAGTGTATGTGTGGGTCCAGTTGCACGAGTGGGCTGTCTCAGGGTATGATGTGTGGCGGGACGCCGTCCACCTGCGTGGTGCCCCAAATGGAGACCCGGCCTGCATGGACTATGCATCACAGTCTTCGCCTTCCGGATCCGCCACCTGCGACACCCAGTGGCTGTGGCTGCCCTTGCGGCCAGGCCGCGTCCGTCTGTGGCTGATGGCCCACACATTCACTCTTTGGCCTCTCTGGGGAGGGCTCGGGGGTGGTGGCGCACGCGCTTGCACTTAGTCGCAATGGCATGTGGCGTGGTTGGTATGATGG
Organism: Calotriton arnoldi; assembly: GCA_963921515.1. Classification (NCBI taxonomy): domain Eukaryota; kingdom Metazoa; phylum Chordata; class Amphibia; order Caudata; family Salamandridae; genus Calotriton; species Calotriton arnoldi. Next base: position 783,890 of record CAWUFW010002233.1, read on the forward strand.
GCAATGGATGGGATGGTGCGAGCCACCTCCTGTGACGTCAGTGCTGCTCATGCTGTGGTGCGTCCCCCTACACTTCCATCTGACTTGTGCCATGCTAGACGTTGAGGTTCTATTGCCTGCGTGATATGACCAGGAGGAGCGCGAGGAGACCTCTCACACACCATGCTCCACTGCCATCCCGTGCCCTGTATCGCCTGTGCGGATTGACTATGTTGGGGTTACACCTGGTCGACTGGGGCTGTGTGTGCCTTGTCAAGGGGCATGGCGGGCGCACAACAGGATCCAGCTTGTCCACAGAGGGTGGGCTGAGGTGCGCCTGGTACCGCTTTGTACGTGTGCCCGGCAGCTGTGCACACACGTGTTCACTCCCCCCGACAGGTGTCCTCTCACAATGCCCTGGGAAGCGGTGGTGTACTGTTCATGACCCCTCCCAACACGGCGTGCTCCAACTTGGCATGTGCGCATCTACCCGTCGCACCCACCCACCTGAGCACTGCGTCCATACGACTTCACACGACACATGTGTGTCTTCCACAGTAGTGCTACTCATTTGCGTTGACATCCAATAACAGTGGACTACATGGTCATGTCACGACTGCCGTGTACTTCACATACTCTCATCCTCTCTCATTCGTACTTGTGAAATGAGTCAGCGGAGACAGTTTTGGTTTCAAACATTATATTGAGTCTTCTGTCCTCTGTGATGCAGTATAGTGGACACTACTGGCAGCGGAATACATGTTGAGGATATACTGAGCATGATTACAAATGGGTTAGGGTGTGGGGTTACATCTGCTTGGCCAAGGCTGTGCTAATGTACATTTACGTATAGCTGCGGAGCTGCGGACTTTGACACAGACGGTATACATGTAGCCTACCAGACCGCTCTGCATCATGGGCACAGTCCATCTCAGTTCCATGTGACAGGTTTGCTGCGGTTGTTCCTCATGCACGCGTGCATGTGAGATGACATCAGGGCATGTGCTTGCGTGCATGCAGCGGCGTGCCACTTGTTGTTGCACTGTGGTGGTTACTGGACATGTCACAGTCACTGGGGTCGTGTTGTTGTTGTATGCACTTGTCGTCCATGCAAAGGTCCTGGTATGGGATTCCCGGGGCGGGGGTGGGAGGGGTGCAGCACCCACAGACTCCAGGCGACCTATTCATGTCCACTGAGCGGTGTGTGTGTCCATGTGCGCTGGATCCATGTCGTGTCCTGGTTGTTCGTGCAGTTCCGTCCATGTGGGTGCGATACACAGAGCCCATGCCACTGCCTCCCACGATGCATGCGGTGTTCCTGGATGTGATGGGGAACAGTGTGCATGTCCCGGTCATATCCGATGTAATGGCGATGTCGTTGATGGTGTGGTTACAGTTGCCGGTCGTTTGGTATGGCTGTTGTGGTGGTGACTGTCCAGTCCGTGCGGAAGCTGAGCATGGGTGCGGGGTTGGACTTCATAGGTCACTCGGGGTACCTGCGTTGTGGTCCGACGTATTTACAGGTTGTCAGGTATGCGATGCCGTCCAGCAGGGCTTCCATGTCATTGGTGGTGTACATGTTTGCCAGCCAATGAAGCGGATGGTGGCTCTCAAGGTGTTGTTCGTAAGTTGTCCCTTGGAGGACCATGATGGGGCATGCTGGGTGACATTCGATGTAGCTGTTCTCGATGATCCGTCGTGTGGAGGCACAGTGGTCCCATTTCAGTGCGGGTGCGATGTTGGCCACATACGCCATGCCCCCATAGGCAGAGCAGGCCCTGTCGTGTGCGTCCAGAGGGAGGAGTAGTGGTAGCAGGTCCGCCTTCAGACATGCCGGGTTGGAGAGGCATATCTCGACGGGATGCTGGTAGGGACACCTCCGACAGTAGAAGACGGGCATGACGCAGCTGAACAATGTGATGCGGTAAGTCAGTCGGTAACTTACGTTCAGCAGGGACAGGAGATCGCATCCCAATGTATGTATCGTGTTGGTTTTGTACAGCTTGAGCTGTTCGGCGTAGTTGGGTAGGTGTGTTTGCGGTTGCCATTTCGCAGCGGTTCGTTGAGATGGCGTGCTCCGGCTGTGTGTGCAGTCTGCAATGTGCACGCTCCGGGGTTGCTGTGAGCTCTGTGTAGTCGTAGGGAGACAGGACTTGTGTTCTGTTGGCTTGTTTGGAGGACACGGGCCCTCTTCCCACATGCTTCTCAGACAGTTCAAGGTCAGTGCTGTGTGACTCCTTCCAATTAACTTGCATGTGGCCGACATGGGGGAGTGTTTTCTTCTTTCTTCCCCGTCCGTTGTGTGCTTCTGTGATATGCGCTATCTGCCGTGTGGTCGGTCTCCTCGGCATGCCTGTGTTGGTCTATTCTTGGACAATGGCTGTATTCACCGGCTTCTGTCGTGGGGCTGTGGTTTCGGAGTTGGAATGGAAGGTCATTCAGTGCTGTCTGCTCTCCCTTGTGTGGGCGGCAGCCTGCCTTTCCGCTCTGCGTTGGGCCTTGTGTGTGGATGTTATTCTTGGGCCACCTGTTGTCGGTCCCCGGGCTCTTTGGTGTTCCGTTTCATGTGTCTTGTTCATATGTGCAGGGTGGTATGGGTTTTTCAGTGTGGTACTGGCGTTCCTCTTCCCGAAGGGGCCCTGCTTCTCCTAGTTGGTGTTGCCGCCGCTGTGTGCTTCGCCATGTTTGTTACACTGGGGTGTGTCCTGCTGTTGCGTGACTTCACTGACATGTGTGCGTCGGTTGTGTGGCGTTGGGTGTTGTCCGTGAATTGGGCGTTGGGGACATGTCTGTGGCCGGCCTGTCACGTGTCATGTGCGTTCGGGGTGGGGCTGATGTGTGTGCTGCTTGGTTGTGTCCCTGTGTCTGTGTGCGACGCATGCATGGCGCTGCGGTTGGCCTCTGCGTTGTGCGCATGTGTGGCGGCGTCATCGGCGCTTTGTGGCCGTGACGGGGTGGTTGGTTCCTAGTCCCAGGTGGTGTGTACACATGTGTTCCGCGATGTTGGGATTTGGCCTGTGTGTCATATGTGGATGCAATGGTGGATGTGTAGTGTACACGCGCTGGTGGGGGTTGTCCGCTTTTTCCGCCCTTGCACTGTGTGCGCTGTTTGCGTGCACTTGTTGTGTGTGTGCCTACCTGCGTCTCCGCGGTACGTTGCGTCCTTGGTGGTGCATCAGCAGAAGCATGGGAAGGGCCTGCAGTGCTGGATTCATGCCCGGGGTGCCGCTTCTTCGTTGTCCGTGCTCTGCGTCCGTGTTACCGCCTCTCTTTCACGTGCGGTGTCTCTTAGCCGTGGGAGCCGTTTGTTTGCGGCATCGTAATTTATGCGCCGGGCGGGACGTGTTTCGTCGGACGGTGTGTGTCAGTTGAGCTGCGCCGCTACGTGTACGGGCGCACTTTGATGGCGGACGGTGTTGCTGGCTTGCCGGCGGTGTTTGGCCTACTTTTCGCATCGTAATTGGGCGGGCGTGTGGACTGCTGCGTGCTGGCGGTAACTGGTGGTTTTTGCATCCGCCAGCACGGCGGTTGTGCTTCCGCCCGCCATCGTAATGGGCCCCTATATTCTTAGCACTGGAATGCTGACGTGCTTTCATGCATTCATTATCAAAAGGAAGACAAAGATCAGCCAGGAACATCGAATGTTCCAAATCCATCAATGAGCTGGGTTTGGGTTTTGTAGGAAAGCCGACAAATATGCTAATCCCCTAAACGTTAGTGTTTTTGAAACACATTCGCATTGTACGTGTGCTGTGGTTTTCAGCCCCTAGCAGAAAGGTCTGAGCAATCGATGTGCTAGGCAACATTCACTATAAAAAAGAAAAACAGCTATCTCTATTTGTGCCATTTATGTAGTCAAACCACGAGATTCTTGCAGGAACTTGATGTCAACAACAATTACTCACGAAACCGAAGTGATAATTATGGATTGCTGCGAATTTCTTTTTCTTCTATTATTTAGAATATCTGTGTGGGTACATAGAACACATACGGTAAAGGAACAGAACAAATAAAGGAGGCCTCTATACAATCAAATCATAATAGATACAAAATGTTTACTATTAGAAATACGGGTATAAAAAAGAAAAGACAACAAAAAAATAAATTGATATACATTGAACAGGTTTTGATAGACAAAATGCTGATGCTGTAGGTAGACTTTACTGCAAAGGGACTGGGCAATGAAATTTTCATTTCCACTTTGCAATGTTTCCAATCCAACCAGATATATTTGGACACAGTGTGTTGGTTAACGGCAGTAAATGAAATGTGACAAAAACGCAAAATATTTTAAACTAAATGTATTTTTGAACAGTAAAATGAATGTCTTTCTTAAAATGCGATAATTTGAAAGAAACCGAATAAAAATGCTAATTGAACCTCACCGTGTTGGCAAACGCACATTTCAGCGTGTCAAGCCCTTGACCAACACTAGCTAGATGAGCCAATGGGAGGACCTCAGTTCTGAACTGTAATATACAGTGTTCCCACATCTGCGGAAAGAGGAAAATCGTCACAACCCTCCCTCCCTGGTGTCACCTTCTGTGTCCACAGCTTCCTTTTCCCTCGGATCCAAAACCGAACTAAGGGGCTGATTACGATGGCGGGCGGAGGCACATCCGCCGTGCTGGCGTTGGCGGAAAATGCCCTTTTCCGCACTCCATCGGCGGTCTTTGCGTCCGCCGTATTATGATGGGCAAAGATAGCCCATTTCCCGTCTGCTGCGGTGGTCCGGGTTCCGCCGAAAATCTCCGTCCGCACCGGTAGCCGACGGAGCCAAAAGAGAGGTACCGCCGTGCGGAATGCGGTCACGACCGCCGGTCAAATCACGATGCCTCAAACAGCCCCCACACCGCTGCGGAGAATCCGGCCATTCGAGGATGGCGGTGGCAATACTGCGGATAGCTCCATGTGTTCCAGACCGCTGGGGAAACGGCGGTCTTTGGCCTTTCCGCAGCAAATCCGACCGCCGCGGACGGATTTTCAGTTTTTCCGGCTCTGAATCCTGACTCCGACCGCTGCAGTAGGGAGTTTCTGGCGGTGCATCCTAATCTGGCCAGCGGTTTTGCCGCGGTACCTGCGGGTGGAAATTTCCCGCTAGCACGGTGGTAGGAATGCTCTTCCGCCCGCCATCGTAATCAGCCCCTAACTATCTTCTTTATAGGTCGGAAACCCTGCATGTTCCTAGCAAGCCCTAGCACAGTCCTGCTTCAATTCACCTGTGCTGGGAGAAAGCTCCAGTAAACCCTTTTTTGACAGAAGGTGCACTTTATAAGTCACTCGCAGCCATTTGTTTGTACATCAAAATAACAATAAAACATTTTAACCTAAGTTCCCAGCAGATAAACCTATTCAATTAACAATTAACTAATTCAACCAGGAAAAGGGTTGCTTGAAATGATGGCTTGATGCAGGATGCATGAAAACGTTATGAAACATAATTTAGTGACAAGGGACCATTTTCGCATGACTATAAAGAGTTTATTGAGATCATTAGGGTCAGTCTAACCAAAGAGCTCATCAGCTATTAGGCCAGGCTTACTTTAACCCTGGGGAGAGGTTGTGGTCTCACGGCTAGACTGCCGACCTTGGAGCTGGGAAACCAAGGTTCGAGCCTCAGGTCGACTCCACATCCTGTGATTCTGGGCAAATTGCTTAATCTCCACGTGCCTACCGGAAAAAAAATTTAAAAAAATGAATGTGTCCTTGTGTAACGTAACTGGTGCTCATGTAAAGTGATCCAGTACCTTCGGGTCGAGTTCGCGCTATATAAATCTGCAAAAAAAAGAAAAACCTAAAATGTTTCAGAAGAAACTTAGAACTTCATTAAGTGGATGGGCAGTAAGGACACTTCCTCAAAAATTGGCAGATGTCCTGTACATCCACATTTCGGTTCTCCTGCCTCATTTAGAGGTCAGGGAAAGGCCGTTTTCCTGATAGTGAATTTGTCACTGGATCTGCTGTTGGGAAAACCTGTGCACTGGGCTGACTCAGGAGGGAAGGCATCAAAGGAGATACTCTTTATAAGATGGAATGTTCAATAACGTACAATGACATTTTACCTGTCTGCAATCACCATGCAAACCATGAGAAGAAAAGCGCAAAAATGTTACGTGTTGAGAAAAAAAATTGTTGAAAGAGGAAGGCATTTAGAGAGACCAAAGGCACTAGCCTAACAACAGTCTGTATATTTTGTACATCAAACTCATAATGATGCCTTTAGATTCTGGTGATATTGAAAATTACCTGAGTGGAGCAAACTCAGTATGAAGGTTCCTCACAATACACTGGTGTTGCATACTGTTGCTTTCTTGAACATGTTGAAAGTTACAAGGTCACTTAGTCACTCTAGCATGAAACTTTATATTTAAGAGTTAATGTCCAAGCCTGTACTTCGGCCATTGTGCAGTTAAAATATAGAATTGGTTTGCTTTGTTTAGTGGTCTGAAGCAATTTTTATCCTCAAAGAGCCATGCAGCACTTACTGTCCAGCAAACGTGTTTTAGGTAGGATTTGACCGAATTCGTCTAGCAACCCTGACTGCTAAAGCTCTGGTTCTCCTAAAAGATTTACACAGAATTTACACTTAAGGCTCCGTTCTGAGTTGACCGGTTATTTGCGATGGTGATATGAGGCCCAGGGATACCGATTCCAGCCATTATCTCCAGTAACAGTACCAGCCATTCTGAGTTAATGTCACAGAATTGGGAATAAAATGCTGGATCCAGAATTACAGAGTCAAACCAGCATGCTTTTCCTGAGTCCAGTCCCCTTTTGCACAGTTGATTGTTCATTATGCATTTCTGCACCTGGTAAACTTGGAATTGCGTGAGGTGGTATATCCCTAGGGTCACAACTAAGGATCTGACTCAGAATGAGACACTGCTAAGCCACCCTGTCTTCAGACAATTATGCAAGCAACAGAAGAAGGTAGTAACCCTAATCTGATTAGGATGGTGGTCAGACATCCCGTCGGAGACGGGACAGCCTGACTAGCTCTCGGTGTGCCGGCAACCGGTATCATGATGCGACCGCCTTCAAGGCGCTCGCAATGTGTATCTTTTGTATTGCGGCGTGCGCTGCGGGCTGCAGCACACGCCGCAGTACAAAATATACACTCTGTACATATTCCTGCACTATGTGGCAGGCACCATGCGGTACCTGCCACATGGTGCAGGGATATGTGGGGGCCACCATATGTGCCCCCCAGGGCCCATGTCGGAGGGCCAGGGGGAAAGGAGGGCCCGCTTGGAGCCTCCAATGTCCCTTTCCTCCTGCCTTTTCATGGCGGGTAAACCACCATGAAATGGCCGGTGAGAAGAGGCATCATAATCCCTACGGCGGTACCTGGCAGGCACCGCCACCATTGTAAGGATAGCAGACACATCGACGGTCCGACGGGCTCCTTGATCCCGTCTGATCCATGGCAGTCGGTCTCTCCAACCACCAACCATCTGCCTGCCATCATAATGTGGCGGGCTGTAATGCTGGATCCGATGGCGGTGAGACCGCCAGCAACGGGCTGACGGTGGCGGTCCCATCGTCATCGTAATGAGGCCCTACGTCCTTTATCCCAGTTTCACTGCTCATTAGTGCTGCAACAGCAGCAGCTTTCCCTAGAAGATGTTTGTACTTTCCTTAAGCATGGTATCCTGGAAGAAGGTAAGGTTAAGTACAGAAAATATGCTGCATGGCCTTAGATCATTGATTTGATTTAGTCCATAGAAAGTCATATTCCTTCCTTCAGCACTCTTACTGAGGTCCTTCAGTGCTGTGCGTATCTCTTTAAAACTACTCATCTTTTGTAAAAACTCTTCCCTAGACCTCACAGCTTTATCCCCGGCCCAGCAAATCAAAGGAACCTGGGCAGTTGAGACTGGTAGCATGACATAGTATGATTCATCCACAATTAAAAAAAGGGACACAAAAGTGTATCTATCATACTGCATGTGAGATATGTCAAGTCGATGAAAGAGGGAAAAATCCATAATATCATGTAATGAATAAAAAAAAGACAAAATCATATGAAAAATAAATTCTGCACAAAGATGCCCTAGCTATCTACAATCAAGTTATTTAATCATTAATCAAGATGTAGGCATTTGTGTAGGTACATCTTCACTGAGAAGCATCCACAATTTAGATTACCGGTTTTGGAAATAGATAAGAATAATGTCAATCTTGTGGAAGCATCTCTTTGAAATGCATTAGTCAGCCAGCCCCAAATATTTTCCATCACATAAAAGATACCAAGACAGATTTCACCTTGTCTGGGGTTCTCAGAGTAACAGTGCCGGTGTACTTAGGTTCAATAAAGTGTTGGTGGTGGCAAATACATATAACCGCAGAGTGTTAGGGTCTGATGTATCAAAGCATTTCACCCATTCTGTGTCTATTGGGGGAATGTGTTGATACATAAAGACGTTTGTGAGTACATTTTAATGAATCCAAAGGTGCTTCCACTGTAATGTGCAACAGAAGGGATTCATTGCCAATGAAATGTAGGTCATACACATGGCCTGCTGCAGCCCTGGAAGAAGTAATTTACCTCCAGCTCAAAGGGCACATTCTTAGTTAACTCTTAAGAGGGTATAAAGGATGACAAATTCCAAATATCTATCCTTATGAGACTATGGAGGAGAATGGGGATTTTTAAAGATGATCCTGTTATCAAGTAGGTGAGAACAACCCCTGGGAAGAAATCCCCAAAGTGAGAGGCCTATTACCTGCAGGGAACTGTTAAAGACATAGCTTGGTGTGTGGTCAGATTGTTTTTAAATTTTTCATGACAACTTTTTGAGTTTAGGAAGCCTAATGCCATCAGAACATTTATCCGGTTGTCTCTGTGGGATATGCAGTATAGGAAAGTTAATCCTACAGAACCTTGGTGATCTCTAAGGCCCTCATTATGAGTGAACCATTGTCAGATGCAATACTTATTCCACACAACAAAAAACAACACCAGGGTGTTCTGGAATTCATTGGGTGCCATGTCACCTAAATCTTCATGTCCAGGTCTTTAACAGGCATTTTTCCCCTTCACATTTTGGCACGTTTGATGAAATGAAAAATTGCTGGGACATGCTGTTTGCCACAAAACTTGGAATTCCAGTTAGTGCGGTAATGTAAGTTACTTAACTTATAAAAACTAAACGGGCCACTTGTATCCAGGGCCCTTACTACAAGTGGTCCGGTGTTAGAAGCAACATTTATCTCGCTAGTCAAAATCTGACGCTAAGATGTTCAGAATTTATCAGGTATGATAATTGTTAGACCTGGCATCCTTGGCGTGGGTCTCCCTTCCATTTTTTCGTAATGCCTCCACTGTTGCCGATATGTTTTTGCTGGACTAGATGCTCATGGGCAGTTTGCCGCTGCTAATCAGTGCCAAAGTGCAAGTGCTCCCTATCGTGAATTGATGTATGTATTAGTGACTCCATGATTGGATGATTGGTTTACTTGTCAGTCCCTAGTACCATGCACTGAGTGTGCCCAGGGCTGGTAAATCCAATGCTGCTGGTGGGCTTGCAGCACGGGTTGTGCCACCCACAGAAGCAGCTTGTAAAGTGTGTCTCAGGCCTGCCATTGCAGAGCCTGTGTGCAGCCTAGGGCTGCCATGTCGACTTGGTGAATGCACCCACTTACCAGTCCCTAAACCTTCCCTTTACTGCATGTTGGTCACCCCTAAAGTAGGCCCTAGAGCAGGGTGCATTGTAAGTATAAGGTAGGACATGCCCTGGTGTGTGTGGCATGTCCTAATAGTGAATTACAGCCATTTTCGTTTTTCACTATTGCAAGGCTACCTGCTCCCCATAGGCCAGAATGGGCAGACTGACTATTACACCTTATAGTCAGAACTGACCCAGGGAACATGGTAGAAAAACGAATTTAGTATGCCTGAACTCAGGATGATAAAATACATCTTTTAGTGAAGTTGGTTTTAACATTCTGTGTTTGAAAATACCACTTTTAGAAAGTGGGTATTTTCTTGCCTAACTATCCAAGCCTGCCTCTGCTAGGTTGTGTATTCCTTGTCTGGAGATTGAGTGACAGGGGCTGGGGGTGGCTACAGGAGACAGGGTGAGTCAGCACAGGGCTGAATAGAAAGATCTGCATCCAGAGTGGAGGGAGGAGTTGCACCTGGGTCTGAATAGGGCTGTGCCTGCCTTCCACAATGCTGGCTCCACCTCCTGCCGGGTGGCTGAGCACTCTGCCCCACATTCTGAAAGGAAAGAAGGAGTCAGAAAAACAAAGTGCTCCAGGACTGACCAGAACTGGTTTTGGACTAGGCAGAGGCCTCTCTGCCTCCAGAGAACAAAGAGAATCAGGGTATAAGAGGGGCACCCAGACCCCAGGAAAATTAGATCACTTTTGGGAACAAGAAGAACCCTTTGCTGAGGAGCGGAACCAAGAAGAAACTGAGGAGAGACTATCCCTAAGCCTGAAGTGCTGCTTGGGGGATTGGCCTGCAGTGGTTTGCCTGACTGCCAAAGAAAGGAGAAAGGAACTTTTGCTTTGCTGTAACTTTCATCAACTTGTGAAGGATCTCCAAGGGCTTGGAAGAGAGCTTGCCCCTGACCGAAGTCCCAGGACCATTGGACTTCACCCCCTTTGTGAATTGCTGCTGGTAACTCTGTTTCAGTGGCTACAGAGGTAGGGAGCTGTGACCGACTCTCACGACCGACTCGGTGTCCTGTAAGCACCGCATCGAAGCACCGTCTCGCCCTGCAACGCACGGCCCTGGTCTCACCGACTCCGTCAACGAGCCGCTGCCTGCACCGCATCGAGGGACAACGCGTCCTGCAAAGCTTCGCTACGCCGAATCGAACTGGTCCGACCGACACGGTCACTGCTGCTGAGTTCGAGTCCTGTGACCGCACCGGAGTTGGGCACCGCTCGCACGCTTTGCGACGCACCGCCCGACTCCGCACCGCTGTCCGGACTGATCGACGCCAGCTCCTGAATCCGGCTCCGTCGCCGCACCGCAACCTGCCAGCACCGCATCGAAGCACCGTCTCGCCCTGCAACGCACGGCCCTGGTCTCACCGACTCCGTCTCTATGACGTCAACGAGCCGCTGCCTGCACCGCATCGAGGGACAACGCGTCCTGCAACGCTTCCATTTTTGCATCGCGACCGCGATGAACAGCCATCCGGCTCGCACGCCCGTGCCTGCCGCTTCAAGTAAAAGGTACTGTGACCGAGTCTGTCTACGCTGTGTTGGCCCGTCTCGACGCGATCAGCTGGATTTGTTAGACTCTGTTTGTTCTCGACATCGCCGTAGCCGGAGGAGGCTACCGACTCGCACAGAACCTTGAATTAAGCCTTTTGATCAGAACTAAGCACTCTTGACAGTATTGTAGATTATTTTTGTCGTTTATGGTCTTGTGATAAATCTATATAAAGTATACCTATTTTTATAAATATATAACCTGTGTGGTGTCCATTTGTAGTGTTGTCACTTGATTACTGTATGTGTTCACAAATGCTTTACACACTGCCTCTGAACTAAGCCTGTCTGCTCGTGCCAAGCTACCAAGAGGGTGAGCAGGGGTTATTTCAGGAGTGTACCTACTTTCCCTGACTAGACTCAAGGGTCCCTATTTGGACAAAGGTACCTACCTCTGCCAACTAGAGACCCCCAAATCTAACAATAATGATCAACTGTTCTGAGTTTTGTTCTCAAAATGGAGCATAGCATGCCAATTTTTGTGCTTACTGCACCAAAATCTGCCTATCCCATCATTTGCCGTGCATTGTTTTCTCAGTAAAAGTTTCTCAGGTTTAGCCTGCTGAAATTTGTCCAGGGAAAAGTGCAGGGTCCAGTGTTTGCTGCAAAATTTGGAATTCCAGTTTGTGCAGTAATGTAAGTTAATTAACTTATGAAAACTAAATATGACTCTTGTATCCAGGGTCCAGTGTTTCCTGCAAAACCTGGAATTCCTGTATGTGGGGTAACTGGAATTACTGCAAATTCTGGAATTTAATAGGCCTCTTTTAATTCTCTTTTTGGATGAGACATTATTTTACGTGGTTTAGTTTCCTTGTCACTATTTTAGAGAATTTTTGTTTAAAACGCTTGTCAACCACTTGCTCACTGTTCAAGATTTGACACCACAGACACACTTCGATACTTTTAGCTGGGGTCCAGAAATATTTGTGAAGCTGTGTAGCACTTGGACCCTGATTTCCCTCTTGGAAAGACTTGGTCCAGGATTGGAGGATGTCACAGTGTGGGAAACGCGTCTCTTTGGCAACGATATGTAATGCACTCCACTTAGATGAGCAGATTTCAATAAGAGAGGCCTTTGCTCACGTTTGGCAGCTTATTCAGCGAGACAGACAATCCTCATGGAAAGCTTATGCAGTACAATGTTTAAAAAGAGAGACACTGTAACTCGAACGCCTACAAGCAGTTTAAGCAGAAAGAATTACATGGAATTAAATAATAGGACGAAAATCGTTCCTTATCCATCTTTATTACATTTTCGTGTTATAATACAGTGTGCTGCCACTGGAAAAGTGCTGTTTTGGCTCAAAACCATGATCAGGCTCAGACGTCAGCTGCTGCTACCTTAATTTTTTTTTTTTTTTAATACAGATATGTTTAGCTGATTCCCATTTAAGGACGAGCACACTCCCCTACGAGTGCACGCCATGAGCACTCAGGGAAAACCAGGTGAAACAGCAGGCGCTTGGTCAATGACACGGCATCCCGGAGATCACTGGTTGCTAAAGCGACTGGGGTGTTCCTGCCTCACCATGAAAAGCTGTCCACAGCGGATGTGGGGCTGTCCTCGCGCGGTGTGGCGCGTGCTGTGGTTCGCTAGTGGTCACAGTCCCAACTCACCTGCTGGACCCGACAAGCAGGGAAGGTTATTGGTGAGTCCCCGGGTGGGGGTGGGGGCTAGTGCCAGGTGTCAGTGGCCACAGCCGGAGAGGGAGGGGTGAGGGGCCAGCTGGAGGGTTCAAGCCTCCTCCGTGCGGCTTGCAGCACAGTACCTGAGGGGCTTGCGGGTGTTGATTGCTGATATGTTTATGAAACATGTCAATCGTAAACTGATTGTCACATTAAAGTGCCTATGTGAGCACATGATATTGATTATGGAGTGCTCCTTTTGTACGTAAAAACTCAGAGCGATGGCCATGTGATCAAGGTACTAAACATGCAGCTCCTCAATGTATGGCCTTACAAATGAATGTGTGGTGGCACGTGCTACTCAAGTAGTAATATGTCAACTCCTAGTGCATAGCGCCCTAAGAGTTCTGGGAGACTTCGAGGCACGTCATTGTGAATCAGACTCAAGATCATTAATAGGAACTGTCCTATGTGAAAGGATGGTTAGCTGGCAGACATCAAATAAATGGTAAATTGTTTGGGTTGCAAAAAATTGCACCGGAAATAATAATAGTAGGCCTGGTTTTAGTATAAGAACGCTGGCACAGCCTTAGCTGTTCCTGTCTCTAAAGACATCCTTGTAATAGTATTTACTCTGCAAAATGCCGCAATGCAACGTGGTAACGATACTGACATGCCTAACACTATAGGTACAGCTTGCTTTTATGTAATTGGTGTCTATTTACGCCCGTAAGGTGAGATGGTGCTTCATAATATCTGCAATCAACAAATAACATCATAATGCAGCATTCTTTCTTCAACTTTTTCATTTTCAGTTTTTATTACCATAACTAGAGGGGTTAAATCGAGAGGAAACGGGAAATTGCAAACCAACAAGGTCCCTGGAAGCTTCTTTTCACAGCAAAAGATTTTTCAATAATTTTTCAAAGGGGTCTTTTAAGAGCTATTGGAAATGAGAGACAGAAGTCAAGACTGGGTAATGAAAAACATAGACAAGATTAGCATTTATAGAATTAAGCTCTAGCTAGTAGTTTGCAATAATGGGTAAGACTAATGTTACAAAGGCAATCCAATCAGTGATTGCTGGTGCCCTATCAACATTTCAAGATGGGATTTCTTGATTGGATTTAAACTTATAATGGGCTTGTGCCTTGATGTATGGAAAAGCAAAATAGATTAAAAAAATGTGGAGAATCCTCGAGAAACGCTTATGCATTTTAAATAAAGCGCTTTTGTTAAAGCAGTAATAATACTTAGGCATATAAAATATTAACCTCTCTGCAATCTGAAACAACACATGAAAGGGCATTGATGTCTTAATGTAGTTTTTCAATGGATGCACTTGAACCAACTAAACTTGCAATGCAGATAAGGCAGAGGTTCTCTGGGCGTAATTTCAACCAGTGTGGGCAAATCCATTGGCCAGATGGAGCCACCTTTCTTAATTTGCAAGATGAGGCTGTCAAAAGCGTGGGAGTCAAGGTCGACAAGCAGTTGGACTTTTAAAAACAAATAAAAACGGTGGTAGGAACGTGCTTTGGCCTCTCCTTTCCAGCCAGAAAAACAGTGGAACTGGCTTTAAATATGGCTAGGCTGGGTTATGAAAATTCACTCTACTGAGGTCTCCCACAGTGCCTAGTTAAAAAAGTACAAATACTACAAAATGCGGCAGCTCGCCAAATGCTCAATCCCCCCAGGCGGTCTCATATCTCCCCTCACTTGAGGGACTTGCATTGGCACCGTCCCGGGGCAGCAACCGCCCCCCCCGCTCCTTAATGCATTTGCAGCGAGGGGGCGGCAAACTGAGAGAATACTCACCAGCACTCCCCCCCCCCCCCCCCCCCTCCCCCGTTCTTCACTGCAGCCGCAGCGGGGAGGCAAGCGCAGAGACTGCCACGGGCGCCCATAGGGCTAGCTATGCAACTGCCATTGACTGTTAATAGTGCTGGGACACTCTTCCTGAGTAGCCGTGCGTTGTACAAATCCTGTTTCATTTAATTTCATCCACTGCTCACACTTTTTAAGGTTTTATTTTTAATCTTAGAGCAAATTTGTTGTTCTGTAAACTAAGCTTTCTGTGTTAGCTAAATTGTGTATGTAGTTACTGAACAGAAACCTGCGCTCTTCTAGGGGTAATTCTTTAATCATATAAAAAACATTCTTAATGATTTTTAGTTATGCTATGGTCATGTGAGGCAGTCAATAAAAGTGCCTGATTGCTCATTTTAAAATTAAACAGCTGATTCCTGTCATTTTGAATCTTAAGTAGATTCCCTTTCCTGCAAAAAATGTTACCAAGTCAGTTTGCTCAATTCTGTAGTGGGAAATGTGTTCATAGTCCGCTTTGCATGGAATGGACTCTGCAGACGCACACCAATGTGGTCTGCACAAGGCAGCTTCCTCTTGGAAGAGCAAAAAGTGAGAATGTGCAGGAGATGTGGCTGAGCTGGGGAAGGACCAAGAGTGAGACTATATTCCTGGAGATTCAAAATGGCCCAACTCACTTCACCAGCTAGAGTGCAGAATCAGATTCCGAAATGTGTGTTACCAACTGAGGCCAAGTATAAAGCCAGATTCCCAAAGGTTTTTTTCTCAAGAAGGTTTCATTTACTTCTTCAAATGTAATCGCAATCCCCGTGGTGGCTCGTTCATTAGGGCACTGGGACACAGCCCCTCCAATTATGAAGATCCACCACAAAGTGTGTACTGAGCCTTTGAAGTTCATGTGTTGATCAAAAGTGCAAGGTAAGGTTTTCCAAAAACAAGACGCTGTCGTATTCAGGCAGATACATTTCTGAGATTGGTTCAAATTCACTCCAGACGTCAAATCCGTGTTGAGTTCGTGCTAATTTTCAACACTGAAATATATTTTTTAGTAAGTGCTCCCACTATTTCTGTTCTCTGAATCCATATGTACATTTGCACATAGAAAGAAGATGTGGTAAAGCATCCCAGTTTCTTAAGAGCACTAGTGACAAAGTGAGATCCAGAAACTAGTAAAAAAGTTAAACCGAACAGATTTTGCTTTTAGAGCAGAAAGAAAAGCACCACTAGTGTGACTTGTGAAAACAATAGTGAATTATTGTTCACCCTCTTATTAGAAATATTTAACTAATGTAAATCATCTTCTACAAGTTGCTTTATTCATGAGTGCAGAGATCTCCGCGCCCATAAATAACACTCAAGGGGTGGAAAGTGGGCGCTCCAAGGTGTGGTTTAAATGTTTGGGAATGCCCACAAAGTCATACTTTTGTTGCCATTCCTAAACTCCAAACCACCCCCTTATTACTGTGAAAGGTCCGAGATGTACTCCAGCACATAAATTGCTATCCAGGGTAGTAAGGGGACTGGATCATCCCCAGATTTGTCGAGTGTCTATCGGAAGGGCTTTCTCCATGTGGATAAAAAGTTACCATCCGGAGAAAAGATTTTTGTTTTAGGAAATGTGCTTTTGCACAATTTGCACAGAGGAATTCTACGCCCTATGTGCGAAGAATTCCATACATTTGATATAAAATCATGGAGGGTAAAAAATCATGAGCCATTAATTTGTTCACACGTATTTCTGGGTTCTTCACTGTCGTTAGCAAAAAGTAACAGGTAGGTTTGAGGGTGCTTGAAATGCTATGGCTTGGAACAAACGTGAGCTCTTTAGAGTGGTACACAACCTGATGAAATTTCAAGCATCCCGAATCTGGACTGCAACTTCCGGGTGACGAATCTCAATCACCCAGAAACAGGAGTGATCAGAAATTCCAGAACTGGCTGCACCAAGTGATGGTGAACACTTGTAAGTTACTGAAAATTTTGCAAACTGCAATTACCATAATACAATTAAGACAATGTAATGGGGAACTTATGCTGATATAGCAGTAGTGTGCTCCCTCTCCACCAGCCCCCCAAATATAGCACTCCTGGGACTGTTTGCGAATCAAAAAAGGTAAGGGAAAAAAGTACAGGCAGAGATGCAAATCTTCACACATATTTTCCCTAAATTTTTCTGAATCAGGCATATTCTTGCTTTTTGTAACTTACACAGCTTTAATGATGCTTACTGCTTCTTAACCAATTTCTTTAGGATAATATGTTTTAAAATGCAACGTTTTGCTCTATGTTTTCCTAACAAAATTTGTAACCCCGTTTAGAAGAGCTGCGCTCACTAGCTTTGCTTGCTCACTCTGTCCAATTTCAGAAAACATTTGTGGCCCACCACTTTTAAATTTCACGTGCCCAACTGCACAGTTCATAACTACTCAAAATCTTTGTCACTTGAATCTGAGGGGCATATTCTCAAGGACCTATCGCCGATTTATCGGCACTTTAGCGCCGCAAAAGTGGCGATAGATTTATCGCCCTTTTCTCAAGCTGGTGCAAACTGCCGATATCGCCACAACACCCACCTCCACCACCCCCAGACCCCCCCCCCCCGGACCAACCCCCGTCGGACTACCACCTAGGCAGCGCAGAAAAAGACAGCGGACGTTCCTAAAACGCACCAGCCACAGACACTCAACGCCAGAGGATGCCATTGCCCACTACAGGCTCAAATGGACAACCATCCTCCGCATCCTGACCCACATTGCCCACAGGCTGACGGTACCAACACAGCGGACACCCAACATCCCTCTGCAGACAAAGCTGCTGGCTGTGCTGCACCTGTTGGCCTCTGGTACCTTCCAACTAACAACTGCCAGAGTCGGAGGAGTCTCACAGCCAGCCCTATCAAACTTCCTCACCCATGTCTTGGATGCATGTCCACAAAAGCAACGGCGGGCCCCTGTATTCGCACCACACGCTAGTCCCAATTCATAGTGTTCCTGTGCAACCAACCCCAATGCCAGTCGTTGCCTGACGCCTCTGTGCTCCAGATCCAAGATTGTACTTACTGAAATGGGGGTGCGCCAGGTCATGAAGTCCAGTAGTCAACAGTAGTGTAAAAACAGTTCTTTATTACAAATACATAAATCAACAATACGAAAAGCTTAGCCAACGTGTTCCATTCCCAACGGGGAACTTCATCAGGGCAACGTGTGGATTCAATGAACTGCATATGCTGCGGGAACTCCCCAATACAATTCCATATACCGAAAGTCAGTATTCAGAAACCTGTTGGATAAATGGTGACAATGGTCAAGCGTCTGTATAGTCACAGACGTAATCTGGTACAGTGTATTGCACTTGGACAAACCGGAATGCTAACAGGTATGATAAATCCTGCAATTAAAGACCGTAACAGAAGTTTGTGTGGGCGTAACCTTCGTAGGAAAGAAAAGGAAGGTTACGACCACACAAACTTCTGTTACGGTCTTATTATGCAGGAGTTATCATACCTGTAAGCATCATGGTTTGTATCAGCTTGATACCCCTGCACCTTCACTTCCCCCACACTGCGCAGGAACAGCTGGAGACCAAGCAAGGAAACTACGCCATAGCTGGCTTCCCGCACGTGTTGGGGGCAATTGACTGCACACATGTACTACTTGTGCCCCCTGCCGACACTGCACACAATAACCGCAACAGAAACCACAAGCATTCCATCAATGTGCAGGCAAAAGTGGACCACCGGGGCCTGCTCATGAATGTCGTCGCAAACCTCCGAGGCAGTGTGCATGATTCCTACATCTTCCGCAAGTCCATAACCAACTAGCGCTTTGAGGATGGCACCTATGGAAATGCACTGCTCGTCGGTAAGTACCAACTGAACACACCACACACCTCAACTCCACAATCATACAACTCACAACTGTGGGAATGCACACATTACAAAATCACATACAACATGCCAATCAACATGCCCAAGTGCCAGACACGACAACACAAGTAACTGTGGTAACCGTGGCCAGCCATGTAGACAAACCATCCACGGCATGGCACCTCTGCCACACAATTACAGAATGTGGGGAGAGGTGGGAACTAAGTATGTGCGAAGGAGGCAAGTGACCCATCAATAAGAATGTACACAATGCCAAGTGTGGCGGTGATGTGCTGGACAGACTTCAGTATGCAGAGCACAGACATGTCCATGTGCACATATACTGCTAGTGTTTGTAGTGTTGTGGACAGTGGATGCAAACAGGTTACCTCAGGCAGTGTGGAAGACCTTGGACATGTAGCTTTGTCGTCCCCCCCCTGTAAGCATGAGCGGAGTGGCCTTGGCCGGCGTATGTTGTGAATAAATAGCCCGGGGCTCTGGGCGTGGTTCAATTCCAGGATGGCCACCAAAGTAACTACTGCATGTGTCTCTGTGTCCACCATATCCTGTCCATAGGCCTACACACACTTGGCCGACCACCTTCAACGGCCAGATTTACACTGGAGATGAGGTGGCTATGTCCCAAGCCAAACCGCGCACATCTCGTCATCGCATGCAGGGACGTGTCTGCCAGGGCGGCGCCCCCCACCCAGCCACGAGGCCGCTGCCGCAACCGGTGGTCCCTGCGCGATCCTCTGCGCCTGCTGCACCCCAGCCCTGGCCCCCAGACCGGTCCGCCGGCCAGCGATGACTGGCCGCCCCTGCGCACCCAGGCCTCAATGCTCACATGCCGCAACCGCCGTGTCTCCACGAAGGCCCACCACGTGCCGGTGCAACCTCCTCAGCCGATCGCTGCATTCTGCGCCACAGGCCCCCAGCGCACCCTGCGGCACCGCACCGCGGAGTCATGTGTGTGCTGACTGCTGCCTTTGGCGTACACTGCGCTCCAGCAGGGCCCTCAAGTCAAATCAAATCTTGATTGGCAGGACGGCGTATCGAGGTCTACGCATCATCGCAGGCTGCACACCCGCTCAGCTCTTCAGGTGCCCCTACCTCAGTGCACCACAAGTCACCGTCCCATGGCAGTAGGCCCGTGCCGGCCGCAGTGCATCGGGTGCCACCAACTCTGTGCACCGCAAGTCATCGTCCCGTGGCAGTAGGCCCGTGCCGGCCGCAGTGCATCGGGTGCCACCAACTCTGTGCACCGCAAGTCATCGTCCCGTGGCGGTAGGCCCGTGCCAGCCGCAGTGCATCGGGTGCCACTAACCCAGTGCACCACAGGTCATGGACCCTCTATGATTGAGTCTCGTGGTGCGGACGCCATCATGTCACCTCCGGCAGTGGGGAATGTGATGTGGTAGGCCCCTTTTATTGGCAGGGTCACATGTCCTGTGACGCCTGTGCTGGATGGGTGTGATGTGGGTGTAAACCAGCCCTCAGGTAGTGGCTGTGGCATGCTGACAACTAGACCAGTGATCAGCAGATCACTACAGGGAAGACCTGGGACATGTAGCTTTGTCCCCCCCCCCTGTAAGCGTAAGCGAGTGGGCTGGGCTGGCGTATGCCAGTCCACCGTAGGGGTGTGAACAATGAGCCCGGGGCTCTGGGCGTGATTCAGTTCTGGGCTGGACAAGAAAGTAACTAATGCATGTCTCTGTTGTAGTGTCGGCGCCACCCGGACCGCAATCGGCAATGTTGCACCCTGTGACTCAAGTTCCACAACATGAGCAACATGGACGTAGGGGGGAATCACGGACCCTACATTCATCCATACTTTCATACTTGAATGATCATAGACATGACACATCTGTGTGAATCTGAATGTTTTATTCACATTCAGTGGAGTGTTGAAGCTGGAGCAGTACAGGGCCATGCAAACCCCACTTTACATTGTTGCCCCGTGGAGGGCCAGCCAGAGTCCTTTAGGGAATGACAAGTTCATCGGAAGAGGAAGAGTTCAGTACGCAGTCTGATTGCTGTGTCATTGGTAACCAAACAGAATATGGCAGTCCATGTCGAGGTCCAAGGTGAGTGTCGCAGAGTGTATCGGGGGACAGTGAAAGGTGATGATGCAGAGGGCAGAACCAAGCAGAAACAGGCCATATGGCGGAGATGAATGCTACCGCTTCCTTCTTACCACTAAGGCAGAATCATCTGCATCTTCGTCCTCTGATGTTTCATGTGCCTCACATGTGGGTGGTGCTGTTTTGTCAGCAGCACTGTGTGGCACTGACACATCAGGGGCCGGAGGTGGATGTCTGCCGCACTGTGTGGCAGTGACACATCAGGGGCCGGAGGTGGATTGTCTGCTGCACTGTGAGGCACTGACACATCGGGGGCGGAGATGTGGATGTAGAAGCAGCAGCAGCATACGTCGGCGCCAGTCCTTGTGGCAGCAATGCCATGATGAGGGTCTGCAGGGCATGGAAGATCCCAGCTACATCTCACTGGTGTGCAGCCGTGGCAGCCATTCTTTCCGCCTGCATCCGCTCCCTGTTCTCCATGATCCTCCGCATGTGTCCCAACTCCTGGCTGACATCGCTGGAGCCACTCTGACTAGACAGTTGTTCTTGTCTCAGAGTCAGGACTCCAGCGATGTCAGCCATGGATCGTTGGAGAGCATGGAGCGGACTGTGGGTGTCCGTTAGGGACTGTAAGTGGTCCCTGATGGGACTTAGACACCCACGTATGGCATCTAGTTTGGCTGCCACGAGGTCGAACCCCACCCGCACCTGATCAGCCATCTTCTCCTGGCACCCTAACACACGGCGTTGGAAGGCCATGTGTTGTTCGTGGGGGTCCTGGGAGTCAGCCGTGGTGGTGGGTGCTTCCTGCTGTGTGGTCTGTGCAGGGGGTGAGGTCTCCTCGATGCAGCTGGGCTGCCTTGCTCCTGGAGGTGAGGTGCAGAAGCTGTCCATGAGCTCTTGGAGGGCGTCGGTGTCGAAGGTGTGAAGGTCCTCTTCGTCATCAGTGAAGAGCTGTTGAGTCTGCTCTGCAGGAGGTGTTGATTCTCCCTCTGCAATGTGAAGGGGAGATGCAGTTTAACATTGTGTTCACATGTATGTTGACGCATTGTACAAGTTTACATACAGACTGCATGACAATGTACATTGTGACTGTTTGGGAGGAGCTGCCTATTTGATGCGGGACAGTGGACATTTCGACAACATCACGGATGTGTGTTTGTACTTGTACATTATCATCTCACATTTCCCTGCTATGCCAAATGTGGTTGGCCAGTTTCTACACACAAGCAGCACCAGTTGTGTCCTCTGTTCTGTTGTGAACGTGTTGCAGTTTGTACCACATTGTTGTCAATGTTGATGTGCTCTGAATGTTATGTGTGTGTGCTGCATTTTGGGAGAGTCGCCCCTGCAGCTCAGATTTTGCTGGCCCTTATCCCTTTCAGGCGGTGTGCCTTTGACTTCTGTGCTTATACAGTGCTGAGATGTTGCATTCTTGGGTAAATTGGGCTCTTGGTGGGAGGTGGGACTCTGGGGCATGGTTTGTCCGCAGATGTGTTGTGACGTCAGGGGTTATTTGTGCACCTGGATGTGTCAGAGTGTGACCTGCTCCTTTACGGATGTGGTCCACACTCAGCCGCCTCAGTGTCGTGGCGTGCAACATGTCATGATATATTGACTGCAGCCATGCTATTCGTCATGCAGTGTCACTTGCATTGTCAGTGTGGCTCACAGACACGCCGCTTTGCTGGGTTTGGCACATGTGCATGGGTTGGTTGTGAGATTGGTGATGTGTGGGAAGGGCCCCCTCTGGGCACATAGTCGACGGGGGCCTACTTGCTGTTTCTATGTGTGCTGCAGTGTGCCAAGGGGATCAGGGACATGAGCCAGAGTCATTGTGGGTGTGCACTGTGCTATACGTAATTGTGCATGTGTGACATTGTGCCCATCTCCCCCCGTCCCCCCAGTCCCTAGTCATTACTCACCCTGTTGCTGTTGTGTCAGGTCATGTTGAGCAGTGTCCGGTCCCCCAACTCCTGCCACCATCTCCCCACTGATGACTGTGGACACCATTTCCTCCATCTCATCCAGCTCCTCCTGTGGCGCTGGACTCCCACCTCCAGTCTGCATTGCTGCCTTCTGGTTGTTGCCGAGTTTCTGCTTGGTTTTGTGCTTCACATCATTCCAGCGACTCTTGAGCTCTTCCATTGTCCTCCTCAGCACTCCGACTGCATTCACCTTGTCCAGGATGGACTGCCATATTCCATTTTTTGTTGCCAATGACACAGTGGAGGTGACGAACAGTTGTTGATGGTGTTCTACCACCTCCGTTATCAGGATCCTGTTTTCCTGCGGACTGAACCGCGTCTTCCTCTTCTTCTTCTCCTTGCCCTTCCCTGACCCCGAGGTCCCAGGCTGGTCCTCTGTGGGGCTTGTGGGGTTCTGGTTGTCCTCTGTACTTGCTCCGGCTACCTCCATTGTGCTTCGCAGTTGTTTTGGTTTTGTTTGTGGCTTTTTTTTCTGCTTTTATAGTGATTTTTCCCACCTGACGTGTGTGAATTGCAGCCCTGGTGCAGCTTATCGCTGATTTTTTTATCGCGGTTGGGCCCTTCGCCACTTTTTCCACGTTCGGCTTTCGATTTTTATCGCAGTCCCGGTAATTTTATCGCAGACATTTCACGCGTTATCGGGAAACTATCGCATGTTACTGCTGTGTTGAGAATACGACGTTAACACAGAGTTATTTTCCCACGATAGACGGCGATATGTAAAATTGCGTTAACCTTTTGGCGATGATTATCGCACGTTCTTGAGAATATCCCCCTGAGTTTTTCTGTGGGTCCAGCATGGATTATATTTTTGTGGTGAATACATTCTCCTGGCATTTGTCGATATATTGATCGTGAGAATGTGGGAATATTGGTCTTTTGGCAAATGCATATGCCATTTTTATTTGCTAAAACCAAGTGTAACTTGTGCTTATTTGCCGTTTCTTATGCATTAAATGCAAGGCAGATACAACACAAAATAATAATGTACAATAAAGTCAATGTCCAGTCAGATCCATAATTTTACAATGAATTGTTCTTAATTTACAGACAGGTAAAAGGGGCACTTAAAATTAGTCTATGCACAAGAAACCAGGAGGATCTAGCATATTCACGAGTCGAGAAAGGAACACAAAACCCAATATGACACATGCACAATAGGAGCAGGCTATTCTAAACATGTGGCCCTTTGGCCAAGGCTCTCTTATATTGGAGGATCGGGAGTCCTTGACATCTTTTATGCATTTTCAGATTTTGTTTTTAGGTCTCGCAGACCTAGCACTGGAGCACGCATCCGCTCCTCGCTCTGCGAGGGCTTTTTGTCATCAATACGCTTTCCGGAGGGGACTTGAAGCCCCGCCCATCTTTTTGATTGGGTGTCGTCATCCTCCATGCTAAACGCTGTCTTCTGATTGAAAAGGAGGCTTCTTAGTCCCTCCTTGTTACCGCCCTGTCCACTTTTGGCCCCACCCACCCGGACTGGATCGTTTACTCGCGTCCTTATCCAGTGCCCTTTAATTACTGGATAGGCACTCTTTTTGCTTGTTTATTCATCCCAACATATGGCGTATGTACTGAACAGTTTTTTTCCCCCTCATGTTGCCCATGTTTCCCTGCTCCTAGCCTGCCCCATGCCCCCCCTTTTCACCCTGTCCGCTTTCACTACCTTCTAACGTCTGGGCAGCTTGAAAACGAAGGCGACCTCATGGCGTGCACTTCTCCTGCTTTAACATGATGTGGGTCTGCCCGTGTCTCTGGCAAGCCCACATCACTGAATGTGTGTATTTCTTTTGGCTAAGCCTTCGCACTCAAGCGGCGCATTTTCGGTGCAGAATCTACTTTAAAATCATAAGATACTGTTAACCACTATGTATTTGCATACATTTTCTTGCGCATGCTCGCACCACAGACTATTCAATTGCGCAGCGTTGTCATACATTTGGAGCACCAGAAAAACCTGCCTTGTATCCACCCCTGCCACTTTCAAACCGGACCCCCGCCAGGGTGATTCCAGCTTTGCTCCTCGCAGGGCCCTGGTGAGGGAGCTCGCGCAGGCTGCAAGGTACGTTTCAAAATGGCTTCTGGGGGGCGTGGCTTGAGCGCCGATGGGGATGGCAGCGGGCTGATCTCGCTCCGGACCGAGATCGAAACGAGATACGAGGAGCGGCAAATTCCGACCTCTGCTGAAGCTCTTGGGCATGCCTTTCGTTGTCGGAATGCCTGAGGCATTGCAGGACATTGTTTTTGAGCTGCGGTGAGCCTCCAAGCGCCTAATTTTCTCCTTTGATATGCGGCGCGCTCCCTGTGTGGACCGCGGCCGCCATCTTGTGCTTTTAGCGGTTTTTCTCTCAGCGCGGCAACTTTCACTTTCCAGACATGCCGCTTTATCTGCAATGACTGCAACTTCTTGGGCATGAAGGGGGCCAGCTAGTTTCCTCAATGTTAATGCTGCTACTGTCTTAAATTCTGCTTTGCTCTGTGACACGTGTCATTTGCCCAGCGCGACCGCCATTTTGTGTTTCCTGCTTCACTCGCCTCAGAGAGGAGACCGGCTTCTTTAGAGTGTACTGTTTTGCCGCAATGCCTGCATTTCTAATAAGAAGGGCCGGGGCCAACCAATTTCATAGGTATCTATACCTCCAGTTATTTGGATGCCAATTCTGCCTGTGAAGTGCCTCTGTCCTCGAAATGCGAATGTCACTTGGTTTCTCTGCATTATTTGAATTTAAGGATCGCTTATTCACATAGTTCTCTTGGCTGTGCACTGTTTGGCGGTATTGTGACTACTTACTGGTACCTTTTATGTCTGCCTACGTCACTCGTGCTCGCCCTTCAACAATATGCTTTGAGATTGCCTCATCTACTCATTGCTTCATATTCTTCACACTTCTGTTCAAGTGGGTTGCTACACTCATTGCATAGGGCTCCTCATGTTCTGAGTGTTTCTTCTGGCTGATTGGATGATGCTCTCCAGTGCAGAGTGACAATAACCGTATTCCTGTTTTCTCAAGCAGGTAGCAAGTTCAACGGTTACTACACGTTTTATACTCTGCTCCTTCCGAGGCCTCCTTTTTCTGCCCCATTTTTTCCTCATATATCTCTGCATGGAACCTTCTTTTTCTTTGGGTCAGAGGAATCCCTCAGCAAATATGGCTTCTTCCCGTAAGGAACCTAACCCAGTCACTCCATCTAAACGTAATCGGAAGGAGTCTAATTCACCCACTAAGTCACCACTACCTATATCAATGGAGGATCTTATGGAGGAGATAAAGATACTCAAACCCTTTGTTATGGACACTAATGCCACCCTTCAGAGATTGGATGAGAAGTGGTCCAACTTGGACTCCAGAGTGTCTGCGGTGGAACAACGTATTAGCGATACTCAGGATGTGATACCTCAAGTTAAGGCTATGTCCAAAGAGATTGATCTCCTCAAGGCGCAAACAGAAGACTTGGAAAATCGCAACCGGCGCAATAATCTTCGTATTTATGGAATTCCGGAAGGAGAGGAGGGATCTGATATGCTGGTCTTCCTGAAATCTTTCATTCCCAAGATTGTTGGTCTCAAAGATGGTACAGCTCTTAATTTACAACGTGCACATCGTATTGGCCCTAAAACTGGTGGTATGTCTTCTTCTTCTTCGTCAGCCGGTCGCCCTAGAGGAATCATTGTTTTATTTCTGGAATACACGGAGTTGTTAACAGTTCTTGCAGCGGCAAAGTCAAGAAAACAGATGTTGTGGTCTGGCCAAAAAGTCTTCTTCTCTCAAGATGTGGCCCGTGCCACTGCGGGTCGGCGCAAGGAATTCCTTTTACTCCGCCCGGTTCTTCGATCCATGAATGCCAGATATGGTTTGGTTCACCCCTGCTTTTTCAAGGTTACCTATAAGGAGAGGTCTTATTCCTTTGATTGCCCTGAGGACTTGAGACAATTTATCTCACGCCATAAAGGAGAAGGAATGGATTTTGGAGGGTCTTGATTTGAATCTCATTGTTGTGCTCGTTATGTCACCTGTGTTTCAGTTTAACGTTTCTATTTTAACGTTTTGATGTCGATCATATTTCAGATGTTGTTGCGCATGTTTGTTTAACTGTTGTTCTTTATTACCAGGATCTGTTAACCCCTTTCCGTGGCCAATTTATATTGTGATTGTTCTTTGTCTCCCCTTGTAGCTGTTTTTCACCTGGTGCCGACCCATTCCTTAGATGTCTCCCTCTTTCATGCCCCCTCATCCTGTCCCCAGGGTTCACTGTTGCGTCTCAGGTTTGGTAAGTGTTCAACCTTTAGTTGCTAATTTGAGTGTTGTTGTTCGCCCGTTCTACTTATATTTATGTAGTCGGTCTCCTCTGTTTTGTTATTAAATATCTGCTCTTTTTTATTTTATTTATCTTTTTCTTTTTCTATTTAGCAGATTCTTTTGATCTCGGTTCCGGGGGGTTTTGCTGTCTGTCCTCTCCTGCGGCTCCCCGCTCCCGATGCCATTTACCTTACTCTGGCTATTTACCTCGCCCTTCTTGACTGAAGTCTCTCGGCTTCTAGTCAACTGTTTTTTTTCTATCTTTTATACCCCTTACCATTTCCTTCTCTCCTCTCTCCTCTTCTTTGCTCTTTCTCTTCTCTTTTTTCTCACTTATACTCTTTCCTTCCTATTCTATGGTTCCACTTGTTTTTCTGTGTTTTTATCTTCCATATTTGATTATTTGATTGTATCTTCACTGTTTCTTACTCATTATTTCCCTTCTAAAATTTCCAATCTGAATTTTTTTTTCTTTACATGCATTAATTCTGATATTCCTAGACACCTTTATAGTGATTATATATTTATGTTGAAGTATATGATGATTTTGTCAGTATCAATGCTTTTTTCTGCATTGCAATGACTGAAAATGTTCGAATTATTTCATGGAATGTCAAGGGATTGAGCAACCCAGTTAAAAAGCAGCGGGTTCTTACCCATCTCTCTAAGCTCCAGTGTAAAATAGCAATGCTACAAGAAACGCATCTTAATGAGAATGATGCTAACTCCCTTAAAAAACAATGGGTGGGGCATGTTTATAGTTCCCCTTCGAAAGACAGGAAAAATGGAGTAGTTATATTATTTCATAAATCTTTATCACTCACGATAGATAAAGAGGAGAGAGACGATGATGGTCGTTGGCTTCTTCTCCACACTACTATTAATGGATCTCATGTTTCCTTGCTTAACATTTATGGCCCCACAGGCATTGATTCACATTTTTGGCACTCCATGTCGCACACCCTTCATGCATGTTGTGGTTCTAATCTCATAGTGGGTGGTGATTGTAACCAGATTATGGACCCTTTTACAGATAGGAAATCCTCCTCTAGATATATTCCAAATAAAATGCAGAAAACATTTGCTAGAACCATTAATACAAGGGGCTTAGTCGATGCATGGAGAATATTTAATCCTGATAGTTTAGAATATACTTTCTACTCTCCCACGCACAACTCTACCTCTAGAATTGATTATATTTTTTTAAGTCCACACCTTCTTCCCAACTTATTACACGCAGAGATTGGCTCAATTCTTATTTCTGACCACGCTCCTGTTCTGATTAGTTTAGATCTTCCTTCCTTATCTTCTAAATCTCGTCGTTGGCGTTTTAATAATTATCTCCTTAAAGATCCTTCTTTTCTTGAGCAGTTTAAGGGTTTTATTTCTGAATTTTTTACACTTAACATCAGCCCAGATATGCCCTTTCATACTGTATGGGATTCTTTTAAGGCAACAGCTAGAGGCTTCATTATTGATTATGTAGCTCGCAAGCGGAAACAATATCGCAAGGAATCCGTTACTTTGCTGTCTTCCATTAAAAAATTAGAGCACGCCTATTTTTCTTCTAAATCTGCAGACACCCTTAAAATGCTAATCCAAGCAAAGCTTGACTTTAATAGAAAATCTACGGAAGAAGCTTTCGGGACTTTGTTAAAGATTAACTCTAAATTTTATGGTGGTCGCAATCGTGCTGGTAAATTATTGGCAAACTATTTAAAGATTTAGTCGCAAAGATCCAGAATAGTAAAGATTATTGATGATTGCGACTTTCCTCGTTTTAAAGATGAAGAAATATTACAGTGCTTCACAGACTTCTATAAGACCCTTTATACCCCTGAGTCTTCTCCTTCAGAAGGAGATCTGGATTCTTTTTTTAACTCTTTACCTCCCCGAACTTCCCCTCTCCCTGATTGCTCCTTTTTGGAGAAGGACATATCTCTCTCAGAGATTGAATCTGCTTTGTCTTTGTTACCTAAAGACAAGGCCCCTGGTCCGGATGGACTCACTGCCGAATTCTACTCCTGCTTTTCTTCCGTTCTTTTGCCTCATCTCTTATCTCTCTTCCAATATTTTGTCCTGAATGGTGAGGCCCGAGGCACTTTTCTTGAGGCTATGATCTGTCTCATTCCCAAAAAAGATAAAGATCCCTCCAGATGTTCCAATTATCATCCTATATCTTTGATTAATCTTGATTGTAAATTATTTGCCAAGATACTAGCCCTTCGTATCAATCAGGTCCTTCCTGATTTAGTTGGTTCTGAACAAACAGGGTTTGTAAAAGGAAGGAATATTTCTGATAATTCTAGAACTTTCCTAAATATCATTCATCTGGCTTCTAAAAGCCTTTCCCCTATGGCTGCCATAACATTGGACGCCGAAAAGGCTTTTGACCGTGTTCATTGGCTCTTTATGATGCGTTCCCTTGAATGGCATGGTTTTGGCCCATCTATTCTGTCCCTCATCAAATTATTATACTCCTCACCGTCTACTTCAGTTTTTGTTAATGGTTCTCAATCCTCTTATTTTCCTCTACAAAGGGGCACTCGTCAAGGCTGTCCTCTTTCCCCGTTACTTTTATCCTCTCTCTTGAGCCCTTTCTCCACTCTCTAAGGCATTCTCCATCTTTCCGAGGCTTTAAGTATAAATCCGTTGAAATTAAATTTACTGCCTTTGCAGACGATATTATGTTATACGTTTCTGACCCATCCTCTTCTATGCCTGCTTTTGTCGAGCTTCTTTCTTCTTATGCGGCCCTATCTGGTTATAAATTAAATTTCTCCAAATCTGAAATACTTCCCTTAAATACATTTTGTTTAAAGAGCATGTTTGAAGGTATCGACTTTAAATGGAATACTTCTACTATAACATGCTTAGGAATTAAATACTCTTCTACCCTTACAAAAACGATTCAGGTTAATTTAGATGAGGTTTTATCAAAAGTAAATAATATGGCAGATAAATGGTCTCCCTTTTTTTATCTTGGTGGGGTAGATTGGACTCCATCAAAATGATGATGCTTCCTGTCATCAATTTTTACTTATCCATGTTACCGGTTAAAATACCATTGAAATTTTTTAAAACACTTAATGGAATTCTGAGTAAATTTCTCTGGAACGGTAGGAAGGCACGCGTTTCTCTTGCAATTCTATCTGCCCCTAAGGATCGGTATGGTGTTCATTTCCCCAACTTTCGACAGTATCACTCTTCTTTTCTCATCCGCCAGATGTTACCTTATTTATCTACCTTGGGAGCGACTTCTACTTCGGTATGGTATAGACTTGAGAAATCTCTGATCTCTCCTTTCCCTTTTTCTCTTTTAGCCGGCTTCACTCATCTCCCTCGTTCGCTTAACTATCCAACTATTTCTAAATTTATCTCTACCTTTCATTCTATTAAGTGTAAATCTCACAGTCCTTTACAGTTATTTTTGGACTCTTCTCTTTGGCATAACAAGAGTATCAAAATTTCTAACCGCACCATTTTTTGGAAAACATGGGCCACCAAAGGGATCTTTCAGGTTAAGCAGCTAATACAGGATTCTCGCTGTCTTTCCCTACAAGAAGTCCAGTCAACATTTGATCTACCCTTGTCCTCATTACTGAGATATGAATCTTTAAGAACGCTTCTAATGGCTCAACTTTCTCTACTTTCTAGCTCTCCAACTCCTCCTCAGGATCCTCTAATTGAGCCTCTATCCATTTCCCCTTTTATTAGAGCCTCTCATGTTTACAAATACTTACACTTCTCCTCACTTAACCGCCCTAAAAATAAAATTGAACTGTTATGGGAATCTGAGCTACAACATACTCTTTCCGTTCAAACATGGAACTCCATTTGGACACGCATACTTCATACCTCTTGTAATTCAAGCATTACTCAGACTCTTTATTATTTTTATCACAGATTGTTTTTCACTCCATTATCACTTTCCAAGTTTGGTTCAGATTTATCCCCGAATTGTTGGGTGTGTCCTACTGTTCTTGGCTCTTTTATGCATTCCTTTTTTCTTTGCCCTAACATTGCTCGTTTTTGGACTAAAGTATGTGAAGCAATATCCTCTATTTGCAATATCACATTTCCCTTTGACATCTACTCCATTTTTCTGGGCAGTAATTCCACTAACTTGTTGTGTTCTCGCAAGGTGGGCAAATTTGTCGATTTGTTAATTGCTATTGCATTTCAGGTAATTACGTCTAACTGGAAGGATGCCTCTAAAGTCTCCTTTTCAGTTTGGTGGAACCTTCTTTGCTATCATCACAGACTAGACAGAGCTTCTTCCAAAACTTCTCAGCAACTTATTCATAAAGAAGCCCTCTGGTCTCCACTTACCAATTATATATCTGCTTCTGCACTGCGTAATCAAGATAGCTCTTTTGTTTTTCAACCACCATAAGTGGTGTACAGTCATCATTTTGTTTCTTTCTAGGATACAATTTTCTGTTATAACTTCAATGTTTCAATATAATAACAGTTGAAGATATTGTAGTGTCTTTGCTTCCTTTCCTTTTCTCTTTTTCATTCTCTTTTCTCCTTCTTTCCCCACCTTACTTTTCTTTTCTTCCTTTCCCTCCTCTCTATTTCTTCTCTTTTTTCTACCCAAAAAAAAACTCAAAATGTAAAATGCTATTTTGTCTTTAGGTACAATTCTTTTATTATTGCTTTTCTTTTTCTGGGAATATTTGTATACTTAAGATAGACTTCTGTTTGTCATTCATTCCATCAAATCATCTATTTAATTTGTTTAATCCAAAGCTAATTTTCCTATATGCCTGGAAGTTTGAGTGTTGTTGTGGTGCTGCAGGTGCGTTGTGCGCTCTGCGTGGTGTCAGCGGTGCCTGGGCAAGATGGTGGCCAAGCAGGAGGGGTGACCGGTGTGCTATTGTCCCCCTTTCCCGTCCGCGCTACCTGCTCTCTTGCGGCCACCTTTATTCCTCTCAAATGCAGTGTGTCTCTGTTCCGAAAGTCGCTGAGGCCAAGGCCCTTAGGAGCCAGGGGAGTTCATGCGGGAATGTTTACTGTGTTGGTGGCATTCTCAATGCTGCCAAGCATGGATACGAAGCTTGTGATACTCATCTTTGGTATATGGCATAGTTCTCGAACTTACGAACAGCTGTGTTTTTGGGCCTGTTTCGTGCTAGTTGCAGAGTGGGCTGGTTGGGTGGTGTCAGTGCTCTTATCAGCTACCCGCCGCAGCTGTCAGAGGGCATGGCCCGTCTCTTGCAACAGTAAGTTTACATAAAGTTGTTGGGGGGCTTACCACAGCCTCGGCCCGACATCGGTGTTGTGGACAGAGCACTCTATTACGCAAGATTTCAGTCCGCCTCAGATCAATGGATTTTCCGATGGACTGTTCGCCCAGTTTGCATTGCTTTCTTTACAATCCTTCCGGAATAGAATGCACCGTGAGGCCAATGTAACCTCTTGTCAGTGAATTCTGGACCTTAAACTGTTTATTTTTCATGGGTGGGTAAGAGGCCACCCGAGGCGTGTTGGCCAAGAATGATTACGACAGATTGCAGAGAATAAATCTAACTTGCAATCTTGTAAGCAAGGAATTGTTGGAAAGTTTGTCATAAGATCAGTAGCCTTTACCTCGATTTTGGGTTGAAGTGCGTTATCAAAAACACTTTGCTTCAGGAGGCTTTTGCTATTAAAATATGAAGTGTAGTCTGTCTTTTATTTTTACAAGTGGAAAACATCACAATTAGTTGCTGGATTCCTTTAAAGGTTAAAAAGTGTGTTCGATTTTGTACTGTTTGTATTGTGTGCAACTGAATCAGTTTTTTTCCACATCTAGAAAGATTTCTTCTATCACATCATATTGATTTGGCATACCCTTTCTGTTGAAGAATACGCTAATTTCCTTCTAGAAAGACAACTACATACAGCGCATCCTGGAAAGATTGCAAACAAATAAACCAATGCTCCTGTATTGTTCAAAAGACTAAATGTTTCTTCAGTATCAGCTATTTACCTTTTACCGATAGTGCTGCTGGTCTCACATTTTTATACACTTGGCAAATTTACTTCTGATGCTGTCACACTTTCTTTGTGTGTCGCACTCTTGTTTGGTTCTATATAAACTGATGTTTGCTGTTAACAAAATTAGCCAAAACAGAAACGCTCACAATATATTTACCATTTGAATTGTTTCAGTACCTCTAGTAAAAGAGAATGAGGGCTGTTTCAAGCAAGGCCTAAAAGGTCCCGTCTCCCCTAATTACAGACACATGTTTCCTTGGTGAGGGCAAACCCCTTCTCAATGCAACGATATCAGCACCATTGCTAATTCACAATTGGTTGGCGTGTGTTAAAGGGCTGAGTAAGAAAAGGGTGCTCGTCTGATAAAATTCAGCTTCTACAGCCTGATAATGGTGCAAACAGTTGCCTGTAGGTAACCCACAGAGGGTGAGACTTACCAGATTTTTCTAAAAGAGATGAAACCAATATCTCACTGCTAATTTATGATTTAGCTAGCATAGTAGCCTTTTGATCGCATTTGGTTGAAAGTACGTTATCAAACACTTTGCTTCTGACAGCTGTGGCAATCATTTCTTTGATATGGATCTTATTGTTGTCTCTTGGGTTGATTCTTTTTCAGTTCCATGGGTACCCTGTACAGCATTCTTGCTTTTATTTCAAATACGTTTCCCTCACTATTTCTTAAAGTGTCACCTAACTGTTGTCACCAAATTCACTGGAACTATGAGTTGTACTAGAAGATTGTGAATTATCAAGCCTTTATAGCTGCCGACCTTAGAACTGTTGACCAAGGCTCGAATCACGGACAGGGATCAAACAACCTGTTATAATTATCAGCAAATAACGTAACCCCCTGTTCCTACAAAAAAATGTGATGTATTTTAGTGCTCATATAAAGTACTCTAATGTCCTCGGGCAAGGTTCCTCCTATATATATAAAACTACTACCCACATTTTATATCCTTATCTCTTATAAAAGTCACCACAAATGCTGGCAAAGTTAGGAGTGTGTGACCCATAGGAGGGTGGCATTACCGGCACATCTTTTCCTGACATGTCTGGTGGTGTTACCGGAAGTGACGTTACCGGCACATAACACACATTCCCACTCCACATAATTCCAGTACACTCAATACCACATAATTACTATCCACATAATTCCACAGCACACCATGCCACTTAATTCCACAACACAAATCCACTCCACGCCACACAATTCCACGTCACACAACTAACTAATCCAACCCACACATTTCAACTACACACCACATACATACACTCCATAACACATAAGTAAAAAACATTGCCATTTACAATGCCAATAGCTCTAACTCAAACAAATGCGAGACCGATTGCATTTACAATGCTTGTTTGCTTAGTTAGTCAATGGAACAGAAACATGGTAATATGCAACAATGCATCAAGTCTAATGGCTGACGAATACTTGTCCTCGACCCTAGATTTCAGTGGCTCTGAGAGCAAAGCAGAACAACATGGTTTGAGCTCATATGGCAGACCTGTCAGCAAAACAGTAAAAACAAAAAACAGCACACCCTAAATAAAACAGCACCCGCTCTTTCAAAGGGAGCCCACCAGAGTCCATAATACAAAAACACATGATGGCATGGTGATGGCACCATGCCATCAAACCAGCAATAAGACTTTAAGTGCATTGCTTTACTAGCCTTTCTTTTGTTTCTAACCTCCCATTGCATTGTGGACCCTGTAGTTCCAGATTTTGCTTTCCCCTGCTACATATTATTTGAAACTAGTCCTTGAATTGATAGTTCATATTCACAACTCCTAATCCTTTACGGTCAATGTAGGTATTGGTGTGATAATACATTTTCTCATGTCTGATGCCACTTTGTTTCATATGCCGTTGAGCTTGTATGACAAATTCTGATTTTTCAATATTCCATCACTCCTTTAAATTAGTCTCTTCATACTCAAAATCCTGAGCTTGTGCTTTCCCCTTATCAACAACAGACCGCCACGTTTCTCGTTGATACTAGTTACGGGTTTCCTCTTGGGTCGCTCTTAGTGCTCCCTGAGATCTGGTCACTTAAGCAATGTTTTTAGAATAATCACCGAATAGTAATCCTGATTACATTGATGTGCTATTGTCTTATCTTGACATCTGATTTTTCCTTTGTGGAGGGCAGAAATAAAATCCTTACATGCTTAATAATTATTTTTGCCTTATTTTCATGATATAACGTTATTCTCTGTTTACTATGTCACTTTCTTGCAAATGCACAGAGTTGCTGAATGCAATAAGCACCTTGAAAACCTTGTCTTTGACTATGAGCTTTGCATGTTTATTTTGAACTACCCTGCTTCTGCTGTGGTCTTTGCTATCTGGAAAATCCCAGTTTGCCAAAAAGCCCAATGTTCCCATTGATCGACATGCTATGATATTTTCCATGAGACTCCCCAACTTTCTAATCCATATGATGGAGCAAGGTTTCAAAATTGAAACTTGCTTGTATGCGATCTTCCTCATAGTATTAATATATTAAAATTGTACTGTCAATACTAATCCTTGCATTCACAAACACGAAAGGGATAGACGCTTGCCTATGTGTTTTACTAATGAATAATGCTTGTCCATAAACCAAGATGGCCGCTAAAAGCGCGGGACTTTATTGCGCATGTCACAACCTGATCACATGGTGTGACGTCTTTCTTTGCTTGGTGGGAAACTTCTGCTTCTGCGCAGTGTGTATTAAAATGGCCGCTAAATGTTTTCACATGCTTAAGCTTGCTCTTATGTCATTATTAAATTGTCGTTTTCTTAACGCTACTAATGCAGGATAGTATTATGATTAAATGGGAATAGAGTTAGGGAAAGTGAGTATACAGTGAAACGTTTTATTTGTGATTTTAATATTTTCTTCTTGCACTTTTAGTAAATCGTAAACTTGGGCCAGGGTTGGTGTCTTGAAACTCGAGAGACAGAAGGGTTCTGCGCATGTGTCCTGTATGCCTGCCAAGTGAAGTCAACTTGGACGTCTCCCAAGGCCACGACCTATTGGCCGAAGATGATGTACCCAATGTTTCCGGTGGAACAAATTGTTACTTTTCTCCTGTAAAATATATAACATTTGTCATGAGACGGGTGGGAAATAAAGCGAATGTATTAATTTGAAGGGGAGGGAACGTAAAGACAATAGGCTTTACAATTTAGGCCAAATTGATATGGTGCGAGAATCCACCTCCTGTCCCTGTCCAATCAGAAGTAGTGGTCCCATATTTTAGCAACATTAAGGGGAGGTACATGGGCGTAGAAGGGTATAATAGATATAGAATTAGCTAATTAGTGAGCACAGAAGAGCTCCAGACTGCCATGCTGATCGGTTGCTGACTGAATCCTTGTCCGGAAGAGGTCCTGAGGAGGGGGCGGCGGAGTCCATTAGACGGGAGAATCGAGAGAAGTTGAGTATCAGAGAGGGGAACGGCGCAGGCGTCGTTATAGAGAGGTCACCGGTCCTGTCCTGATCCTGGAAGAAGTCTTTGCTCTTCATCCTTCCTGGGTCCTATTTTTTCCCAACTCCTTGGCTAAGGGGCTTGGTTCTCGCATTTTAGGTAATTATACTGCAACCTTTAGTTGCGCTGCTGTCTCTATCTTCTCCTCTTCCTTAAACACCGTCATTTATTAGCAAAATCATTTCTATGCTTTTTCTTGGGTATTTCAATCAAGTACAGTGTTTTCTGTATTTTACTCTGCTAAAACTTTAGATAAACATTTTTAAAACTTCCTGACAGTGGTTATTTCAGGATTATGTACTATAATGAATGTCACTCATTTTAAACTTCCCAATTAGCAAAGGATCCATTGGTAAGTTATTACTCTTCAATCAGAAGGTAATTGGTAGCAGGGACTTTGATAAAAGAGTACATCTGACACCCAGCGTAAGTATTAGTGTAGTGTGAATGTATGGGCCCAAGTGAGTATATGGTGTATGAATGCTGTTGGCTAATATTGCGCTGGATCAGTTTTCTGGTAAGCAGAGGACGGTTGCTGTTACTCTTTGTTAATTGGGTAATGAGAATTTTATTTGTATTTTTTTATGAACTAACATCCGCTTATTTTTGAGTTTTGTTGTATGTTGTCCAGAATACCCCGGGGAGGTAAAAAGAATAGTGGGTGGCAAGTGGAAGCCATACTGCAGTGAGGTTATCTGTCAGGCAGAAATAGTACTGAGAAGTTAAGCAGGACTTCAAGTACTCGTTAGGGACTCTATGCATGTGAGTAATAGCAAAAAGGGTACGCTGATAAAAATTTGATGTTATATCACCTAGTAAGGGTAACATTGGAGAAGTAACAGGTACTTATGGAGCTTGTGTGAAGAGTAGACGGAAGTGTTTTACTCGTAGTGTATGTATTAGTAAACGGAAAGGTTTTACTAAAGTGTGGAAGAAACTATCTTTTTCGAAATTAGTGGAAACTGGCACGATAGCGAATGTTTTATGTTGTTACTGAAATTTAATTAAGATTTATAGAGAAAATAAGTTTGCGTAAATTTTTGTAAAGGGAGGGTCAGTTGCCGGAGAGGGAGCTGACGTCACAAAACGCCGCGCTGTGGTAGGTTGAAACAGCGGGTGTGGAAAAACCCTTGTAAAGGAGGGGTCAGTAGTCAGGAGTAGTACTGACGTCACAGGTGCTGCGCTGGGATTGGTTAAACCAGCAAGGACAGAAAAGAGCAGATTGTAAAGGGGGGGTTGACAGACAAACGTCACCAAAAAGCCGCGCAAGGATTGGCTCGGAAATAAAATATAGCAGACATTTGATTGGTCGAAAATATAGAAGCAAAATTCTTAGTGGATAAGGATTGCATGTTAAAACGCGATCCGACTTTAACAGGAACTCGTCCGGATAGGAGATTCCTAGGTTTTGCAGAATATAATTTTGTACACAGAAGATTAGATAGAATGTACGGAGAAAGGAGAAAAATGTCATTTTTACAAAAGATTAAGAATTATTTTAAAAAGGACAAACCAATCAAAACTAGAGAAGGAATTATTATTCCACCAGCTAAAACGCCAGCATCATTTATGATGATGGAGAGAGGTTGTCATACCTGTGTATGGATGGAGAATTGGATAGAATACACCAAAAATGATGGAGTATTAGCATTTCCCCAGAATGGCACGTTCAATGGGCGAATTCTTCAGAACTTGAGATTGAGGATGAATGACTTAGAACCCAGACCTAGATTAACCCAGTACGAAGCTCTAGAAGAATGGGAAACCGAGGCATTTGAGCGGGATAGATCTAGAAGTAATAGGAGTTATCCAGGATTTTACCCCAGATATTTACGTGAGTCGAGAGAGGGTCAGATGAAACAATGGAGAAGGACAATGATTACAGAGGGACTGTATCCATTATTCACAGAAGGAGAGAAATCAGGAGGGAAATGTACAGAAAAGACAAAACATTTAATGAGAAATGAGGATTCAGAAGACGAATTTATGGAAGAAATGTTAAGAAATCCCCCACCATATCAGGAAGGGACAAGTGGATGCCCTCCTAGTGCACCACCACAAACTCCCATGGTACCAAAGGTAATGCATGAGTTCACCCCGACTAGAATACTTCATGACAAAGAAAAAGAAGCCCTAGAAAAGACCAGAACAGAATTAATACAGAAAATAACTCAGATAAAAGTACATCCTGATTCGTTGACCATACCAGTAACAATTGGTCCAGTAGTTCCATTATATGGTACTCAGGGAAATTGTCCTCAACCCATACTTGCACCTACTCCTGTGAGTAATCCCAGACCTGAAGCTCCAGTTATAATTGAGGATCAATTTAGTGACTGTGAATCCACAATATCACTTATGGATTTGCCTATTCGAGGTGCTGTAAATAATACTCCAAGAAAAGATGTACCTGGAGGTTCAAAAGATGTAAGTTTAGTAACTTCATCAGGAGCAAAAAGTGCTACCATAGTAACACCTGAAGATCTAGAAAGATGGGTACAAGGGTCAGTTAAACAGTGCACACCTCCAAAAGTACTGGATATCCATAAATTAAAAGTTGAATTAGAAGAAATAATAGCAGGAAATGTAGGAGTAGAACGCTTGAATACCTATGATGAAGAAGAATTATTATTCTTGTGCAGGAGTATCACTAGAAATGTAAAGATATTCCATGAAAAATTGTCCAACTTAGCATTACAGATGGGAATCGAAATAGGGAGATCAAAAGTATTACAGAAACCCTATAGAGCAGAATTTGCAGACAAAGATTTAGAAAATATGAATGCATCTGGAAGAAGACTACAAATAAGAGAATTAATGTTAGTTTTACAAAAATGGGGAGATCTAGATAAATGGAGATCTAGGTGGACCAAGAAAAAGGAAGAAGCACGAACAAGTAGAACAGCATCAGAATATGTGATGAAGGAAGCAGGAAAAGCAGACCAGATGTATCCAATGCGAGAAGTTGCGGGAGGAGGATGTGTACATGTCCCATGGAGCAGACAGGATATTTTATCATTTACGAATGACTTTCCAAAATTGAGAGAAAAACCAATTGAATGGTACAAACAGGTTGAAAGGTTTGTGAAAGTGTCAAAGGTATTGTTGAAGGATTTAGATGGTTTGTTTGACATAGTGGTACCTGCCGATTTATGGACAGATTGTAAGATCACAGTCGATTGGCCTAGTGATGAATATCCTAGAGATCCGAAAACAGGTGCCCCGTCAAATGATGTGATGAAAAAGTATCAACAGGTGATAACATACCTGAAAGGGAAAATACCCCCGAAAGAAACAGATTGGGTGAAAATAGATCGAACAACCCAAGAAGCCAGAGAAACAGTACATTCCTATTATGAGCGTTTATTGCAAGTATTTAAACAGTATAGTGGACTCGAGGACATTGGAGACAAAAACATGAGTCAGTTTGTGTATCGGTTTGTTTACGGTCTGAAGCCAGAGATTTTCCAGATGATTAAACAACATATGCTGTGTTGGCAGGGAAAGCCCATAGATGAGATTCTGAAGTATGCAAAATATTGTGGAGACAATATTGAGGATAGACACAAGAAATTGCAGGAAAAAGTGATGTGGGCTCAGGTGAAAATGGCAGAGAAGCAGGGAATTAATTTGGAAAATCCGAGTGAAAATCCAGGAAAAGATTCTGGAACGAGTGGTGATACGGGAAATGGTGGAAAATTTAGAGGACGAATGAGTAGAGAAGAAGCTAAAAAGAAATTTCCTTGTCATGGATGCGGAAAATTGGGGCATTGGAAGGATGAATGTAAAAAGATTCGGAATAATAATGGCCCAAATCAAAACTTAAATCCAGAGACGCAGAATGACTCACAACAGGGTGTAAATCCCCAGAGTCAATTACCACCTCCACCTGTTCAGGGTAATGTAAGCAGAGCAAAACATGGTACAGACATTGGATACCCAGGAGCGAGTGGTAAGAATGATTATATGACATCACAATTTCTTTTGCAGGACAATTATTGTAAATTCGACTCATGACGATGCCTAGGAGAGGGGAAGAAGAAGTGCATACTTGGCGCATCCTTACAGGTAGATCAGTCTGGTCCATATGTTGAAGGAAATGTGAAAGGTAATGATATTACTTTCCTTTTGGACACTGGTGCTACCAGGTCTACTGTGAGATCAGCAGACATCCCAGACCTTCCTCTCTCTGGTGAAGATATCCAAGTAGTAGGGGTAGCTAATCAAAGAATTAGAACACCTCTTACAGAACCAATGGAAGTCAAAATAGGAAACTTCAGAGAAATGCACCAATTTGTAGTGTGCGATTCTAGCCCAGTAAATTTATTAGGTAGGGATTTATTGTGCAAAATGAACGGTACAATTTTCTGCACGCCGGATGGTGTGGCAGTTCAGACACCAGATGAGGACCATGTTTATAAAATTATGGTTGCAAAACAAGGTACAGAAATAGATGAAATGTTTTCGCTGATAACAAAAGATGAGTTGCCAGAAGAATTAAAAGGTACAGTAAACTCAATAGTATGGGATTTCACAGGAAAAGAAGTAGGACTTATGGCAAAAATAGATCCAGTTCAAATTACAGTAAAAGAAGGTGCAATTTTCCCAATACTAAACAATACAAAATGAGTGCAGAAGTAAAAGCAGGAGTCATTGAAGAAATCAATCGAATGGTAAAACAAAACATCCTAAAAGAAGTAATGAGTAGCCCATGTAATTCACCAATCATGGGACTAAAGAAACCTAGTGGAAAATATAGGATTGTTCAGGACCTGAGGAAAATAAATAAGATTGTAGAACCATGTTGTCCCATAGTACCAAATCCTGCAGTAATTCTATACCAGATCCCTTGGAATGCAGGATGGTTCACAGTAATTGATTTGTGTCAAGCATTCTTTTCAATACCATTGCATCCAGACAGCCAGTATCTTTTCTCATTTAAATTTGAAAACAAAGTCTATGTGTGGAATCGTGTTCCTCAGGGATACACAGAAAGTCCTTCCATTTTCAACCAGATATTGAAAAAGTGCCTTGAAAAACTAGTGATGCCAGGAAGCTCAGTTTTAGTTCAATATATCCACGACTTGTTAGTAGCGTCGACCACCAGAGAAGACTGTGTTGTTGATTCCATAGCATTATTAAATCTTTTGGCTGAGGAAGGGCATAAAGTCTCACCTGAAAAGTTACAGTTTTGCAGGACAGCTGTTAAATATCTGGGACACCAAATTGAGAGGGGAAAAAGAAGAGTAACCTCTGAAAGAGTAGAATTAATAAAGAGAATGCAAATGCCTGTAACTCAAAGACAAGTGAGAATGTTCCTAGGAATAGTAGGATACTGTCGACAATGGATACCAAATTTTTCCATGTTGGCTAAACCATTAATTAACATGACGAAAAAGAAAGCAAAGGACCCTGTTGAATGGGAGGATGAAAGTGTAGAAGCTTTTGTAAAATTGAGAAACGCACTTTGTTCAGCACCTGCCTTAGGCATGCCTGATTATAAAAGAGAATTCGCATTATTCTGTTAAGAGAGAGAAAATTGTGCACTTTCTGTCCTAACTACGAGACATGGACTAGACAGACGTCCTATAGCATATTTTTCTGCTACATTGGACCCAGTAGCAGCTGCGTTGCCAGGATGCTTAAAAGCAGTAGCAGCGACTTGTTTGAGCATTGAACAAAGCGAGTCAATTGTGATGGGACATCCTGTAAAAGTGTATGTTCCACATGCAGTTGTCATTCTGTTGACAAGAACCCGAACTCAGCATCTTACTCCTAGTCGGCTGACTAAATATGAAAGGATAATAATGGGTGCTGAAAATGTGACCATGGTAAGGTGTACAATAATAAATCCAGCAACTTTATTGCCAGACCCATATCATGAAACAAATAAAGATGACGAAGAAGATGAACATGATTGTGTACAAATTACAGAATTATGTACAAAACCACGCCCAGACATAGAGGAACAGCCTCTTAAAAAGCCAGACAGGGAGCTATTTGTCGATGGTTCATGTCAAAGACATGAAGATGGTAAACTAACTGCTGCCTATGCGGTATGTGAATTAACTGGAATAGTTGAAGCATCCTATTTACCAGGAGTCAAATCTGCACAAGTAGCTGAATTGATTGCTTTGATAAAAGCTTGCAAAATTGGGAGGAATCAGAGAGTGACCATATTTACTGATAGTCAATATGGTTACGGGGTCGTGCATGATTTTGGCCAACTGTGGATGCAGAGGGATTTCATGACTTCTTCAGGATCCCCCATTAAAAATGGACAATTTGTAAGGGAATTGCTAGAAGCAATACAATCACCAAAAGAATTGGCTGTGGTGAAATGTGCCGCACACCAGTCAAGAGATGACTGGGTGGTAGTCGGCAATAGATATGCAGACTTGGTGGCTCAACATTGTGCCAAAACCAGAACGTCAGTCAATAAGAGGGTGGAAAGAATGGGAATCAGCTGCCAACTTATGCTGTATATGCCACCTGAAACTTGGAATGAAGTGAAGAAATTGCAAGATGAGGTTGATGAAAGTGAGAAGAATTTGTGGATCAAAGTGGGTTGCTCCCAAAGAGGAGAAGATGAAGTGTGGATCAGTGCAGATGGCAGACCAGTCATGCCAGACTGTTTACTCTCACAAATGGCTAGAATGCACCATGGAGACTCACACATAGGGAGAGATGCAATGATTAGGCTGTTCAGACAAAATTGGTACAATCCCAAATTCAGGGCTGTTGCAGAGAGTCTTTGCCAGAGATGTCTAACTTGCCAAATGCATAATCCAGGCAGGAAAACGATAATTGGGTTTGGGAAAATTGGAAAGGCAGAGGGCCCATTTATAAGACTCCAGTTCGACTTCATACAGTTACCAACATGCAGAGGACTAAAATATGTATTAGTCATAGTGTGTCTGTTTTCAAAGTGGGTGGAGGCTTACCCTACTAGGAGAAATGACAGTATTACAGTTGCAAAACTGTTGTTACGTGAGCTCATACCTAGGTTTGGTTTCCCAGTATCTTTGGAATCAGATAGAGGAAAACATTTTAATAGCGAAGTGATCCAGATAATCTGTGAAGCTTTTCAAATCAAGCAGAAATTGCACTGTGCATATCGCCCAGAGGCTTCTGGAGTGGTTGAACAATTAAATGGCACTATAAAGTCAAGATTGGGAAAAATGTGTGCATCAACATCATTAGAGTGGCCAGACGCATTGCCACTTGTCTTGATGGGACTCAGAAGTATACCTGACAGAACGACAGGATTGAGCCCCCACGAAATAATGATGGGAAGAGCAATGAGACAAACACATGTTCCCACAAACAAACTAGTGAATATATCTGATGATATGGTTTTGGATTATTGCAAAGGATTGGCTGACCTAGTGCGTTCTGTCTCTCATCAGGTTGGAGAAGACGCAGTTTCCAGGCAGCCTGAACTAGAACATGATCTGAATCCTGGTGATTGGGTGGTAGTGAAGAATCACACCAGAGAAACGTGTCTATCACCCAGGTGGAGCAAACCTTGTCAAGTTATATTGACCACCAATACAGCAGTGAAGTGTGCAAGATTTCCTAATTGGATTCACGTAAGCCACACAAAAAGAGTACCAGAACCTGAAGAAGAGAATCCACAGACAACACCAATCACTGAAGAAGCTGAAGGTTGCCCAGCTGAGGAATCTCAGGCTAGAGGTTCGAGAGAAGCTGACGGAGAACAGCCGAGCACAAGTCAGGATTGGATACCAGTGGTAGAAGTTCCTGAAGTATATTACAGAACGAGAAATCAAACAAAATTGGAAGAAATTGAAGAAGATCAGATAGGTGAAGAAGAAGAAGTTCAGGATCAAGAAGAAAAGATAGTAAAAGATCCTGAACTAAATCAGATAGGGAAAGAAAATTGGACTAAAAACAGTAAAGATTTAATAAACTTTGAAGAGGGACAGACAGGTTTAGAAGAATCAGGTCAGGCTGCAGAAGTTCACAGTGCAATAAGCCCTGATCAGAAGCAGTTAGATCAAGAAGAATTCACTAAAGAAAAAGGGGTAAATACAAATGAACATAAAGAAATAAAAAAGGAACAAAACCAACATCTTGAA
The DNA here is from genome assembly GCA_963921515.1 of Calotriton arnoldi. Taxonomy (NCBI): domain Eukaryota; kingdom Metazoa; phylum Chordata; class Amphibia; order Caudata; family Salamandridae; genus Calotriton; species Calotriton arnoldi. The sequence goes on from CAWUFW010002233.1 coordinate 828,365, forward strand.
AGTCATTGTGGAGCTACTGAAAAGAAACCAATCAGACCTGAAAAAGAACAAACAAAAGAGGCAGTAATAAAAGAAAACAAAACAGTATTGAGCAGTGAAAATAACGAGATCTTTGAAGACGTAAACAGAGAAACAGTGCCAATCAAGAAGACAAGAAAAGGAGATCATTGGCCAAGTGTCATCAAAAGAGTAAAATACCACATAACAACCAGAAGTGAAGATCCAGAACAAGTACCTGAAGTAACAAGTCAAACTGAACAAGAGAAAAAGTCAGGAAAAAGAAAAAGTAAAAGACTGAGACTTGTGAATAACAAATTCAAAGGTCCTGACTGGACTTATATCATTCTTGAAGATTTTGAAAGCTCAGAGTCAAGTGACAGTGGTGGCGAAGGAACAAGTGCAGAACTAACATACGAAGAAGAAACAAGACCACCCTGACTAAACAAAAGAATCATCTAAAGAAAAGAAGAAGAGATAAGAAGAGCAATCTTCCTTGTCGAAAAATGCCTGATGATAGAGTTACTGGGAGACCAAAACGAAATTGTTGTAGGAGATGCTGTGCAATCTGCATATGTAGTCTAGTATTGGTGCTTATAGTATGGTTAGTCCTGATTGTAGCAATTCCTTACCTTATGATAATAGATAAGAAGATAAATAATGAAACTAAAGGGAGGACAGCAAACATGAAGGGCAATAGAGTAGAATTAATGGCAGAAGATGAGGCAGAAATTCATCATGAAATAGCTGATAACGACACTAGTTTAAATGTTTTCACAAAGGTATTGTTTCAGTATGTAGACACAATGGAAGTTAGTAATTGTTATGTCTGTATAAAGTTACCCGAATCAGTAGCAGAAGGATTAACATACCATCATTTACCACTGACATATGGCATCTCATGTAGTGTATTAACAAGTTTGTTTTATAGAACAGGTAGGCTACAGTATTATTATTCAAATTTAGATGTGATATTTTCAGAGGTTCCGATTCGCAAGAGTATGAACCCAGTGCTGACTAGTCAAGACGCACAGTTTATGGGAGAGTTTTTCTTAACACTAAAATCAATAGACATAACACATGCACATAGACACAATTTAACATGTTCTTTACTAGAAGAAGAAAAGATATTTTTGAATTTAGTAGAAGATAGAAGACATGATTTTCAAAAGAAAGCTTCAGAGCATAAGGCTCAGTTGCCACCTTGGGCGGAGAAGGAAGGGAGGGAGTTATACACCTGGTAAAGCTCAAGCTGCAATGGCTCTGGATTTCGTAAAGAAAGGGAAAATTTGTCTTCATAGGTTAAAGACTGATTATAACAATGTTTTCATCGGTACCAGTGAATGTGAACACAATTTTTTAATTATTGGAGGTTGGGGACTCAAAGGAGGAACAGATTCAGTTTTTCCTGGAATCTATTATGTATGTGGGAATAAGGCTTACTTTAGGCTTCCTGCAAGGTGGTATGGAAGTTGTTATTTTGGAATAGTTTTTCCAAAGATATACCATGTAAAAAGAAACACTGGAAGGAATGAAAACACTAATGAGTTAGTACGTAGAAAAAGAGCTAGTTTTTCAGAAATTGTAGGTGATATATTTGGTGCATTGATACCTTCAGTGGGAATAATTCTGAACTCAAGGAAAATATGTAAATTGTCTACAGTGGTTGATCGTTTATCAACGGATACTGCTGGAGGTTTTCTAATGATTAATACGGAGATGGTTGCGATTAGATCTATGGTGATGCAAAATCGACTTGCTCTTGACATTCTATTGGCAAAAGAGGGAGGAGTCTGTAAATTATTGAAGACGAAACATTGTTGCACTTACATTCCTGATAAGAGTGCAGAAATTGGAACGTACATTCAGAACATAACTAAACTTGAGAAAGAACTTAAACCACTGGAAGTTGATAGTGTATGGGAAAGATTGACAAATAGTATATCGTCAATTGGAACCTGGGGGCATATTAACAAGGCCCAGCGATAAATATCGCAAAGCGCGCTTAGCGCTTGCATATTTATCGCCGGCTATCTCTGTGATTTATCGCCCGGTTAGCGCGTTATCAACAACGCGCATCGCCGAGGCGATAAAATTCCAGAGATAGCGTGGATATCGCCGTTTTCCATGGTGGAAAACGGCGATATCTAGATGATAGGGCCTGTATTCTTAGCCACAGAATCCACCCCCCATGTTAAGTATGCCTTAGTCAGGAATTTAACAGACGTTAAATTCCTGCGTTAAGGCATACTTAACGCGATTTAAAAGATCGCTAACCCTCCTTGATAATATCGCGAAGCTGCCTTCGCGATATTATGCCTGTTTGGTTTCACAGCCACGCCTACTTTGCATCTCATTAGCGATGCAAAGTTAGGCGTGCTGGGAACGGGCGCTATGTCAGCAAAACACGCGATAGCGTGTCTTTGCTGATAAGGCGATGAAATTATCGCCGCTTTTCGCCCGAAAACGGGCGCAAAAGCGGCGATAATTTCATATCGCCCCCTTGTTAATATGCCCCCTGGTTTGCTAATATAGGGAAAGGACTTATAGGTCAAATATTAGTACCCTTAGCAGGGATAGCAATAATAATTTTAGCAATAACAATATGGTGCAAATGTTGTAGAAAGAATGGGACATATAAAGTGACAGGAAAAGGAAAGAAGAGAAAACTAGATGAAATCGAACTAGAAGAATGGAGAAGTGATTTATACAAGAAATTAAAAGGAGACTGTAAGAATAGAAAAAGTAAAATTGAGAATGAAACGAATTGCTAGAAGTTGGCATCTGATTGAGGGTAGTATTTTGATGGCTCAGAAACGCCATCAGAGAGGGGATTGATGGAGCAAGGTTTCAAAATTGAAACTTGCTTGTATGCGATCTTCCTCATAGTATTAATATATTAAAATTGTACTGTCAATACTAATCCTTGCATTCACAAACACGAAAGGGATAGACGCTTGCCTATGTGTTTTACTAATGAATAACGCTTGTCCATAAACCAAGATGGCCGCTAAAAGCGCGGGACTTTATTGCGCATGTCACAACCTGATCACATGGTGTGACGTCTTTCTTTGCTTGGTGGGAAACTTCTGCTTCTGCGCAGTGTGTATTAAAATGGCCGCTAAATGTCTTCACATGCTTAAGCTTGCTCTTATGTCATTATTAAATTGTCGTTTTCTTAACACTACTAATGCAGGATAGTATTATGATTAAATGGGAATAGAGTTAGGGAAAGTGGGTATACAGTGAAACTTTTTATTTGTGATTTTAATATTTTCTTCTTGCACTTTTAGTAAATCGTAAACTTGGGCCTGGGTTGGTGTCTTGAAACTCGAGAGACAGAAGGGTTCTGCGCATGTGTCCTGTATGCCTGCCAAGTGAAGTCAACTTGGACGTCTCCCAAGGCCACGACCTATTGGCCGAAGATGATGTACCCAATGTTTCCGGCGGAACAAATTGTTACTTTTCTCCTGTAAAATATATAACATTTGTCATGAGACGGGTGGGAAATAAAGCGAATGTATTAATTTGAAGGGGAGGGAACGTAAAGACAATAGGCTTTACAATTTAGGCCAAATTGATATGGTGCGAGAATCCACCTCCTGTCCCTGTCCAATCAGAAGTAGTGGTCCCATATTTTAGCAACATTAAGGGGAGGTACATGGGCGTAGAAGGGTATAATAGATATAGAATTAGCTAATTACTGAGCACAGGAGAGCGGAGATGCTGACAGAAGAGCTCCAGACTGCCATGCTGATCGGTTGCTGACTGAATCCTTGTCCGGAAGAGGTCCTGAGGAGGGGGCGGCGGAGTCCATTAGACGTGAGAATCGAGAGAAGTCGAGTATCAGAGAGGGGAACGGCGCAGGCGTCGTTATAGAGAGGTCACCGGTCCTGTCCTGATCCTGGAAGAAGTCTTTGCTCTTCATCCTTCCTGGGTCCTATTTTTTCCCAACTCCTTGGATAAGGGGCTTGGTTCTCGCATTTTAGGTAATTATACTGCAACCTTTAGTTGCGCTGCTGTCTCTATCTTCTCCGCTTCCTTAAACACCGTCATTTATTAGCAAAATCATTTCTATGCTTTTTCTTGGGTATTTCAATCAAGTACCGTGTTTTCTGTATTTTACTCTGCTAAAACTTTAGATAAACATTTTAAAAACTTCCTGACTCAGTGGTTATTTCAGGATTATGTACTATAATGAATGTCACTCATTTTAAACTTCCCAATTAGCAAAGGATCCATTGGTAAGTTATTACTCTTCATTCAGAAGGTAATTGGTAGCAGGGACTTTGATAAAAGAGTACATCTGACACCCAGCGTAAGTATTAGTGTAGTGTGAATGTATGGGCCCAAGTGAGTATATGGTGTATGAATGCTGTTGGCTAATATTGCGCTGGATCACATATAACCCACTAGCATCTGCCTGGTGCAGCCTGAGCAGGACCCCATTATCAGCCTCTTGTCCAAGGTGCTGAAAGAAGTCTCCCTAGACCACACTGGGAGTCCCCTGCCTTACTGAACTGGTCGGCTTGGCCACCAACTATATCCAAGCCTTGAGGACTGAACCTGCAAAGTCTTTCATGTAAACTGTGCCCTTGTCTGACGGCCTTTCTCGACAAGAACTGTATTTCCTGCCTTGGAGCCATCGGCCCAGTGTCAACATTACGTTTGTGGTATGTGAGAGTTCAGGTCTCTATGCACATTTTCCAACCACATATTAACTATAAAAAAACAATTAAGAAATGTATGCATTCAAAGCTTCTGGCTATCAAATCCTGGAACGAACAGGGTGACAAACATTTCAGTAAGCTTTTATTGAGTGTAATACTACGTGTGACACCACTGTATTGTATTTGTTTGTCTTGGGCTTGAAATTTTAAAAAGATCACCATGTGGAGTTAAAGGTTTTGTTATAGGGTCAGTAGTCCTATTGTTTCTGTAAGCTTCCATGTGGGCACCTGACAGTGACATTCATGTGAATTATTTCAGCAGTCTTCTTGCCCATAATGCCTTAAAAAATGCAATCTACCCTATACAAAACATGTTATAGGTTCACATGTACATTTCAGAACCTGTAGAAAAGTATCACTAGTAGCAGATACCAATTGTCCAGCCACATTGCTCCTACTAAAAACAAAACTCATGGTTCACAAAACAAAAAATGGTAAAACTAAAGCTTTGTCAAGGGCAAATATTTAGCCATGTTTTACAAGTGTATCACTTACACGTGCAGGCTGGGGAGCACGCCAGGGAAATCAAGCAACACATAATAGGAAATAAAGCACGCGATCCCTTGTGTGATTCTGAAAGTCTTCTACACTTGATATCCTAGGAGCCACAGAGAAGTGTGTAAGAACATTTTCCGCATCCATGTACCAAACAGGCAGTATAAGACTAACTGTAACTGTAAACAATTGCTATCTAAAAATGTCTTAACATCTTGCCTTTTCACACACCTCAATGTCAAAACAGCAAACCGCCTAGAAACAAAGGGCATCGAATATTATAAAGCTAAAACTGGGTCACTTTAAGGTTGAATTGTACAAAAAGGTATTCACAAATAAAAAAAAAAACAGCCCGCTCCTGAACCTTGCAAAACGTCTAGCAGCATCATATATTTCAGAAATCTAGACTACTTGGAGATCCAGGGTAAAGGGACTCTTCTTGGTCCCACAGGGTTTCCTAGCTATATTGTCCATACGTGTCAGCATTATTCAAAACACATTGGGGGATATTCTCAAGAATGTGTGATAACTACCGCAAAAGTAGCATAACGCAACTCTCCACATCGCAGTCTATCACGGGAAAATAACACCGTGGTAACGCGGCATTCCCAAGCCGGCGGCACCATGCGATAGGCTCACGATAACGCGTCAAATGTCCGCGATGAAGTCAACGCGACGCCGCAAAAATGCGAAACACGAACGCAAAAAAAGCAGCGATGAGGCCAAGCGCAATACAAAAATCAGCGAAAACCAGCCACAGGCCTGCAATTCCCACGCGTCATGCGGGAAAATGCACTATAAAAGTAAAGAAAAAGAACACACCAAAACCAAACAAACTGCGTAGCACCATGGATGCACCCGGACCGAGTGCAGAGGACAACCCGAACCCCACAAGCCCCATGGAGGACCAGCAAGGAACCCCATGCTCTGGGAAGGGCAAGGAGAAGAGGAAGAGGAAGACGGGGTTCAGTCCGCAGGAAGACCGGATCATCGTCACGGAGGTGATAGAACACTACCAACAGCTGTTCACCTCCACTACGTCATTGGCAACACAAACGGAAATATGGCAGTCCATCGTCAACAACGTGAATGCAGTTGGAGTGTCGAGGAGGTCAATGGAGGAGGTCAAGAGGCGCTGGCATGAAGTGCACAGCCAAACCAAGGAGAAACTCGCTGCCAACAGGAAGGCAGCAAAGGCGACTGGAGGTGGGACTCCTGCGCTACAGGAGGAGCTGGAGGAAATGGTGGCCACAGTCATCAGTGCGGAGATGGTGCAAGGAGTTGGTGGACTGGACACAGCTCGATATGACCTGATCCAACAGCAACAGGGTGAGTAACGACCAGGGCCTGGGGGGACGGAGGGAGATGGGCACAATGGCACACATGCACAATCATGTGCAGCACACTGCACACCCACAATGAGTGTGGAACATGTCCCTGATACCCTTGGCACACTGAAGCACACATAGAAACACCAAGTAGGCCCCCGTCCACAATGTGCACAAATGGGCCCCCCTCCATATCACCAATGCCACAACCTACCCATGCACATGTGCTGAATCCAGAAAAGCAGCGGCTCTGTGAGCCACACGGACTATGCAAGTGACACTGCATGACAGATAGCATGGCTGCAGTCACAATACATGACATGGTGCACGAGACGACTTTGAGGTGGCTGAGTGTGGACCACATCCGTAAAGGAGCAGGTCACACTCTGACACATCCACGTGCACCTACAACCCATGACGTCAAAAACACATCTGCAGACAAACAATGCACAAGAGTACAAAATATGTCCAAGAGCACAAATGACCCAAGTCGCAAACATCACAGCACACGAAAAGCACACAAGTCAAAGGCACACCGACTCAAAGGGATGAGGGGCCACCAAATAAGAGCTGCAGGGCCGACTCGCCAACAATGCAGCAAACACATATAGCAATCACAGCACATCAACATTGACCACAATGTGGTACAAAGTGCAACACTTACACAACAGGACAGAGGACACAACTAGTGCCGCCCGTGCGTAGAAAATGGCCAATCACATCTGGCATTGCATGACACTGTGAGATGATAATGTACGAGTACAACCTCACATCCGTCATGTAGTCGAAATGTCCACTGTCTCCCATCAAATAGCCAGTTCCTCCAAAACAGTCACAATGTACACTGTAATGCAGTCTGTATGTAAACCTGTACAATGCGTGAATATACATGGAACACACTGTTAACCTGCATCTCCCCGTTGCATTGCAGAGGGACAATCAACACCTCCTGCAGAGCAGACCACACATCTCTACAGTGATGATGAAGAGGACACCCTGCACATTTGCCCAGACACCCTCCAACGGCTCGTGGACAGCCTCCGCACCTCATCCCCAGGAGCAGGGCAGCCCAGCTGCATCGCGGTGAGCCCACACCCTGCAGAGACCACACAGCAGGAAGCACACACCACCATGGCCGGCCCTCAGGACCCACACGACCAACACATGGAATTCAAACGCCACGTGTTAGCGTACCAGGATGACTTGGCTGATCTGCTGCGTGTGGGTTTCGACCTCGTGGCAGCCAAACTCGATGCCATACGTGGGTGTCTGAGACACCACCTGTCCGCACCATGCTCACTGACAATCCCTGGCTGACCTCGCTGGGGCCATTACTCGGATACAAGAACTGTCTAGTCAGACAGGCTCCAGCGATGATAGCACAGAGTTGGCACAGATGCGGCGGACAATGGAGACCATGGAGCGGATGCAGGCTGGAAGTAGGGCTGCCACGGCTGAACACCAGCAACATGTATCTGGGATCTTCCAGGCCTTGCAGATCCTCATCTTGCCATTGCTGCCACAGAGCCTGTACCAGATGACTGCTGCAGGAACTTCAACACACACATCTCCACCCCCTAATGTGTCAGTGGCCCACAGTGATGCAGCCATAACACCACCACACACACCTGACACACCGGACACAGAAGACGTCTCAGAGGAGTAAGAAGTGGAGGGTAATGACTGTGTGAGGAAGGAGGCAGTAGCATCCGTACCAGCAACATGGCCTGTCCCTGCATGGTTCAGCCCTATGCATCATGCCCTGGAACAACACCTCCCACTGTCCCCCGGAAAACTCTGCGACATTCACCTGGACCCCGACATGGACTGCCATATCTGCTCTTGTACCAATGAGACAGGAATCCGGCTGAGGACTGTACTCTTCCTCTTCAGATTAACTTTGCATTCCCCCAAGGACTCTGGTTGGTCCACCACTGGGCAACCACTTGATGTGGGCTTGAACTGGCCATGTACCCCTCCAGCTCTGAGACTCCCCAGAATGTGAATAAACATTCCAAATCACACAGATGTGTCATGTCTATGTTCACTCACGTGTACAAGTACGGAGGAATATAGGGACGTTGATTGCACTAAAAGGTACACCCTGGTAAATGTCATCAATGTGCATGTTTGAGCCTGACCCACATGGCCAATTAGTTGAATGTGAAGGTGTGAACTAGCTGTGGCCTCATTGCACATGAACAACAATCTTGCATCCCCCAACGTAGCCCCACGTCCATGTATCATATAGGGCTGTGTGTGTAAATGTCTAAATCGGTAGCCCGCCTGAAGTAGTGTCCCCCATCGCCACACCTGACGATGTGGCTACAGAACATCTCTTCGCATGACGTACTCACACACATCAGTGTGGACACAGTCTGTTTGAATGGATCATATTGATCCACATGGCAAGAAGTTGGACACCATACTCACATTGCTGAAGACACAATGTCTGGCTCACAGAGGTGGAGCTGCCAATAAGGATCCGCAACCTATGTACCAGAGGCAGTCTGTCCCTCCCTGTGTACGGACAATGCTCATTGAGACACACGATTTGTCATACTAATCAACACCCATCACAGTTGTACACTAGTGAAGTTGCGTAGACTTTATTAGCATGTGCGTGTCAGTACGGGCAAGTGATGGGCCACAACAGGCAGACAAATGCTTAAGACACTCACAGGCAGAATGGGAACGCGTCGAGGTGCAAGGAATGGGGTGGCAAAAATGAACACATATCCTTACGTTTGGCAACGGTCTCAGCCCACCTTGCCTTGCGGGTCGAGTCATGTGATGTTTGGCGTCTGCTCATTGCCCCATGTCAGGGGACACGACTCGCAGCCCATGGGATCTGCATGGAGCTGTACCACCGGACTGCGCCGACTGTGTGCTCTGCTGACAGTGAGCAGGTGAAAGCAGCCAACAAGGTCACATGTCGTGCTACATTGCCATGTGTGTAGTCTCCCTCCAACAGTATGTCAGATTTAGGAACCATGCCAAACTACGCTGTGCAGCTCCGCCCATGGGGCCGCAGCACCTTGCACAGGTGTGTGACAACACGCGTAGGTGCACGCACATGAATTCTGAGTCCGAGCGAATGCAGACATGTCCACTGTTGTACTGGCTTATGGGACCATTCCTCCACGATGCAACACAGTGTTGGGACCTGTGCTGTGGGTGTCAATCAGTTGTGGCTGCAGGAAGGTAGTTACTCGTCCATGAATGCGAGCGCTGCTTCATAGGCAATCAGTTCCAGAAGTACGTCGTTCTCGAATTCAAGGAACACGAGGGCGAGCCAATCCATTAACTGGTCCGGACAGATGTGCTCCGACCACGCAGTTTCACCAATTCGCAACAAAGCCCAATAGGGGAGCGCCTCGATGTGGTCACTGCACACGATGACTTGTGCAATCTCCCTTCCACTGCTGCCGGCACAGACACCACATATCAAGGCATCCCATGCCCAGGTATCCCGGTTGCACTCCTGTTCGTGGGCCAACAGGGGGCACACACACAAGTCGTAATCCAGTTCAGCTACCGTTGTGTTGGATAGGCAGACCTCTATGGTCCACTCGAATGTGCATGATCGACAGTGGAACCATGGCTGGACGCATGTGACATACGCAAGCCGGAAACTCAGACGGTAACTGATTTGCAAAACTGCCATTGGCAGAGCTCCCAACAGATGCGGCATTCGTGCACGGTACAGTTCCACGTGACTAGGGTTGTGCATGTGCCCGGGATTGCCTGCCATTGCGTTTGTTGGTCTCATACCACCGGCACTCCTCAGACCAGCGGCAGTTCTGTGGACGATATGCCACAGCTCGGAGTAATGTGTCGTATGTGTGTTCAACGTCTGGACGTATGGGTTGTCTTTTTTACCGATGTGTTGGGGGCATGCCATGCAGGTGTAGCTCAAGCAGGGACAAGTGTGTGTGGGGTGTGGACACGTTGCTCTTTCATTAGCGCAGTTCGTGGTGTGGGAGTCACCAGAGTCTGGCATGGTATCTCACTCAGGGGGTGCCGGGCGCATTGGAGACCAAGGTCGGAGTTTCGGATGTCCTTCCGCCTTGTGTATTGAGACAAAGGAGCTTTCATGCCTGATTTTAGTCTGACTACTGCTTGCATTTCTGAAATGTGATGTGGCCTTCGCGCTGAAATTGTTGCCAGGCCTTAGATTTTGGGTGCACCAATTGCCAGACACACGCAACAGTTGGCATGTATGTGCCAAGGGCCCGATTGTCCTTGCGCTCCTTGTTCAGTCTCTCTCTCTCTCTCTCTCTTTCTCTCTCTCTCTGTCCTTTGATGAGTGCCTGACACACCTTCTTATCTGGGATATTGTCTTGCAGGCTGTCACTTACAGATTGTCCAGGGATGACCCGCCATGACTATTCCAAATATTTGTTTGGTGTGAAATTTGATTGTGATATTTTGTTTGAACTCTCAATGGTGAATGATTGATTCAGCTTTTTCTGTACTCACATGACTGTTAGTTGTTGTGATTCTGCGGCATCATGCGAATGATTTTGTTCATGATTTCGTGACGTTGATGTGCAATCTTTTGGTCCGGGTGAGGTGGGGGGTGCCCGTGGTGGGTGGCAGTGGGTGTTGTGGCCCTCTTGGGTGTCCGAGCTGCATGATCGTTGGCTCCATGGCATCTGTTGTTCTTCAGGTGTGGCTCTGGGCTGTGCTCCCTTTGATGGTGCAGGTTGTAGTCCGACTTTGCACAAGGTCAGAGCAGGTGTTAATTTCCTGCAGCTAACGCGCCTTATCGCATGTTTTGTGTTCTCATCGCCGATCTGGCTGGTCTTTGAGAATGTTGAGGTGTGGTGTTGTCGCGGCTTTTTGCACTGGAACGCCTACTCTGCATCTCATTAGCGATAGTTGCCAGGGTCATCCGTGGCGATGATTTTAGAGGCTGCTATCGCAGATAAACTGGTGGTGTCGGCTGTTTGCACCAGCTTGTAAATGGGGCGGTAAATTTATTGCGACTTTGGCTCTGATAAAGTGCTGATGACTCGGCGATATATCCTTGAGAATATGCCCCATTCACTTGACTAAAAACCCTATACCATCCATATAGCTTCCTTAATTATACCCAGTATCAACAGTCATGAAAGCAGATGATATATTACTGTTTGAGGAGACAGTATGGAATTTCCATAAAAGAGAGAACCTCTTCCACATTTTTGGGCACTGGGAAATCCGGCAATGACAGATTTGTATAACCTATACATCCTTCTGAAACGGGGGAGGCGGTCATTTGTGTCCCAATCTAAAGTATTTTTTTCTCTATTAAGAATCAACAGACAGCAACATCTAAATCATTTTAAAAACGTGACTCAGATTTCTCAATTCAAATTATGTTTGACGAATGTCATTGTGACTTTTCATCCCCAATGAGGTAAGCAAACCAACACGTGTAACATCATTGTCCCTGAAGGTGATTGGGAATGTAGCTTTGTATGAGATTTGCTGGGTATCTGATATCAACATATAGGAAACTTTTGCAAGCAACATTAGGGTTTCCTCTGACCTACAGGTGGCAAATAATCACTGCCACATTATCCAGAGGTTTGGTATACTATAGAGTCAATAGCATGTTGAATACATTTAACCATTTGGAAGCAGTAGGGAGTAGGCCTACCTTTAACATTCTTTCAGTTAGAAATGACAAACCCTGTGTGTGTGTAAACTGATAAAGATCTACCCTATTCCCACCGCTATAAAAATGGTATTGAATGATCTTGGCTGATATCAAGAAAGCGTTACTTTTTATAAATATGCAGAAAGTATATCAAAGTTTGAAGATTGGTATCCCTAGCCATTCTCACTCTGCTACCTTTAGCGAAGTGGCAAAAGCAAATGAGACACTGAAGTTTAACCCTGATCAAAATGTGATCCGTTTCACGGGTAATTATATTAATGGTTACCCGTCTTCTCTATGGCTACTCAAGATAAAGCATCCCCTTTTCAGACTTCCAAAGTACAGGATTTGGATTCTTAGTGGACTATGGTCTTTGGTTCCTGTAGTGTTTGTAATTGTTAAGATCATTTTCTAGATTCACAACTTTTTTTCAACCAATTTTAATTTTAAACGTTGCAAAATAATTCTCTATGTTGTTGATTTATCCCTGAGAACTCTGACAGTATTACCAGTTGCTGGTATCCCATCTGTATTAATCCATAGAGTTTATCTTCGTCTCCTGTAGTTTTGATTAGGTATTTGCAAAGATCAAAATTCATCTTATCATGCACTTACAAGGGTGGCAGCTCATACATGTCAAGTGTGAGCCTGATCGCCTGTCTCCTTGTTGTTAGGTGATCAAAACTAAAGGTACTGTACAAAGTATATCATAATATTGATAATTTCTTTCTCATTGATTAAATAATGAGGTAGTGTTCTGGGCACCTTTTTTATAAGTACCTTTGTTACTAATGCTTATCTCACAGAATAGGAAGCATCAAGAGTTGATCCAGGCTTTTCTGCATGGGCGAGTTATTTTTGGAATTCGCTTTCTTTGGATCATATGCTGCATCAGATCCTCTAATCTAGTGAAAGGATGAGAAACATGACTGTTCAGTAGATCTGATACGAAGGTCCTCTAGATTGCATCTTCCCGCTCAACGAAAATTTCCAGCACTAAGAGGCTAGGCCAATAGTTTATATTCAAGTAACAAATATGCTTATATTAATGACTTCCTATGGGTGGTCCTGAGTTGTATGGGGTTTGACCCCAATTTTACAGGCTGGGTGAAGTTCCTTTATGTGGGCTCTAATGCTAGAGTATGTGATCGGGGTGGGGGAGGGATTTCAGATGCAGGTAATACAGTCTGCTATCTCAGATGCTAATTGCATTGGCAGTGGAACCACTGGCTGCCTGACTGCGGGAGTGCTTGGGGAGTGGGGGATTCAAGAAGGAATGCAGAATCATGTGGTGTCTCTATATGCAGATGATGTGTTGGAATATCTGAAGGATCCTGTACACTCTTTCCCCAACATGATTGCAGAATTGGACCAGTTTGGGAAAGTATCTGGGTTGAAGACCAATCAGAATAAATCCAAGATCTTCTCTCAGGCAGACTGGGGAGGATAGTGTGTCTTCAGCTTTGAGTCTTGGACCTTCAGTGGCTACAGGTGGTTTTCGATATTTGGAGATCTGGATCTCTAGGAATCTAGGAGAGCAATTCACTTGGTATATGGGTATGGTGGTGGAAGAATTAAAGAACTCAGTAGACTTTCAAAGTCTCCCCCTCTTTCTATTATGGGTCATATTTCATTAGCAAAAATGGTGTTTCTCCCATGGGGTCTGTATACACTGTGGAATACCATGTGCCCAATATCCAAGGCCACATTCTGCATCCCCAAAGTCTGCTTGCAATTTTGTATGGGCAGGAAAAAGGAATAGAGTAAGTATGGCCACACTTGTGTTGCCCTGGATGAAGAGGGATTGGGGCTGCCGGATGTGTTTTTATATTATGTGGCTCCCCAGCTGCAACATGCAACATACTGGGTTGAGGTGTGTCCGAATTTGGAAATGTCTGCGTTGAGGGGAACATGTGGAAAATATTCCCCGCTGGAGCTGTTTCTGAGATGACAAGGTGTGCCAAAAGACCTGCAGGGGAAATTGTGTTATAGGATGGTAGTCTGGATCTTGAAGAGATGCCATTTGCTATAGATATCCCTCTGTGGGAGCTGAGACCATTTCAAGCTATAGAACAGTGTAGGAAACTCATCCTTTCTGACCTAATCATCCCCATTTTATGAATGATACTGGTTGTTACTGACTCTGAAAGTGACCTGGGCTCTGCTAACCAGGCCCAGGTTCAATGCTCTGTCCTTTAAAGGTATATGGTAATTGGTATAATTCTAATTGGCCAAGACAGCTTACATGTAAGTCCCTAGCATATAGTAGGGAATGTAGGTTTAGAGACCCAAGTGGACTTAATGCACTTAAGTGTGCACTTAAGTGGGCACTGCAGTGGTGTCTGGTGTCATTTTAAAGCCAGGTCTGCTTTGCAGGCTGGTTTAAAAACTAAAACTGTGTCCAAATTCGACTTTGGAATTAAAAGTATTTCCAAAGTCCAAACCTATCGTTTTATTGCATACAACTCACCCCTAAGGTCCGCCCTATGTGCCCCAATGGTAGCGTGCCTTGATTTAAAAATCAGAGACATAATAAAATATGTTTTATATGCCCTGGTGGGGGAAAAGAGCCAAAGTCGTTTTTCTCCAATTTAGTGCTGCTAGCCCTAGAGGTTTGATGGGAACTAGTTAGCAATATAATTAAAGTATCAAAAGAATGGTTGCAATAAATCCAACAACTTGCCATGGTCGAATATATTATAACTATTATAGGAAAGTAGTTTTAGAACCTACTATCCTGAAGTTACCTAAAACAGCCCTGTAGCAGCCTCTTCTGACTTTGATAGCTTGAGCCAAGCTGCTCCCTGAGCTGGTGCGAATAGGCCTGGCACTGAAATAATACAGTCATTTGGTGGGAGTAGATTTGCTTCCTGGAGAAGCCAGGGAGAGGAACGGGGCTAGGGAGATACACTGGACTTCAAAGGCAGGAGAACAGATGTCACTGGACCCAGGCCAGCCCCCACATTCTTGATCCCCAGCCAGATGGGAGCCCCCCCTAATTAGATTAAGAGAGGGGCTGGAAGGAGAGTGTTGTAAATTGCTAGCCACACTTGTGGGTTGGGTTAGCCAGACACACACTCCAAGGATAGAATTTCTCCATTTAAATCTTTGGAGGACAGTGCATTCTGGGTCAAAAATATGCCACACTTTGCTGGAAGTAGTCATAGCAGAGGGTGGCAACTTGCAGCCTTTTGGTTGGGGTGTTCCTCCCTCTTGCCAGCTGAGAATGGTGAATAAATATGGGAGATCTGCAGGCAGGAACCTCTTACATCACTGCCTGGAACATTGAGAGAAGAAGGACTGCCCTGCTGGACCCCTGGATTACACCCTAGAAGGCTTGCACTCAGAAGGACTACACCTTCTATACTACCAAGGCTCCACAAAAAAAGGACTGCGCCTGAACCAAGGAAAAGGAATGGACTCCCTGAGAATTAACAGGTAGAAAAAGTGCTTGAAAAAGCCACCTGCAGGAGACCAAGGGAGGACTCCTCCAGCTGCCTAGCTACAACTTGATTTTCCTGGAATGTCCAGGTGCATTGTGGAAAACTGAGTCCCAGACCTCAAGAGGCAATCCAGAGCTTCTGAACTCTTGGCTGGTGATGTTGGACACTTTCCTGCATCAAGGAACCTTCAGAGAAGAACTCTTGAAAGTTTGGGGACTTTTTGCAAAGTTTTGATAGTATGAAAGAGTACATGGGTTCCATTGAACTCCCATTGGCAAGAAACCTGTACATCAAATATCGTCTTAGGATTCTGCCATTGCATACTTTTACTGTCAATTGGAGGCCCCGTGGCAGTGAACATAATTTGACCTGCCCTTTTTGTCCCCTGGCGGAGGAATGTATTTTGGCGTCTCACTGCAGCATGCACGGATGACTGAAGTGCGTGTGTTTATGAACTTTGTGGAGTTTCACCTGAGGAAGGGCCAATATAGCCCAAAATACATTGGGAATGAAATCTTCCACGTTGGATTATGCGCAAGTCTGCACCTCTATGTGTTGATGAGCAAAGCCTTGCAGGCACTCGTTGAACTTGAGGAAACATTGGAAAATGAAAAGATGACGAAAATACAGATTACTTACAGATTAACTATGGAATAAATCGCTATGAAACATTGGATGAGAATCCTTGAACTTTCTTGAAAGGTTCACAAATTGTTGCAAAGTTGTACATCCTGGGTTGGTGTGCCTGACCAGGCTCCCGATGGTTGGAGGAATGTGTCAACCATGTATTATTTTTCTGTCAGCGATATTCAAATAATAGGAAAAAATGGGTACTCCCACTTTGTCGGAGTATGGGGATTAGAAACTATAGGGTTGCCTCTAGAATTTTTAGATCGGACACAACACCCTTGATTGTGTTTGTTTTGCCCCGTTTTCTAATGGGGGTATGGAGAATCAGGCAGAGTAGTGTTGTCACTGAGGTCCAAATTGTATTGTCTATTGCTGCTAGTTATGTGTCTTGTTTAAGTTTGTATCCTGCCCCTATGATTTATTGATCCTTCTTAATGAGATACTACTGGTTATAAGTCAATGGCTCTGGCCACACTGCAAAAATTATGACCTATGACGATTTTTCGAGTTGTTACATGAGTAATGTTTCAATGATTTTAACAAAGGGTTAATGTTTTTATGCTTTTATACGAACTGTATTGACGTATGCACTGTTATGGTAGTATCTGCCAAATAAAGATTATTATGATGATAAAAAGCTCCTGAAGAAGGCCAGTTTGTTGTTGGGAGTCAGGCTGCCGTCATCGACTTGAGAATCGGCCTGGCCTCGCTGGCTTGTCCCACTGAAAGCTCCAAAGGTCCTTGCCATCATGGACAAAGACTTCCAGGGCTCACTGAGGCATCGCGCTGCAGCAAGCCGCTGTTGTCGATGCGAAAGCCGGATCCGAGGGACCCGAGGGCTTGACATAGAGAGAAAAAGCTCCCAAAAAGTTACTACGTCCGATAGTAAAATCTTGACCTGGACATACCTCTAACCCTATCTGACCCTTGCTCCATTGTGGTCATGTTGAAACTTTGACTTTGTCCAGGTCCAGCACGACCAGATAGCCACGAGTGGTGCTTTAAGCTTTCAGGTGCTAGAATGCACTTTTTTTAAATGTAATCTTTAAAAATTCATATCTTCGGTTTCCTACAAAAATTTTTGAGAATGCTTAAAAAAAAAAAAAAAAAAAAAAAGATATATAGTCCTTTTATTAAGCTTCGCTGACTCTTAATAGGTTAGAATCGGTCTTGCTTTTTTAATGTTAATAGAAAAGCTGCCGAGTTTAAACACAGCCATACCCATTTTGCAGAGATCTTGAAAAACTCAAATGGGTACAACAGCTTTAAGGTTTTTGACAGAATATCATTTTGGTGAATTTTTAAACATAAAAAATATTCTCTATTTTCATAAAATGGTGTTGGATTTTTATTTTGTTGTGTCTTTTACTTTTGTACTGTTTTGGTGACAATAAATACCTTACGCTCGCCTGTCTCCTAAATTAAGCTTTACTGCTCATTGCCAAGCTACCAAGGGTTGAGCAAGGATTAATTTATTGAGACTTGATTGGACCTTATTAGTGACTGTAGTATTATTACTAGCTAAAGGTGCATACCTCCACCTACAAATAACACACTTTCCTACAAATGCAATATGCCCTACCGAAATTGGAGGGTGGGAGAATGCATCTGAGTAGGAGACTTATGTGAATGGTAGATTTGTAGCATTTGCACAAGTAAAAAAATGTTTGGGATGGGCCAGGGCACTTTTTACAATACAGGAGGATGGCTTACATTCCCCGAGACTCAGACAGAGCACAATGTCATGCGGATAGTTGCGAAGTAGTAGGAGACTGATCACAGTACTATATGCTAGGCTGGTGGAAGACAGGTAGGGACGAACTGAACAAGCTTAAATGGAAGGGAGGAAGAGTGCCTAAAGGACTTGACAAAAGGAGACTGGACGAAGGTATGCATACAGGTGAAGGGTATCTCTCTTAATAACATAACATAACATGTGTATTTGTAAAGCGCACGTTCACCCCAGCAACGGGGCATCTTGGCGCTGAATAACAGATGTTTATTGTTACCCAACTCAATGGTACTCATTTTATCGACCTCAAATGGATGAAAGGCTGAGTGGACCCGCTGGGATTCGAACCTGTGACCATGAGGTAGAACACAGGCCCCTGCAGTGGATGCATTAGTCCACTGAGCCACCAGACAATGCCAGATTGAAGCTGATTCTGTTCAATTTCCTCCATACGACGTACATTGACCAACAGATATTGGCCCGCATAAACCCAGAGCATCAGGCCTCCTGCAAGAGATATGGAGGGCTGGAGCAGGGTTTCTCCACATGCAGTGGAATTGCCAAAGGTTGGGACACTTTTGGGGGCAAGTACGCAGTAGTCTGACATATATGACTGGGGTAGAACTAGATGAGTTTGTAAAGAAATGCTACATATGTTGACACTGCGAGCAGTGTTGGCAAGAAGGAGAATTGCCATGCATTGGGTTGCACCAAAGCCTCCAGAATACGAAAAATGGAAAAAACACTTACAAGACTGGGCTGATGAGCAACATATTAAGGCAACAAAGAAAGATGACAAACTTGCTGAGGACTTAGCAGATTGGAGTGAGATGTTAATTAAATTGATGGACCCACTGAATAATTGACCTCTTTGAGGGGTAAACTGTAATGTCTGGGGAGGGGATGCCTCCCAGGTTGCCACGAAGGGAGATGTATGTGTACTCTCAGGTATAAGAGGTAAATCTGACATGAATTAGCTGGGGCTCTACAAACTGCTCGCAGTCATCGCTGGACTGGCCTATTCATCTTGCATGTGATTTGTATGGCAATTGAAGTTGGGGTGGTGTGCTGTGTCGATTTTAATTGGCCTGTTATTGTTGTTGAGTAATATAATAAATGATTAAAAACATAATATGACATGAAAATTACTGTGCCTGGTAACGTCCATTAATGATTGTAAATTGTGGGGCATATTAGCAAGAAGAGGCGATAATCATCGCTAACCCTGCTTAGCGTGATTTTTTTTATCGCCGGCTATCGCTGGAATATATCGCCACGCTAACGCTGTATTAGCAACGATTAGCGCTATGGCGATGAATATTCCAGCGATAGCGGGGGAAATGGGCCAACATCGCTGAAAAACCAGCGATGTTGCATGGAGAAGGGAGAACACCTTGCTGATACGACCCTGTGGTCGTATCAGCATAATCCACCCCCCATGTTAGGTATGGCTAACACCTGCTAATTGCAGGTGTTAAATAAATGGCGATGACCCCGGTTAGCGCGACTTTTCACGTCGCTAACTGGGGCCATGGCCACCTTGCTAATAGGCGATAGGCCTGTTAGCGAGTGTTTCCCAGGTTTGTTCGTCGGGACGCCCACTTTGCATGTCATTAGCGATAAATATCGCTGACATGCAAAGCGGTAAAAAAACGGGTGCTAATGCCCGCAAACTGTCTCTAACTGCTGTTAGAGACAGTTTGCTGATAGGGCGATATAAATATCGCCGCTTTAGCGGCAAAAAGTGCCGCTAAAGCGGCGATAGTGCCCTTGCTAATATGCCCCTGTATTTTTTATTGCTCCTAGTACCCTTGGTGAGGCTTTGAAGTGCTTTTAGGCGAGTAGCACATTACTCTGGAACCCAAGGTTAGAGGTAAATAGCAAGTAGGTTAGCAATATGGGATTCAGTTTCCCTCGAAGGATTTCTTGTGGCAAGTTTGTTAAGTTTGTGCTCTTGCAATTTCATACTTTACTCTAGTGTTTTTTATAAGGTTAAATTAATTGAAGCGGATTAATAAAGGAAAGATATGAGATGTTATCCTTAGCGGTGGACCTTTGCGCCTGTTAGTTGGATGAATGGGATAGGAGGAGGGAAGAGGTTGGAAAGATGCTTCGGAGTCCATAATAGAAAGGTTCGGGATGGGGTGGAAGGTTAAACGTTTTTTGAATAAGACAGAGGTTGAAGGTTAATTTAATAACTAAAAATGTTAACAAATACAGATATACCCACACATCCATATATGTACATATATACACACATTACACTTTACAATATTTCTGTACAAGGCATAAACCCATATATGTTTACCCATATGTAGATACAAGTAATAATATTTACATTGTCAAACATGAAAATGCATGTTGTGAATAAATCTACATAGACAGTTTCTTTTTGTTGCTGTTTTTATAAAATGCATTTTATTTAAACTAAAAATAATGTTATACCTTACAGGTACCTTCCCTAGAATCATATTTATATTCATACATACTTGATAAAAAAAAATATATACATCTATACAGACAGATCAACCCATCTAAATATATACATATATACACACATATACATGTTACACCTAGCAATATTTCTGTATAAGGCATAAACAAATATGTATATATACCCATATGTACATACATGTAATAATATTTGCTTTGCCAGACATACACATGTATGTTGTGCATCAATCTACATAATTTTTTTGGGCAGTATGCCTTCTGACGACACAACAAATTAACCATTCACTGTATGAGGGTGGTGTTTGCCATAAATCTCACCATTAGTTAATAAATGTAGAGCAATCACCCCCAGAACTGATCTTTGTGGGGCCGATTCACAGAACTAATCTGAGATAAAATCCTAAACGTACTACTTTTGGTATTCACAGAAGGCATTTAGTAGTAGTAAAGTTAGGACTCCTAACTTTACTACTACTAAACTGAGACAAAATCCTAACTTTACGACTTTCAGTATTCACAAAAGACATTTAGTAGTAGTAAAGTTAGGATTCCTGCGGTCGCAAAACATTGGTACATTGCTTTGCGGTCAATATTAGGAAGGGAACACCCCTTCCTAATAGGGAGTCGCAAAACAGTATTTTGCGAGTCGCAATTTTTTTGCGACTCACAAAATACTGTTTGTACATGGACCCATGCTTTTTAGTGTGCGGAGCGGATCTAAGAACCGTTTGCTCACGCTAAAAAGCGTCGTACATCTGGCCCATGATGTTTTAGTAATCTCTCAAGCTCTTTCTCAACGGCTTCTTGTAGATTAAATGCAGTTTGTCTATGTCTTTTTTAGCAACAGGACAAACTTACTCATTGATGTGCAGTTGCACTTTCATGGTCTTAAGATCTCCTAATCCATGAAACAATGATGGAAACTAACTTACTATTTCATGATGAGCATTCATGTTGTAGTTCATAGATATCTGTCCCATAACAGCAGCAGTATTGAAACTGAGTAAGCAGGCACTTGATGCAGTACCTTGAAGTATGTGAATGGGTGCTTGTACTTTTGTCGTTTTGTGTTTTATTGTTGCTACGAATAAAACTGACTCTTAATGGTGTCAATACAGCCCAGGTATACACTTCAGTCTTTGACGGTGTGGGACAGGGCAATGTCTCCTGAGGCATAATGATTATCGATGCACCACTGTCAATAATAAAAGGTAGGGAGCAACCATTTACTTTTAGAGTAATTTTCGTACAACGTTTGAATGACTTTTGTGATTTTGCTTGTCGACTTTTCTTTGAATCGTATTCTTCTTTGCATGTGGCCAGTCCGACATGTGCACATTTTTCTGACGTAAACATTGACAACGTACATCTGTCTTCCTCACTCTCAATTGACAATGAAATTGACAAACTCTTGGACGAAGATTTAGATGACGATCAACTTCATTTGATGTTGATTTGCGTTAGCTGATGTTGCCGCTTGGCCTTGTGGGCGTGCGTAGAACGTCACTTCTGGAACATTTGGGGGTCCATTTTGTTTTCTCATCGTGATGCACTTAGCTTTTCCTTCGCCGTGCAATCCGTTACAAAATGGTTCTCCTTCTCACAGCCTTTGCATACTTGTCCAATGGCAGGACATTTACCTTCGTGTGGAAACGAAAATCCACATCTAAAGGGCAGCTTCTTTTTCCTTGGAGATGTTACTTTGTGTCCTTCAGCTTTGTGTTTCTGCTTACTTTTCATGTTCATGATTGACTCACTCTAGGTAGCTCTGGGTAGCTCCGGCCTCCATGTCAGCAGCTTGTCAATCGACACGTTCCTCAGCTCTGACAGTCATGAGAACTCACTCCAGACTTCGTCATCTGAATGAATCTGACAGATCCATCGATAACTCAGAAACGTATATCTTCTTCATCATTTAATTCATTGAACTTACAGTGTTTGATGAGCGTATAAAGTCTATTACCAAATTCATCAATTGTTTCACCAGCTTTCTGTTGTTTCTGACTGAAAATCTATCTTTCGTAATCGACATTCGGCATTAGATTGAACTTGAGATTTAACGCTTCTTTGATTTAACAGTATGTGACTCCGTCAGTTCACGGCAGTTTCTTTATTACCTCTTTTACTCCTTCACTGGCAAGATTTTTGAGGTATTTGACAATCTTTTTGTTATCTGTTTTTTTCCAGTGCATCGATGAAATCATCAAATGTTTCTAGCCAGACAGTCCATCTGTCACCAATATTCTGCTTTTTAGGTGCAGGTGGTGGTTTCAAGAAGGTAGCAGCTGTGTACCTCACGTCTCATGCTACTTTTGTGGAAAGCATCTGCTGCTCAGTTAGCGCTTGATGTGCATTTGACACCGTACCTTCCACAATTACCGGCTCAGTAATTTAACTAGGGTCGTCTGGCCTAGTTACTGGACACACTGCACCTTCTTCCTCAATTACGGTAAATACAGGTTTTGTTTCTTGTGCTTGTTCATCACCGTCTTCACCCCTCTGCATGGTACCTGGTTTTCACTGCGTTTAGCGTTATCGTTCCGTATGAATTATAACTTAGTGTTGAGTAGTGGTGCAGTACCTCTTTCATGGCCTTACTAGCAGGTTTCTGGTTAATGTTGAGTAAACTTCTCAGTGAGGCTTTTGTTATCTTCAAAAGCTTCACTCTGACTGAAATGTCACTTTGACTCCACATACGCCAAACGTCGATCTTCATGTCGACTGAGGCACGTGTGGCATGTACAAGCAGTTTGCTGGACCACGGCAAACTCACTGGGAGAGCACTGTCGATCTTTGGGTTACATATCCCCTATCTCATTGTCAGTTGTAGCATCCTCCCCAGCCCGGGTACTCGTAAATGAATACACCACACATGGAGCTTGGTATTACACATCTTCATTCCTCTGCGTGTTATTGCGAACTCAACATTCTAAACATGAACTCTATTCGCCACACCTGAACACTTACGTCACTTGTCTACGGAGTCCATCAGGGTCCCATCATCGCTAACTCACAAGAAACTACTGAGGTTAGGAAAAGTGAAGGCCAATGGTCTATGAAGGAAGCTACAATGTATCAATCCCAGGTTTCTAGTTATACCATAATGTAATTATCTGAAGGTCAAGGAGGAGATCTATGGTGGTCCAAAGACCAAGGGTAACTGCAGCTGGTACTTTGGTGAATCGAGGGGGCAATATCTTATCCCAACGGGAATTCCTGCATGACTTTTCTCTTTTATGATGAGAAGGTTCTTTAATGGTAGGCTAGGCCTGGCCACCAGTAAGTACAGACCAGCAACACTCTCAGCACTCTACCCTTCAAGGGAAGAATGACAGACCGAATAGCCTTAAAACCAAGTGGGTAACGTCCTGTGCGGAAGCCAGCTCAAGTTTATCACTTTTTTGTGTAATTCCCCAGTGGTTGGAGGTAGAACCATGGAGCACTGTTCAGTGATGCATGGAAAAAAGCATATATATATATTTAGGAGCCAGGAGAAATCTCAATGCTGGTGACCCACTGAGATTTTCTGAACTAGCGATGTGGTTTCCTGACATTCCAGTTGATACTGTATTTGGAAACACAAATTGTGGGCCTTATTTACAAGCCCCTTGCGCCACCCGTACGTCACTTTTCCCATGATAAAAATGAAGCAAAAGTGGCGCAAGCGGCTTGTAAAGAAGCCCCTGTATTTTAATACCCTCACCTGTGATGATGTTCTTAATGAGACCTAAGTGGGATCAGGTGGTTGAGGACCCAGTTTTAGGACATATACTGATGATTTATGCCAATTTCTTCCCGAATATTTTTATTTCACTTACAATTTTGCTTTTATTAATACTCTTGGAGGATAGGGCCATACTGAACACAGATCAGGGTACCACACTTATCAGGGCACTTTATGTGGGTTAAGCATGGGTAACAAAGTTGAGTGCTACAGTGACACACTCTATGTCAGTGAACTTAGACTGTGTCAGCAGTCTAGTTGCATTTCAGGTTGGGTATTTCAGTCTTTGCTACGGCCCTCACTAAGGTTTCACTAAAATACAGGGGTCTGTGGAATTTACCACCTTCAAAACATTCTTTTTTACATTTTCCTAATTCTACAGATGTACAATGAGTTTTTTAAAACTAACACTATGAGTAAAGTCCCAGAAAACGATTTTGACAGAACTTCTCCCATAGAACACCCTTTTGGAGGGAAATTATCACTAGCAGGCAAAGTGTGTCACCTTCTCAAATTTTATGAGTGGAATTATAATTGTGTGCATTTCTACTTGGAAGGAGTGTCTTGTGGTTTGTTGCCTGCCTTGTTATGTTGGCCTAGGACTAGCTGCCATGCTGCTTTTCTTTGCGCACGTTACACTGAGCCAGGGCTCCCTCGCCCTTTGCTCTTGCCAAGTTCTTTTGCGCTGTCTGCACTTTCTGTCTTTCACCTTTTCTCTTGTTCGATTTGGGCTCAGACTGCACAACATGTACAAGGTCGCATAACAATGTATTTCGGTTCTTCCTGATATGGCCAGTCTCGCGCACCCAGACATACCATTAGGCGCATATGACATGAAACTTTGTGTGCCTTTAATACTGGGGTTTTTACTGGCGCTTAACACACTTGGAGGAATCCTTTCCAGTGAGAAGAGCTGTGATTGTCTGCTGATGTAGTTCTGCATCTGGAGACCGAGGTATGAGGGTTCGCTAGTCAAAGCCCAGAGGTCTTCTATTTTTATAATAAACTATCTTACTGCACGGGGAGGGTGGTAATGTTATTTAATCTAAACAACAAAAGAGTGTAACCCTTGAACAAGAGAGCAGGCAAAAAGGGGGGGGGAATCAAAATTTGATTCTATAAAAAGCCCTCACTCACCAACCTGGTTGGTGACATGCTTCATCATAGGGCCCCACCCGGAAGGTCGAATACCTCCCAGGTGTGCTTCGACGCCAGAATTACTGCGGAGCTGGTAAAAAATTGTTGTGACGTGATAGGGAAAAGTGAGTGTTAAAAATGCCTTGGATGTAACCAATAACTTTATTCGCCGGCCAACCAGGCACGGATAAAAACAAAGTAAGTGATGAAAAGCTGAAATAGGTATAAACAGCTAAATCTCACTACTAGTGTTATTTAGACATTTATCCACTGAGTTATGAAATGCTTTCCCCGTTTGTATTCTATGGAATTGTAACCATGCTGCTTATATTATTCATATGCATTATGCTATTAGTACTGACACGTGTACTGTACATTAGAGCACGTAAGTTGGAATAAACATTTTAACCTATCCAGTGTCTCTTCCTACGCACCTTGTGGACAAGTACGAGTGAGTGACGAAAGAGTGTTCTTGCTTCTGCGAATCCTGAGATAAAGATACCGTGTTCTGGGTTGTCTAATCATTGGTACTTGGGTGCTAATGGGATGCTAAGCTAGTTGGGTTGGGGTTTTTGGGTGCTACGGTATATGGTAGGCAAACCACTGTATTCCGGGGTCCCATTATCCTGTGCATAGCTCTGTGTATGTGCAGAAACCTTATGACATGGCGCCCAACATGGGGCTGCTTATCTGCGAGACGCTTGAGTAGTACTTGTGCTTGTCCACAAAACCCTCACGTACGCTTCCGGAGGCGTAAGTGACGGTGATACCTCCTATATTGAACGTTGTTATAGGTTCTTTCAAGCTTGAAGTTATTAAAAAAGGTTACATAAATAACCCATTTTGTGCTCCCTGTTAGGTTGTCGAATACAATTGTTTAGTTATGGCTGGTGTGGCGATAGCTGCACATAGCCGAGGACCAATCCGAGACCACCTAGGTGTATACGGAGTGCCCGATGCTGGGGTCGAGTTGGTCTTTGTGGTTCAAGCCGATCCGGCTTATCACTTTGAAGTGTTTTACACTTGGATCACTTTTGAAGCGGTGGATGCAGGTGATAAGCTGTTTCATGAATATAAACCCACCGCTATTCCTGCTGCCTATCGACCCTATACTACTCTTGAAGTGCCTCTCACGGCTTGGCAGCACCGTGTTTGGTTTAATGGCGCCCTCCCACAACCAAATACCGCAGTTCGTTTAGGCCCCTTATCCATTGAGGGGGCCACTTGGCCTGTATTGGCCGGGTATACCCCGCATCCAAATTATCTGGCATTACCGATTGCGGAACTGCGCACTATGCATACCGAACTGGTGCGAGTGCATCGAGCCTTAGTGACATACGTTACAGGTAGCCTACATGGAGCTGCCCCTGTAGTCGCTGGCCAACCAGCTGTTGCAGCTGGAGTGACCATAAGTCCTGTCATGGTCAATTCTGTGATGGGCAAACGTCCACAAAGTAAGGACGATTATCCTTACTGGCTTGCCGAAAAGTTCGATCAGATAGAAGCGGTGTTTCCACATACGTCCCCAGTGGATAAACATCGCATCCTTACGATAAGTTTGCCAAAAGACTTAATCCCCGATTTGACATCATGTGAAAACTGGGGTAAGGTATTCGCAGCAGTTTATTCAAAATGTTTTGGTACTCCTTCCATGACGGTTCTACCCTCTGTAATTAAAAAGTACAGGACGAACATGGCCCTGAAGCGGCTGTGGAATTAGGGATGAGACTAGTGGGAGTGTTTGATGTAGTAGCTGAACTGATCCTTGGAAATGTCAAGGGCGATGCTATGAACTTTCAAGTAGCGAATGCTTTGGCTTTGGTCCCAGAGTTGGACAGGCCTCGCGAATTACCGAAAATAATAGCCCGGGCTTATAAAACAATTGGAAGAAATAGCCTAGGCAACAAGCCTTTTGTAAAAATGCAAACTCAATCGCAACCACAAATTACACAAATAAAAAGTACATCTGAGAAAGATGATAGACCAGTCTTCACTAAAAAGAGTTGGAGACAGAAAAAACAGGGTAAGCAACAAAAGAAGCCGGGGTCGAGAGGCGCTTCCCCAGTTTCGGTTTCTTCTGAACGTACTTATGATTTACGTGATAGGTCGAGAATTAAATCACCAGAAAGGTTTCAGAGCTCTGATACCCGTTCTCCTCGTTCTTCACAGGCCCAGACGTCGTCACAGGCTGGTGGAGGAGGACGGCAAGATAGAGGAAGGGGCCGAGAGGCTCCCCAGGAGCGAGACCAACCTCGACAACAAGTCAGAGGGAAAGCGGAAGACTTTCACCTTCCTCGACCGCAATTTCAGAAGAAAAAAGTTGCCGCTGTAACAGCGAAATATGCCACAGACCGTGAGAACGAGACTCCAGAATTGGACGTGGGCAGTGACCCTCCTAGACAGCGCCGCGGAAGTTACCATAGTGCGGGAGGCGCTACATCCTCATATGGAGGCGACAGCAACTGAAACATTCGTTACTGTAGAGACAGCTGACACGAGAGTGGCACCCCCTGACAGACTTTACAACATAGTCATCCAAATTGAAGGTGACATACCGCGTGAAATAAAAGGGATATTTTGGGAAAATCTAACCTCTTCATATGACATTTTGTTAGCAGAGGTGGATTGGCCACCCCCATTCGTTTTGGCTGCACATAAAGGAGAGGAGGTAATCCTTCCAAGCTTTTCAAGGCATGTCCCAAAAGACAAAGCTGAAGCACTTGCAGCTGAGTGGGCTGTGTACCTGGCACCAGCGTTATACCGCAACCATGTGGGATGGGATGAAGAATCACCTCCTCATGCAATACCATTGCGGTCACTACCGCAGCCACAACCCCAATATCCCATCAAACGGCAGGCAAAAGGCCCCGTCTCCGAAATTCTGACACAGTTGGAATATCAGGGAGTAATCGAACCATGCGTATCACCTATGAACAATCCCCTTTTCGTGGTTTCTAAACCTGATGGATCGTACCGCTTAGTTTTGGATTACCGGCATTTAAATTCCCACTGTCGGAACTTTGCGGTACAGAATACACATAGTTCTGCGCTTGTAGACAGTCTTGTTCGTAAAAAATACAAAACGACACTTGACCTTTCAAACGGTTTCTACACGCACAACCTAGCCCCGGAGAGTGGTCAATGGACCGCATTCACTTCCGGTGGTAAATTATTTCAGTTCCGGCGTTTACCCATGGGCTACAAAAATAGTCCGGGTATATTCGCCGCCCGTGTTGTTTCTTTGTTAAATGACATTGATCAAGACGCATGTTCGTACGTAGACGACATCTATCTGACAGACGAGTTATATCAGCATCTGTCCCGTGTGGACCGCATTATTCTTGAATTTGCGGAGCAGGGTTACAAATTTAACTTTGCTAAGTCACACATTGCTGAATTTACCGTTCTGTTCTTGGGCTATGAGCTCAATAACGAAGGTAAGGGCTTAGCCCCCATTTCTTGGAAAAATGTGCACATTTGTGCCCCCCAAATACTCTGAAGAAACTTCAGTCTTTGCTGGGTTTCCTGAATTTCGGGCGTACTTACATTCCCGAATATGCCCAGCGTATCAAGCCTTTGTATGCTTTGATACAACCTACTTATTCAAGGTCTTGCTGGCTGCCTGAGCATACCTCAATTCTGCAGTCTTTGCAGACAGACCTTTTGGAGTCTAAATATCTTTTGACTCGTGATAACCACACAAACCTGGTGATTAGAATAATTCCGGGGGCGGTGGGATTCACATACTTAACCTTTAATGAAGGTGATACAGTACCCATTGCATACAAGTCACATCTGTACACTTCCGCTGAATTGCGCTTTACATCTGTCGAAAAAGTTCTAACTGCAGTGCAAATGGCGATTCTAAAAGAACGCGCACTGGCACAGGGAAAGCGGATTCTAGTGGTAACACCCTGTCCTGCCCTAGAGGCAGTGACAAAGGCAAGTGTACCGAACTCAAAAGCAATGCATCCCCGTTGGATACAATGGGCTACATCCTTGACGTCTTCGGACGTCACTTTTGTTTTTGATTCTTCTCTTCAGACTCAGGAGTATTTGCAGTATGAATTCGTTCATCCTCCTCCTTTGTTTTTACTACCGCTTGAGGATTACAAATGTGTGATCTACACCGATGGTTCGGCGCAACCGGCCACTGGGTCCAAGCACGCTTATTCAGCTGCATGTGCTATTGTTGCGGGTTCCTTTGTAGATGGAAAGTTCAAATCCTCTGCAGTGCATACTCGCACACTTGGAGATAGTACCGCACAATTGGCCGAGCTGCATGCATTGCTACTTGCGCTTGAGTTCGCTTCTCAGGATGAGACCACTCTTATTGTATGTGATTCCTTCTACTGTGTACAATCTTACAATGACAATCTGTTTTTCTGGTCGAAAAATGACTACAAGGACGCAAAGGGAGCACAATTAAGCATAAAATGCTTTGGGTTCGAGTGGCAGAATTGCAACAACGTCTGCCCCTCACACAGGTGGTTCACACCTTAGGCCATCAGCGGGTGGGCGCACACGCTATTGGTAACGATCTGGCAGATGAAGCTGCCCGTTCAGCAGTAGTCACGTGTTCAGTAGCAGCGGTTACCAGGTCCATGTCTAAAATAGACTCTGTTATTCTAGCAGCTATTGCTGCAACCAAGGAAGGTGATAATTACCCTACAGGTTTCCCTTCCAAGTATTCTTACAAATTAAGTCCCGAGCAGGTTCCTTATGTAACAATACCTGACGTTGGAGATCGGCTGATCCCCAACGCGGACCGCAGGAGTGCCTTGATATCAGCTGCACACGAAGGCATGGCTTCGGCTCATGCAGGTGTGTCAGCTACAGTTTCCATCTTGCAGCAGCGTTATTGGTGGCGTGGATTGTATAAAGACACCCGTGCTTTTGTGCTTTCTTGCGATGTTTGTCAACAGATTAAGCCTTCCACGGTAACACGCCCACCACAGACCCCGCTCTGCATTGCTAACAGACCCTTTGGGTGTGTTTACTTGGATCACTGCGGTCCATTCTCATCAGACACTGCCTATAAATACATCTTAGTAGCAGTGGACTCGTGCACACGGTTCCTCTGGGTCTGGCCACAACGTAGTGCTGACGCTCGAAATGTAATCAGGGATTTGCGTGTCTTTGTGGGAATTTTCGCATGCGGCACCTTCCATTCGGACCAAGGTCCAGCGTTTGCCTCTAGGGCTTACAAGGATGCAATGGCTTCGCTTGGGGTGCGGGTGAAATTTTCGTCTCCGTATAGGCCTGAGGGCAACTCTATCGTTGAACGAATGAACCGTGACTTAAAGCAATCCTTAACAGCTAGAGTTATAGGTACTGGCAGGAACTGGCTGGCCCACTTGTATACCGTTCAACGTGCACTTAATAATCTCCCTAGAAGACCTCTGGGTGGGCGGACCCCATACGAAATGCTCTTTGGCATAAGAATGTTTGTGCCTGACCTTGAGGGTCCAGACATCGCGGCGCAATCCGCCAAGTTTGATGTAGATAACCATTCTGCTATGTTACAGGACTTACAAGAAGCCCGAGACAAACTTGCAACTACACAATTGCCTTCAGCCACAGATCCTGCGTTGCAGATTCCGGTAGCCGGCTGGCTTCCAAAGGTTGGAGAACTGGTTCGAGAGAAGGTTGAAAACAAAAAAGAATTCGGCCCCTCTTTTCGTGCACCGGTTCCAGTTCTGGGCTTGAAGGGAACACGTACAGTCATTTTACCACCGCTTCCTGGTCGCAAGGAGAACAGATACATCTCAGTGGAAAATGTCAAGCTACAGCGCCTGGCCGATCCTGAATAGTGTCACACCAGCGGTCTCTTGTCCTGCCATTTATCGGACATATGTTCGTGGCCCATCTACACGAACGGTCGCTGATGCTGTAATTGAGATGGTTGATTTGCCTGAAACTACAATTGATCCCCAACTCTCCACCAATATCGACGAGGACGAGTATACTTATCCTGCATCTGAATCGGTGGCACATCAACCAATAACGCCACTGAGCCCGACTCGTTATTCCTTTGATTCGGATTCCACATCTTCAAAAGTCCCATCCAAGTTCAGTCTTTTTGTATCCTGGTTTAGAGACAATTTTTTGATTCCACCCTGGACATACCTCTGGTTGGTACTTTTCTTGATTTTTCTGTTCATGTCCATTGGCTTTGTCACAGTGTTTTTTCTACTAATCAATGGTCACTATTTACCTGAACGCTCTGCTGTAGACTATGTTTCTGGAACTTTGGCTCCTCATTCCTCGTCTCACATCATGAAGCGTGACCACACATTTGTGAACATTTCAGCTTTTCCAGTTGCTGATGGCATCGTATGGGATGCAGTGAACTATCAAATCCATGGTCCGACGGAAATTATTAATGTACCTAATGTCCTTCGTGTTTCAATGGGTGATGTAGTACAAAATAATATTCATTCTGATGATTGGGATGTGCATGCCGTTGAAGCATTGTTTGCCGATTTAAAATATTATGCATCTTTTAATGCTGAAGATTTATATATGAATTCTGCGAATTATGCCGATTTGTATTGTTACCAACATTGGGGTAATCATTTTCTCCATAAGCCAAGTGCCCTGCGTAGTTCTGTTAACTACACCCAATGGGAACATTGTCCAAACCCCTTGCCAGGTAGCTCACAAACTCTTCGAAATAAGTTTACCTATTTTACTGATTTTAATCGGTCAAACCCCGCATCATATTATTTTAGATTAAATACCACGTCAACTCAGAAAATTATGTTAACACACACCAAATTGCTTTATTCGGGTTCCTTCTTAAGTGCCCTAGCAGTGGGTGGTTATGAGTACTGGGAGGATACAATAGATTTGAAATCCATTTGGGGCTCCAAGCCATGGCAGGTACAGGGAACCGAGGCGTTGCATCGTGCTTGCCTCATCCCTACCCAAATTATGTTCCTAAATGCTTCCATCTATCAAACTACGTGTTGGGGCTTAGCTACCACTAAACAATTAAACTCGCCCTCAATTCCATCCCTTTCGAGTTTTCCCAATGATAGCTCACGTTTTAACCTGTCCCTGACGACCCTACAGGCTCTGTTACAGAATAATTCATTTAATGTTTCCGAACTGGATCAGTCACCCTGGTTGGTATGGCCTATATCATCTAATGCATGTCAAATGCGTTTTCACGACTCAGGTACTAGATACACACAGGATAGGCCTGATCCGAGATTTACTGCTTCCCGTACTGTCACTACATATTCTGTTGGTAAATTATGCAAACAATGGCTGCAACATTCGTCCCTTGATTCTGTTAAACAACATTTGTCCCTCCTTTCAGGCAATATTGATCTGTCCGACTTTGTTTTGGGACCTCGTGGTCCCCGACCTAAAAGATTCATTTATGAGACATATAATGAACTCTGGAAGCTATCACAAATGGAAGCTGCTTCCCGTCTTCGGGAAATAGATCAGGCAAATTTGGAAAAGGTGCTTGCTGTTGTTGACAATAGTATTAATACCCTGTCTTCTCGCATTTATACTTTAGAGAATATTGTGTCCTCTGTTGTTGATATTGTACAAGATGATGTTTCTGTGTTATATCATGGTCAGAATCAATTGCGTTCAGTTATGCAGTTTGCATGGACTTTACAAACGCTCAAGTTAGGTAAAGTTCCTTGGCATTTTTGAACACCTCTGCCTTGTTTCTACCTTTTAACTTAACTGACAAACAGCAATTTATGTCCATGAAAGATGCAACTTACACTCTATTACATATCGAAAAGATGGATCCTTTGCCGTTCTCTGTTGCAGAACTTGATTCTGCTGTGTGGCTAGTTCATGGGGTTATCGCTTTACCTTTTTCCTTGTTTGAATTTGACTCGTGCATGAAACATTATCCTGTGGGCCGTTACCGGCCCTTGGGCAGTGCTTTCCTGCATGAACTCTGGTCCTTGCCTTTCATGTATAAATGCCTTCGGGACGGCAAGGAAGTCTTTCTCACGGGGAGTACTGCGACTCGACTATGGGTCATTCGCTTATTTGTAAACACATTAAATTGCATGGCTCATGTAGCGTTTCCGCTCCTAATCTTGCTTGTGTGCTGAAAGGTATTCCTGCTCCTGTTATTTCCCCTACTTTCACTCTCCTTTCCAATGGTAGTTATTTACTTTTAAATAACGAAAACTGTTGTGGCCTGCAGGCTGGCATTCCTTACATTGTAACAGTTTCGCACAGGGTTGTCTGCTGCAAAAATGTGCTTTTTCCTCCCCCTCATGGCAAGGTTGATATCTCTATTTGGCCTTCCATCCCTACCATGGAGGCAGATTTCAATAGACTGAGCAGAATAAAGGCACTATTATTGAACGAGGAAGTTATGCTCACGTCCGCCCGGGAGACATTCATTCTCCAGGTGGCGAGTACCCACAGTGAAATACAGGCCCTTTTGAACACTAATCTCCCCCAACATTTTGGGGAGTTAATTCATCGTATTTTTAACGCATCTAACACAGAGGGTCTGGTACACTTTTTTAAAGTCGTGGGGTCTGGTTTGGTGTCCTCCTTCCAAACTATTTTTGGTGTCATCCCTGCGTTTATTCATTCAATTTTTTTCCAGCGTCTTTGGCGGTTTCCCGTTGATCATCGCCTTGGCGGCTGGTGTCCTGTTATTAATTTGTTTTATGCGCAATGGCTGCTCCCCGATGGGACCTGCTCGATCCAGAACGCCTCCAGCTGCTTCGTGAGCGCCTTTTGGCTGGTTTTGGTGTCTTGCCGTTGGCGACACTGAGTGTGTCATATACTCTTTCCTTTCGCTTTGCGTATTTCACTTGCGTGCAACCTGTAATGACTTGCATCCGCTGTCCTTTCACCTGGACCTTGGATTATTGCCTCTCCAATTCGTCATTGTCTGTTCCGGATTTTGTTCAGTTGATGGGTCCCTTAGAGGCCCATGAGCAGGACTGTTCCGTTGCCGGCTGTATGGCGCGTGCGGCTGCACTGGGGATTTTGGCGCAATGGGATATCTGGGCGGCTGCCCAGGATCTCCTACAACAAAGCTGTTTCGTTTATCACGCAAGTTGTCCCGCATTGCTTTTGGATGCTCCCTCTGCTGAGGAGCATTCCTGCTCTTTTGATCTCATGGATTGGATGGCATCTATGTTTTTTGACGATTCCAATGATGCCCTTTTGGAGGGTATGGCTTTTTTCTGCACTTACACTTTCATGGATTGACTTGTTTTTCGCCGTTTGGGCGCTCCCTGTGCTCTACTGGATATTTTTTTTTTGGTTTGCCCTCTGTCTTGGACGCCGGACTGACCAGGGGAGGGTGTCTTGTGGTTTGTTGCCTGCCTTGTTATGTTGGCCTAGGACCATGCTGCTTTTCTTTGCGCACGTTACACTGAGCCAGGGCTCCCTCGCCCTTTGCTCTTGCCAAGTTCTTTTGCGCTGTCTGCACTTTCTGTCTTTCACCTTTTCTCTTGTTCGATTTGGGCTCAGACTGCACAACATGTACAAGGTCGCATAACAATGTATTTCGGTTCTTCCTGATATGGCCAGTCTCGCGCACCCAGACATAACATTAGGCGCATATGACATGAAACTTTGTGTGCCTTTAATACTGGGGTTTTTACTGGCGCTTAACACACTTGGAGGAATCCTTTCCAGTGAGAAGAGCTGTGATTGTCCTGCTGATGTAGTTCTGCATCTGGAGACCGAGGTATGAGGGTTCGCTAGTCAAAGCCCAGAGGTCTTCTATTTTTATAATAAACTATCTTACTGCACGGGGAGGGTGGTAATGTTATTTAGACATTTATCCACTGAGTTATGAAATGCTTTCCCGTTTGTATTCTATGGAATTGTAACCATGCTGCTTATATTATTCATATGCATTATGCTATTAGTACTGACACGTGTACTGTACATTAGAGCACGTAAGTTGGAATAAACATTTTAACCTATCCAGTGTCTCTTCCTACGCACCTTGTGGACAAGTACGAGTGAGTGACGAAAGAGTGTTCTTGCTTCTGCGAATCCTGAGATAAAGATACCGTGTTCTGGGTTGTCTAATCATTGGTACTTGGGTGCTAATGGGATGCTAAGCTATTTGGGTTGGGGTTTTTGGGTGCTACGGTATATGGTAGGCAAACCACTGTATTCCAGGGTCCCATTATCCTGTGCATAGCTCTGTGTATGTGCAGAAACCTTATGACAGGAGAGAGCCTTTCTTTTTATATAATTCCTTTTTGACTCTAGGTGCAGAGAGAGAGATGATGTGGGTGCAAATGTACTGCATGCTTTGACAGCATTGAACTCTCTTGCTGTCCCACAGGCAAATCAGCAGAATCCATTTGTTTTCATGTATGTATTATGAAAATGTTGACTGTGTGAACCTGGCTAAGGAACAGCTTATTTATTAATGAACGTATTTATTTATATAATGTTTTTATTTTATTGATTTGTATTGCAGTGGACATTGGACTGACATGGTGCATGCACATATAAGCTGATAGCGAAATAGAGATCTGGATGGGAACCTGAAAAAGCTTTTGCAAATTAAGGGGCCTGGACTCAAAGAAGGACAGGTGGTCCTGATAGCACTAGCTTATGAATCATCTGGTTCTTTAAACAGTCTTGTCTTCGGTACTTTCCTGAATGATGGTTTAAAAAAGTGAATTGTTATTTGGGGACCCACCTCAAGGAATAATAACACTAACTTGTCAGAACGAACTCCCCATAAATTAACCTGAGCTGAACCACATGGTATCTATGGCACAGACCAGTCAGACTCAATGTAGGTCAATGTATAAAGGGTCATATTTACCAATATGTCACGTAGTGCAGCAAGTCACCTTGCTGCGCTGAACAGCGTGACAGGGAAAGGGCAGGAATGCACTGCATTTAACATAATACAGCGCATTCCTGTCTTTTCCCAGCACTGGTGCACAGTGTACTGCCCAGCGCCAACGCAGGCACTCTTGCACCATGGTGCAAGGATGTCTGCGTTGTAAGCAAGATTGTTTTTGTGCAGGAATGGACACCTTCCTGCACAAAAATAATCCCCTGAGGCATTTTCCTCTTTCAATGTGTGCTGCAGAATGTATCACACCGAAAGAGGTAAAAAAGGGGAGAAATAAACGTATTTCTCCTCGTTAAGCCTCACCTAGCAGTTTTGGCTCATTCCGAGGTCTACCACTTATGGTAAATCTAAGACTGCGTCACAATCCATGGATTTTGCATGGGAACACCCATGCACCACCCATGAAGCACCTCCCTGGGGCAGAGTAATGCAATGCAGCGATTTGCTCAGCGTTGCATTAGTCTGGATTTATCAAGTCACTCAGTGTGACAGAAGGTGGCCTTGCGTGGCTTGATAGATTGCATTTAAGAGTTGCGCCCCACATACACCACGTTGTGTGGTGCATAAGTGATGCAACCCTTTCATAAATATGGACCAAAGTGTTTATGCAGTACCAAAGCAGTAATAAAGTGAAAATACTAAACAACAAAAATCCAAAACTGAATTAGAAAAATAGAGTCTGTGAGTTAGAGAGAGAGTGAAGTGTTAGGTGGGTAACTCCGGGGAGTTAAGGTTTCTGACATCCGAGAGCGTGTGAGACCACAAGGGTGTATGGCTGACTGCCATGGCTTACCCAGTCATGTATGCAGTAAGGATAAGGTAACAATGATAAGCATGAATGGGGGGTGCTGTGCTAAGTTTCTGTGAAGAATATTTACATCAGGTTTTTGGGTGGTGATGGATGGTGTCAGCAATGTCTGCAGCATGACATTCTGTGGAGTGTATAATAAGCATGATGTATTCAAGAAGTTTGGGGTCAGGTGCAATGGTTTTGATTATGTGAGGTGAGGATGCCAATCTGTTGTATGTAATATGTCACAAACATGTATGTTAACGTAGTTACTTTTAAGCAGTTATCAAAATGTGTGGTAACCTGCGGCTAAAATGGCTGCCTTCTTACGAAAGCAACAAATAACCTTACTACCATAAATTAATATATTGAAAAAATGCTCAAAAGAGCTTAATTGCTAGAAGACCTTTTGCTTCTTTAATCAGCAGTTAAAATTATTATCTTTCTCTTGCCTTTTCAATTTGGCTATTGGCTCTGGCAAGAAAGCATTGTAATGTCACAACTCAGTTGTAATAATTTTGTGGCAAGTTATTAGAGGAGCAATCTTATTTTCTTAATACAGGTGATTAATAATGTCACAACTACACTAAAGTGAGGAGATTGGAGGCAGGCTATTATACACAGATCACAAGTTTCCATACATTATAAGACGAGTAAAACTTGAAGAAAACATAACTGTCTGCTAGAAAATTCCTGTAAGGATGTATCAAGTCATTCTTTACCAATATGTATAAACCTTCTCTTTTTTACCAGAATACTCCCCAGTACTTGTTGAGAATACATCATGCCCTAATACAAGCGAATAAATGACCCATTTCACTGTGCAAGAGCTGCAAGCTATCTCTGACAGCTTAATTATAAACTTACTTTTAAGTAGAGCATATCATAAAGCAATGAAGATTGTGAAAGTCGTTGACTTGGTTTAATAGGGTAATAGCTGCAGGGGGCACTTCTCTAATGATAGGAGAGATGCCCTGGCACCTTGGAAGGGGCAGAGAGAACCACTTCACTTCATGCTGTTATCCTCTCTCCCAATTAATAGGTGATGGCTTTCATGCTCTAAAGCAGACATGTCAATTTCAATTACATAGTCTATGTGGCTAAGCCTATATTTGGAACGACAGATCTGCAGCCTTAATTTGAGCAATATGCCCCATGTGATTTTATTAAGTGGACGAGGCGAGTATTTACAATTGGCACTTTCACAATTGCGGTGTTACATGAGTAACTCAATGTACTGCAAATGTATATTTCTACATTTATTCTGTACATACCAGTAATGAATAAACCTTTTATACTATCAGGTCACTGATTTAGCCCGGTGAATGGAAGAATCTCAATGAAATTGCCCCGCTTCCAGTAAAAAAGATTAAAAAGCCTTTGTGGTGGGGCACACTGCACACTGACTTTTTACATTATGACTTTTGCATTTTAGAACCTTTTTAATAACCTTAAAAGCATGTGTTGCTAACTTATCTCAGGCTACAAAATGCAATTCACAGACGTACAGTTCCAGTCTTCAACCATTCCTACCTTTTCTGTGCATGGGTCTGCGCCACATCTGTGGCAATTTCTGTACACGTAAATTGTCTTTTTATATTTATACATATGGGGACGAGGGGTGTGGTTGTAAACACGTGTAATACTGAACAAGGGGGCTTAGGAAAATATAAGGAGGTGTTTGGGTGGAACATGCTAATTAAAAACGCAAACCCACAAAACAGTAAGACTATTGCACTTCACAAAACTACACTTCCATATTTACTACAGCTCTAAATGTGTCAAAACAGCAGTAAATGTAATCCAGCCCAGCCTTGAACTAAGCCAACCACCACACATGGCTAACCACTAGTGCTGCAACACACTTCCAATGAAATGAATTGAAGCATCAAATTACTATGCCCTCCAGACTCTAATGTGAAATTCATTAAACACCTGTTTGCGCAGGGATCGCAAATACATGTGGTGTGATGTTTATGCACCCGGTAATTATCATGTGCAATAAATGCCTGACCCTTAGTTACATTTCAAGAGGACAGACCTGGAGGAATTTACCAAGGAGAAATAGTCTGTTGTTTACCAGAACATGGAGATTTTGGTGCGACAAGTGCCAAAATCTTGATGTTATTCCCAAAACGTCAAAAGGCAATAATGACTGCATCCGATAAATTCCAAACTTCTCAGTGTAATATTGTATGGGATGTAATAATTATTGTATCTGGCACGGTCACCTATCATAAAGCGCATAACTTCTAATTTTATTCTACTTGTGCAGGGTCAGAACTCTGTAACTGCTAGGGAAGAAATCCTGTTTTCTTCTGTTAGCCTCTTTTAAGTTGTACAATAAAAAGAGACGGTACTCTTAAAAAGTAAGGGGCATATTATCAACGGCCAGCGATAATTATCGCTGGCCGTGATTAGCGACGTATTCCCTAACGCAGGCTATCTCTGGAATTTATCGCCCTGGTAGCGCGCTATTAACAACGCGTTTTTCCAGGGCGATAAAAATTCCAGAGATAGCGAGGTTATCGCCGTTTTTGAGGGAACATCGCTGGTTTTCCAGCGATGTTCCCTGCAAAACGGCGATAACCTTGCTGATACGACCCTGTGGTCGTATCAGCAGAATCCACCTCCTATGTCTAACATAGGTAAGTCAGGATTGCAGCAGACGTTAGATTTTGGCGAAAACGGCTGTTTTCGCCAAAATTTAACGTCTGCTATAATCCTGTGGGCTGCCTTGTAAATATCGCGATGTGAACATCGGCGATATTTGCAACGTAGCCCATCCGGGGTACGCCAGTAACGCCCACTTTGCATCTCATTAGAGATGCAAAGATGGGCGTTGGAAAGAGCGATAATGCAAGGATTCACGTGATAGCGTGACCTTGCTGATTAGGCGATAAGATTATCGCCGCTTTTCGTCCGAAAACGGACGCTAAAGCGGCGATAATTGTTTATCGCCTCGTTGATAATATGCCCCTAAATAACTGATGGCACATTCCTATTCATTTACAGGCGATAAATGTTATATTATCTCAGGTAACATCTCTCAAGCATCTCTATAGCAATTACATCCTGAATCACTTGGCCACTGCTGCCAAAGCTGTGCTGTCCCTGCTTAGGAGTCTGATCTCTTCATTCTTAAAACTGGCACATATGCCAGTAAACATTGCATGCAGAAAAACCTACACTTCTCAGAGAAGATTACTGACTTTTACTATCTAGAGGACGGACAGACATTAGTTAAGTCTGTTGCATTTCTATTAACTACTGACGGATGAAAGACTGAGAAGGTCCTCTTTGATTCTAATATGTGCTGGTTAGTGCGGCAGATGAATTAATACAGTCAGCAGGGCTTTAAGTGGGATGAAAAAACCCGGGTGTCTCTCAACGGGGCGTGGCCAATGGAATTAGGCCGTAGTTTAAAACACTTAAGCAAAAATCTGAGCTTAGCATAGCATGCCACCTGACTGGTAATTTGCTGATTCTGTCATTGCATCCAGATATATAATACAACAAGTAACATTACACCTACAACAAGCCAGGAGTATTGGCTTTGCCAATAGTTGTTAGTTGCATAAGATAAATAAGCAACAACTATGGCTTTGTTGTATAGTATATTGAAAATGCTTCAATTCTGAAATGATGAGACTGTGAAAGAACTATAACAAGTCTCTTTGAAGTTACATCAAAAGCAGTGAAGGATAGTACTGATGCAGAGTTAAGATTGTTTTTTCATCCTGAAGTGAGGGCAAAAATGGAGACCCTGATAGGGACCCGTCTCACGACCTGCTTTTTTAGAACTGCTGGTGCTGAGCACTGGCAGGA
The DNA here is from genome assembly GCA_963921515.1 of Calotriton arnoldi. Classification (NCBI taxonomy): domain Eukaryota; kingdom Metazoa; phylum Chordata; class Amphibia; order Caudata; family Salamandridae; genus Calotriton; species Calotriton arnoldi. The sequence continues at coordinate 869,140 of CAWUFW010002233.1, forward strand.
CACGGCCCACTTCAATCCCTGGCAGTCAGCCATCAACCATCAGGGTCGAACCGGCCTATCACGCAATCAGGTAGCGCCCAATAGGCTGGTTTGACAGGTCAGAGTGTAGGCATTTTTTGGCTGTTAGTGGGACTGTTTTATGGTCTGCTTGGATGGTTTTTACTGTTGATTTCCCTGATGTTAAAACCAACATTGCCTGCAGCAAGCTCAAATCCATGCAGCCGTCAACACCTTGGAAAACACTTACACAGTGTGTCTTTACAAATTCATAACTGCAACAATTTGCAAACATTGGCCACTTTTTAAGCTATTTAATGAACTAATGGGGGCCAATTTTATTTTGGTGCCCCTGGCCTTTTGTATGCCACAGTCAGACCCTCTCAATCATGTGTCATTCAATGCATGCAATCAGCATTCTTCCTGGGAACCACTTGGAGATCATCACTGAGGGAGGCAAGTAAGTCACAAGATTACTTCCACATGTCTTAAGAACAGACCAACTCCCCTGCCTTTGTCTCTCCTAGGCAGGGCTGTCTTCTTCAAAATGATGCCCCGTTTATTGTATGCTCTCACAACACACATTGTCTGGTCCCATTATCCTACTTCCAGGCAATTGATAGCGAAACCCTTACCCTTCTTTGGGATGGGGTCCTCCTCGAATAGCCCTTCAGAAACTTACATGGGGTGGTATGATGGTGAGATCACTCTCCCCGACATAAGAAAGTATTATTGGGTGGCACAACTTATTGCTATTAAGGATTGGGTCCATTTCCCGGAAGACGGACCGATATACAGGATGGATAGGGATAACATGCGACCTGGGGGTTATCATATAGCTATTGAACGAGGACCACATAATGCACCCTTTCCCAGCCCTACTGCGTATACAAAAGCCCTTTGGTATACCCCTTTACATTCTATGGGTTGGAAAGACAAGACTACACAGGCCACTCCCTTATGGGATATGGCGAAATTGGCCCATGACTTTGATAAATGGAACCTAATCAGGGCCGGACTGGCTACCGGGCGTTTTGGAATGCTGCCGAGCTGGGGGCTGATGTCACTGCCGTGGGGGCTAATTTCGTTGATGGAGACCTGCGTGTGCTACGAAATAAACAAAGCAAAACGAATTTCGTTCAGCACACGCAGGTCCCCATCAACGAAATCAGCCCCCAGCTCGGCAGCATGCCAAAACGCCCGGTAGCCAGTCCGGCCCTGAACCTAATCAGCATATCCAGGCTGGGTGATCTGTGGAAGCAGTGGGATATACTTCCATTTATAGAGCTGCAGAAGGGGTGAGATCACCCTGAATCCTCCCCACTTGAGGATAGGCTGCTGGATGATTATATGCAGAAAAAAGCGATCTCACTTATGTATAGTAAATTGTTGAATAACACCTCTGATTCTTTGACCCATTTGAGAGAGAGTTAGGATCGAGATCTGGAGGGTTTAAAGGATGACGAATGGCCTGAGGCTCCAGGATCCCCATGTGAGGTGGCCACAAGTTCAGGATTTCGATTAATACAACTAAAAATCCTCCACCAAAGTTATTACGCTTGAACAACACTGGTTAAAATGGGTAAGGTAGAAAATGCAACGTGTCCTAGGAGATGTGAACGGGAGGGCACGTTTTTACATATGATATGGAGTTACCCGGCGCTCCAGCAGTACTGGGGGGGTGCTTGCCTGTCTTAATAGCATTTATGGAAGTGACTTGGGATTGCCAGCCAAACAGTGTCTTTTAAATGTATGGGCTGAAATCGACTTCACCCGTATGGTCCGACTTTGGCTTACTGTTATAAAAAAGGGGTCTCTGGTTGGCAGTGGTTTGCACACTGTCCAAGAAGGGACCCTCACTCCAGTCAGGGCAAGTAAGTTACACCCTCAGAATAACCAGTGCTCACCCCCGTGGTAGCTTGGCAAGAGCAGTCAGGCTTATCTCAGAGGAAATGTGTTAAGTAGTTGCACACACACACACACAGTAACACAGTGAAATCACCACAAAAGTACTCCACACCAGTCTATAAAAATAGCCAATATTTATCTGAGTAAAACAATACCAAAATGACAAAAAAACAACATAAACAAATCACATTATGAATTCTCAAAGATCAAATGCAGTTATTGTGATTCAAAACACAATAGCTCCAACTGGGGCTATAACGACGTTCTTGACGGAGTCGAATCTCAAAGTTCGTGACCGACCGGGAAGGAGCATAGGCATGCTTTAGAGTCATACAGACCCCAGTTACAGAACCTTGGAAACGATTACAAAACAAAGATGTTGTGAGGCACCAAGGAGGTGAGGCGTCGCTGGGGCCAGTGTGGCATCGGTTCCTTACTGTCGGTGAAGTTCGTTGGCACGTTGGTGATCGGGACATTGCAAAGCACAGGAGAGGTGCTGCGGCGTTGGTGGCGAGGGGTCGGTTCCGCTGGCAGTGTGGGGTCAATGAAGTTTCAAGAGTCAAGCCATGCGGCATCAATTTTTCATTGTCGATATCACACCAATGGGCCACGGCGGCAGAGTCAGGCACCAAGGACTTCAGTGACGCGATACTCAGGACTCCCTCTGTGGCAGTTCTTCAGAGGTGCTGCGGTGGTGCTTGGGCCTGGGTTGCAAGTCGCGGTCATTGCATTTAGCGGGGACCACAGCTTCAGTGCAGGTAGCGGAGCGGTGTCAAAGAGCGGCGCCGGCTCCAAAGTCACACTCGAAGTCAATGTGCTGGTTTCATCTCGTTGAACACAGCAAAAGGCCCAGGAACTAGATTTGGTACCACTTGGCAGATTAGGGCTCTCAGCAGAAAAGCCCAGATGCTGCAGGTGAAGTCTTTGATGGCCCTGAGACTTCCAACAGGAGGCAAGCTCATCTCAAGCCCTTTTAGAAACTTTGAAAGCAGGATGTAGAAGGCAAATTCCAGTCCATTCACTCCCAGTACAGAAGCAGCAGCAGCAGGCCAGCACAGCAAAGCAAACAGCAAAGTGGCAGTCTCTCCTAACAGCAACACTGCTCTTCTTCCTGGCCAAATGTCCTCAATCCAGAAGTGGTCTAAGTACATGGTGCTAGAGGTCCAATACTCAAACCCATTTCAGCCTTTGAAGTAGGCACATTTTAAAGGAAAGTCTTTTGTAGTGCACAAGACTCTGCCCTTCCTGACCCTGGCTCCACACACAGTATAGGGGTTAGACACTTCTTTGTGACGGGACAGGCACTGCCCTATTCAGGTGCAAGTATTAACTCCTCCCACTACTCTAGCTCAGGAAGACCCATCAGCCTGGTGATAAGCCATCAGGATATGTAGGGCACACCTCAGTTCTCTTTGTGTGTGACCGTCTAGAGTGAATTCACAGAGCCCAACCGTCATCCCACCCAGACGTGTATTCAGAGACAGGCAGAGGCACAGAATGGTTAAAGTAAGGAAATGCCAACATTCTAAAAGTGGCATTTTCAGACCTGATTTCAGAACAAACTTCACTAAAAGATGTATTTTTAAATTGCGAATCCAGAGACACCAAACTCCAATTTTCTATCAGCTCCCAATTGGAAAATACACTTGTAAGATGTTATAAGGCAGCTCCAATACTAATCTATGGGAGAGATAGGCCGTGCTTTAGTGAAAACGAATTTAGCAGTTTTTCACTACCAGGACATGTAAAACTTAAAACCACCTGTCCTACCTTTTAAATACACTGCACTCTGCCCACGGGGCTACCTAGGGCCTACCTTAGGGGTGCCTTACATGTAATAAAAGGGAAGGTTTGGGCCTGGCAGGTAGGGATAGTTGCCAGGTCGACATGGCAGTTAAAAAATGCTTGCACTGGTTCTGCGGTGGCAGGCCACAGACACGTTTGAAGGACTATTTATGGGGGTGGCACAATCAGTCCTGCAGTCCTACTAGTAGCATTTGATTTACAGGCCCTGGGAACACATCGTACACTGTACTGGTGCCTAACTAGTAAACTAAATAGGCCAATCATGGAGAAACCAAATACCATTACATTTTAGACATAGGTCACTCGCACTTTAGCACTGGTCAGCAGTAGTAAAGTGCCCCGAGTCTTAACACCAGCTAAAACGAAGTTCAGCACACATAAAAAACAGGAGGTCAGAAGAAAAAAGACAGGGGAAACCAAACCAAAAGATGCCAGGTCTAACAAGTGTCCCCCCTAGCTGGAAGTGGGGAGAGCTACCAAACCTCTTGGGAATTCTCATTACTAAGGGGGAAGAATCCGGAAAGAACATCAGCATTGGCGTGTTCTGTTCTGTGGCGGTGTTCCACTGTAAAGTCAATTCCCTGTAGGGCTAGACAAGTGCTCCCATATAATCAAATTGCACAACCCCTGAAAGTCTGTTCCCTCACTTCCCTTCAGCCAACCATCCAGTGCTCTGCGAAGGAATCAACACATTCAAGCCATGTTTGTGAATCAAGTTTGGTACTCTTCTTAAATGTGTCCCTGTACTTCTTTGGAGTAAGTTCTTACCTCTTGATCAGGGCTACCTTCATGCTGGAATAGGTGAGATGCTCTGTGGTACCTAGGGCCAACAGGGTGTCCCTACTTCAAAGTGCTTCCACAAACCTGCCCTCCCAAACTCTATCAGGGACCCTGTTCATGTGTAAAGCTGCTTCATAGCCCTGAAACCACCTATCTATGTCATCCTCCTTGGTGTAATCCTTCACTAGGCCCTTTGATAGGTGCTCTTTTCCTTCAGACTGCACTGAAGCTACACTGCACCCATCTGTGCTGGAATCAACCCTCTTGGCTTTCAGATCCAGCTAATTAAGACTGAGCTCATGAGCCAAAAGAACCTTCTTGTCAGGATTCCTGCCACAGCTCACCTCTCTTGACCATCACAATATACTGGCATGACTCATATCATTCCTCCCAACACTTATGAATGAACAAGCGTCTTATACCCTGACTTTTGACCATATTACATGCTGTTGGTAATAGCTAGCTGAAGCTGGTGTTCCCTGGTTTGTTTGAAAATGCTTAATAGCTTTTACAAATGTTTTGCCATGCATATGCAAGGTCAGATTTCAGGCGCCACAGAAACATCCAGAAAATCTGCCAGAATAAGCATCAAGCAACCCGCATAGATGACCTCAACGTGAACCTTCCGGAAGACAGCCCTCATCAAATTAATCCCCTGCACCTGTTCCTTGCTATAAGCAATTAGAATGCGACCTTGTGAACATTCTAAAACACCTTCTAGAAGACAGCCTCATCAAATTAATCATCTGCACCTGTTCCTTGCTATAAGCACTTAGAACGTGACCTTTGTGAACATTCTAAAACACCTTCTAGACGATAGCCTCATCAAGTTAATTATCTGCACCTGTTCCTTGCTACAAACAATTAGAATGTGCCCTTAATGAACTTTCTGAAGCAGTCTTATTTAAAAACCGTCCACACTCCTTCCCTTTGCATAGCCTCTTCACCTGCCACTTACCTGTTTCCTGGATTCCAGGACTCTGTCTTGCCAGCTCCCTTGATCCCCCCCGCTTCGACCTCACCGCAAAGAACGTCCCGCATTAGTCTCGTACCTGGATGAAAAAAAGAACAAGAAGAAAAGGAGACATGCATTAACAGACTTGATTTTACTATGTGCTGAGCTCAGTCGCAACATCGTGCTGCAGACAAAGGTAACCAGTTTTTTTGTTCTACTTGTATATACAGTTGGCAGGGCTCTGCCAGAGAGGACTTGGGTGTAGCTAACCCCGTCCAAATTTGCTTGTGGGTTTGATGCTGAAATTATACTCACTACAGTTTCGAGAACTTTGATGAAGGGGCCTCTAAGGACAATCTAAATGAAAACAAAACAACAACCAAACTAAAGGTCGGTTGAGATTTGAAAAGCTTTTGTGAGGTGATACCTTAAGAGATAGAGTTAATACTAGTCTAAAGCCCTTGTTATTTGTTTGTTTATAGGTACCATATCTGCCAGTACCATTCATCAGACTGGTGTGAATGCCTGCTGCAGTGTTGCTATTGAGTAGACGAGCCACAGCATCTTTGACTCTACACGCTCTCTCCATCCGAACCCCCTTCCGCCTGAGATTTGCCACCGGAGCAGTGTCTCCTCCTTTAAACCGAGGGCAAGTCTCGGGAGGATTTGGGAACTAGCAACGCCGCCCCATTGGAATCATCTGGGTTCCAGGTAGGTGGCTTATGACACTTCTTGTCCTCAATGGCTAGTCTCTTTTCCTCCAAAGCTTTTTCTCTTTCATGCTCCATCCTGAGCTTTTCAAGCTCCAACTTGAGCTTCCTGGCTTCCCGCCTGTCCTCCAGCTCCTCTGGGGACAGACTTTTTGAAGAAACGCTGCTGCTTACCCTGGAGGGTGCCATCCTCTTAGGCAGACCCTGATTTACCAAAAAATCACTGTGCAGGCTCTGTTTCTTCACCTCCACAGCAACATTCTCATCCTCTCGGTGCTCCCCAGCCTCCCTGGCTGCCAACCAAGCCCTCAGCACCTTTTGCAGCTCCTTCTTCCTAGTGAGGCCTTTAAAAGAACATTTGAAATCCCTGCAGAATTTTTTAAGCTGAGGCACAGTTTAGATATGGGTTTCCAACCTCTCCTGCTCAAACTCCAAATCTGCAGGTACAGCTGGTGGCTCTCCAGACTGAGACATGATTGTGGTCAAAACTCAAGAGTTGCAAAAAGAGAAAAACATGAAAAGTTTGCTGGGGTGTAATGGTCTGCGATATGGAAGTAGTGTACACCAATCACTGTATTAAATATACAAATACAAGTCCTATCCTCACCGCTGAATACTAATATTAGAAATGGGGTCTCTGGTTGGCAGTGGTTTACACACTGTCCAAGCAGGGACCCTCCCTCTAGTCAGGGTAAGTAAGTTGCATCCCCAGAATAACCAGTGCTCACCCCATGGTAGCTTGGCAAGAGCAGTCAGGCTTATCCTCAGAGGAAATGTGTAGCAAAGTATTTGTCAATACACACAGTAACGCATTGAAAACACCACGAAAGTACTCCACACCAGGTTAGAAAAATAGCCCATATTTATCTGAATAAAACAAGACTAAAATGCAAAAATCCACCATTCACAAATCAAATTACGACTTCTCAAGGATCAAATGCAGTTATAGTGCTTTGTAACACGATAGCTCCAACTGTAGCTATAATGACGTGCCTGACGTAGTTGAATCTCAAATATCGGGGCCGACGGCGAAGGAGCGCGGGTCGGCTATGGAGTCGTACAGACACCAGTTACAGTACCTAAAAAACAATGACAAAACAAAGATGCTGTGAGGCGTCGTGGAGGTGAGACGCCGCTGAGGCTGGTGCAGCATCGGTTCCCTACTGTTGGCGCAGGTTGTTGGCAAGTCAGTGCTTGGGACATTGAAAGGCACAGGGAAGGTGATGCATCGTTGGCAACGAGGTATCGGTTTCTCTGACGGTACGGGGTCGATGAAGTGTTGAGAGTCAAGCCACTCTGCATCGATTCCACAGTGTCGATGTCATACCACGGGGGCAAAGGTGAGGTAGCGAATTCGAGTGAAACAGACTTCAGTGACGCGGTATTCGGGATTTCCCCTGTGGCAGTTCTTTGGAGGCGCTGCGGCGGTGTCAGGGCCTGCGTTGCACATCACAGTCGGTGCTTTGAGCGGAGACCACGGCTCCGGAGCAGTCAGCGGTGCTGTGTCGAAGTGCGGCGCCGGCTCCAAGTCACACTCGAAGTGTATGTGCTGGTTTCTTCTTGTTGAACACAGCAAAATCACTCCCAAGGGCCCAGGAACTGGATTTGGCACCACTTGGCAGAGCAGGGCTCTCACCTGAAAAGCCCAGATGATGCAGGTGAAGTCTTTGATGGCCCTGAGACTTCCAACAGGAGGCAAGGTCAACTCAAGCCCTTGGAGAAACTTTGAAAGCAGAATGTAGAAAGCAAAGTCCAGCACTTTCACTCGCAGGACAGAAGCAGCAGCAGGCTAACACAGCTAAGCAAACAGCAAAATAGCAGTCACTCCTGACAGACTGTCCTCAATCCAGAAGTGTTCTGAGTTTATGGTGTCAGAGGTTCAGTACTTATACCCATTTCTGTCTTTGAAGTAGGCAAACTTCAAAGGAAAGTCTTTGTAGTGCACAAGACACTGCCCTTCCTGGCCCTGGCTCCAGGCACACTACAGGGGGGTAGAGACTGCTTTGTGAAGGGACAGGCACAGCCCTATGGTCCATCAGGATATGCAGGGCACACATCAGCTGCCTTTGTGGTTGACCGTCTAGAGTGAATTCACAAAGCTCAACTGTTATCCAACCCAGAGGGTATTCGGAAACAGGCAAAGGCACAGAACGGTTAAAGAAGGAAAATGCCAACTTTCTAAACGTGGTATTTTCAGACCTGCAATTTAAGAACCATCTTCACTATTTTCTATCAGCTCCCAATTGGAAGATGCACTTGTAAGATGTTACAATACAGCTCCAATGCTAACCTATTGGAGAGTTAGGCCTTGCTGTAGTGAAAACGAATTTAGCAGTTTTTCATTACCAGGAAATGTAAAACTTTAACCCACCTGTCCTACCTTTTAAATACACTGTACCCTGCCTACGGGGCTACCGTGAGCCTACCTTAGAAGTGCCTTACATGTAATGAAAGGGAAGGTTTGGACATGGCCGGTAGGGGGTACTTGCCAGGTGGACACCTGGTGCACTGTACTAGGGACTTACTAGTAAATAAAATAGGCGAATCATGGAGAGACCAAATACCATTACATTTTAGACATAGAGCACTTGCACTGTAGCACTGGTCAGCAGTGGTAAAGTGCCCAGAGTCCTAACAACAGCAAAAACGAAGTTCAGCGCACATCAAAAACAGGAGATCAGAGGCAAAAAGACAGGAAACCATGCCAAAAGATGCTAGGTCTAACACTTACGTTAGGATTGATGGTGGGCAAACAGAGCATAGCGCGTATGTGGAGGTCCGAACTGAGCCTGACCTTGAGGAACTGGAAGAGGGACATGGATTGGTGGCTGCAGGTCGAAAGGGTAGGTTACGAAGGAAGGGTTTATTCGAATAAATGGACTAAAGTATAGGGGAAGTGGAATGCATATCGGTGAGAGCTATGTACTCCTATTGTGGTTACTAATCATGATGCCTTGTAACAATGTACGTCTGAACTTTGCTGCTGATCTGTGTATTGTTATTCGAACTATTGAGAGTCAAAGTATTCCCAAACTGTTGGGAATTCATCACGGTATGTCTGTATTTTTACATTACGATCTGGGCTGCTTAATGTCACCACAATTTTCCTTGTTCTATATTTCAAAAAACAGAAGAAAAAAAAATACAGACCTACTCAAGAACATTTTATGATCGTAACTGATGGAGGAACATGAAAGCTTCAGGGTGGTTCATGAACTGACCCACTTGATTGAACGCATGCACTCTTTAAAGTATACCAGGGAAGACCTCTCAAGGGACATTTAATGATCACTTAAGATGCAGATAGTTCAAGTGGGCATGTCACTCTATGCTTGCGATCAGCAATGTTCTTCAGGACCATTGATCTTTACTAAAGACAGACACAAGGGAGGCACAGGGCATCTCCGTGATTTTCTTCCATCTTGACCAGTCCTACCAGTGGTGTTGAACATCTGGTCTTGCAATACATCCATCTTATTTTTGTAAACTGATCACACTCTGCCTTCGTAGAGTCTCTCTTGGTGACCGAACAACATTGTTTACTCTCAAACCATAGCCCACCACTATTCTAACTGGAAATGACTGATGCCATTTGAAATCACCTTTGACATGTCCACTGCACAGTTACAGCCACCCAAGATCTGTAACTTTCTTCCGAAAAGAAGTAATGCATATGTAAATAAAAAAAAGCCTATGTACATTTGGTAACCTATTTCAAGAGACATGTTAGCTTGTCCACCTTGGTCCAATATAGTTAATTAAAAAATGTACTCAAATTAATTTTGATGTTTTTATCAGACTTTGATTACAGTAAAATAATATAAAGTCTCTCCTAGAAAATGTGCAATAACATCCATTTTAACACAATGTTTTTGCTGCATTCTTCAAATGAAGGGAATCGCTTTGAAACAGGTCGTCAACTCTTGGAAGACTTAGCTTTCAAGTAAGCATTCTGATCACATAGATATTTTGTCTCCTTTGGGGATCTTCTGTTAAGCAGAGTGGCAGGAATATCCGAAAGTGCAAAATGCACGCTTTAGTGTGGTTCTAGGAGAGCTGCCGACTTTGGAATCGGGTTTGAGTCGTGCCATTGTCTCAACATCCTGTAATTCCGGGCAAATCATTTAATCTCCTCATGCATAAAACAAAAAAAAATCTGACCATGTGTAATGTAACTGGTGCTCATGTAAAGACTTCAAAGGTTGTGCTATATAAAATAGCAAAAACAGTCCCACAAAGTTCGTGCGTGTAACTCTCCAACTCAGCGAACTAAAGAAAAAAAACTTTCAAAGTGACTCGTTCATTGACTGACAGCACCCACTTGTCAGTACCGACTAGGACCAGTGCTGCATTAAGGCATCGTTTCTAGCTGCCTAATGGTGCATCAACAAACGTCCACAAGAAGGCAGCAGATTAATACATACATAGGCCCAGAAAATGACCTTCTTGGGCACGAAAGAGAGAACTCAAAGAAAAAATCCTAATTTTGTCTGGGGCGTTAAAAACCTTTGTACCACCTGAGCGGAACAATCGCGAATCCAGAAAAAACACAGATGCAAAAATCACGTACCCTCTTAAGTAGTCAAAAGGCAATATGAATACCGTGTTGTCAAAACTTAAAAAAAAATTACAACGTGAAGCATATTAATCTGACAGCATTCAGAGATGGGTTTTGTCAAATAGTTTGCAAAGACAGATTCATTTATTAATGATAATAAAAAACCATTGATACAGACTGACACGGAATAAGAAATTATGTTTGCAGGAGAAAAAAATACTTTTAATTTGATCCAATAAGTATGAATAAATCACGATTTGCACTTCAACTCTAATTACTGGTCGTTAACAGGACGTTTTATAGCTCTGTGTCTGAAGGCCAATTCATAAATGGATAATGTTCTAATAAACTACAAGAGTGCCTGGCTGCAAGGAAACTGCAGCTCTGTAATCTGCCATCACTTTAACGTGAAAACAGGCATACTTTGATGAAGCTTAGTGATATGACAGATTTTATCTCTATTTTAGTGAGGAAAATTGACAATATTCTGTGACTAAAATGGGCAGCTCCTTGTTCAATCCCACATTTCCCTTGTAAGAGTAAGAAGAGGCACTTCATGTGGTGCGAGAAAGATGCAAGAGGCAGTCTCAAAGTCGGAAATGTGCCCCATAGAAATTACTCCAAAGTTTCAAACAAACTGCTCCTGTTTCTGAGATTCACAAATACATCTAGATGAAGCCCTGGTGGTGTATGCCAGTCGGACACTTAAAGTAGGACTGAAGGGGCACATGCATCAAGCTATTTACCGGTCGCAAACGGGCCGATTTGCAGAATCGGCCGTTTGCAACCGGTAAAAAGCCATTTCCGATGCATCAACCCAAAATACATTCGTAAAATAGGTAATTGCAATTTTTGCGATTACCTATTTTGCGAATGCAGTTAGGGAATCGCAATTTGCGTTTCCCTAAATGCAATGCAAGAAGCATTCTCAGAATGCGACTTTGCATTAAGGAATCGCAAATTAACATCAACTTCAAGTTGATGTTAATTTGCAAATCCTTAGAAAAATGCACAAAATTGTGTTTTTCTAAGTGCCATGTGGCGCACACACATGCCCTTAGGGCATTTGTGTGCGCCAGGTGTGCACACATACCATTTTTGGTGGTGCATCAGGGTGGTCTTTTGGCCCCCTAGCACTCTTGAAATTGCATTCGCAATTTGCGATTACCTAAATGGTAATCGCAATTTGCGAATGCTGTCCCATTCATTCCTATGGGCCCCTAGACCCATAGGAATGAATTGGAAGGAAGCCCATAGGAATAAATGAGAAGGCATTCCCTAATAGCGAATCGCAATTTGCGATTCACTATTAGGGAATGTGTAGGAATCACAATTTATTTTGTGATTCCTACATGCATAAGGAATTGCGAGTCCTTAATAGCGATTCCTTAATAATCGCTATTAAAGAATCGCAATTCCTTTGCTTGATGTATGTGCCCCCAGCACGCAAATGAATAAACATTTATAGATAGATAATTTCCACCAAGTAGAAATTTCTGCATGTGTATATGTGAGGCAAATGAAACTTTTTTTGTTTTCACTTTGGAAAAAATATTTTTTCCAAAGAAATCTTTCCTTTACGGAGCATTTAAATAAGGGGTTGCTCTCTCTCCATTCAGAGCAGAAACACACCTAGGCCTTTCAGGTGTTTCCTGTGTGGGACACTACTGTAAGCTAACATGAGAGTTTCTGGCTCTCCACCTACATTGGCAGTTAGAACAATACAGAAATGCCCAGAATTTCCATTCTAACCCTACGTTAATCAATGCTGAAATCCCGCTTCACAGATGATGTTTCAGTGTTCACAAATGTTGTTTGTAGGGTTTAAAACCTACGAGTCCTGATTCTTTGAAGCCTTGAAGAATCTTTTTTTTCCAGACTCAAGTTCCTATGTGGTATGCTGATAATTTTGCGAATCTGTCCTAGCGTATGAGACGAGGGGGGAAAAGTGAGCAGAAGTCATTATGACAGAGGGTGCAGTCAAATTATATGTCCAATAATCCATTAGTAGTGTGATGGTACCAGAACAGCGAGATATGTACCAAGGACACAGGACAGGATAAAGGTGGCTACCTTGCAGAATTTAAGTGGAGTGAATTTGTCATCGTCTGCTCCCCCTGACGAACTCTTCTAATAACAACAGCCAGCCCAGTGGTGCACTGTAAATGGTTAACCCAGATCCTGGCAGTGTGTTCTAACCTTTGTCTAATACTTGATATGCAGATCTTATTACCAGCACTGCATGGGTGATAATGCTGACCAGCTGCTCCTGCTATGAGCACCTGAATGTCTAGTTCCTAATTAGGCGCTGCTCCCCTCCCGTATCACCTCAGTTGCTTGGTGTTCTAACACCTGTCTGCTCTGCTGTTCCCACTCATCATTCTTAGACAGCCCTGTGCTATTCATTATCTTTGTGCAAGCTTGTGCCTTAATACATGTAACTATGGCTCCCACTTACTGTCTATACCACTTCACATACGTTTAGCTCTATACCACCTCGGATTACTCTGCAAGCACAAGCCAGGGCCCTCACATGGCTACTCACATCTGCAGATGCAGGTACCATTATGAACAGCCGCAAGGTCCACAAACAATTCCCATAGGAATCTTCTTAGTTGTAGACGGGAAGACCAGCATGTCCCATGCATTTATACTGCTCCTCCTGCTCAACAATTATTGCTTCATAACTCCTGTCTACTGTCAGCTAAAATAACCACGACAACAGGTCCATCAACTAGCAGACTGATGACAGAGAGACCCAAAAGGCCATGTATTGTGTAAAAAATAATATGCTATTGCTATTTCTTATTGGCACTTGAGACCACATCAACCTTCAAACAGTGCTGTTGTTGAGGGGCGGTGGCAAGGAGTCCAACCTGAAATGTTCCTGACAACCTCTGTTGCCTCACGACCACTGCACTGCAGTGCAGAAGGCCATTCCCACTAAATGAGGGGAAAACAGGCATTACGCCTTGAGGTGGCCAGTGCGTGTTTTATTTGTAATACTCAATTTCAATGTTGATTGGCTGTGGGCGTGAGGCGACAAGGTTTGGCATTTCATTGCAGCATCAGTACTGCAGGACTAGCTGTCAGGAACGGGTGAGGAGCTTGCTGTTAGTGCACGGAGGCCGGCATAGGAATTCTGGGAAGGTTTATTTCCCTGGAAATCGCGAAGGCAGACTTAATAGAAGCCAGACCTCCTAAGCGCTTTCCCATATCTGAGTATTTCTAAGCCTCCAGCCATCCTAGAACTCACAGTGGCTCTGTCTCTGCTTGTGCAATACTATCCCACTGCAAGAGCAGTGACAGCGTGCAGTCGAGGTAGAACTCCGCAAGATCCTAGCCGGTCTCACCATCGTGTCACTATCTGTTCTGTCACAGTTGTCTCCTGGCAGTGCATGGGAGGCAGATGGCAGGGGCCAGAGATGGAAGTGCTAGGTACCCAAGGTCGGGAGCAGCTCAGCTGGACCCCCAGTCCCTGCTGAATAGTGTGCTGCTAAGTTGCCTTATCTAAAGGACACAGATTGGCAGTGTCACTAGGGGCAAATGTAGTAGTTAATTTCAGGCATGTTTTACATAAATGACCATTAGTGTTACACTGTTTTCAGAGAAATGTATCTGCCTGCCTTTACATTCTGGAAAGACAACCTTGCAAGGGGTTGGTACTTGAATAGGCCTGTATTCTTTTGTCACGTGGCAAGTGAGACTTCCTCTTGCTTTAATATCAATTCAGAAATACAGTAGAAAGCTATAAATACTTTCTTTTTGTATCTGTCTTTATAATAAAAGTACGAGCCCCGTGGGGACTTGCGCGCGACGCGTTTCCCCGTTTTTCTCTGTGGAAACGGGATGCCTGAGGAGGGAAATATCTGGTGTTCCACAGGATGCCTTTAAACATTATTTAAAAGGCTGGAGCTCCATTTGACGTCGCATTTCCTTGGATATCATTATCCAGCCGCCATTTTGGATTTTTCCTAACTGGAATTTCTTGCATATAACCTTGGATATCTCCTCAGGTATTCACTTTGTGGCTTTTTAGCCGTACTTTCGCTGCCCTCTGAGGCTTTTGGTCCTATTCACTGGCATAAAAGGACAAACTATATTTGCACCCATTGTTTCCATTTTCTTAGGCGAGCTTTCATTATTCTGGTCTCGTTTAATTATACTTATACTCAGTAAACCATGGGTGTTTCCTCAGATACATGGGCAGAAGTAAAAAACTGTTGCATTCAAATAGAAAACATTCTCCTGGCTTACCTATTTCGCAAGTTTCTATCTCTAATCCTCTGGTGGATTCTCTTCATACTCCTGCAACAATGGCTCACTCTAATTCTTCCAAGGCAGTTTCTTCACCCATTGCTCCACCTAAACTGCAGTGGCCTTCTCCTGCAAACAAAAGACCTAAATAGGACCCTCCTTCTCCACCGAAGGCTATTCTTCCTGTATCCTTAAATATTATCTTGGAGGAGATAAGGGCATTGTGACCATTTGTACAGGAAACTAATACTCGTTTACAGGACATGGACACCAAATGGTCATCACTTGACTCCAGAATCTCCATAGTGGAACAACAAGTTGGTGAAGTGCAAATCACTTCTACAAGAGTCTCATCTTTGGAGAAGGACATTTTGCTCTTAAAGAGATCTGCTGAAGACCTTGAAAACAGGACTAGACGTAACAATCTTCGTTTATATGCTCTTCCGGAAGGCATTGAGGGAGGAGACCCGGTGTCCTTCTTCTCTTCTTTTCTCCCAAAACTTTTGGATTTACCGTCATCAACAGTTCTGAATATTCAAAGAGCGCACAGGTGAGGCCCTCACCTGTCTTCTTCTTCAGCACCCTCAAAACCTCGTGGGGTGATACTCTTATTTTTGCAGTTCACTGATCTTCTTCAAGTTTTGAATGCTGCAAAAATTAAAAAACAGTTATCCTGGTCTGGAGCCAAATTATTTTTGTCCCAGGATGTGTCTACAGTGACTGCCAGGAGACGGAAGGAGTTCCTTGATGTTCGACCAGCCTTACGCTCTATGGGCACTCGATATGGCTTGTTTCACCGCTGCCTCTTCAAAGTGACTTTCCAAAATCACACATCCACTTTTGAAGAACCTGCGGACTTTCGGAAATTTATTAATTCTCACTCTACGGCTTCCATGGAAATTGCTGGCCCTTCCTCTAATACTTGACTTTTCATCTTGTGGTCAATGTTATCTTACTTCTAACCATTACCTTTTACTTCCTTTACAGGTTGTTAATTGTTGATATCTTCTTATTAAGATATATTTTCTCTCTATTATTATTACAGTTCATTGCACCTACTCTACACTCCCGTTTTCTGTTTGTTTGGCTTCCCGATGTGGTACGTTGTTTCCCTACACTGGTCGTGCTATCTTAAGTGTCTGTCTCAAATCCTTTTTCCTGTTTTGTACTCCCGAAAGGTATGTATTGCAGTTGTCAATTTGTTTTGACATGTATTGTCCTCTTTTTTCTCTATCTTTATCTACCTCTTCCCCTTTCTTGTTTTTCTCTCTCTGCCCTGCATCCTAAGGCTCTTACTTTATCTTCTTCCTTCATTCTTGCTTTGCCTACTACTTTTTCTATACTCTTTCATTATTGTCAGCTCTATTGTTTTATACTCATTGTTATCTTTTTCCATTCAGAGTTGTCTCATGGAATGTAAAAGGTTTTATTAATCCTATAAAGAGGCAGAGAATTATCTCTCATTTAGCCTCTTACAATCCAGATTTAGTTTTATTACAAGAAACTCATTTGTCAGAAATTGAGGCACTTAAGCTTAAACGCAACTGGGTTGGTTCTGTTCTTGTTTCTCCTTCAACTACAAAAAAGAATGGTGTTATTATTTTGTGCCATAAAAAGTTGATGGTAGATGGATTTTGGTTAAGCTACTCATCAACAATAACATTTCTTTAACTGTCTTTAATGTATATGGTCCGACCCAACCGAATTATACCTTTTGGCCTATGATTACAAATAAGTGTATCCAACACAAAGATGAATTTTTTATCCTTTGGGGCGATTGTAACTAGGTCATGGACCCTTTTATTGACTGTAAATCACAAGTACCTTTTATCCCTCACAAAACCCACAAACAATTTCATAATACAGTTACGCAGACACACCTCGTAGATGCCTGGAGACTATGTAACCCAGATCAAACAGAATTTTCTTTTTCTCCCCTCCACATGGTTCCTTAACCTGATTGGATTACATCTTCCTATCCAAACCTTTAGTTAAAAATCTAATCTCTTCTTCGATTGAGCCTATTTTGATCTCAGATCATGCTCTGGTGATTGCTGATTATGACTTGCTCCCTCCGCAGCCTAAATCTTCTAGATGGAGATTTAATAACTTCCTTTTACAGAATTCAGCTTTTTCCTCCTCTTTTGCTTCCTTTGCGGAAGAGTTATTTTCTTTTAATGAGGATCCATCCGTGTCTCCTACTTTGGGATGGGACCCCTTTAAGGCCACTGCCGAGGCTTCATCATTGATTTTGTATCCAGAAAAAAGAAGCACACCCTTGCTCAACATAAGGCCCTACTAGCCAAAATCAAGCACCTACAACATCAATTTTATACTTCCTCATCAGATTCCACTCTACAGAAGCTTGTTAGTGCAAAACTGGAGTTTAATAAGATCTCTACTGACAATGCTTCTTCTATTCTGCTTCGTAGTAGTGCCAGGTATTATGGGGATCGTAACAAGGTTGGTTCACTTTTAGCTAACTATCTCAAATCCAGGAAAGAGAGGGTGCTGATAGACTCTATTCAGTCAACAGATGGGCAGCATCTTTTCAAAGATCAAGACATTCTAGATGAATTTACAACTTTCTATAAAAACTTATATACTCCAGAAATGCCCACATCAGGCCCTCTTATTGACTCTTATCTTAGCACATTACTCCCCCTTCATCCACAGATCTTGTTTTCAACTCCCTAGATTTGGACATATCACTTCAGGAGATTACTAGCTCCCTAAATTCACTAAAGAAAAATAAATCCCCTGGTCCGGATGGATTTTTGGTAGAATTCTATCTACATTTTTCAAATCTCTTACTCCCAAAACTCTTTAATCTTTTTCAATACTTTAGCAATACTGGTAAGGCGAGTGGTACCTTCCTGGATGCCTCTATTTGTCTCATTCATAAGGAAGGTAAAGATCCTAAATTCTGCAAAAATTACCGTCCTATATCCTTGATAAATGTAGATTATAAAAGTTTCGCTAAATTATTGGCTTTACGTCTTGAATCACTCTTACCCCATTTAATTGGTCCAGAACAATGCGGTTTCATCAAGGGCAGATTAACTTCTGATAACTCTCGGTTATTTTTCAATGTTTTAAATAAGGCATCTACTTTATCCTATTCCCTAGCTGCTGTTTCTATTGATGCAGAAAAGGCTTTCGATAGAGTCAACTGGCTTTTTATTTAAGGCACTCCGTTGGCATGGTTTTGGACTTAAATTCGTTTCCCTTGTCTCATTACTTTATTCGACATCTACTGCTTCAATCGTAGTTAATGGTCTTCTTTCAAAATGTTTTTCACTTCATCGCTGTGTTTGACAAGGTTGCCCCTTATCTCCTCTTCTTTTTATTTTATCCCTCGAACCCTTTCTGACTCACATTCGCCATAATACTTCTATTTCTGGGTTCTTATATGGAGATCATCACTTGAAGCTTTCTGCATATGTAGATGATATTTTACTTTTTATATCAAACCCAGAAATTTCTATTCCCCCGTTGTTACAAGAATTTTCGGATTTTTCAGCGGTATCGGGCTATAAAATCAATTCGGATAAAACGGAAATTCTTCCTATAACCAAATTTTGCTTTAAGCATCACTTTGACCCAACTGGATTTCGTTGGAACAGGTCTAGAATTAAATACCTAGGTTTATGGTTTACTAATTCTATTTCAGACTCAGGTTAAAATAAATATGAAAGAAAGTCTTGATCGTGTATCCAAACTACTCTCCTCCTGGAATCCTCTTTTTTTTCTTGGTGGGGACGCCTTGACTCTATCAAGATGATGGTCACTCCTAATATGTTATATATATTTTCAATGATTCCAGTTCATATTCCCTCCATGTATTTAAAAAAAATTGACTCCCTCCTCTCCAAATTTTTGTGGACTGGTAAAAAATCCCGAATTTCTTTATCTCATCTTAGGCAACTAAAATCTACTGGAGGTGTGAATTTTCCAAATTTTAGGTTGTATCATAAAGCTTTTTGTCTTAAACAAGCTTCTTACTGGCTCCATACAGGTGTCTCCTCTCTCACCCCTTTATGGGTCAGCATTGAACGCTGCTTATTTTCCCCTTTCTCACCTTTACGGCCAAAACCAATCTCACATCTCTTCCGCTATTTAAGCATACTTGCTCACTGTTAAGACCTCATTGTCAACTAAAGAAAATCTCTAGGAACACATTTTTGCGTTCTCCTCTTTGGCATAATCGGCTTCTTATTATTAACAACAGACCTTTATTTTGGTGCTTTTGGAGATCTAAAGGTATTATCTGGGTTCAGGACATGTTTGATGGTTTTTCTCCTTGTTCCTTTCCCCAATTTCAAGCCACCTTTAAGTGTCCTCGCTCATTTTTACACAAATTCTTGCTACTCATGGAAGCAATTCTGGCAGTTTTTTATTCCCTTCCCCCTGATGATTCCTTATCTCCACATGATCCGCTTCTTAGACTTTTGTCGGTATCCTCAAGGGCTTCCCTGATCTATACATTCTTTAATTCCGCTGATCCGGAGCGACCTAAGACTAAGATGGAGCTTGCATGGGAGACGGATTTGGGTTGTGAATGGAGCACTGATTTTTGGAGTAAAATATAGGCTAGATCTTTACAAAATTCTAGATCTGCACCTACCACTCAATCTATGTTTTTTCTTTATCACAGACTATTTCTTACCCCCTCTTCCATTGCTAAATTCACACACTCTAATAATAAATGCTGCTGGTCCTGTGACCACCCCTTGGCTGACTTGAACCACCTCCTGTTTTCATGCTCCCATGTAGCTTCTTTTTGGTTACAAATTTGGTCCCGGATCTCGATTATTTTTAATTTACATATGCCTTTATTAAATACACTTTTCTTTACGGGAAGTTTATCAGAGTCACTTGGGTTATTGTCTCATGAGCGAGGATTGTTTGACCTCATGTTAGCCTTAGCTTTTCAACAGATTACACTCAATTGGAAATGTTCAAACAAGCTCTCAGTCAAGTCTTGGTGGAACACTGTATGCCACTATCATAGGTTGGCTATTGCTTTTGCCTTCTGTTGTAATCCACATGTAAATAGAGACCTATTTTGGTTACCATTGACTAATTATTACAATAAGATCTCAATTACTCAGGTCTCCTGTAATCGCTCTGAAAACTTCCAGCCTCCATGATTTTCTACTTCTTTGCCTTTTTTCTCTTTAGTAATTTTCAGCATTGTAAGTTTTATAGGAAAATATATTAACTATATTCCTTTTTTGTTCTAATGAGTATTTTTTGTTATTTGATACTTAGTTCCAGAGTATATTTTTTCTCCCCTTTCTCCCCTTTCTTCCCTCCCCGCTCTCTTCCTATATAACCCTAAAATGTAAACAGCTTTCTGCAATGTTTTTTGGCATATTTTTATCTCATATGTTGGTTATTCTCAAATATTGTTACAATTTTGCCCTATGTTTTATGTTGCAAATTATGTTAATAAAGCTTGTTAAACTTTTTTTTAAAAGTACGAGCCCCTTAACGTATTTCTTTGTTTATTTTATTCATGCATTACCAATATTGTAATGTAAAAAAATCACACTGTTAATATTACAATGCAATGTGTTATTACCACATCAGAGTAAAACTGACTTGACAAAAAACACTGTTTAATGTCTCAGTGATTTCAATCTATAATCACTTTACAGAAGAAAACAACTAACAAGTCCTAGTTGTTGTTTTTTTATCAATAACTACCCCTCTATATTCTAGTTAAGGATACGAAACAGCAGGGAATAAACCATACCTGCAGATGTGAAAAGTTTAATATGCTATCATTTATTACCATTGTTGAAGGAGGGAAGGGAAATGATGGCCCACTCGAGGCTTATCCTTTAGCTAGTCATGGCTTTATCTACACTCAACAAAGAGCATAAACAGCATAACAAGAGCTTAGCTTAGGTTAAGAACATCACTGAAAAAAATAAAGGTTAAAGCCTCAAACTTTCCCTTTTAGTACACATCAGTCAGCCATAGGGTAGGCCCTAAGTGACCCTAAGGGCAGGGTGCTGTGTAACTAAAAGGCAGGACATGTACTTTTATGCTTTACATGTTCTGGCAGTGACAAACAGCTAAATCCACTTGTCACTACTGTGAGGCCTACTCCTCTCATAGTCAAGCATTGGGAATTCCCTTATACATTCCTGAGTGGTAATTCCTGATCAGAGAGGAGTAGCTTTATTATGTTTGGTATGGTTGGAATAGTAATGATAAATCCTCTTTAATGGTGAAGCTGGATTTAGCACTACTATTTTGGAAATGCCCCTTTTAAAAAGTGGACATTTCCCTGCTCTTAACTTTTTTTTGTGTGCCTGCAGCCTGTCTCCACATCTGGCCTGGGTGGCAACTACACTTTGTTCAAACTCTCCAGACAGCCACAACACAAGAGGGACTGGGTGTGACAGGGGATACATCTGCCTTCATCCTCATACTGATAGTCTTCCTGAGCAGGGAGAGGGAGAGGTGGTTCACACTTACACCTGAATAGGTTGTGTCCTGCCCACACACAAAGGGCTGATTTACATCCTTATAATAATAATGTATCAGAAAAGAGAGAGAGGATAAGAGAACTAGTCCTGATCCCCTGGGGTAATGTATCTAATCAAGAAGAACTAGTCTACCTAGACGTGGTAAGGGTCACAAGTGTGTATGTTTGATGATGTTTGTATTTAAAGAAAAAGTCTTATTTCTTTTTAGAAAGCCCTCACCCACCAACCTAGTTGGTGGCATGCTTCATCATCGGGCCCACCCGATGACACCGAATGTGTCCCGGGTGTGCTACAACGCCTGTGTTACAGCGGACTAGGTTGGTGGGTGAGGGCTTTCTAAATAGAAATAAGACTTTTTCTTTAAATACAAACATCATCAAACATACACACTTGTGACCCTTACCACGTCTAGGTAGACTAGTTCTTCCTGATTTACATCCTACCAGTAGTCTGGAGCCAGAGCTGGGATGAAAGGGATTCTTCTGCACTTCTGAAGGCTCTTTTGAAGTCACCCCTTACATCAAAGGTATGGTGGGGTATAAGTAGTAGGGCTCTGACTCTATCAAATCAGTACACT
Source organism: Calotriton arnoldi (assembly GCA_963921515.1). Taxonomy (NCBI): domain Eukaryota; kingdom Metazoa; phylum Chordata; class Amphibia; order Caudata; family Salamandridae; genus Calotriton; species Calotriton arnoldi. Next base: position 891,191 of record CAWUFW010002233.1, read on the forward strand.
ACTGGACCTGGAAGAAGTTATGCTGGAATAAATGCTGCTGTGCTGAAAGATTGCCATCTTGCTTTGCGGACTGTTTAAAGGAACTGATGCCCTGTCTGTTTGAGCTGCTCTTCTGCCTGCTGACCTCTGCCCAGCTACAACGGTCAAGAAACACCCCCAGAATGACTCCAAGGGCTTGTTTGCATTCCTCCTGTCCTCCCCAGAGGTCTCAGGGATATCAAAGACCTCGTTCCCACAGGATCTGCATTTTTCCTTGAACTGTAGCGCTGCCCGAGTGTCGGGGGCTCAATGCGCTGTGGCTGTTTCAGTGGAAGCCTCCTGGTTCCAGCATTGTGCCCTTCATCTGAGAACCAGTGCTCCATGTTGCCGTGGCATGCCTGGGACCCGCTGACATCATCAAGGAAGGAGCGTAGTGATAATTGGAGCCCTTGCACGTCTGACCCAGGGAAACTTTCCTTGGTGGTTCACCGATCACCGGCAAAGCTGCGCTCCAATCTGCCCTCACTTGTTCAAGAAGTTATCAGGAGTAATGGGGCCCCATTGGGGGTTCGTGCTGCAATCCAGAAACTAAGTACTCTATCACCATTGGATTTTTACTGATCCAAGTGGCCTCAGAGGTCGTGCTGCGTCCCCCACAGCTCATTACTTTATTTCTACATTCAGCTGACCCAAGCGGTCCCTGCCGTATCATGCTGTGCCTCGCACCGCCAAGTACACGCCTGGTGTTGGGTTTACCTAAACTGGGCCCCGGCGGTCTGGATGCTGTTGTACTGCGGGAAGTTCTTAATCGCCTCCCGCCTTCTTCGAGGCTATTGTATACCGTGAAAACCATTGGTGCAATCCCATGCTGAGTTACTGTAGAGGCCCTAAAGCGAGACCACTTGATTTTTAAAGCAATACCATGATATACTTGAAGTTGAATACTTTATGATCTATATATTGGATTTTTGTTGTTTTGGACACATCGTTCATTTATAAATATTGCATATTTTTATAAATCCATGTGGAGTCTTTTTGCCGTGTTTTCATTGTGTTACTGAGTGTGGGTGTTCCATAAATACTTTACACATTGACTCTGATGACAAGCCTGAGTGCTCTGCGCCAAGCTACCAAAAGGTGAGCACAGGTTATCTTTGGAGTGTAACTTACTTGCCCTGACTAGAGTGGTGGGTTCTGTCTGGCTTAGGTGCACACCCTAGCCAACCAGAAGTCCCATTTCAAACAGGCACACAACCCAAGTCTTGGTACCAATACGTATGTAGGGGTTGTGAAGTGTCCAGGCAAGACACTGAGTCCATGTAGAGTTTCTTATGTAGTTTGTTTAACTCCAGACGTATCAGACCCATGCACAAGCCATACTTCGGATCCTGGAGTCAGCTCTTAACTGAGGAGCGACCTGCTCCAGAACCTGTCAGCTTTCTGAGAATTAACAATCCCATTCAAAGATATACATGAACATACAAATGAAAGAACACAAATGAATACATCTGGCCTCACATCTCTACATTTACATTGTAGAATACATTCCCATATTACACATCCCCAGTGATTAAGAGCAAATTTTATAAAGTTACTTGTCTATTGTGCTTCAAACTAAACCTTATGGCACTGAATGTTCCCTAAATTCCATGGAAAGATAGTCCTAAATCTTCAAAGCCTACCAAATGTTGCCAATTTTATTCTGAACATATGTACCTTAAAATGCACAAATTACCATTATTTTCAAGCCCCTCCTTGGAAATAACTTTCATCCCATTGTACATTGGTCTTTACGGGAACTTTCAATCAGAGTTGCTAGCCTGTATTCTATTTTAAAATGCATGTTTCAGTAAAAAACATTATTGCTCCATGTATATATCTATAAGAAAGTACAGTATGGTATGTAAATATAAGGAAGTCCCTTCAGTTCTTTATTATTCTTTCAATAATTTAACCACCACATCTATGTCAGTATATTTTGTTGTGGTTCAGATGAAGCTCACTATTTTGTTTCACACTCATGCCCACCAGAGGTTTAGGACTCCTGTCTTAGACAAAGAATATGATAATTTACAGGTAAATAAAACTAACAGTTAGAATTTTGAAGCAGAGAGAGCAATAGTGGGTTCTAGGGCTTTCTGAGACTGAGATATGACCCAACCATTTTCAAAGAGTTAACACAGCAATCATGGGACTGCAATTGGACACAATCAGAGAATTTCAAAAATGTTTTTTTCCAGTCTTCCTTACTGTAAATTGCTGGAGCTGACACCAGCATACCTGCATAACAATTGAGCCTATTCAATAAGATTATCTCAATTGACTCTTACCCGCCTCGGTTTCACTGCGTACTGGGACCTGAGTTGACATTGGTCTTCCTACTTGACTATTGTCACATGGATGCCAATGTTCTCGGGAAAAGGAAATCTGCATTTTCCAGCATGGTCACAGCGAATATTTCACCTTTCGCTGGACCCTATATTTTGCTGGCTTTAGAACTCTATGCACTTTACCCCTGGTACCTAGAAGTAAGTGCCTGTGTTTCCCCTTTAAACATGGCTGAATTAGCATATTCCTAAATAGCATCTTTAGCTCGCCTATAAGCCCCTTGTGTATGGTAAGAAATGTACCAAGGACCTGGAAGTTAAATATCACTAGTGGACTACAGCACCTATTTTGCAATCTACTAGGGTGGCAGTGCAAGTATGGCTTCAGGCCTACCATTGTAGCCTGACTGTAGAAGCATAAAAACTGCAATTCGGCCTGTTAAAAAAAGACTTTTGAAAGGTCAAAAACTCAATTTAAAATACTAATAAGTCACCCCTATGTGGGTTTTGTAGCCCACAAGGCAGGTGCATCGTGTCTAAAAGTAGGACATGTAGAAATGTAATGTTGAAATGTCCTTTACAGTGACTAGTACCCAAAAACTATTTTCACTATAGGAACACTGGCTGACTCATAGAGAAACACTGGTAAGAGATATTAAATACTAATACTATATCTTGGGAATGGGACCAGCTAGAAAATCAAACAACTATTTATAATAGCTATTAAACTCCAATTCAATGGTGAAATTTGATTTTTTTAAATATCAAGGTAAAGCACCTTTTACAAAGTTGCCTTTTCCCAGGCTGAAGTTCTTGGAAGCTAATTTGCATTGGCTCTTTCACTTCTCCCAGCCAGTGATTAGCCTTGAGCAGGTATGAAAAAGCTGTGAAATGTATCAGAGGAGCAAACAATAGGCTGACATCAATGAGCACAGGTGATTCCTCTGACTTCAGCAGAATATGCAGGGTGTAGACTGTGGGCCTCCTTTTGACCGCACAATTTTGAATCCTTATTGACAGGTCTTTTGAGCCACATGTAACACTTGGGGTGCACTTGAAAGGGAGAGAACAGGATGCCAAGATAAATCTTTTGTATCTACTATCCGGTTGCTGAAGGACCCTGCTTTGTCCTACCAGACTTCTGTCTCTGGCTGTTTTGTGGAAACATTTTCCCCCAAACTAGAATTTAGTTTTAGATGTGGGAAGACACTAAGATTACTAAAGTACATTCCACACACAGCGCTAGCTCTCACAGCCCAAGCTGGGTGTGGCCAAAGACTTTTGCCATCTTGAATATGCCCTGATGCCTGGAATTTTTGGCCAGTTTGCAGTAAAGCAAACAAGAAGTTCTGCAAAGGTAGTAGGTAATGGCCTGGGAACCTTTATCCCATTGGTTAGGGAGAGTCTAGGAATGCCTCCACAAACGCAGTAGCTAATACCAGGCATTATTATGGCATCTCAAGCCAACCACTGCTCATCGGAGACCTGAAACTCCACCTCAACAACCCCAACTCCACCGCCCTCCTGGACAACCTTGCCAACATCGGACTGAAACAGCTCGTCACCAACCCTATCCACAAGGCAGGACACACCCTTGACCCCATCTTCGCAGGAGGGAACAACATCAGCTTCAACCACACCACGCAGCCCCTCTGGACCAACCACCACTGCGTACACTTCTCTGTCAACACCACCACCACTCTCAAACCCTCTCCTCGCCCTCCGCGAAGGAATTGGAGCAAGGTCACAGAGGAGCACCTCAACTCCACCCTCAGCCAAGATCCCCCCGCCTCGACCGACGCCAACTCTGCAGCTAAGGAACTACACCACTGGATCACCAACTGGCCAGACAAGCTTGCACACCTCCGCACCACCGACATACAATGCCCCATCAAGGCCACCTGGTTCACCACCAACCTCCGAGAAGCCAGACGCTTCTGCAGACATCTCGAAAAATGATGGAGAAACAGCAAAACCACGGAAGACCTGACTGCCTACAAGAACGCCATGACAGACTACCACCAACACATAAGATTCACGAAGAAGACCTTCATCCGGAACAAAATCCTCACCAACTCTAGCAACTCAAAGGAACTCTTCAACATCATCCAGCAACTCACCAAGCCCTGAAGCGAAGCCACAGACATCACCCCCTCCCAAGACCTCTGCAACAAGCTCGGCTACTACTTCCACCTGAAAATCAAAGCCCTCTACGACAACTTCAGCGAGCAGACTCCAGAAACCAACGTTCCCCCCAGCGACAACAGCCGGCCCACCATCACCGCCTGGACCCTGGTCATCACCGAAGATACCACCACAACCATGAAGAGCACCCACTCATGAGCCCCCACGGACCCCTGCCCTCCGCATATCTTCCACAGACCCACTGCCACCATAGCACCCCCAGCTACAACGCACCATCAACGCCACCTTCGAATCCGGCACTTTCCCCGACGACTGGAAACGCGCAGAAGTCAAGCCCCTCCTCAAGAAACCCTCTGGAGACGCGACGGACCTGAAGAACTACCGACCCATCTCCCTCCTTCCCTTCGCAGCCAAAGTCACTGAGAAGATCATCAATGCCCAGCTGACAAACTTAATTCAAGAGAACTCCATCCTCGACTCCTCCCAATCCGGATTCCGCAGCAACAACAGCACTGAACCGCTCTCCTCGCCGACACTGACGACATCCGCACGCTCCTCGACCAAGGCCACACTGCAGCCCTCATCCTACTTGACCTCTCCGCAGCCTTTGACACCGTTTCCCACCGCACCCTCACAGCCAGACTCCACGTTTCTGGAATACAGGGAACCGCCCTGGACTGGCTGTGCTCCTTCTTCGCCGACAGAACCCAAAGGATCAGTCTCCCGCCTTTCCTCTCTGAACCCACAGTGATCAACTGCGGAGTACCACAAGGATCATCGCTCAGTCCCATGCTCTTCAACATCTACATGGCCCCCCTCGCCGCCATCGTCAGACAGCATGGACTCAGCATTGTATCCTACGCCGACAACACTCAGCTCATCCTCTCCCTCACAAAGGACCCCGAAACCACCAGACTCAGCTTCCACGAAGGAATGAAAGATGTTGCAGCTTGGATGAGCAGCAGCTGTCTGAAACTCAACTCGGAGAAGACAGAAGTCCTAGTCCTCAGACCAGCCCCCTCTGCGTGGGACAACTCCTGATGGCCCTCTGCCCTTGGCACCCCTCCACCCCCACGGTCCATGCCCGGAACCTTTGCATCATACTCAACTCCTCCGACAGCATGACCCGACAGATCAACGCCGTTGCCTCCACCTGCTTCAACACCCTCCGCATCCTCCGCAAGACCTTCACGTGGATCCCCCTGAAGCCAGAAAGACTGTCACCCACGCACTCATAACAAGCAGACTGGACTATGGAAATGCCCTCTACGCTGGAACCAACAAATCCCTGCTACACAAACTCCAGACCATCCAGAATACCGCGGCCAGACTCGTACTCGGCATCCCACGGCATGAGCACATCACCAAACACCTGCGAGACCTCCACTGGCTCCCCGTCGAGAAGAGAGTAACCTTCAAGCTACTCACCCACGCCTACAAATCCCTCCACAATATCGGACCCAAATACCTCAACGAAAGAGTCTCCTTCCACGTACCCAAAAGGAACCTCCGCTCCGCCGACCTCCACCTGGCAGAATCCCCGCGCATACGCAGAACCAGATCAGGTGGAAGAGCCTTCTCCAAAATCGCAGCCAAAGCCTGGAATGAGCTCCCAGTCAACATCAGACACTCCCCTACTCTGCACACCTTCAGGAAGAACCTCAAGAACTGGCTCTTCGGCTGAACGGGAGCTGCACCCCCCCACCCCACCCAGCACCTTGAGACCCTCACGGGTGAGTAGCGCGCTTTAAATCCCCTGATTGATTGACTGATTGAACCACCACAGAACACCTTCTGGACCTTCCGTCTGTGACCTGAAATGAGCCCTGGAGGACTGGACTTATTCTCTTTTGTACCAGGGAAAAAGACTCCAATAGTCAGTTGGCTGACCTCCTGTGGGGCTACAGGGAGACAACAAGCTGCAAGAGACCTTTTCCTGGAAGTATCCAGCTGAGCAGTGGCAACTGGACCTGGACTGGACTCTGCTGCTGGCCTCTTCCTGACACATGTGAATTTCCCAGTGCCCGCCTAGAGGTACTGGAGGATTTAGAAGTGTACTCCTGTGCTGCATTTGACTTAAAAGACTTTGGGCCTGATTTATATCTCGGCAAACAGGTTATTCCATCACAACAGTGACGGGTCTCCCATCCGCCGAAATATAAATCCCATTATATCCTATGGGATTTATATTTCGGCGGACAAGAGATCCGTCACCGTTGTGATGGAGTAACCCCTCCACCGAGATCTAAATCAATCAATCAATCAATCACAAGATTTGTAAAGCGCACTACTTACCCGCGAGGGTCTCAAGGCGCTGAGGGAGAGGAGGGGGGGTGTTGCCTATAGCCTATAGTCAGAAAGTAAAATCTTTAACCAAGACAAACCTGGTTGGGGTATCTGACCCGCGCTCCATCGCAGTCAGTCTCAAACTGCTCCGAGGTCCCGGCCTACCACAACTATTGACTTTCATTGGTTATTTGCGCTTTTTGAAATATTTCGACTTTAAAGTTTAAAAACTCCACTTCCACTTATTGTTTTTTTGTCATTTTGGTGTCATTTTGTTTTTGTTCGCATTTTGACTTTATTACTTTTTTGATATTGCATAAATACTTTAAACATTTCCCTTACTTAAGCCTTTCTGCTCTGTGCCATAGCTCCCATTGGGTTCAGCTCGAGTTAACTTAGTGGCTTTGAGGGTTCCCTCTGACTAGGGTTGTGATTATCCCTTGTCACCCATGCCCAATAAAAACCCAATTACTTTCAATGGGATTGTTTGCTTCATTTATATTGTTGGATCTTTCTGCTACAGGTAACATAGTTGAACAGAATTTTTGTGTTGCATGATTAATTAAAACCGTTGCAATTCAACATATGTATATTAAAAAGGAATAAGATCAATGTCATCAAAAAGGGAGTGAATAAAATATAAAATGTACATAAAAAAATGTTAAAATATTTTTGACTAAAACTGGAGGTTATCCAAAATATGTTGGTATCACAACGTGATGGTGCTATTGTACTGAATTTGCAGGAACAGGAACTGTGAAGCCATGAAGTAAATGCTGATAGAATTACATAGTATACGCAGTTATTTTTTTCTAAAAACCCTGATATCTCATTGTACAATCATTGCCCACTTGTAAACGGGTGCACATCATCTTCACTCTTATATGCCATTTATCAAACGAGAGAATATTGGCAGAAACTTGACAAGCCGAATATTCAAGATTGTATTTTGCTGGTTCAATGGATGTTATAACAGCTTATCTACATGTCTGAACACTCAAGAGGTTAAACTGTTGGTGGAGTAACAGCCTATGGTGCTCAAGTAATACAGGACATAAGCATATAATATGGAGCAGGATCTCTTGCTCTTGCTCTTTTTCACAGAGTCTGCATTTCGTCTCTGGGAGTTGAATTTGCCATTTTGGTAGATGGTCCAAAGTTAGAAGAAATACAAAGCGAAAATGACAGAAATGTATTTTTATAGATTTTTGATAATTTACTCCTAAATGAGGCTGTTTCCCCTGAAGATTATAACGGGTAATATAGGGGCTTATAAACAAACCCATTGCGCCGCCGGTGCGTCACTTTTTTTGATGCACCTGCGCGTAATGTGCCTGCTCATATTTACAAGCCCATGTAAAGCCACCCTCTAAGGCTTTTTGTGGCCTCGAAAATATGACCCTCTTTCATGCATTACTCTGCTTGAAAGGGGCATTCCATAGGTGTTGATGTGAGTGTTCCCACCAGTAGTGGCCAGTGTGTGGATAGAGTGGAGAGGCGGGGGTTGGGGTGGGAGGGACAGTGGACGGATGAAACATATAAAAAAAATAAAAAAAATTTTACCTGCCTGGCTACATCGTGCCCCTCTCTTCTGGAGGCACAGGCTCCCAGAGTGCACTGCAGCCAATCCTGACGCAGCTTTCATGTTGCTGAAAGCAGCGTCAGGATTGACCTGGGCGACAAGGATTTGCACTCCCAGTTAGACTGGGAGCCTGTGCCTGCTTTCTCCAAACCTGCAATGCAGCTGGGGTTGGAGAGAGCTTCAGTGTGCAGTAAGGTTTGGCTGACCTGAGACAGCCGGCCAGACTGTAATGCGCACTGCACTGCATTGCAAAACACTCCACCAACCTGTCATCCCCCTGGCCCGCCCCCAAGCCTCGTCTCAAGAGCAAAAATAAAATGATAATAAACAAGGGTTTATTATCTTATTTTTTATTTCTTTTTGGCAGCTGGCAGGTGGGGCGATGCTTCTCCACCATAGCAGAGGAGCCACTGCTGGTTCCATTGAACCTGACGCATTACCAGATTTACAAGGTTTTATAAACTTAGGAATGCAACAGATTCCTATGCCTCCACAGGGGAGGCATAAGGGAGGCGCAATGAGGAGAAATACCTTTATTTCTCCTGGTTTTTCCTTTTTCTATGTGTGCTTCATTCTGCAGCACACATAGAAAGAGGAAAACACCTCTTGTGATTGTTTTGTGCAGGAAGGTGCCCCTTACTGCACAAAACCAATCACCCCTACAAGGCAGACAGCCTTGCACCATGGCGCAAGGGTGCCGGCGTTGGGGCGTGACAGCTCATTAAGCACCAGCTCGGGGGGAAAGGACAGGAATGCGCCGTATCTTGTAAATACAGCGCATTCCTGCACTTTTCTTTGCACGGCAGGGCAGCAGGAAGGCTTGCTGCGCTGCAGTACGTCAAAATATTGTACATGAGGCCCAAAGTTGTTTAATACCACTTTCTCAGCTGCCGGAACAGGTTCACATTGATGAACTAAGCTTTTAAGATGCTGCACTTTTTCCAAATGGCAGTCAGATGGTGAATGTAGTCCTTTTCTGCTCAAGGTCCTATATTCTTACATGTGCAATCACTCCTTTTTGTATTTTTATCTTTACTGCTGGCAAAAGCTGCTTAATGCATGTTTTTCATAGTTTCACCGAATTAAATTACATCCAGAACTTACTATAACTTAACATCAAGAACTCTCACTGAAAATGCGTGTTCAAGACCCTGCCTTCTCTTTATACAGTCAAGATTCCTAAGTCAATGTCTGAAATGTAATCCACTGTTGGGTCAAGCCAAAAATACTTGTAAGACCTAAAACATTACCTAGGATCTCTTGGTGTACATAGATGCAGAGTTGAACCTAGTTAAGAAAGACTAACTAGACACCATTAGTGATAGTGACACTCACTTCAGGGGGATTCAGAATCTTTTCCCTAACAAGGGAATCTGGTTGATGGATTTTTCAATTATTCATCAAGTTTCCACATTAATTAAACCCTTGCCCTGTCTTCGACCTCCCAAATGGAGCCGTTATAATTGCCCGAACACCTTACCAAGGTTTAATAGCTTCTTGGCTGTAATCGATAGTCAGTTAGGAAACAAAAATTCTACTACTGATCCTGACCATAAAATCAAGACCAGCAGTGTTTGCTATGGTTTGGACAGTCTCAGAAGACATCACTTCCTGATACTTCAAAAATCCAAAATTATGACTTTCACACAGATTCTGTCTTCAGTGGAGCGGTTGTGACCATAGACTTTCAAGAGGAGTATGTCGACATTACTCCAAGTGAAGGCCAGGCAGTGAATGATTTCCTTAATTCCTGGTCATGGTCCCCTTGTTTTTTCTGGACAACTTTTTTTATGTACCAAGTGAAGATGGTCTGCTTTGTCCCAAGAGCTTAAGTACAATTTTGTCTTTGAAGTTCAATGAAAGGCGGAAACAAGGCAAAGGAGAAGGAGATAACTGATGGAAGGAAGACTGTAAAGAAGAAAAAAGAAAAGAAAGTGTGAAAGAAAGAAGACAAGAGGAAAGGAGAGACGGTATTATAGAAAGGGTGATGAATTGTTGGAAGGAGGAAGTCCCTCATACCCAACATCTTACACTGTGTGTACTCGCCTACGGGCAGAAATGGCTGGATAGCCTACCCATGGGAGGAGTGGGTTATCTTTGGAATATATAATATACGAGAAAAGGAGAGTTTGGGGTCTTTTAGGAACTGTTTCAAGGTTGGAGTAAAGTCAAACGCTCGTGAAAAGATGGTTCAAGATATAAGACCCGCAGAAGAAAGGCAAGTTTTTCAAATGGACCTATACGAATCAGTCAAGTGCACGTTAGTCCTCAGAGTCGACAGCATGTTATACTGATGCCATTTTGGAACTGGCGCGGAAACCAGTTTTACAAGTTTTGGATTGTTTTTATATTCCAAGTGCTGTGACTGATGAGGATATTATTCAGGAAATCTGTGTTTCAGATGCCAAACTACAGAACATTGGTCAGCCCCAAGGTGCATTACACCGGGAGATTAACTGCGTTGCTTTATTTGCCCGGAGACTTCATGGCAAAGAGGGAACTAAATACAAAGTAGAATATTCTGACTTTGAGGAATAGCCCGGGGTTGTATGTCGCAGGAACTCTGATGTTTTCCTGATTTATATTTACTCTTGACCAGAGGCGAAAGACATAATTTTCAAAAGAAGTCTAGCTTCCGATCCAGTATTTACAGGTTTATTTTTTTTCTTTTGCAGATTTATTCCTACAAATGTATTTCTGCATAAAACGGAGTTATTTATGCCCGAGGATGTCAGCTTGGAATGAATTATTTGTATAATATTGCAGTTTGTTGACAAATGCAGCTACTCTTAAATGGCCTACATATAAACAGGAGGTGGGTGTTTCTAATATTCAATATGTACAAAGAAAAGCCCTCAAAGCACAGGAAGACAGCAAGGAAAAATATGGCCTTTATGAGGTTGATACCTTTGATTTATCTTCCCAAATGCGAAAATCATATTTTCTTTTTGAAATGGTGGCTGCAGCATATGTACTCAGGATAGAGGTTCGGTTTGGGACAGAAGGTTGTTTATTGCAATTCAATGACAATGTTTTGGCAATGAAGCTACAATGATTCTGTCAAACTAAAAAAAGTGATACTTATCACACACAAGAGCACAGCAGAAATGCCATTTACCACATGCACATATATACCCTGTGTTAGTCGGATAGTAGCTTCTCCGAATTTTAGTAAATTGTGGTGCTCTCCAGGCAAAAGAGCCCCCCTCTGCCGACAGGGGGCAAAAACAACTCTCAAGGTGAAGCAGCCGCCCACCTGGAGTTGAGATACACAATGCACAAACTGCCGAGGCACACTAAACAGTCCAGAAATCGTACGACTGGTTTTGATCCGCCAGATATGTATGAAAAGAAGTCCATATATCAAATTCTGTTATCCTTGGTAAATCCTTTATTTCATATCAGAATCAAATTCCGAAAAGAGCAGCCGACACGTGTTTCATCCCAAAGGACTTTCTCAAGGCCAAGTAAGATGGAAAAAGGATTTCAAAGTTGTTTTTTAAGAAACGTAATCTTCCATATAAAGGGTATCAACCCGTATGTAACGGTATATCACCTGTAGCAGCGAGAACAAATAGACATCACTACCGCTACGTTATCTTTTAAGTACCATCAGGTCTTGATAAACCTGCGTATAAAGCCAACCTGTAGAGAAAAAGAGTCCCGACACTATCTGGCGGATCAAAACCAGTCGTACGATTTCTGGACTGAAACTAAAAAAAGTGCTCGGTTTGGGCCAGGGAAATTAATCTCTACTTTTAATTCATGGGTCTCTTTGACATTTATTGTGATCTCGGTCTTCTATATTATTGTTTAGCAAAGAGAATGTCTGTATCTATTAGGAAGTGGCAACACTGCAGGCACAGGAATGATAACGTTTTTATAAAATGTTTATTAAAGGGATTTTGTTCACAAATTTGCAGTTGCCAGCTTTATTTAACGGGCATGCAGTAGAAAGGTGTACCCTGGGAACATCCTAGAAATGTGTGTTAAAATCCATCATTAGACGTTCTACTTTTAAGTCTGCGAGGATAGGTTAGCATGGCTCATAAATGTACGATCACGTGGTCCACCAAGCAGTCATACAGTAAACTACATCAGAACATAGTTCTGCAGCTGCACACAACCAAAGCACGGCTCGCCACTGCCAGTCCAGACTGCTGTTCAATTACTGGATCAGGCAAAATGTGGCATGAGTTATGGGGCCTGGGCTATCAGGAATGGGGTTATGCAGATTGCAGGAAGACAGCCAAATGAACTGATATTAAGGTTCTAGATGAGCAGAAAGAACTATCCACGGAAAGTGAGTTGCCATTATGTGGATGTATGCCAAAACCACAAATACTTTAACTAGGCAACCCACACCACAACCCTTTGCCAGATTTTTACATGCCTCAAAATTGAAACCCTTTTCCTTCACTAATTTTACCACTCCTCGATAATACCACTAACATTGTGGGTATAGTTCCTTGGTGTTAGGATTTTGGTAGCTGCTTTATTGGTTAAATGCACGTGCTGTTCATGGTGCAATGCCTGCCTGCCTGCACCATGGTGCAAGGGTGCCTATGTTGGCTCTAGGCTGCCAAAACGGTACCAGCGCAGGCAGAAAGGACAGGAATGCAGTGCCAGCTTTTGGGTGGTGCGAGCGGTGCCACCGCACCGGGTGCCAAGGTCAGGGGGGCGCCATTTGTGCTCTAAAATCGGCGCCAGTGGCATTGCTCAAAAGCCTGCACTGTTGAACGCTGTTGTCCCTCTTTCTTTTCCACGATGTTAATCTTCGTAGAAATAGAAGAGAGAAAACACTGTTAAACAGATCAGGAGGCATGCTTTTACCCATACCTGCAGTAAAATATTTGTTTGCTTAGGAGTCAGAATATAAAATAAAAGGTTTCGCATGAACGTTTTTGGATTTTATTTAATTGATCTAGGCACATAGAGCCATGATCCGCTCTCTACTCTCACTATCATTATGTCTTCTTACCGCCTTGATTACTAGAGACATACTTCACCAGCTCAATTTTGAGTAATTCACTTTCAGTTTGTTAATGGAAACTAAGTAAGTTTTAGGCAGGGCCGGCTCTGTGGCGCTGCAACATATGTTATGGTTTTTAAAGCACCTGCTGCTGCATTCTTTTCTTCCAGCAATTTTCAGGCAACAATAAACATGCCACGATAACTCTGGTGATTAATGTTTTTTCTGGAGAGAGAGATGGGTGCTTTGTTTAGTGGAAGTTTTGATTCATTGTAAGGTAGCACAGAGGGTTAATATGCCTGCTGCAAAGAAGGTGCACCATGCACATCACAAAGAGCATATAATGTAAATAAGTCAGTAGGTTACTGTCAGAGAGATCCTATTGTTACTTGCAGTTTATAAGTTAAAATCCTAATGTAGAACAGTGAGCAATTAACTGTCATCAAAGAGCTGCATGAAAACTGTATGGTATAGGTTACAGCATTATGATTTTTCCCTAGTCTTTCATTAACCTAATCTTGCAAAATGGGTTCATTTGGGCAGAAATCAATTCTTATTATTAAAGAGAAACCTCAACCACAGTGTTACGTTTTATACTCTAAGTTTGTGCTTCTCCAGACCAAGCACTCTTAAACTATACTGCCTACAAGTATGGATGACATGACTACTATTGTAGTCCTCTGTCTTATGTAACGTTTCCCATAAACTGATTCACACACGTATAATTGATTCAGTGGCGTAGCAAGAGGGGGGAGGTGAGGGCGGTCCGCCCCAGGCGGCACGAGTTTTGGCGGTGGTGGCCTCCCCCGCTCTTACCTGCTGTCTCGGGGTGGAAATCCCCCCCCACTCTTCAATCGGCAAATGCAGTGACCACCACGGGCAGCCAAAGGGCTAGCTACGCCACTGGATTGATTGTCTCTGTGTAATACGTGTGATGTAAAAGGGTCTGACACCCTACACTAGTATGAGTGGTGCTATAAAACTAATTTAATGCATCTGTGAGAGAGTAGTTATGGAGACGTGAGGGGCACTGTTGAAGAGTGGTAGTGAGGGAATCCCTGACGGAGGTGGTCATTGGGGGGCGCCAACAAACATTGTCGCACAGGGCGCCACCAGCGCTAAAGCCGGCCCTGCAGGAATGCATCGGATTGCTTAAATACGGTGCATTCCTGAACTTTCACTCTGGCGTAGGGCAGAGCAACAAGGTGCCTTTCTTCGCTGCTCTACTCTAAAATGCTATAAATGGGGCTCTAGCTCTGCTCCGGCCAACTTGCACTGGAAGAGTTTCTGAATTCGACTTGTTTCCTGTCAGGACATCCTTGCTTCTAATGACTAAAGCTCCTCTGTCCTCATGGATGCATGTCTTTCCTTCGGCATATGGCTACTTTGTAGCTTCTTCTGGGCTAACATTAAGAATTGTTTCTTGCATGACTCAACAGTCTGCCTGTTCTAATAATTCAACTGAGTAGACAGTTCCCTGCCATTACGCGGGCTCAATTCTCACTTATTTTCAGACAGCAAAGTGAATTTGTTCAACAAGTATTCTAAAAAAGGCAATATTATTATTGTTAATGGTATTATTTTTATTTCTATTGGTTTGATATTGGGTTAAAAAAGTGCATATTCGTTACGTTGAGGGACAAAATATCATTGAGAAAAATGAGGAAGACAGAGCATCAGCCAGTCATTGGTGAAACTGAAGTAAGTTTGAAAGAAAATCTCAGAAACTTTATTGCTATTCTTTGACTGACACAGGAAAAAATACGGAGATGACCTCTTGTTGCATAACCCGTTATCTGCTGAGGCTTTTCCTCCCCAGTACAGAGCCCATTTTTTGATGTTTGGGCCACTTCCCTGTTAAGCCTTAATAACTTTTGTCTGCAAAAGGTATCAAGACTAAAGTTTTATACTTTTTACACCACGTTTGAAGATTTTAAATGTATTCAGGAATTATAAAATCCCCTGGGCTGGAATGAGAATATAGCAAAAAATAGCAAAATTTGGGGTTTTCTTTTGGTAAATGGGAAAAAAGTACTGAGCAAAAAACGTTTTTTTTTTCTAACTATGGACTCACTCAAAGGTTTGTTGAGGTCACTCTAGCTTTCAGGAAAAGGAATAGTTGTGAGAAACAATATTTTGTTCTTTCCACAGTTTTTGCATTTTTTAAGTGTAGTCCTTTTTACCTATTTTTTTTAGTTTCCACCTACCTGTAGTTTGGGGTGGAAACCGGTCTAAAACACACGGGCGACCCAAGAAAGCTATACATTTTTTGAAAGTGAAGTCATTTCGAATTCAGTGCAGGGTCATTAATGTAGATAGCTCATGGTTTCCTCAAACGAATTGTTGAAGGTATAGGAATAGAAAACAACATTTTCATCTGTAATTTTTTCAATTGATGGTTAATTCACCAAAGTAATACACTGTTACTTCCAGCAGACCCTTCTGGTGGCAGAGATGTATATTGTTTGTTTGCTGTCAGTTAGATCCTGCAGACTTAGAATGATCTTCCCCAAAGTTTTTACCTTCCTCCTCCATTTTCTGCTGATCTCATTTTGCTAGCCTTAAGATTCTGTGCACTTTACCATTGCTAAACTGTTTGTGCTCTCTCCTCTAAACATGGTAGAACTGGCTTATCCCTTTTGGCATAGTAAAGTGGTGCTACTTGTACCCAGGATCTGTAAATTAAATGCTACCAGTGGGATGGCAGCACCACCAGTAGTTGATTGTGCCACCCACTTAAGTAGCTCCTGTGAATCTTTCTCAGGCCTGCCCCTCCAGCATGTATGTGCAGTTTCAAACTGCAATTACGACCTGGCAAAACATATATTTTTTTGCCAGGCCCAAACCTTTTTAATACATACACATCAATCCTAGTGTAGGCACTGGACAGCCCGGAGGGCAGGGTGTAGTGTATTTAAAAAGTAGAACGTGTAATTTTGAGGTTGATGTGTCCTGGTAGTGAAAAACTCTAAAATTAGTTTTTCTCAACTGCAAGGCCTACCTTTCCCATAGACTAACATTGGAATTACCTTATTACATTTAATAAGCTGTAATTTCTAAATAAGAGCAGGTAAACAGGTCAGGTTTGGTGTCTTTGGAACTGTAATGAAAAATCCTAACTTCTGTTGAAGTCAAAATTTAAATTACGATTTTGAAAATGCCAGTTCTAAAAAGTTGGTTTTCCTGCCTTAGCCATTTAGTGCCTGTAGCCTGACTCTGGTCACATGACTGGGTGTAGCTGACAGTTGGGCTTTTGTATTCGTCCTAGACAGCCAGACACAATAGAGAGCTTAGGTGTGCCTCGATGGGCCATTACTAGCAGGATAGGAGGGTGGAGCTAGACCAAGACCTACTTACACTTTAATAGGCTATGTCATGTCCACACAACGTGCTGCATAACCCCTGTAGTTAGTCTGTAGCCAGGGTAGGGAAGGCAGGATGCCTGGGGATTTCAAAGTAAAACCTCTAGAAGCTTCTCCCCCCACTTCAAAAGCACACTGGGTATAAAAGAAGGCAAAATGGCCGTCTTGATAGGAGCATTGGAGACGAGCTCCTGAGGGACTGGATCACCAAATGGTGAATATCCTAATATTCCCACGGACATCCACGTCACTTTCCCCCACGAACTGAACAAGGAACCAACTCTACCTTCAAAAGATACCTGCAACATCGCCATAAGCTCTTCTTTACCTCTCCCCGGGCCCTCCGTCTTCGAGCAGATTGGATGTCGGACGCACGTTGAGGTCATCAACTGGAGAGTCAGTTCAGTGATGCTCCACAGCGGAAGCGCAACACACACCACAGCATGGTTTAGCTGGCTGCTGTGTGCACCAAAGAGCCAAGGAACACAGTGCATCGCCGCGCTGACAAGGGACTGCAGTTACCTCGAGGCTTCCAGATGGTGGGACCTGCGGTCGGCCCCTTTTGGTAAATCGGTGAGTGCTCTGTCTGCTTCTGCTATGGCAGGACCCACAGCTGCCTGCCGCCCCCGAGCGGATGCACTCGCTACCCAACATGCCTGCTCCCGTGTGAGTGGGGACAGAATGTTGCCCTGTGATTCACCCGGTATCCCTGACCACTCGTGGGACCCAGGACCTCCATTTTGGATTCGCCTATTATTCCCATCATCCAGGGACCTGGCTGATCGACATAGTCATGAAAATGAGACTATTGCCCCTGATTTCCCTTTGAATAGAAACAGAAAGAGGACTACCGGAATCCAAGCCCCTCTGACATCTACCGATTTGGTGGCCATCTTGGAATGGGCAGGCCCCAGTCCCTACACAACTACATGAATTACACCACTACTTTACCATGAAGAGCTCACCCCTCTACTCACTATGGAATCAGCTACAGTGAGTAGGCCCCCCACCTATTAATACTTACTTTCTGTATCTTGTTCTAAAACTACCAGGTGCTACAACTTTTGGGACTACAGGGAAATCACAGACTGGAAACGGAAGGGAACTTTGTGCACTGATCAGTCCAGTTTCTACAGAATCAACCGAAGCTAGTAGGCCCTTACCTACTATTACTTACTTTCTGTGTCTAGTTTTTAAATCTACCTGGTGCTACAACATTTGGGACAACTGGGTAATCGCAGACTGTAAACGGAAGGAAACTATATTCACTGACCAGTCTAGTTTCTACACAGGTATTCAAAAGGAATTCCCTGACCAACTCCTAGCCCTGAACTGGATCTTCAAATATTTCCCATACGTCACACCTAAGGAGCTCCTCCTCTCAACCCCCTCTATCAATGTATTAGAATACTCATAAATCTGCACCACCCCTCATAAAGCTTCACCTAACACATCACAGAATGGATACAGAGCTTGTCCCTGACGGTCGCCATACCTTCAAGATCAACTACCCTCCCAACCTCTCAAAAAATGCGACCAAGAAGCACAAATATAGGCTACTAAAAACCCAACACGAAATTCTTATATCTGACTTTTACTTCTGTGCAAATAAGGGGAAATTAACCAATGATTTGATATTCTACACCAGAAAACGGGCACGATGGAGGAATGTCTTCTACTCAGTGCTTAATTTGAGCCGGTGCTTTCCGGTGCTGAGCACCGGCACTTAATTGGTTTCCGGTGCTCGGCACCGGCACCTAATTGTCAACACCGCACTTAGAGCAGTCTGCCACATGGTGGCGCTGCTCATGTAATTTAGAGATGAGCAGTATAACAGTTGTTTAGGAAAAAAATATACATTAAAAAAATTGCTAATACCTGCCTCCCCAGCCATTCCTTTAGCTTTGGGGACCTGGAATAATCTGAACTGTCGCATTTACATGCGAGAGAGATGGTTAGTAGTTGTTTTGGCAGCAATGACAAGGGCGATTGGTGATGCAAACTGCAGTGGCCTCCTGGTCAGTGCCCTGGCACTTAATATTTTACAAATTAAGCACTGGCCATGCTCCATATAACAGGTACCAGAAAAACACAGTACGGCCTCAAACTTACAGCCTCGCCCTCGTCACTCTACAATGCGAATGCCACCATTTCCCTTTACAATAACAGGATTATCCTAATTCAAGCTTCGGATGACAACTTAGCCAAGATGGATAATATTTTCCCCACCCTCAAGACAGCTGTTAACTCCAAGTCTTCTCCTTCCCCCTCAAGATATGATCTCACAAACGGCATCCATCTCTCATCCCTCCTCAGGCCTGGGGTGACCAAATCTGATCATAACCCCTCTCACTCCCGCAACATCCTCGGTTCCATCCAGCCACCTGGCTTAGTATCATCAGAACCTTCACAGTCCTCTCCCTACTCTCTTCCTCCTCTAGGGACCCTCCCTGCCTGATCTACCCTAACACGTCCCTTTCCTCGCCTTCATCCCATCTGCCACACACAACACCTATCACCCGCCATTCACCACCGGTTCCTCTCCCCTCCCTAACAGAGACTCATCAAGACTGCATTGCTTCATGCACTAACCTTGACCTCCTCAATGCCACCTTGGTCCCCGTAGCTCAAGGACACACCCCCTTCCTGGATCTTCCCATACAACCCATATCCAACTACCAAAAACCAGATTGGGCCGCTCGTCTTGATGAGATCTCAAGATGTCACCTGCGTCTTCTCACAAAAGAACTCCGAGAGCTGAAGGCTATTACTATCAAACATCTCCCCTTACTCAGAACACTCAGCACACTAGGGACCAAAACTAGTGTCCTTATTGACACAATTCCCGCCCCTGTCTCTCACACTCTTCCCAACACCTTAAAAACTTTACCCCTCCCAAATGCCTCCTCACACTCTAGAAGATTTAAGGATTATCTGTCGGCAAGTGAGATCCTTGATCTACTCGTTTCTTATTCCCTCCCTCCTGGCTCTGACAAGACCCTACCGGGTCAAATCCAAACTATCCACGCAAACCCTGACAGAGAACCTGTTTACAATCCCAGATCGATAAATAGCAAAAACCTCAAGCGAGTTAACATCCTCCAGACCCCTACTCCTCAATTGACCGACCAACTGAAATGCGTACTTCTCAATTGCAGATCAGCTAGTGAACACGCCACCGATATCTATGATCTCACCCTGACCAATTAATCTGATATCATTATCCTCACAGAAACCTGGCTAAATTGTTCTTCCTCCCCTACCCTTGACCTTCTAGTTCCACCTAGTCATGACATAATTCGTATGGACAGATCATTGAAACAGGGTGGAGGAATAGCCTGTATACACAGGAACACACTCTCGGTCTCGCAATCAGAAACCCCCACTCCGATCTCCTGTGAATACCTATGCATCACTATATCATGTAAAACCTGACCGGTCTGCAAACTACATACATTCTACCACCCCCCGGGAGACAATCTTCCTTTCATTGAGCACTTAATGGAAATCATCTCTTCCAATGACGACCCTCTAGTGTCCCAAATCTTCCTGGGAGACTTTAACCTACACTGGTCTAACCCTAATGATCTCGTAGTGAATTGTCTCAAATCCTTCCTTTTGGATCAAGAACTGACACAATTCTGTGATAGCTCAACTCACAACAAGGGTGAAATTCTGGATCTTGTAATAGCCAAAGGTAACACCTTCACACTGGTCTCCATTACCCCATGCGATTGGTCGGACCACTACTACATCCTCTTCTTCATCAACAGGAAGGTGTCGGTAAAGGGGGTCCAGCCCATGAAAACGAAGCAATGGAAAAGGAACCTCCGAAACATAAACACTGAAGAACTAGCTACCCGTTGCAAAATTGCCTTGTCTTCACAAGCAGACTTGAAGGATGTACAAATCCTCACGGATTTTTATAATTCCTCTATCTCTAGTGTCATGGATGCTATAGCCCCTTTACAGCATAAAAATGCCTCCCACAAAATTTCCAAACCGTGGTTCAACTCCAACCTAAACTCGGAACGCCGTAAGCTGAGGGCGGCCGAAAGATCATGGAGATCCATACCTTCCACCGGACATTTAAACCTTCTCAGAGCTATCAGGAATTCTTACAACAAAAAAGTCAAGACTGCAAAAACCGACTTCTTCAGATCCCAACTCAATCAAGCTAACAACCGCCCTAAGAAACTATTTGAACTCATTAAACAACAATCGGTCAAGGCACCCAACAGCCATGACCTTGGTGACGGCTCTCCTACATGTGACGATTTAGCCGCCTTCTTCTCCCAGAAAACTAACAGCATCAATTTAGACATTGAATCAAAGAGGGCTCTTCTCCCAATATATAAAACCACGACCCCACCTACCCACCAAGAGCCACTCATCCCCCCTAGTTTAAGCCTCAAAAACAATGCATCATGGCACACCTTTACTCACCTCAGTGAAAGTGACATTTACAACACTCTCCTTGCAATCAATCCGTCTAACCACTTCAGTGACCCTCTTCCACCTTCCATCTTCAAGGAAATAAAAGCCTCCATCCTCCTCTTATGGTCCAAGATCGTCAATGCTTCACTAGTGCAAGGCACGATCCCCGACTGTCTAAAAGCAGCACAGGTCTCCCCTATTCTAAAAAAACCTAACGCAGACAGTTCCGATGTGAACAACTTCCATCCCATTTCCAACATCCCCACTCTGGCAAAACTTCTTGAAAAATGCGTGCTAATTCAACTCTGCTCACATATAGAAAAATTCCAACTGTTGGATCATCATCAATCTGGCTTCAGGAGAGGGCACAGCACCGAATCGGCACTCACGCACATCATGGATGTCATCTTAAAATTCCTAGACCATAATGAATCCTGCTTATTGATCCTCTTCGACTTATCTTCTGCCTTTGACACTGTGAACCATATCAAACTACTATCTACTCTGGAACACAGGATGGGTGGTTCACTTCCTTCTTTCAAAACAGATCCCAAAGAATAAAGATGAATCAATCTCTTTCCCAGCCCTGTACAGTAACTATGGGGGTGCCACTGGGGTCCGCCCTATCACCCATACTGTTCAATTTATTCTTAGAACCATTAGCAAATGCCTTGAACACCGCGAACATTCTTTTTCATATGTATGCGGACGACACTCAACTCTATTTGAAAATCACCTCCCCAGAAGACATCATCTCACTCAACTCAATCCTGATGAATACTCAAAATTGGCTCATGGACAACTACCTCATGCTCAACACATCCAAAACCGAATTCCTTCTCATCGCTCCCCCTAATCACATTCCCAAGACTGACCTTTGGATGAAACACCTCACAGCCGTCAACTGTTTCCCCCACATCTTTGAGTCAGCTAAATCGCTCGGAATCACACTAGACTTGCACTTGAATATGAAGAATCATATCAGCAATGCAGCCAAGGGAGCTAATCATCAGTTCAGTATACTAAGGAATATCAAACCATTCCTTCCACAGAAAGACTTCAAATTGGTGGTACAAGCTACAGTTTTGCCAAGACTAGACTACGGTAGTTCCACGCTATGTGGTCTCCCCAAACTGAGCCTGGCCCCTCTAAGGGCTTCCCTTAATGCCGCAGCTAGACTGATTACTGGGACAAAAAGAAAAGAACACATTTCCCCAGCCCTAAAATCCCTAAACTGGTTACCATACGAGGCCAGAATTCACCTAAAAATTGCCTGCATGACGCACAAAGCCCTTCACTTCAAGACCCCCATCTATCTGGCTCAAAAACTAGAACTATCAGGGGGCTGCAGAGCGTCTCGAAGTGCAAGTACAATGCTCCTGAAACCACAGCTTTTCCACAAAAAGAGATCGAGCAACAGAGCCTTCTCTGGCATTGCCCCAAAGATTTGGAACTCTCTTCCTCCGGAAATCCGTACAATCTCCTCGACCGCCTCCTTCAAAAAGGAAGTGAAAAAAATCCTAATGCTCAAGTTCCTGCCAGAATAGGCCTGACTTCTTGACTCCATTACTGCCCTCTATTGTGTCTTCTTGATTAACTTTGGACATGATTATATACCTGGGAATAACATTATTAGCATGCTTTGTACATACATATGTTCGAATGTTCCTCACCCATTGCTGTATCCGCCCTACCCTTATGTGAAGAGTTCCGACACCTACAGGAGTCTTGCACGCGTCTTGCATAATTATGTAACAAACAAATGTTTTGCTTTCCAATACTGTATCCCTCTTACCCAAAATTGTAAAGCGCTCTGATACCCGTAAGGGTCATGTTCGTGCTATACAAAACTATATAAATAAATAAAAATAAATAAATACTGGACCTCAGACACCAATCTTCATTACACTTCTGGACTTGTGGACACTCTGCCAGCAAGAAGGACTGCTGTGCTGCTGAAGGACTGCCATTCTGCTGAAGGGCTGCCACTCTGCTGGACTGCTGTCCTGCTGGACTACTGCCCTGCTGTCGATGGGATCCTGGGCAATGACGTGGGACCTCACATTGCAGCCTTTCTGAAACAAGCCACCACTTCGGCTGCACGTCGCATCATCGGCAGGATCCTCGCAATACTCTCCAAGCCAGGAATGAAGGTACTTTGTTCAGCGAGCCTAACTGAGTTCCTGTAGCCAGCCTGCGCTCCATCACGGTAGGCCTGAACTTGTGACTTTGTCCCAGCTTGGCACGACCAGACATACACCATTGCCACTTTGTGCTTTTTGGCGCTATTCTTACTGAACTATTTAAACCTGCATATCTCCGGTTCTACTTATTGGATTTTTATCATTTTGTCCAAAAACACGCAGTACCTACAGCCAACTGATCAGCAGCTTATAATGATTTTTCATTTTGTATCAACTATGCTTCAAATAATATCCTAAATTATACTGGATGAAAAATGAGTATGAAGGAACTCTACCCAGGGAGTCCAGGTAGTTTTAACTTGCATTGATTCCCCTATGTTTTCCTTCAAATAATGCCCTGCAAACATCAAACTTTGCAAAAATCACATATTTTCCTCTCACTTTTGTGAGGGAAAATTCTGGAATCTGAGGGAATCCACAAAATTCCCATCACCCAGCATTCCCTCACTCCTCCAAATGCAAATGGTGTACCACTTATGTGGCTGGGCCTATTTCCCGTAACAGAAAAGGCCTCAGATAGCAACATCAAGACATCAAGTTTGCGCTTTGAAAATTCACCCATTTTGGCAATATTAGTAGCCATGGTATTTGGGCTCGGGTTCAACTGCCACCCAAGAAAGCCTACCAAACTCAGACATTTCTGAAGTCTAGACGCCCAGAGGAGTCCAGGGGAGTGAGACTTGGATGGATTCCATTACATTTGTAGAGATTATGTGAATTGGATAGCACATTGACTATATATTGCCACTGTTTTTATCAGTACTGTTTCACCAGAAGAAGTGTGGGTATGCTGGGGATAAGAAACCTCAAAATATACCTCATTAGTGGCAGAAAGTCTATTGCAGCTTCTAGGGGTGTGTTTTGGCCGGTGGCCTGTATGAGCTGCCTTCGCCCATTTGTTTACTTTTTATTTTCCCTGGACTATTAGTGGGCTTTTTGCCCCACACTGTCCCACCCTGGGGTGTAAACAGCCGAATCACCTCCTTTGCAGATCAAAACTACTTTCTAAAAATATTTTAGAAAGGAACACCCCTGCCATGATCCTCCTCCCTCCAAGGCAATCACTGTGCCTAGTGTGCTTTCTGCTCTTCCCCTCAGGGAGAGAAGATTGGGGCTAAACCCCACAATATGCCCTCTGGAGTACCCTCCAGGAAAGTGAAAAGCCTGTTTTTGATGTTTTTAGTGAGGGTGAAATTTCCCATGCCAACGGGGCCACCCCCTTCAAAGGCAATCCCTGATGCTTAAAGTGCTTTCTGTCCTGACCCCACACCTGAAGGGCAGATTGAGGTAAATTCCTTCCCAACATTCTCACCAGGAGGATTGTAAGACTGTTGCTGCCTTTTCTGAATACAATTGGAAATTTCCTACATAAAAACTTGGAAAATCCTGATTGTGCAATATATATTTTCAAGGATCGTCGTTGCGCACAAATCACCTCAGCGGGGTATCCCAACGAAGCAGAAAATCACAATAGCAGGGCCAAAAACAGCAGAGTTAAAAGGAAAGGTTTTCAGTAATTTCCTACATTTGGTATAATCAGCACATATGCGAATACAAACAGATAAATGATTCCAGTAGGTGGGGGACAGATAAGAGAAGGATTTGCCTTCACATCTTGAACATTGAATGTGAGGAATAGTAAGCAGCTCTTTATCCATAGAACATAAATTCCTAACAGGAAGATATTGTTTAAGATTTTGATGTGGATATCTTGGTCCTTTCCCCACTAGAGCTCTGTAGGTAAGGCAGTAGATCTTAAATATAATGCTTTTTCTGACAGGGAGCCAATGTAATGCTCTTAAAAGTGGGAGCGATGCAGATCTGGAAGGAAGATTACAAATATGCCTTGCAGTGGTGTTCTGCACAACCTGTAATTTATAGAGCAGGGTTTCATTGGCAGAAGCCAGAAGAGCATTACCATAGTCGAGCCTGCTGACAAGAGCCTGTACCAGGATCTTCCTAGCTGCAAGCGGAAGGCAAGGCTTTCCCTAATAGCCGTAACATGTGAAAGCGGGTACCTGTAATTGATAGGACCTGCTCCTTCATTGTTAGGGCTTGATCCAGTTTAATGCTGAGATTTTCTACAACCTGACAGGGATTTGGAGCATTCCCTAGTCCAGGTTCCCACCATCTGAAGTCCATATTTGTTGAGATTTTCCAAAAAGCATTATCTCAGATTTTTCAGTATTAAGCTGAAGGTAGTTCTCGGACATCCACTCTGCCACCGCTTTCATCCCATTTGAGAAAAAAACTAGTCAGCAAATTCCAGATTATGGCTACAGTATGGTGAACTCCGGCAGTGGGGAACGATTTAATGGATTCCCTCCATTGGTGGTAATTCCAACAGCAGGTTTTCCACCACAACAGAATTCTTCAACTGAGGATTTAGCATTCCCTCTACAAGCTTTTCTGATACTTCCCAACTTTAAATCAGTCTCAAACATTTTCTTTGCAGTACTCCAGAGCCACAAATTAGCTTTGCCAGCAGTTATTTGCGGAATGTTTGCATTTATATACAAGACATATGTGGAGTGGCATGATATGATAAGCAGATAGGTTGGCAAGGCACACAGAGGTATGCTACCGGGTTCTTACAAGGGGAAGGGGGCAACGAGTACCACACTCAACGGTCCCATAAGGGACAGACCCGATTCACATGAAGAGCAGAGGTTATTCTTGTTATTACCTACTTGTATATAAAATGGAATTCTTCCAGAAGCTCAGGTGCTGCAGTTAGCTGTCCAGACCAACCTCATCAGCATCCCTTCTGCTCAGAAGGAGACAGGAAGGAAGGAGCTAATGCTGGGCAGGCTAGCTGCCTTTAAGGTTTTGGGACCGATCCTATGCTGGTTTAGGGTTGTTTCATAGTGATTTTTAACAATCCTTATTTTTAGCGTCCCTTAGGGTAAATCTTGTTTCTAAAGCTAGCATGTGTAGGCCAGTTTCTGTGCTCACTGGCACCTCCGCACAGCTCTTGTTCACAGGGTCCATGACTGTGACATGGACATCCCACTGGCCTGCGTAATTGCCATCAATTTCAGGTTCTGATTAAGCAGGTATAAGACATAAACAATCTCTGTGGACAAGGACTTGGTTAAACAAACTGTGGTGTAGATTTGTCTGGCTTGGTACATAATTGCATACATTTTTTAACAGAGGGACGGTATGTCTACCTTTTGCCAATGAGTTAATAACAGTGTAAGAATTGAATTTCTAGAGCGCAGGTTCATTCAAAAAGATTTGTTTTCCTACATATTGTCTGCAGCAAGCAGCACAGTCCTCATTTTAAAATATTTTGGTTGGTTCAGGGGCACTGAAATTGAGAGCTATCCTTGCTCATGAAGACCAGACGGAAAGGGACAAAGTCAGCCGCATGTCAGAAATGCCCAAGAGCGAATGCCCCATCTACACCAGCCTGTCAGAGTTCCAGATGCGTAGTGTCGTCCAATATAGTTTAAATCAGTGTGATCTGTAACCTTTTATTGCTAATCTGTTTTCAGAATTGCCCACAAACAAGTGTGGCTACTGAATGCTGCCCAATGCCACATAACCTGCCAATTCCATTTCTGGCAAGCTGTGACACAACTACCGGTTATCACTGTTGGGTGGGAGAATAGCTGGGTGCACTCAGTCAAAAATAGACTAAAGGTTACACATTACTGGTCTCAGAGAGCGAGGTAGACAATCAAACAACGGGGGCCCCTATCTGAGCAAATGAAGGTAGAGGGATCATAGGGGAATCAAAGGAGCATTCAAACAAACAAAAATCCCCTACCTATTTTTTTAAACAAAATGCTAAACGTCATATAATATAAAAGTCTAAACAGTGCTGGAGAATAGAAGAGACAAAGGTATCACAAAATACATTTATTTTTACTTTTTTCAATAAAGGTACACAATACTCAAACATGATACAAAGGTATTATTGAATAAATAAATATACATATATATGGTCCCACCTCTCATTCAAATAACTCGCAACAGCAAACATGCTCTCATACCTCTTTCATACAAACAACCAACATACATACTATGCATAAGACAACACAACAGAATAATAAATACTATTGTATTCAATACATCTCATAAATGTAATGGCTCCACATTACAAACAATCGTAGAAGTATCACAAGCGCCAACGCGCGTTTCGGTGTACAAGCCAGGTATGGCTAATCACCTTCATCAGGGCGTGATTACCAACATCAATGAGGTGGTGGGAGAGTTTCGGTAGATCGAAAAACTGCACGATAGCGCAAGCCAAATGATGTCATGCAGAGAGCGAGGTAAACATTGACCTGCAATTTCCTGTTGTTTCACGTCTCTGATCCAGAGTGTTTTCGGCTTCTTCCTTCCCTTTGTGGCTGTGGACCCCTTCTGCCTATTTATGTTGCCAAAATTGTTTCTAATTCAGACACCTAACTTTTCGCCTTCTGCATTCCCACATGCAAGTTGTTATTTTCAGCTATTTTCTGTCGAGGTTCATATTGTTCAATAACACAACTGTCTCTGAGTGCTTTGGAAAGCCAATGTAGATGCTCAGAAAGGTCCAATTCTCTAGGATGATGAAAATGGACATTTAATGTAAAGGGGTGGAGTGGCAGAACATATTTACGCATTATTACAGCACTCATCATTGAAGTAGAGTACCGTCCCTTACTTATTTTTTTAACTTATCTTCAACCAGGGAGAGTATCAACCCTACTGCTGCCCTCTTTCCACCCTAGTGTCTGTTGCTACACGGTTTGCCAGTCAACTTGCACCCTTTGGTCTCATTGGGAAGGGGAGAGAAGGGTGGCCTCGGTGTTGGGAAACCAGATGTTGCTTGGAGAAGCAGTGCACTGCCATCCAGCTTGCCAGTACACCATCTCATCTACTGCTCTGAATGGTGGCTCTGGTAGAGCCAGCAGATTTGAACGCACAACACTGAACCTAACCTATCAGGTACCAGCTGAGGACGCACTCAGCAAGGTCTGTGTTACAGTCCAGCCCCAGAACCTGCACTGGCGAGAAAATACTGAACCCACAGCCACTCTGCATGGATCAGGGGTGCTTTGAGTTTGGAATGCACATTACACCAGGTCACCAGGCAGGTTAGGAAGGTAGAGGGAGACTGGCGTCATATGAATAGGTGAAATATGCATAACCTGATGGTAGGAGGATATCAGTGGCGGAGGATACATGGACAGCCTATAAGGGCACTACCCATAGGTTAGGTTAGGGGCCCTGAGCCAAAAGGCATACCACCTTGTTCAACTCTAGTCTAATGGACCTCAGAAGGAGCATTGATGGGATCTACTGGCTTCCAGAAAGAGGGAGGCCTTCATTCCATATGGAGAGGGCTCTGGTATGTGGCCTGAAAACTGAAGTCCAGACGTATCTCATTTGGATATGAAGTTGCACAAGAGAGAGAGATCTAAACCCTGCCACTAGACCTTGACTGGCCTCTCCTGCCAAATAGCTGTCAAAGTCACAGCTAGCTCTTTTAGAAGTACTGTGTGGTTATTGGCTTAAGCTTCTTCTACTCTTACATGATTGACCAATACAGCTTCCAAGAATTTAGGAAATAAAGCAAGCTCTGTGAGAGCATTGTGAGACAGTTGTGGAGGGCCCGAAGGTATTTTTCTTGTGTTGCCGCTTTCAGGCTTTTTGTCTATCAAGATGTGTCATCCATTCTAAGGGGTGTTAGCAAGACACAAATCCCCTATGCAAATGAGGTAGCCTTACACCTTATAGACTCTTCTCATCCTCTCATTTAGAAGACTTAATCAGGCAAAAGTCATGTTAAATACGCAACAAGGGGATTGATGCAAAGTCAACATATTTTGATATTTAAAGTGTTATTGCATAAATGCATTACTGCATTTGGAATGACAAATTGCTACAGCATGGTAAAGCCATGCTCGTCAGTACGAAAAACAGCTGGAGCTATCTCCACACCAATACTTGTGGAATTTTCTGTGGAAACACACTTTCTGCAAATAATTCCCCATTTAAAGACATTTTCATGGTATGACTATAATTACAGAGAGTGCGAATTAGGTGTGTTAAAAATGTATTACACCAAAGTTGCTGGGGTAATTTTGTATTGAAAAAAATGTGTGATTTGTGATGGGACTCAGAGTTGGGCTGGCCCTATTTGGTCACTGGCCAGATCTTCCATAGAATCAAATGGTAAGAGTAAGAGCAGAATTCTGGGCTGTCCTAGAAGCCCTCATGATGACTAATTTGAAGCTTTTGCCCAGCCTGAGCTCCAGGAGGTCAAATACATTTGTTCAGATGTTCTCTTCTGTCACCTATGGTACACAGTTTCCAAGAAAGACAAGTTGCCTTTTCCCATATTCCTATAGGTAGGTTTAGAGTGACCTCTGGAGCCACCAGATCATTTCTCATTCAAAGGAGTATGGCTAGGGCAAATTAGGTCCCATAAGCCCGCTCCCTCCCCCCCAAGGCTTTCCTAGACCCCTTTGGGGTGAACAGCTCTGAAGATGAGGAACTGAAACCTCCAAAAGTCTGCACTGTGCAGCCCCTTAATCCTGGGTGTCGTTCAGTGAAGAAAGATATCCCAAAGTACCCAGCATGGAGTTCTGCAGGTGCACCATGGACTCCACGTTCCTACAGGGTGGGAAGCTCTGACTTGATCTCCAACAGGGCCTCTGAGCAGAGTCGCGAGTCTCCGGCTCTGGACAACCAACTCTGTGTCCCAAGGTGCCCTGGATTAGAGCTCCGCAGGCATAGCATGGGCTTGTCTGCTCTAGCAGGGTGGGCAGCTCTGACCGGGTCATTTGTGAGACCTTGGGGAGGTCCAAACCTCTCTACCCCAGGGCACGTTTCCTGGTCCAGGCTGAGGCTGAGGACACTGTCATGTGCGGCCCTAGGCCTAGACTCCAGTCTCCTGCCTGTGGTATCATCTGTGCCCATCCTGCCCCCTGAGTACAAGCTGAAAGTGTTCCCAACTCCCTCTGGAGTACATAGTACGTCCAGCTGCCAAGACAAGAGATATGCCATGTCGCTGTGCACTTTATGATATGAAGAGTACAACCTAATGGCTGGGCAGTTCTAGAAGTCCCCAAAATTGAAATGTTTGCCAAGACAGAGGTACAAGATGTTGGATACATTCATCCAAACATTCCCTTCTATCACCGAGTGTACACAGCTTACAACAAAGCCTGCTAACTTCCTCCGGATTTGTACCTGTTTGTCATCTGATGATCTCCATGAACAGTTTGAGGACCCCCTACTAGTACACCTTTGCCCCTCAAAGTACGTAGGGGCCATATTTATGGCAATTTAATGCAACGCAGTGCAGCAAGTCACCTTGCTGAGCTGCTTTACAGGGAAAGGGGAGGAAATCATCTTATTTAAAAGAATACGATGCATTCCTGTCATTTGTCCCTGCGCTGGTGCCATTTTGGAAGCCTAGCGCCAATGCAGGCACCCCTGCTGCATGGTGCAAGGGTGCCTGCGTTACAGACAGGATTGTTTTTATACGGGAAGGGACAGTCTGAGATGCAAATTCCTCTTTCTATGTGTCATGCAGAAGGCAAGAAAGAGAAAGTAACGATGAGAAATAAAGATATTTCTACTTGCTATTCCTCACCTGGGGAGACGTATCTTTTTGGCGCATTCCCAGGTTCACCAGTTCTGATAAATCTGGGAATGCATCAAAAACCATGGGAGTTGCAAGGGAACACCCGGCCAGGAATCTACGGTCCTCTCTTCTGGCCAGTACACTTCCAGGAGCTTCTACTCGTTCTATAAATCTGTCTTCATCATCATCAACTCCCAAGCAATGTTCATGGAATGCCTTCCCAGGGCAGAGTAACTCAGCGATTTGCGCTGCGTTGTGTTAACCTAGATGCTTGGAGCCACTCAGCCAAGCAAATTGGCTTTGTGTGGCTTCAAAAATCTGACTTAAGGTTTGATTCGCTCTTGCACCATGTAGTGCAAGAGTGACGCAAAACGGGTCATAAACATGGCCCATAGTCTTTTGCCTGCTTCCAGCCATCTACACAGACTGATGACTGAAGTAGAAGACATCACGGACAGGGTGGCCTGCTCTGGGATGGTCTACTCATTTCCAGACCGATCGATTGGGCCTACTTGGTCCATTTAGAAATTGACTTCTTGACCAGCACTGGCTATTGTTTCAATCAAAGAGGTTCCACTCTTCCTTGCGCAGTCTAATGAAAGTGTGCCATGGGGATGCCCTCTGGTGATTCCCCATTCAGTGGAGCAAAGGAAGATTTGTCTGGTAGCTCCAGGCAGTGGTTTGATCAAAGAGGATTGGGTCAAACGACACTAGCCCCAGAAATCTGGAGGCAAGCCCTCTATACCATTCCATTTTCCTTCACCCACTGCATTTCTTCAACAGCTCGGAAAAACCTTTCTGTGGGGTGTCCTCACACCTCTTATGTCTTGCTCAGGCTTCACTTCAGTCCACTGCTTCATTGTATATTACACATGAGGATGGCCACCAGTGCCTCTTGGAATATTCCTGTCCAACAAGGATCTGCTGGTTGTAGGGGCCAAAGGCTTTAGAGGTATGAATGTCAATCTGGGATAGGCAAGCAGCTTTCTCCTCCTTGATTAGGTGTGGCTACCTAATTGGTCCTACCAGTAAGCATATGTTTGTCTCAAAGATTAAGCAATACACATATGCAAGTTCAGATGATCCGTAAAGGGAAACTGCAAATGCTTCATTAAATCAGTGACTGTTCCTTTGATTGCTACATGGATGTCTGCCCCATCAAACTTCAATGGTACTTTCTGTGCCTGACATGGTGATCGTGGGTAATGGGAGTCAGCAATCCTTTCAGAAGAGAGGGTCTAAGAAAGGGTAACCATTTCCAATAAATGAAGTAAACATGCACATTACTCATTCCCAACCACAAGCCAGGGAGGTAGTGATCAAGCATAATATTACAGGACTATTTCTAGGCCCTGTAATTGAACTTTAAATCCTTTAGCAAGGATCCATTGGCAGCAAGTTTGTTTTCAGCAGCTGCAAAAATTCCAGATCCAATACCCTTTATTAAAGTTCCTGCAGTTAAAAAGCTTGTAGTTGGATCTTCAGATTGAGGTGGCTGGCCTCTGTGAGGTGAGCAACCGCATGTCCCAACCTATGTTTCTGGATACCCCATTGATGCTCTTGCTTGAGTGGCCTGGGTGTCCAAACTGTTTACTGTGTAAAATTTAGAATGCTTAAAGCAGACTAGTCATCTGAATACTTCAGTTAGGGATAATGTAATAGAACTCATTTTCAGTTTTGCTAGTTTTCTGAACTAGGGTCATGGTTATGAGAGACAGCCAGGAGCATCGTATTATGCTGGTGGAAGCGAAAATCCTGGCACGCTGAAAGATAAACAAAAGTGAAAACATTTGCAAAGTTTTCATTAATCAAGAACAAAAGTCAGAGTTTCAAAACTGAATATAAATGATGCCTGCTAGTGAACAAGCTGTGTTAAGTCCATGACCCCACAAGCAGTTTCCAGGAAACCAAGGTGTTTGTGTTCCAGCAGAATATGGTTTCAAAGCGTAAACTCAAAATGATGGAAGTTTACCACAAGGAGTTGAGCCTCATACACATCCCACTACCACACCTCCTCAAACTACAAAACACACATCCCAAGTTATACTCATTAATACTCGCTCTGCAGTACTCCATGCACCAGACATTGCAGAACCCATGCCAGGTTTGATACCCTCTTCATCATAGAACCATATTTCACTCCTACACCTTTGCATATTCTAGACGTCCTTCTTCTGACAGGTTACAGCATCCATTGTGTAGACTACGCACATAAGTAAGCTATCAGCCATAAATCCTTTTGGCCCTGCACACTAGGCAAGCAAGTAACACTCAACTCCATGGAACTGCTGACATGCCTTTTCCCTTTCTCTCCAAATCAGACCCCCACCTTCCACCTCATCTGCAGACCTTCTCGACAACAAAAAGGACTTCATTGATAAAATCTCAGATCTCATCACCACCTCGTCCAGCTGACATGCCCATACCACCCTTTTGGGTGAATTCAACCACCCAAACAATGCACACTCAAAAGGAAACAAGACACGATTTTCAACCTCGTGAGTATGCTCAATATGCTACAGCATACTCGAAAGGCCACATTCATGATCTTGTCTTTTCAACATCACCAACAATCCAATGCAAATCACCCATATCCTTGAACAGGACTGGCCACTCTGCCATCCCCATCTCCCTGTTCAATGTACTAACACCAAACAAAGGTCAGCACAAAAAAGAAAATCAAACCTTCAGATACTTCATAGACAATCTGCTGTGTGACCTCTTCTATAACCCCATCAACTCCATGTCCGATGGCAACATCCTTCTAAACAATTTCAACATGTTTTTGAAAGCTATGTGAACGTTCCTGTCCCAATTACAACATGCAGGTGCCAACCAAAGCCTTCAGCACCCTGGTAGTCTAAAGATCTTACTGACAGTAAATGATTCATTCATAGCAAAGAAATAAAATCAAGAAAAACAGAACCCCGGAGTTTTTCTAAATACTAAGGGCCCTCCCTACAGCAAGCAGACCATTCATCACATCAGTCAAACCAAAATACTTTACTATCATTATCAATGAAGCCATCAGCAGAAACAGAATACTGCTTAAGACCATGAAGCACTGTATCAACCCGCTGACAGATTCACCTGTTCTTCAATCCACAGAAAAGTACAATGCCAACAGCCTCTTCTTTAATCAACAAATACAAAAGATCCTGCAGCACTTCGATGATACCAAGCCTGCTTAATCTCTCAAAACCACCTCTTTCAATAGAATCCATCAAAGGTCAACCTTAAAAGCTCTCTCTCTCCCAGATCTGGCTGACATACTCAACTCCCTCAAAGCCACTTCTTATGAGGTTATGTCTTACCATCGTCCTTAATTGAAGCTCTCTCTTGGGATGCTCTTTTACCCTTTCTTAAAACTGATAATGTCTCATTCACTCAATGCATCTTCCCAGAACCAATCAAGATGGGCTATATCTTGCCAATCCTACAGGGACCTACACTAGACTCTGATGACCTTGTCAACTACTGGCCCATCACTCACCTACCATTTACGTGCATGATGCTTGAAAAAGCAGCTTATATTCAACTCCAAAATCACATGCATCCTAACATTTCCTGCACAACTACCAGCCTGGCTTCAAATCATGCTGCAGGACAGAGATTACCACTTTACACATCGTAGACAATGCTTTCGTGACCATAGATGAAAACAGCCCAACTCCGGATATTGCTGAACCTCTTAACTGCAACGTCACAGTCAACCATCCCACCCTCATATGGACCCTTGAGTCGCAAATGGGATTCACCGGCTATGTCCTTCACTTGTTTTCTCCTCCCTTTCCAGCTGATGCCAGTGTGTTCATAGGGCCACCTCCTACTCACAAACTATCACATGGGAAGTCCCCTTCGTTTCCATTCTGTCTTCTGTCATCTTCAACCTTTACATGAAGCCATTAGGTGCTTTACTCAAGAATAACGTGTTACAGCAAACAAATGATGGACGGAATGCTGACAATGCAAACATTCTCCCCCAGTCAAAAGATCTGGGTTAAATCCATCGTTTTTTTGCCCACTACGCCACCCCAGTTTGAACCCAGCCATATGCAAATTAGTCTTGACCCTGTTGTGAGAAGTTGGCCTGGTATATGCTGTCCACTAGTTATAGTAGGCACCTTGCACCAGTCCAAACGACCTTTATTGATGATAGGTTTAAAGACAACCTTTATAGAAAGCTATCCTAGTGGTAGCTATGGAGAGCAGCCTTCAGGCTAAGTCTTTAAGGAGTGTTAAGCTGTTTGTTTTACCAGTTATAATCTAGTGAATGACCAAATGAAAGGAGAACCACACCAGGTATATATATAAAATATATGTATTTATTACTAAACACTACCCAATAGTCTCTTTATGAGGCTAGAGGTCAAAGTACACAAGTTACAAGTCAAATAGCACAGTAAATTAGCACAATATACGATTAGCCCTAGGGGCGTACCAAACCATATATTAAGAAAGTGGTATAAGAACCACGACTTAAGTAGACACAACGCCTAGAGCCTGTAGAATCGCTGGGACCCCAAGGAACCACCCGAGGTAGTGACAGAGGGGACCCACAGGGGCTGTGTGCAGTGTGTGAATACAGCCGCGAGCTCCGTTAAAGTCTATGGGAAAGTCGCGGTAAGAGTTTTAGAGTTTAAGGACACTTAGAAATGGACTAGGACCAAACCCTCTTGGACTTAGACAGTTCTAGGGTTAACACCCATGGGAGCACCGGAGTACTCGAGTTACCTCACCCAGGGAAGTCGGGTGCATAGGTGTCGAATGGTGTCGGGTCGCGGCGTCGATTTCAATGGCAGCCTGCAACGAAGTGCTGCTGCCGGGAAGATGCGAAGTGTCCGAAGAGATCCAAGCCTGCATCAGAGATGAGAAGAACCTGAAAGCAGAGGGGACAGAGTCTGGGTCACTTGCCAGTGACCAGGGGCACGATAGTCGAATGCCCACCGATGTCGGGTGCTTCAGGTGAAAGAGGTGAAGCTTGACTCTTCAGCCACGAGGACCAGGAGGCGTCGACGACAGCCAGGAGCTGGATTCGAGCTGTCCCACGAAGGATGTCGAGTGCTGCAGTGTTGGTGTCCAGATTGAACACAACAAGCCTTGGCAACAGCAACCCACGCAGAAAGGAGAAAGATGCTTCTGTGCAGACCAGCAAGGTCTGAGGGACTCACCACTTGGTGGGGAGTCAGGGCACGTCTGGAGCAATCAGGAAAGCCCAAAGAAAATCAGAGTTGCCTTCACAGGGACCCACCAGTTGACGGACCAGGGATCGCAAAGGAGCCTCAAGTGGAAATGCAAGAAGCGGGCCCACGGAACACTCGTGGAGTGTAGGCTCACAATCTTCAGAGCAAATGGTGCTCGGGGCCTGGGCTATAAGTAATCCAAAGCAAGACTTCAAGAGACATCGAGAAATTGATGCACTAGCAAATGTGCATGGTGTCCAGGGGTTCCTGTTCCACGTCACTCGTGAGGGCTGTGGGTCTCAGCTTTGCTGGAGACTCGGGTCAGCCTCTCAGAAGTCTGGAAATCCTCTTCCTGGGCTGCAAGTACTTAGGAGTCCAGCGGGAGCTTCGGAGATGCAGACCAGCAAATGCTTTGTTGGTGCCTGCCAAGCAGGGGAGTCACTCCTTGACCCCAAGGGAGATTTCTTCAGTCTTCTAGTCTTTAGTAGAGCGTCGAAGTTCCAGGATTCAGTTGCAGAGTTTCATCCAGGGATATCTAAAGTCCTGTTGCCAGGGGTTCCTTACTTATACCTAAGAAAGGGGTTGGACTAACTCTGTGGACCCACCTATGGGAGGGTTTGGAAAGAGGGGTGGCTACTCCCATTTCCTTTGTCCAGTTTCACGCCAGAGCAGGGGCTGGCAGCCCCTGCAACCGGTTTGAACTGGGGTATGCACGAGGACACCAAATGTGCCCCAAGTGCAGGACTTCAAAGCACTCTTGGAGTGCACCCACCCAGCCCCAATCCACTAAGGTCTGTCTGGGAGGTGGTAACACCTCCCTGTGACAGGAAACCTATCGTCCAGACCTCCCCTGCCGGAGTTTCGGTCAGCAGCAGGAGGCCAGCCTCGTGTCTGTGGCTGCAGCATCCATTTTGTGATGCCAGGCTCTGTTTAGTTGGTACCGGGTATACCGGTGCTGTCATGTCTCTCCCTCTAGAAGGGTGGGATCATACTCCCACTCCAGTTACTGGTGTGGGGGTATGATTCCAAGGTGTTTGACACCCAACACAACATGTTTCCGTGCAGCCATCCCAAAGTTAGCATTTACCGCGGGGATATAATGCACTTAAGAGTATATGGTCAGACTGCACCACAGACAACCCCGGAGAGGAGATTCCGAGGGCTGCAGAGGGGCTCTGCTCATGCAGGGGCACCCTCTCACATATAACCAAGCACCCTGCCTTCAGGATTGATAAGGCCTGCCATAGGGGTGACTGATAGGTTTCTATGTGCAGTGATAGGTGAGATATAGTGAACCTATATCTCTGTAAGGGGTGCATGCACCACCTTACTCAGGCTGCAGTAGCAGTCCTGTGGTGTCATTTTGGAGGGCCTTCCAGGGGTGGCACAATACATGCTTCAACCCCTGGTAGGCCTCTGGGGTACCTATGCCCTGGGTACATAGTATACCATATACTAGGGACTTATAAGGGCACCCCAGAATCCAATCTGAAGTGTACTTAAGGTACATGGAATCAATTTAGAGAGGAAGCAGCTAGGCTGGGGTCCTGGATAGCAGGGCCCCAGCCAGACTAAAGTCGAAAAACAGTGAGACATCAGCAAAAAGTGGGGGTAACCATACGAGGCAGACCTACACCCACACAACCCCCCCCAAACGCAGGGACATTAAACTAACCTTGACCAGTTAAGTCTTCATGTTCTAAGTGGAAATATCTGGAGAGTCCATCTGCATTGGCATGGTTACTCCCAGGTCTATGTTCCACTGTATAGTCCATCCCCTGTAGGGAAATGGACCACCTCAAAAGTTTGGGGTTTTCATCCTTCATCTGTTTTAGCCATATGAGGGGCTTATGGTCTGTCTGAACAAGGAAGTGAGTGCCAAAGAAGTATGGCCTCAGCTTCTTCAGAGCCCAAACCACAGCAAAGGCCTCCCTCTCAAAGGCTGACCAACGTTTCTCTCTGGGGGTCAGCCTTCTGCTAATAAAAGCTACTGGCTGATCAAACCAAAGGGCATCACCACAAATTGGTAAAGCACACCAGGGGTAGAAAATGCAGTTTTTGGCTTTGCATCATCAGCTAGTCTGATCTGCCAGTAGCCAGCTGTTAGGTCAAATGTGCTTAGATACTTGGCTGAGGCCAAAGTGTCTATTAGCTCATCTGCCCTGGGGATTGGATGGGCATCAGTCCTAGTGACTGCATTGAGGCCTTCTGTAGTCCACACAAAACCTCATCTCTCTCTTACCATCTTTAGTGTGAGGTTTTGGCACCAGGACCACTGGACTAGCCCAAGGGCTATCTGAAGGCTCAATGACACCCAGTTCCAACATTTTCTGGACTTCTGTCCTGATACAGTCCCTGACCTGGTCAGGTTGCCTGTAAATCTTACTTTTAACAGGCAGACTGTCCCCAGTGTCCACTTCATGAGTGCACCAGGTGGTCTGACTTAGAGTCAGAGAAAACATGTGTCTGAACTTATTGAGCACCTGTCTACAATCATAAAGAAAAGGAACTGGACAGAGGAACCCCATAGGCCTCAGCACCTAACCCACTATCCCTAATAAATATAAAAAATCTGGAACTACCCAGAAATATGTGTGCACACTGACAAAACACCCACTGTCACTGTGTGATTCCCATACAGGAATTTAACAATTTTAACACAATAGCACAGGTGCACCACATAACAAATTAGACAATAAATTGTATAAAATTCATGTCCACAAAGTTTTCTTCCAGGTTTCTTCCTTTATTTTCAACGAAGTCTTTAAAAACAATCAAGGTTATTTGAGACACAGCCGACGCGTTTCGTCCTTATCAAAAGGACTTCCTCAGGGTATATTTAAAAGTGGTTACTGGCGCCTTGATCTAAATGAACGAAATGGGTGTATGATGACTCTCAATTTAATTAGTTCGCTATCCCATGCTTCTATTCCCCAACTGGGTGAGGACTGCCCCGACTGATTCTGGTCGGTCATCGTAAATGATGTTATCATTTTTGTATATTTCCTAATTCCCGGATCTGGGATAGCGAACTAATTAAATTGAGAGTCATCATACACCCATTTCGTTCATTTAGATCAAGGCGCCAGTAACCACTTTTAAATATACCCTGAGGAAGTCCTTTTGATAAGGACGAAACGCGTCGACTGTGTCTCAAATCACCTTGATTGTTTTTTAAAGACTTCGTTGAAAATAAAGGAAGAAACTTGGAAGAAAACTTTGTGGACATGAATTTTATACAATTTATTGTCTAATTTGTTATGTGGTGCACCTGTGCTATTGTGTTAAACCTGTCTACAATCAGTTTGCTGCTGGGCAGTGAGGCTGCCTGCCAAGGCTACACCATCTACTGACCCATCATCAGGGTTCTGTGAGAGCAGGTCAGGGAGAGGGTCACTCTCCTCCTCCTGTCCCTCATCAGTTGCCATGAGCAAGCCCATGTCAGCCCTGTCCACATATGGCTTTAGCCTGTTGACATGGAGCACCCTGTGGGGGCTCCTGGGAGTTCCCAGGTATACCAGATAGGTAACCTCTCCCTTCTGCTCAACAATTGTATGGGGGCCACTCCACTTGTCTTGGAGGGCTGCTGGGGCCACTGGCTCCAACACCCACACCTTCTGCCCTGGCTGGTAAACAGTCAGCACAGCCTTTTGGTCATGCCAGGCTTTCTGTAATTCCTGGCTAGCCTCAAGGTTTTTGGTTGCCTTTTTCATGTACTCAGCCATCCTGGAGCGGAGACCAAGTACATAGTCCACTATGTCCTGTTTAGGGGTTTGAGAGGTAACTCCCAACCTTCCTTCACCAGACACAATGGACCCCTGACAGGATGGCCAAACAAAAGTTCAAAAGGGCTGTAGCCAACCCCCTTTGAGGCACCTCCCTGTATGCAAATAAAAGGCAGGGCAAGAGTATGTCCCATCTTCGCCTAAGCTTCTCTGGGAGCCCTTTAATCATGCCATTCAAGGTTTTGTTGAATCTCTCAACTAAACCATTGCATTGTGGGTGATAGGGTGTAGTGAACTTATAAGTCACTCCACACTCCTTCCACATTGCAGTCAAGTAACTGGACATAAAGTTTGCATCTCTGTCAGATACTACCTCCTTAGGAAAGCCCACTCTTGAGAAAATTCCCAGGAGGGCCCTTGCCACCACAGGTGCTGTAGTGGTCCTAAGGGGAATGGCTTCTGGGTACCTGGTGGCATGGTCCACCACCACCAGGATAAACCTGTGCCCAGATGCTATTTGGGGATCCATGGGACCAACTATGTCAATCCCCACCCTCTCAAAGGGAACCCCCCCCACAGGTAGTGGTATCAGGGGGGCCTTTGTAGTGCCACCTGCCTTCCCACTGGCTTGGCAGGTTACACAGGAGCAACAAAACTCCTTGGTTTCTTCAGACATGTGGGGCCAGTGAAAGTGAGGGACTATTCTGTCCCAAGTCTTGGTCTGGCCCAGGTGACCTGCTAAGGGAATATCATGGGCTAGTGTCAATAGGAAGCCCCTGAACTTCAGAGATATAACCAACCTCCTGGCTGCTCCAGGCTTGGGGTCTCTACTCTCTGAGTACAGGAGTCCATCATCCCAATATATCTTATGGGTGCCACTAGCATTCCCAGCAGCCTCAGCAGCAGCTTGCTGTCTGAGGGGTTCAAGAGAGGGGCAGTTCAGCTGCTCCTGGCTCAGATCTGCCCTGGAAGGGCCCCCTGTCCCCAAGAACTCAACCTGATCAGGTTCAAGCTCCTCTGGGACAGTTCCTTCTTCAGGCCTGAGATCATCTTCCTCAAAAGACTGATCTGCTTCCTGAGCCAAGGGGGAAGGCACTGCCTTAACCCTACTGCTCCTCCTCTTAGGAGGCACCTGGTCCATTGTTCCAGAATCCAGGGCCTGTTCAGCTTTTGACATTTTGGCCTGTGACCTAGACACAGCAAAGACATGTGCAGGGATCCCTAGCATTTCTGCATGTTTCCTGAGCTCCACCTCTGCCCAAGCTGATGTTTCAAGATCATTGCCAAGCAAGCATTCGACTGGTAGGTCTGCACTCACCACAACCTTCTTAAGGCCAGTTACCCCTCCCCAGGAGAAGTTAACAACTGCCAGAGAATGGTCTGTTCTGACATTGCTAGCATTGGTCACTTGGTACATTTCACCAAGTATAATCTGCCCAGGATCCACAAGATCTTTTGTCACCATGGTGACACTTGCTCCTGTGTCCCTGAATGCCAAAGCCTCTCTTCCATTAATTAAAGGCTGCTGTCTGTATTTGCCCAAATTATTGGGACTCACTAAGGGGGACATATCCATGCCCCCATCACAGACTAGGACAGCCTGAGTTGGTACTCTGACTAGGCCAGAGCCCATCTCAGTACCCACGGTCAACCCTACTAAACCCTTATTCTGAGTGTTTCCACCACCATTTGTAGCTGGACTAGGGGGAACAGTTGCCTTAGGGGCAATGGTGGCTGGATTAGAGTCTTTGGACTTGGTGCAATCACTTGTCCAGTGAGTCTTCTGCTTAAAGATTTTGCACCATGGTTTCTTTTGGCCTTTTCCTTTAGTAGATTCGGATTCCCCACCAGATGCAGATTTTTGGGGACCTTGAGAAGACTTCTGGTCTTTACCCTTTTCCCCACCCTTGTCAGAGTTTTTGGAATCTTGCTTCTTCTGGTCACCACCTTGGTTCTGTACCTTCTGCTTCACCCTGGTTCTGACCCATTTGTCTGCCTTCTTTCCCAATTCTTGGGGAGAGGTCAGATCAGAGTCAACCAGGTACTGATGTAGCAACTGATTCTGACAGTTATTAAGAATCTGCTCCCTCATGATTAAATTATACAATCCTTTGAAGTCACACACCTTACTGCCAAGTAACCAGCCTTCCAGAGCCTTAGTAGCACAATCTACAAAGTCCACCCAGTCCTGTGTCTGTGCCTTTTGGGTATCTCTGAACTTTAACCTGTATTGCTCAGTGGTTAGGCCAAACCCATCTATCAGGGCACTCTTCAGGACTTGGTAATCATCAGCATCCTCTTCTCTTACAGTGAGGAGCTTGTCTCTACCTTTGTCTGCAAAGGAGAGCCACAAGATTGCTGCCCACTGCTCCTGGGGGACCCTCTGAACTTTACAGGCCCTTTCCAGTGCAGTAATCCATTTGTGGATGTCATCCCCACTCTGGTAGGGAGGGACAATCTTGCTCAGGTTTCTATGGTCATAAGACCTTTCCCTACCACTAGGGAAGTTGCTGCCACCATGGGACTCTAGTCCCAACTTTCTTCTTTGTCTATGAAGCTCTAGGGACTCCCTGTCTATAGCCAACTGCTCTCTTCTGATCCTAAGCTGAGCTTCTCCATACTTGAGCAGTCTCTCTTTCCTTTCATGAGAGGATTCCCTCCTATGAGAGGAAACAGAGGTCCCTACTGAGGTGTCAGAATGGTTAGACTCCTGAGAAGGAGATCTTGACCTTCTAGGCACACTCACAACTCTTCCTGGTGGGACAAAGGGGAGGTCATTCTGATCCTCCTCCTCATCTTCAGGAGGAGCTGGATTTTCCAGGGCAAGATCATTGTCATCTTCCTGGCCAGTTTCAGAGGTCAGGTCCTGGGTATTTTCACCCCTGGTCCCTTCCTCATCTTCTGCCCTACCCTGTCTGCCTACCCCTTCAGACCCTGTGGGTCTTCTGAGATCATCCAACAAAAGCACCTCTATGAGGCGTTGGGTGTTCGCACTTTTGCCTGTCTTCAGCTTCCTAGTAGTGCACAATGCTCTCAATTCCAAGAATGGGAGGTTGTCATACTTGGATGGTAGAAGCCCATGGGCTTCTGGCAGGGACCCACTGGTTCCTGGCCTTAAAGACATCACTAGTGAGGTGTGGTGTATGCACTACCTACTCTAGTGTGGCCTACTAAACTCTCTTGAGTTGTAGAAAGGGTGTGCTAAGCCCTTGACACACAACTCTAAGTTCAGTAGAACTTACTGTATTTCTAAGCTTGAATTTATATGTACCTGAGGTACCTTTAGTGGTTTTCAGTTAGTCACACACTTGAGATTATCTGGTAAAACAGGGCAAGCTTGAATCCAACCGCTGCACACCAATGTGAGAAGTTGGCCTGGTATATGCTGTCCACTAGTTATAGTGGGCACCTTGCACCAGTCCAAACGACCTTTATTGATGATAGGTTTAAAGACAACCTTTATAGAAAGCTATCCTAGTGGTAGCTATGGAGAGCAGCCTTCAGGCTAAGTCTTGAAGGAGTGTTAAGCTGTTTGTTTTACCAGTTATAATCTCGTGAATGACCAAATGAAAGGAGAACCACACCAGGTATATGTATTTATTACTAAACACTACCCAATAGTCTCTTTATGAGGCCAGAGGTCAAAGTACACAAGTTACAAGTCAAATAGCACAGTAAATTAGCACAATATACGATTAGCCCTAGGGGCGTACCAAACCATATATTAAGAAAGTGGTATAAGAACCACGACTTAAGTAGACACAAGGCCTAGAGCCTGTAGAATCGATGGGACCCCAAGGAACCACCCAAGGTAGTGACACAGGGGACCCACGGGGGCTGTGTGCAGTGTGTGAACACAGTCGGGAGCTCCGTTAAAGTCTATGGGAAGGTCGCGGTAAGAGTTTTAGAGTTTAAGGACACTTAGAAATGGACTAGGACCAAACCCTCTTGGACTTAGACAGTTCTAGGGTTAACACCCACGGGAGCACCGGAGTACTCGAGTTACCTCACCCAGGGAAGCCGGGTGCATAGGTGTCGAATGGTGTCGGGTCGCGGCGTCGATTTCAATGGCAGCCTGCAACGAAGTGCTGCTGCCGGGAAGATGCGAAGTGACCGAAGAGCTCCAAGCCTGGATCAGAGATGAGAATAACCTGAAAGCTGAGGGGACAGAGTCTGGGTCTCGTGCCAGTGACCAGGGG
Source organism: Calotriton arnoldi (assembly GCA_963921515.1). Taxonomy (NCBI): domain Eukaryota; kingdom Metazoa; phylum Chordata; class Amphibia; order Caudata; family Salamandridae; genus Calotriton; species Calotriton arnoldi. The sequence goes on from CAWUFW010002233.1 coordinate 935,180, forward strand.
CACGATAGTCGAATGCCCACCGATGTCGGGTGCTTCAGGTGAAAGAGGTGAAGCTTGACTCTTCAGCCACGAGGACCAGGAGGTGTCGACGACAGCCTGGAGCTGGATTCAAGCTGTCCCACAAAGGATGTCGAGTGCTGCAGCATTGGTGTCTAGATTGAACACAACAAGCCTTGGCAACAGCAACCCATTTAGAAAAGAGAAAGATGCTTCTGTGCACACCAGCAAGGTCTGAGGGACTCACCACTTGGTGGGGAGTCAAGGCACGTCTGGAGCAACCAGAGAAGCCCAAAGAAAATCAGAGTTGCCTTCACAGGGACCCACCAGTCGACAGACCAGGGATTGCGAAGGAGCCTTGAGCGGAAATGCAAGAAGCAAGCCCACGAAACACTCGTGGAGTGTAGGCTCACAATCTTCAGTGCAAATGGTGCTTGGGGCCTGGGCTACAAGTAACCCAAAGCAGGACTTCAAGAAATGTCGAGAAGTTGATGCACTAGCAAATGTGCATGGTGTCCAGGGGTTCCTGTTCCACGTCACTCATGAAGGCTGTGGGTCTCAGCTTTGCTGGGGACTCGGGTTGGCCACTGAGAAGTCTGGAAATCCTCTTCCTGGGCTGCAAGTACTTTGGAGTCTGGCGGGAGCTTCGGAGATGCAGACCGGCAAATGCTTTGTTGGTGCCTGCCAAGCAGGGGAGTCACTCCTTGACCCCAAGGGAGATTTCTTCAGTCCTCTAGTCTTTAGTAGAGCATCGAAGTTACAGGATTCAGTTGCAGAGTTTCGTCCAGGGATATTTAAAGTCCTGTTGCCAGGGGTTCCTTACTTATACCTAAGAAAGGGGTTGGACTAACTCTGTGGACCCACCTATGGGAGGGTTTGGAAAGAGGGGTGGCTACACCCATTTCCTTTGTCCAGTTTTGCACCAGAGCAGGGGCTGGCAGCCCCTGCAACCGGTTTGAACTGGGGTATGCACGAGGACACCAAATGTGCCCCCAGTGCAGGACTTCAAAGCACTCTTGGAGTGCACCCACCCAGCCCCAATCCACTAAGGCCTGTCTGGGAGGTGGTAACACCTCCCTGTGACAGGAAACCTATTGTCCAGGCCTCCCCTGCCGGAGTTTCGGTCAGCAGCAGGAGGCCAGACTTGTGTCTGTGGCTGCAGCATCCATTTTGTGATGCCAGGCTCTGTTTAGTTGGTACCGGGTATACCGGTGCTGTCATGTCTCTCCCTCTAGAAGGGTGGGATCATACTCCCACACCAGGTACTGGTGTGAGGGTATGATTCCAAGGTGTTTGACACCAAACACGACATGTTTCCGTGCAGCCATCCCAAAGTTAGCATTTACCGCGGGGATATAATGCACTTAAGAGTATATGGTCAGGCTGCACCACAGACAACCCCGGAGAGGAGATTCCAAGGGCTGCAGAGGGACTCTGCTCATGCAGGGGCATCCTCTCACATGTAACCAAGCACCCTGCCTTCAGGATTGATAAGGCCTGCCATAGGGGTGACTGATAGGTTTCTATGTGCAGTGATAGGTGAGATATAGTGAACCTATATCTCTGTAAGGGGTGCATGCACCACCTTACTCAGGCTGCAGTAGCAGTCCTGTGGTGTCATTTTGGAGGGCCTTCCAGGGGTGGCACAATACCTGCTTCAACCCCTGGTAGGCCTCTGGGGTACCTATGCCCTGGGTACATAGTATACCATATACTAGGGACTTATAAGGGCACCCCAGAATCCAATCTGAAGTGTACTTAAGGTACATGGAATCAATTTAGAGAGGAAGCAGCTAGGCTGGGGTCCTGGATAGCAGGGCCCCAGCCAGACTAAAGTCGAAAAACAGTGAGACATCAGCAAAAAGTGGGGGTAACCATAAGAGGCAGATCCTACTCTCCTACACCTGTGCCCCATGGGAACAGTCCAGACCGAACTGCCAGGCCAGGTCCTCCCTGGACTGGAAACAAGCATCCTGGGACCGGTTTCAGGGTATGTCACCCTTCTTCAGCCAGGCTAGCTTGAATCCAGTGGCGCAGTGAGCAAGGGACCCACGTCTGGGAATACCCATCCCACTTAGGGTGAAAAGTGTTACAGCAAACAAATGATGGACGGAATGCTGACAATGCAAACATTCTCCCCCAGTCAAAAGATCTGGGTTAAATCCATCGTTACTCAAGAATAACAGCATCAAGATTAGCACATATATATATATACATACAAGGTACTAGACCCAAACTAACTGATAACCCTCAGAGCGATCACCACTAGAGGTGAGTAGATCACCATAGTGCACTAGAATGCAACGCTTGGGGTATAATCTACCTACAACTGAGGATAATGGATTAATAATAACCAAATAATGTATTATGAGGCGGAGAGGTCAGCAAATGAAAACGTCACTTTTATGATTTAAAAATCTTATAGCATTACTGAAGTCTTTTGTTTATGTCTTTGCATCACGCTGCGTCGTGCTTGTCACTATCCCTTTAAATGTATTTGGAACTTGTACATGGTCATGTGACCAAGACCCCGAGAGAGGTCGAAACACGTCTGTTTGCCAAATAAACCCGCCAATATTTCACCCCCACACCGGAGTGGCTCGTTTATTCCTGCTTGTACAAGCGGGGGCTACCTTCTATATATAAACACAAATCGCAAATTAAATGTCCATTTTTTTTTTTTTTTGCAAAGTTTTATATAGCGCTGGCTAGACCCGGAGGTATCAGAGCTCTTTACATGAGGATCAGCGAGTTACAGGATACATAGTTATATCAGTTGAATCAGCGAGTTACAGGTTACATAGTTACATCAGTTTGAATCAAAGAATCACAGAGGGAGGGGGAGGGGAGGAGACACAAACGGGGAGACGAGGAAAACAATGTCAGATGACCGGCTGGGTAGGTGACGGCCAAGGGGCCAGACTCCTCTATAGCTGTATAGGACAGCTCCACCGGGCATCGGCCAAGGTTGCTCGGGCTCCGCGGTAGGTAAAAACAGTTTTGGTATCCGCCCAGGGGGGCATCGTCATAGTTCCATCGAAGGGGGAGGGAAAGAGACACAAACGGGGAGACAAGGAAAAACAATGTCAGATGACCAGCTGGGTAGGCGACGGCCAAGGGGCCAGACTCCTCTATAGCTGCATAGGACAGCTCCACCGGGCATCGGCCAAGGTTGCTCGGTCTCCGCGGTGGGTACAAACAGTTTTGGTATCCGCCCAGGGGGCGTCGTCATCGTTCCATCGAAGGGGGAGAGAAGGAGACACAAACGGGGAGACGAGGAAAAACAATGTCAGATGACCGGCTGGGTAGGTGACGGCCAAGGGGCCAGACTCCTCTATAGCTGCATAGGACAGCTCCACCGGGCATCGGCCAAGGTTGCACAGGCTCCGTGGTAGGTACAAACAGTTTTGTTATCTACATCAGTTGAATCAGCGAGTTACGGGTTACATAGTTACATCAGTTTGAATCAAAGAATCACAGAGGGAGGAGGAGGGGGAGGGAAGGAGACACAAACGGGGAGACGAGGAAAACAATGTCAGCATACAGCAGATGAGTTAGATTGTTGTGGCAACCTGGAGGAACAGCAGAGCCCTGACTGAATCCATCAAGGAAAACAAACAGGAATGAGTAGGTCTAAATCGGCCAAGAGCTCAGATCAAATCACCTCGTGCGTGGACGCCATTTTATGGTCAGGCAGGGCCCTGTGAGGCTTTGGTTCATCAACAACCCCCACTTCAGTCCAGGATAGTTGATGGACTCCTTGGAAGGGAGAAAATTGTCCTAAGAGCATAGAGGGGCAGCTGCTGTTCACGTAAGCCCCTTTTGGAACAGATTTAAAAAAAAATTCGGATCCGGCCGCCATTTTCAGGTCAGGCAAGGCAAAAAAAAAACGGAGCAGCCGCCTGAAAGTCCTGAAAAAAGAAAGTACAGCCCTGCAACATACCTCCGTGATAGAACGGTAAGTAGGTGGGCCGCAGAGCTCTCTGGGGGGCCTTGTGTAGTGAGCGCTTCACTTTTGGCTCTGTCACCCCTGCAGCCATTGCGAGGGTGTTTCAGGTGCTGCGGGGACAGTCCACCCTTACCGCAAGTGCTGCTCACTCCAGCTGTGGGGATGCTGCTGGACAGGCGCCGCTCCGACTTTCCGGCCTCGGCCCGCTCGTCACTCCAGTCAATGGTCTGCCATTTTGTGGTTTCCACTGCGGGTCCGCGACAGACACCGCAAGGTTACTCCGCCGCCTTCCTGTGCACTGCTGGCCACTCCCGAGTTCGGCCCCCCCTATTGCGGGTGGCGGCACAGCAGAATCGCGTCGGCTAGGCTGTGTGGATGCTGAATTAAGGCTTTCTTCTGCCTTTCCTTTTTATGTACCACCTTGTGAACCTGAGTCACCTTCTGGGGCTTGAAGAACACGCTGTACACAGCATACAGGGAGAAGAGGCAGTACGCGGCAGCTGAAGGGTGAGCGCCAGACGGAGCGGGGCAAAGCCTCCGGAGGAGGCGTACTCACCAACCGGTGGAGCAAGAGACTGCTGGTCCGGGAGTAGGAGCTGCAAGCCGCGGGGCGCCACCACACATGCAGGGCCGCAGTAGGCAGGCGAGGGCCCCGCTGATACGGGTCTCGTCACATCGGCCGTCCAGGTGGTAGCTCAGGTGGCGAAACCCCCAAATCTGGCGATCAGCTTGTGGAGGACTTCGGATGCGCCAGAGATCAGGCTGTAGCAGCGTAGAGTCTGTAGGGACCGCTGAGTCTTTACAGCTAGCAGTGAAGTCGATCGGCTGTGTCCATATAAATCCTTTTTGATTGCAAGTCCTTCTCTTGAACACTTGAAACAGTTCGTCTTCAGTTGATATGAACACAGGTATTACAACCCAACAAATACATGGGTATACATCTTCATATACATGTAATGATTCAAAACAGCCAACACGTGTTTTGCAAAAAAATCTCGCTTCTTCAGGGCTTAGCAGAAAAGATTCCAAGCAAACTTTATTCTAAACCATCATGTGATGGTATCTACACTGACGGGAGGCTATAGCCTAAGCATGCTATTGAAGGAAACCATTGAATGAAGCATTGGATCTTGATGAATTGCGGGAACTAGATATCGTGAGTTTAGAATAAAGTTTGCTTGGAATCTTTTCTGCTAAGCCCTGAAAAAGCGAGATTTTTTCACAAAATACGTGTTGGCTGTTTCGAATCATTACATGTATATGAAGATGTATACCCATGTATTTGTTGGGTTGTAATACCCGTGTTCATATCAACTGAAGACAAACTGTTTCAAGTGTCCAAGAGACACAAAAAGAGGCACCCTGGTAGACCGCATCGAAGCCAGCTCCAACCACAGCAAGGAACTCTTCAACATCATCAGAAAGTTCTCCAGCCTGTCAGCTACCGAGAACATAATCTCCTTGTTAGAAATGGGGGTCTCTAGTTGGCAGAGATAGGTACCTTTGACCAAATAGGGACCCTTGCTTCTAGTCAGGGTAAGGGGGATACACACTTTAGATAACCCCTGCTCACCCCCTTGGTAGCTTGGCACGAGCAGACAGGCTTATCCCAAAGGCAATGTGTAAAGTATTTGTACCAACACTCACAGTAACACAGTGAAAACACCACAAATGGACATCACACCAGTTTAGAAAAATAAAATAGCTTTATCTAAACTAAACAAGACCAAAACGACAAAAATCCAACATACAGAAACTCAGTAGAATGTCTTTAACAAGGGTTGTAGCAAAAATAAACTTGTAGATGATGAATGCGACACTTTAGTCTCAAAGTACCTGAGATGCGTTACGCAAATCAAACAAAAGAGGCGCAGAGAAGGCGATGCGTCGATTCTTCCTGCGCTCCGGTTCCGATGCGACAAGATGGCGCCTCGATGCGTTGCGACGATCCGGTGCGATGCGACGAAATGGTGTCTTTGTTGCGATGCGACAACGTGGAGGCGATGCGTGCACGCCCGACGGCCGTGCAGCGAACTCGGTGGTTTTCTGAGCTGCGACAGGCCCTGCGACACGCTTCCCCAGTGATGCGATGACACCCTCGGTGACGGCGACACGCTTCTCCAGTGTTGCGGCGGCGATCAGCGGCGGCGCGCTTCCTCAGCGATGCGACGACCCTGCAACACGCTTCTCCGGTGATGCGATGGCACCCTCTGTGGCGGCGGCACGCTTCTCCAGTGATGCGACGGCGAACAGCAGCAGCGGCGACACGCTTCCTCGATGATGCGACAGCGGCTGCTGCGGCGGTGTCACGCTTTTCTCTCGTTGCGTCGCGCTTCCAACTCCCACCAGCAAAAAGGCCACACACACAGTTACAGGCCCTCCTGGCAGACTGGAACTCCCAGCAAGGAAGTTCAGGGAGCTGGGGGTGAAGTCCTTTTGTGCCTGGGACTTCAGAAACAGGAGGCCAGCTCTTCTCAGGCCCGTGGAGACTTTTCTTCAGTTGGACACAGCACACAGCAAAGTCCTTTCTTCAAGCAGGGGGGACACAGCACACAGCAAAGTCCTTCTCCTTCCTTTGGCAGAAATAGCAACTGCAGGACAACGCTAGTCACACTTGGGAAGTACTTCTCCTTCAGCTCTTCAGCTTTTCTCCTCAGCAAAGGTTCCTTCTTGATTCCAGAGTAGTCTAACTTTCAGGGGTTTCAGTTCTAGTATTTATAGCCCAAAAGTCTTTGTTCTCTATGTGTGAGGGGTCCTGGACCCAGTTCAAACCAGTTCTGGGGGCACTCTGCCAGTGCACATCTTCTTCCTTTGTGAGTGTGGGCCAGGGCCATCAGACACACTGCAGGAGGTGGAGCCAGCGTTGTGGAAGGCAGGCACAGCCCTATTCAGGCCCAGGTGCTACTCCTCCCACCACTCCAAATGCAGATAGGTCTATTCAGCCTAGTGCTGACTCACCCAGACTCCTGGAGCCACCCCAGCCCCTGTCACTCTCAAACCAGACAGTCAATCCACAAACAGGCAGAGGCACACAGAAAGGTTGAACAAGAAAACAGCCACTTTCTAAAAGTGCTATTTTCAAACACAGAATTTAAAAACCATCCTTCCTAAAAGATGTGTTATTAAATTCTGAGTTCAGGGCTACCAGACTCCAATTTTCTACATTGCTCCTATGGGAAGATATGCAGGTAAACATGTTACACAGCATTCCCCATTCTCTCCTACGGGCAAGATAGCCTTTCAATAGTGAAAAACGAAATTGGCAGTAATTCACTATCAGGATATGTTACCCACACTAGTACATGTCCTACCTTTCACATACACTGCACCCTGCCCAGGGGGGTACCTTGGGCCTACCACAGGGGTGTCCAATGTGTAAGAAAAGGGAAGGGTCAGGCCTGGCAAGTGGGGACACTGGCCAGGTCAACATGGCAATTAACAAACTGCGCACAGGCACTGCAGTGGCAGGCCTGAGACATCACTTTAAGGCTACTCATGTGGGTGGCACAATCAGTGCTGCAAGCCCACTAGTAGCATTTGAATTACCAGCCCTGGCACACTCAGTGCACTTTACTAGGGACCTACTGGTAAAACAAATATACCAATCATGGATAACCAATCACAATAACAATTTACACAGAGAGCATATGCACTTTAGCACTGATCCGCAGTGGTAAAATGCCCAGAGTTCTATAGCCAACAACCACAGGTCAAGAAAAATAAAGGAGGAAGAAGCAAAAAGTTTAGGGATAACCCTGCAAAAAGGGCCATTTCCAACACTCCTCTTCCCAGGAACTCTGTGACATCCTGCCAGACTATGCCCACAACAAGATATCCAACATCTACAGAGACTTTGAACCCCGACCCACCAACCTCTACAACCTTCTCACACCAATGGATGCCACCCACAACCATTCGCTCATCACAAGGAGCACCACAGTCATCATGAACTCCATCCACTCTGGACCACCCACAGACCCCTGCCCCCACAACTTCTTTAACCTGGCAGCAAGGAAATCAGCTACGAACTCACTTCCATTCTCAATGCATCTATCACCACGGCCGCCTTCTCCGATGGATGGAAACACTCAGAAGTCAGACCCCTCCTCAAGAAACCATCCACCAACCCCAGAAAACTCAAGAACTACAGCTGCATCTCTCTGCTTCCCTTTCCCAGCAAAGTCCTTGAGAAGGTCATCAACCGCCAACTCACCGAACACTTGGAGAGCAACAAACTGCTGGATACCTCCCAATCCGGCTTCGCACTAACCACAGCACTGAAACCGCCCTGATCACTGCCACTGATGACATCAGAACACTCCTCGACCGGGGAGAAACAGCAGCCCTGATCCACCTCAACCTCTTAGCAGCGTTCAACACCGTATCCCACCACACCATCATCAAGAGTCTCCGCCACATCGGGATCCAGGGTGACGCCCTCAAATGGATAGCATCCTTCCTCACAGGACGAATCCAGAGAATCCGCTTACCACCCTTCACTTCAGAACCCAAGAGCATCATCTGTGATGTCCCTCAAGAATCATCCCTTAGCCCCGCCCTGTTCAACACTTACATGCCGCCCATGGCCAACATCGTCAGAACACATGGCCTCAACATCATATCCTACGCAGAAAGATGATAACCAGCTCACCCTTTCCCTTTCAGAAGATCCCTCCACCACCAGGACCAACTTCCACAACTGCATGACGAGTATCGCTGACTGGATGAAGACAAACTACCTGAAGCTCAACATGGACAAAATGTACGTGCTGATTTTTGGGAACAACACCTCCCAGTGGAATGACACCTGGAGGCCCACACTGACAGATCACGCCGCAAACTCTGCATCATCCTGGACAGCACACTCACCATGAAATGCGAGATCAACACAGTCTCCTCCCCCTGCTTCCACACCCCTAATATGCTCCAAAAGATCTTTAGATGGCTCCCCATCAACACTAGGAAAACCGTCACTCAAGCCCTAATTAACAGCCGGCTGGACTACTGCAAAGCACTCTACACAGCTATCACCACCCAACTCCTGAAGAGACTCCAGACAATACAGAACTCAGCTGCCAGACTCATCCGTGACCTCCCTAAATGGGCCCACATCACTCCCCTCCTCAGGACCCTCCACTGGCTCAGCATCAAGAAAAGATGCCGATTCAAGATACTGACACACGCCTACTAGGCCCTCCAAGACTAAGGACCGGCATACATCAACCACCGCCTGAACTTCTGCCGACCCACCATACACCTGTGCCTCGCCTCCCTCGCCCTTGCTCCCACTCCTCGCATCCGCCGAAGTTACTATGGAGGACGCTCATTCTCCTACCTTGCTGCCAAATCCTGGAACGCCTTTCCCCTTCACCTCCGAACATTATCCTTCCTCCTGGAATTCAGAAACAGACTCATGACCTGGCTCTTCCAATGATCCCAGCAAAGACCTAATGCCTGGATTTCCTCACGTGTGATTATCTGCGCTCTACAAATCCAACTTGATTGATTGATTGGAAGCCCTGCTTGCACGTCATCCAGACCTGGATGTAAAGCACCTACCTGAAGCTCAACTTAACCAAGACGGAATCCCTATTATTTGCCAAGAACAACAGACTACATACAGTACAAACCTAACTCAATGAAATGAACCTTGACAGCTTGGAACCCTGACCCAAACCCCAACGATCACTAGATGCCAAATCACTTATGTTCACCCTGGACACCTTCCTCTCCCTCGAGGAACATGTTGCTAAAAAAAAGATTGCCTGGCACCACGTTTCTCTTCTAAAGAAAGTCAAACAGTTTTTTCCAGAAAGTGACTTCAGAACTGCTGTTCAAGCCATTTTACTCTTGCTTCTGCATGGGGGTAAAGCTTCACTGCATGGCCTCAGACTCCACACTGGCAGCCCTTGGAGCATACTACACACTGCAAAACATCTCACAGAGGGCCTGGCCTGGAGAAATATGATCACATAATTCCCAACCTGGTGGAACTTCATTGGCTCTCCTTGCCAGCCCACACCTTTTTCAAAACCAATTGCTTCATTTACAAAGCCATCACAACGAGTACCCCTGCTTATCTTGCAGACAGGCTCACCATCTCTGATGGATCTTGGCACACCTGGAGTCAGGATGCCATCATAATGCAGACGAAGAAGTGTAAAAAAAAAAAAAACAAGAAAGCTGGCATTTTCCATCTATGCATCCAGGATCTGTAACATTATGCCTGTATCCACCAGGACTGCTTCAACGCTGCCCTAGTTTAGAAAATAGTTGAAGACTCACCTCTTTAAAGAACACTACATCACAATGCATTAAGCATCCAGAACTCAGCTTTCTCTCCTATTGCTTGTTGACGTTATGCTTGTCTCTGACCATGTACATACAGCACTAAGCTGCCTTTGGCTAGATTAGTACTATAGAAATATCATATACCTACATACATACATAATTCTAATAATTTTTCCAACTCCATGCACCACTGGTTTTTGTTCCCAGTTGAAAATAATTTCATGATAAAATAGTTTAACTTGCTGAATTTCCCCCAGACTCTCTCCCTCCAATGAGAATGTCTCTACTCAACCCTACCCCAATTTACAAAAGTCTCTGATACTTTATGATGCTTTACACCAGCCTCCAACTATTGCACCAGCAGACACCTTTTTTAGTGTAATTCAGCTATATCTAGGAGCACAAACTATGTTATGAACAAAATTCTCAAGTTGACATCATCCGTGGGTTGGTAGCTGATCCAGTTCAGGTTTATTCTTTGCATTCTTGTACAAGTTTATCCCATTAAAAATGTAACACTATTCGTACAAGAACACAAAGACATCATGAATTATATGAGGTGGGGACGGGAGAACCTAGCAATCTTGAGAGCTCTATTTGAATAAAGGATTTTGAGATCAAACCTGATAACTTGCTGTGTGAAACATCAACAGGAAATGCTGCCTTAAGATTATCGGATTACTTCATGTCATCATCATCTTCAGGGACACCGTCTTCCCGTCCTGGGCTTTTCAAATCGTTTTTTTCAGAAATGTTGGTCTTATAGGCTTAGTGGACCTGAACATGGAATACAACTCCCAGAACACAATAGGTTGTTCAAGGAAAACTGTGTCTCTACTGACATGGAGCCTTCTGTCACTTCCTACTCATTGATAACACAAAGATGTAACAATTTCTCTTCGCTGAAATGAATGCATTAAATAAATGATTAAGGTATTAATAACCACAACATCTGAGATCAGAATTTGGGCTCTGGGCCCCCCTGTTACTGCTGTATTAGTGTTCATGGATAACTCTGTCAATAGGGGAACCCTTTAACAGTTCTTAACAGTTTCGTTAACAACCTGCTACTTTATGAGAGTTGTGGACTTTTTTCATTTCAACTGAATCAATTGGGCTAACACAGGTGAAAACGGACTTCTAAAAAGAAAGCCCAGAGCAAGAACATGGTGTCTGTCCTTGCAGACATGTCGTCGTCTGGTAACACTGAATTGCACAGGAGTCAGCTCACTGAACACCTTTTTGTCATACATCTGTTTTAGTGAGCCGTAAATTCATGTATCTGTTCCTCATTTGACTGTTGTAAGAAATGAGGCTGCCCGCGGCACACGCAGTGTGCCCACTCAAGAGGGCGGCCACCCAAGTGCCATATTAGGCACAACAACATGTCTAGTGGTTGGGACCCTCTGGGAGTCCCCAAAGTCTGGCACGGGCCACTCGTCATGTCCGGCGCATCAGAGGGTGGGGGCAAGGTATTTATACCTGCCCCCCGCTCATTTGGCTTTCCTTTTGTGCCTTCTGGTCACGCCGTCTCCCTCACTACCGCATAACCGGCTTGTTGGCTGGGGTGCGTAGCTAGGGTAGGAACATGTTAACTTGTTAATTTGTGTTGCAGGTGGAGTTACAGGGCGATCCGGAGGCTGAATGGTACATAGGGGTACCCTCTTCAGGAGCACAGTAAGGGTGCAGAAGCCAAACAACCCCAGGAGTATTTATGGCAGGACCCTGGAGGAAAGTGACGGCGCCCCGCTAGTCCTTCGGGCGGATGTAAGCCTGAGCAACCGGGGGTTTGCCTGGACACGCTCCGCCCCTAAAAAGGCGTGAGTAAAGGGATGGACTGGTGGTCCACTGTATTTAAGGGGGATAATCCCCACAAAATGGTAGCAATGATTGGGTTGGCCACGGTGCAGTTGGCTCATCAGGTGGGCAGGGCAGCTTAGGTTAGTCACTGCTGCCTGCCCTTGGATCGCCCGTAAGTTAACCCACCGCGTTGGCATATTTCTGGTATGAAATAAAACCTGCAGCAAAATGTTTCCCAACAAACATGTCTTGACATTATCTGTGGCGTTCAGTGAGGGAAGCACATAGGCCGCTTCGAGAGGGGGACTGCTGGAAATCACCTCAATGCTTTGCTTAGGTCTATCGACAGTTTCAAAAATGCAAATAAGTATGTTATTTAATCATCATAGACGTGGGTACAGCATCTGAAATAATCCATTCATGATTCAACATAAAACATGCACGCACTATAAATATGTGGCATAATATGAGCAGCTAGCTTTGTAGCTCTAAATAAAATTCATCTGCGCTTCTAATTACATTTGCAGGTCAACAAACAGGGAAAAACATAATCCCAAAATTGGGAAGGCTTTTTTGAAAACTGTGCACTCTGGATAAAGTTATTCTGGTGAAAGCATGGGAGGTAAGGCGTGTTCTTTCAGCTATTTAAATATCCAGCTATATTTTTTATAAAGTCCTTCATTCTAAAGAATGGACTTAATTAAAATTACTCATTCATTCAGACAGATCATAAAATAGAACATGGGAATATTGTTAAAGCGATTTGTCCAAGCTCACACAATTAGGTTAGAGAAGCTAGAATCAGAACTGACCCCAGTCAGCAATTTAGCCACCAGTCAATCTCAAACCCGGTTTAGTCCTCCCAGGCTTCAACGGGTCCTCTGCTGCTGGGAAGGTTGGGCAAAGAGACTCTGCAGGCATTCGCTGGGAACGAATCCAAAATCAGCTCATCACAGTAGCAGGACTTACCTGAAGTTGAACTGCCTTACCTGACTGTGAAATGTATGAAAACCCCCACTTCCTTTCAATCCAGTAAACCTGCGCGCATCAAACATCAGCAGCGCGTGCACGGGTGATGATGAACTGGCCCCGGCGAGTGTGGCCGGACCCAGAGCGGTGAAAGGCGCTCTGCCATTTCTGCTTCTCTCTGCTCCGCCGCCTGCTGCTGCTTGCTTGCTGCGGAGACCGCATCTCGCCGGGATCACAACAGCGTTTCCTTCCTCCCCCTTCCCCCCACTCCGGATTAGTGCTTAGAATTAGATAGACCTGCTGTCGCTGGAAGAGGGAGGCGGGCTGCCGGACAACTTACTGGGCTGTGTGTCTTTACAGCATCACTCTACCGAAAGTTACCATAACAAACAGTAACCAATAACACTGTACTAACCATTAACCTTGGGTCCCGGAGCAGCGTGCTGTCCGGCATAAAGCGCTTCGGCCCCTCGTCAGGGGTAGTAAGCGCTATATAAATGCAATTACATTTCCAATAACTTAAAGCCGAGCGTGCCTCTCACCAAAGGGCGCATACCCTGACCTTGGCACCGCCTTTCTTCACCCGCTGTGTTTTCAGCCATAACTTTCCATACATTGCGACAACAGCTTGACAACAGCATATCTGCAAATAATGACAGCGAACTTCTTAATCTGGAGTATTCCCTCTTGATTCTTACCCCTCCTCTCGGCGCACTGATCATTTACAGCGCTTAAGAAGGGTGGCGGTGGTGCTATGAAGTGCTATAGAAGCCACTATTACACACTTTATGCAAGATGACCAGCTCTCAAAGCTCCACGAATAGGACTTCGATCCAGTCCAAGCGTAATACGCTTCTTTCAGGTCCTGATTGATGCTTCTCGTTCATCAGGCAACTTAACGTTGGTTTCTACCTCTTCTGACAGTGGGCTACATTTCAGGGAAGTGAGCCAGGGCAGAGGATGAAGATGTGTGGGCTCTATGAGGTCTAGTGACTATTTAGATAGCACCAGGGTACAAGTAGGTGCTGGGCGGAGTCCCATATTAAATTAGAGAGGAGACTTGGTTCCACTTCCCAAAGACCCAAGGAGACTGCGAGGTATCACCTAACCCGGCCTCAGTGCATTTTTTGCACCCCCCTCCACACTGATAACATCCACTATGTTTGTGAAAGAGGCCCAGTGGGGGTTATCTTTAAATCCCCTATCTGAGAAGTAACAGAAAACATCACACACTTAACTGTTCTACCACCTATAAACTGTAAACGTGCAGCACTTTTGTGGTTTGACGCTGGATAAAGAATACAGCAAAAAAACAAAACGTATTAATAGGAAGTTTGTTAAAAAAAAAAAAAGCGTCCATCACATCTTCTTTACTACCCAAATGTAATTTAAAGATATAATGCTAAGTTACATACGTCTGTTTAAAAATAGTGTCATTTTTCAGGCATTTCTGAACTCAAATGCACATTGATATGTGGAAAACCTACATGTGATTTAAAAAAAGTAAAACCAAAAATGTTCTTTCCATGTTTCTTCATAATTATACTAAACGGTTTTGTAAAATAGGTTTGTTTAGTTTTAAGTGGGCGCATAATATTATGAGATCATGACATCACTTATTGTGATCTCACATCCTATGATTGCCCGCCCCACTATTTTCTTAAAATGTGTGCTCTGGGTGGAAGCTATAACAGTTGAGGGCCAATGAGCTCTGAAACTTTACAGAGGCGCAACGCTATAATCTCCAAGGTGGCTTCTTATGATGTCAAACACCTTCAGCCATTCTTAGTTTCCTAATAAACAGGATTTTGTATTCTGGGACCTGTGTAGCTTTGTGTTTCCTTTATGCAGGGTTTTAAGGGGGAAGAAATAAGTGTGGGGGGGAGGGGAGGAGGGTGTCTATAAAGGTGGCCTGGCGAGTGTAATTAAGGGCATGGCTTTAACACGTAAACTACATTTCTGTGGTACCGATTGTGTGCCACCTGATCGGTATTTTGGTTCCTCTCGGAACTTTCTGTTATATATGTAACACAGCTGACACACCTAAAACCAGCAAGTACTACTGACTTTCTCAATGGTTGTTAGATGTTTAAAATAAATGATTTTGTTGTAAATATTATTAAAAACATTTCAATTCTGAAATTGTGAGGCATTCCCAAGGCCAATGGAAGGGGTAGTGGTCTCCAGAGTGTCTCATTTACTCCCGTTATGTTCACTCTATGTTAGACATGTACGCCCGTTTTCTCTCTACATCTCATCCATCTGCATATCTTTCACCTCTTCAGCACCCTCTTTTCACTTTCTACTGAATGCACTCCCTATATCTCTTCCAAACACACAACACACCCACTCACCTGTAACCACTGCATCTTTTGCCTTGTCAATATTGACAACTGTGCACCTTCTTCACACATATGTACAGAATCACAATTGCAAGTAAAACACATGGCCATAGCTCTGTGCACTCGGTAGACAGGTCAAGAATTGGATGACCATGTATTCCAAACACCTTTCAGCCTCAACTCCACAACTCTGAATTGTTTTCCATTATAAACACTTTCAGACCACTCAGTTCAAAGTATACACCTTATAAGAGTAATATGCTACACAAAAAACATACAGAACCACAACACCAAGAAATAGCTAACACTCTTAGAGAATGGAAGATTGGGGAAAATGTGAAATATATTAGGGATAAAGTACCCCCTGTCGTACATTATAAGAATATTGCAAGTCAGAGAGGAGTTCCTTAACCATATAGAGGAACAAGGACGAAGACCAAGTTCCTTTATAAGGCTGTGGAACTCTGAGGTGACTTGCAACATCCTAATATGTATACCATAGGGTACTTTATCCCATTTAATACATGCTCACACCATCACCTTTCCCACAAACCACTTAAAACCTTGGTGTCTACTAGTCTACTACTTTCATATGAAAGAGTGAGCATGTTTGCAAACATGAAGAATAAAAATAAAACCTCTAGTGCAAAATTAAACACAACAGAAACCTGTTAGATATTTGTTGCAAACAGATATTAGAAATAGTTCAATATATTTTTACAGATAAATACAGACAGAAAACATTTATTTTCGTGTCTGTATTTATTATCAAACGTGGATAAAAACGGAAATTGGGTTGCTTTTTGAGAAATTCTAAGTTCTGCCTGCCATGACTGTCATGCCAATAACTGTGTGGATTGATAGGTAAGAGGGT
Source organism: Calotriton arnoldi (assembly GCA_963921515.1). Lineage (NCBI taxonomy): Eukaryota > Metazoa > Chordata > Amphibia > Caudata > Salamandridae > Calotriton > Calotriton arnoldi. Next base: position 951,402 of record CAWUFW010002233.1, read on the forward strand.
TTGTTAGATTTGAAATGCATTAGTACCATATTATTCGCATTTTATTCAATGTTGTGTTAGAATTTATGTAGCTAATTCATTATTATTCTCTTTGTGTGCAAACGTAATTAGAAAATGCAGACTTTACGTTAGTCATATTAACATTTGTGCCACCATTTTAGCTCTCGAGGACGCCATCTTGTATTATAATCGAAACTGTTACTTGATCATTTACGAGAAATGGCTTTTGCTGAGTTTCGTTTCTTCAATGTCGAATCTTGCTCATTAACACATGCCTTTCCTATTACATGAAGGCTCTCTCCCACCTGTCTAGTAGGGAGGATAAGCCAGACGACCTTGGGCAGTAGATAGCTTGTGCCAGGCTGCAGTATCTAAACTTGTGCTCTGTACCCCCATTGTATTACGACAGCTACTAGTATTTTTCCATAGTAGGTGGGTCTTTGTGGGCTCCGCAACCTACATAATGTAACTGTAATCACAAAAATGGAAAGGAACGTCTTATAGTGATGTCCATATCAACAATTTATTATTGTATTTCTTCAGCAAACAGTCAGCAGGCCAAGTTCCAATAAAATATTCCAATTTTTATTCCAAAATTGTTGCAGATGAATCAATATGTCAGATATTCATGAAGTCTTTTCAGCCTACGCGTTTCGTCCTATACCGGACGTCATCAGGGCTGAAAGAAAATATATATACACCAATCAATAAATTGAAAACAAATTTAACAAAAACATTCACCATGTAACCTGTACATGACACTTCAAGGTATCTTTTGAACCTGCACTCACTCCAACCTTATAAAGCCTGCCTGTCTCCATTCTAATATTAACCACAACCCAGGATGAACAGCAAGATTTCATATTCTATACAATAATTGCTAATTATCTTAAAAGACATAGTTCATTATATAACTCTTAAACCCCACGAGACCCGTTGCAACAACTAAATTCATTTGTTGACCCTGTATTACCCATCCTACAAACCATTTCACCCCCTAGTGACCAGTAATTTATAACATGACTTAATATCCAATTGAATCATCTGACACATACCTCTTTATTCAAATATTACAATCAGTATTGATAGATTTCAGTCTTAATAATTATTCAGTTGGTTTCTTCTTGTACTCCATTCAATTAAGTCTAAATGATGAACAATTCTAAAAGAATATATTATACAAAAAGAGTCACATTAATAACTCTACTTCCCATGTGTTACCCAATATCTCTAAGTTCAAAAAAGGGGAAACATAGAACATACCTAATTATATATATTAATCGGTCACCCTCTTCTGGCTCTCCAGACAATTCTAGCCAGAATAATATTTAATTCAATACCCTCTTATATAAGAGATACCATGGATGTGCTAAATAACTTACAGGATATTGTATGGGATGGTGAGATGAGTTTTGTGACTCTGGATGTCGTTGGGTTATATACCTGTATAGAAAATGATAAAGGGGAACAAGTTTTGCATCATTTTTTGGGAAATAGGAGCGCTAGTTTACAAGAACACTCAATTATGATTGAGGAAATGAGTAGGCCTGGGCGGTAAATTCCGTTCCGCTCGCGGAATTTGCGGAATTTGGGTAATTTTGCGTTCCGCGGAGAACGCGAAATTGCCAAAAATTCCGCGATCCCCAAGTTCGCGGAATTTTTTGCTTGTTCGCGCTTTCAAAATGCGTGTTCACAAGATATTTCTCCCCGAGCACGCAAACAGCATTCGCGAACAGGAAAAAAGCATCGCGAACAGGCGGAACAAGCAATTCCGCGTGTTTGCTGAACTTTTGGGTGCTCGCGGAGATTTTTTACCGTTTCGCGGAGCTTTGCGTAGCGCGACTACGCAAATTCCGCCCACCCCTAGAAATGAGTGCCTTGATTCTCAACAACAATTTCTTCTTATTTGAAGGCGAATGGTATCATCAGATTAGAGGTACTGCAATGGGTTCCAGGTTTGCTCCCTCTTATGCCAACCTGTTCATGGGTTGGTTCGAGAGGGAGCATGCCTGGAGCAGAAGGGCATCCAAATGGATGGATTCAATTTTGTTCTGGGGACGGTTTATTGACAATATTTTGGTCATTTGGAGAGGATTGGAATCTGAATTAACTGACTATTTTGAATTCCTCAACAATAATGATTTCAATGTCACTTTCACCATGTGTCATCATAGAGATAGGATAGAATTTTTGGATGTTGAATTGTTCATAGTGGGGGATAAAGTGCAAAGCAAGTTATTTCATAAAAAAACAGCTACTAACTCTATTTTGAGAGCTGATAGTGCCCATCCACCAGCAGTGATAAAAGGCATCCCATATGGAGAAATGATTCTCATCAGGTGAAATTGTAGCCTGGATCAAGACTTTGAATCAAAACTAGATGCATTGCAAAGTAGATTAATATCAAGAGGGTATTCTCGAAATTCTTTAGAGTCAGCTAAGAACAGAGTTCGAATGGTCAAAAGAGAGACAACCTTGGTGCAGAAGGAGAGAACTTCTGGAAGGGAAAGAGTTGCCTTTATTTGGACATACAGTGTAAATCATAATCAAATTTATAGAATTCTCAATAAAAATTGGAATTTATTGAAAGGAGTACCAGGGCTATTAGAAGTAATTTCTGATAAACCGAAAATTACTCATAGGAGATGTCCCACTTTAGGAGGTATTATTAAATGTAACTATTTGGAACCCTTAAGTTCGCAACAAGGTAATTGGCTCCCAGCACCACCGAAGGGGTTTTACACTTGCGGAGCATGTAATATTTGTGATTTAGGCATGAACCGCACAAAAGAATTCAGTTATAATACTGCCAAAAAATATCGGATTAATGAATTCATTAATTGCAATAGTTATGGAGTGGTGTACCTAATTCAGTGTGATTGTCAGAAAATCTATATTGGAAGCACTAAACGCACTTTAAAACACAGGATTCAGTAGCACAGGAGAGCGATTAGTAATAAGGATGTTAGATCGCCCCTCTATCAACATATAAAAGATAATCATGAAAATAAAACAAGATTCAAGTTTCATGGTATATAAAGAGTAGAGAAAAGATCTAGAGGAGGAGACTGGGAATTATTTTTGAGACAGCAAGAGGCAAGATGGATTAGCAGGTGTAGATCGGTATCCCAGGGTCTCAATAGTGATAATGAGCTACATTATTTTTTAATTTAATGAGCATTAATAGATGTTGATAGTCGAGGGTACACTGATAGATCATTATGACAGAAATTTTTATTGATGCAGGTCGGGCCCAGTGTGTAAGCATTACGTAATGCAATGGTGGCAAGTGAATCGAATCTTTATTCGGAATAGGGGGACAGGGAATGAGTGTAATTGATACTTGTAGTGGTACATGAGAATAAGGTTGATTAATTGGTTTTTGGAATTTTTATATCCATTCATTTGAAGTGGAGTAGTGTAGTAAAGAGTAGTTCTATGGTGTACGAGAAAGAATTACCAGTATAATATTGGAAGTGAACACTTGTCTTTATTTCTTTGTTTTTATATGCGCCTTCATCCCTTTATTTGAGAAACTTGATGTTAGTCAAGTTAATGAGAAGTTTGTGAAAGACTCATACAATTGGTAAAAAAAAAAAAAAGGGGTAATAGTGTATTTTGATTGGATTAAGGGATGTTGGACCAGAAAGGAAACATATCAGTATTATTCAGATTTGGAGGCTTTGTGAAAGATGATTTGACTGGTGCAATGGGTGAAGACAGCTAACAGCGGATTGGTGGAGGACCAGAAAGGGAACTTGATGTCAGTCAAGTTAATGAAAGCTTGTGAAAGACGTATACGATTGGTTAAAAAACAAGCAGGAAATGGAAATAAAATAAAAAAAGAACGTTGAGGGGGAATGGTGTATTTTGATTGGTTAAAGGGATGGTGGACCAGAAAGGAAACATATCAGGATTATTCAGATTTGGAGGCTTTGTGAAAGATGATTTGATTGGTGCAATGGGTGAAGTTGAGGGGTAAATGTGTATTTTGATTGGATAAAGGGGTGTTGGACCAGAAAGGAAACATATCAGTATTATTCAGTTTTGGAGGCTTTGTGAAAGATGATTTGATTGGTGCAATGGGTGAAGACAGCTAAAAGCGGATTGGTGGAGGACCAGAAAGGAAACTTGATGTCAGTCAAGTTAATGAGAAGCTTGTGAAAGACGTATACGATTGGTTAAAAAACAAGCAGGAAATGGAAAGAAAATAAATAAAGAACGTTGAGGGGGAATGGTGTATTTTGATTGGTTAAAGGGATGTTGGACCAGAAAGGAAACATATCAGGATTATTCAGATTTGGTGGCTTTGTGCAAGATGATTTGATTGGTGCAATGGGTGTAGACAACTGACAGCGGATTGGTGGAGGCATGATCTTAACTATTGGTTAAAAAAGAAGCAGGAGACGGAATGAAAATAAAAAAAGAACGTTGAGAGGTAATGGTGTATTTTGATTGGTATAAGGGATGTTGGACCAGAAAAGAAACATATCAGTATTATTCGGATTTGGAGGTTTTGTGAAAGATGATTTGATTGATGCAATGGGTGAAGACAGCTGACAGCGGATTGGTGGAGACATGATTTAAAAGGTGAAGTCAGCAGGAAAACCTTTGACAGCGGGATTCATCGGACCTGCTGTTCATGGAGGAGGCTTATCGCGGCCTTAGCTGGTGACTTAGAAGTATTTGAGATTACTAGTTGTTATAAAGTCAGTAATGTTGAAGTGGTTTGGTAGATAATGGGATAGGGTAGTTGTGATTATGGAAGAGTTTTACTCTACTTGTCTATATTTTTTGATATAGATAATGCAAAACTAGGAACGAATAGATACTGTGGAGCAGTGGATACTGTGGGAAAATACTTACGAAGACCGAATATTTATGTGTATATATTAAGGTATGTTTGACTCACTATTGAATTGATGTGCTAATATTAATAGTTTCGTGACTTTAAGAGCAATAATTATAGGTTTTGGAATTTGTACAGGGTCTTTGGACTTGAATACCAAGGAAGCTGGAATAGAGTATAAGCTAATACAGCTATTCATAAGGTACATTCACCCTTAGTATTTTACATGTTATAAATAGGGTTTAATAAGATGTGGAGCTATGCTATTGCCAGAATTAGACTTTGCAATAATGAAATAATGAATCTGTCTGTTTAGATCATAGGGTTCACGACTAATGATGTAAATGGGATATAATTGAACTACAATTTAATCATCGCATTTTAAGAGGCATATCCCTCCTCTCCCTTCATATTCAGGAATAGGTAAAAACGATTAGGACTTTTCAGTCATTAATGTGACCTTTCCATATCTTTTCAGAATTGAATATTATTCTGGCTAGAATTGTCTGGAGAGCCAGAAGAGGGTGACCGATTAATATATATAATTAGGTATGTTCTATGTTTCCCCCTTTTTTGAACTTAGAGATATTGGGTAACACATGGGAAGTAGAGTTATTAATGTGACTCTTTTTGTATAATATATTCTTTTAGAATTGTTCATCATTTAGACTTAATTGAATGGAGTACAAGAAGAAACCAACTGAATAATTATTAAGACTGAAATCTATCAATACTGATTGTAATATTTGAATAAAGAGGTATGTGTCAGATGATTCAATTGGATATTAAGTCATGTTATAAATTACTGGTCACTAGGGGTGAAATGGTTTGTAGGATGGGTAATACAGGGTCAACAAATGAATTTAGTTGTTGCAACGGGTCTCGTGGGGTTTAAGAGTTATATAATGAACTATGTCTTTTAAGATAATTAGCAATTATTGTATAGAATATGAAATCTTGCTGTTCATCCTGGGTTGTGGTTAATATTAGAATGGAGACAGGCAGGCTTTATAAGGTTGGAGTGAGTGCAGGTTCAAAAGATACCTTGAAGTGTCATGTACAGGTTACATGGTGAATGTTTTTGTTAAATTTGTTTTCAATTTATTGATTGGTGTATATATATTTTCTTTCAGCCCTGATGACGTCCGGTATAGGACGAAACGCGTAGGCTGAAAAGACTTCATGAATATGTGACATATTGATTCATCTGCAACAATTTTGGAATACAAATTGGAATATTTTATTGGAACTTGGCCTGCTGACTGTTTGCTGAAGAAATACAATAATAAATTGTTGATATGGACATCACTATAAGATGTTCCTTTCCATTTTTGTGATTTCATTTTGAGGATTGTGGCCAGGAGCGGTGGGCTACGGAGAGTTGAGCGTCGTCTTTGGAAACTTTGAAGAAAAGTACTGAACAGTGACTATAGTGCACACTTTTTTTGTCCTCACCGCCTTGCTTTTGGTACTATATAATGTAACTGTATGTTTGCTAGAGTCAGTCCCTCGTCAGCCATCATAGGAGGCTGGTCAGACTGGACTCCACTGCAGTGTACTTTGTGAATAAACTAGTCTGTTTGTGTTCTCTACTGCGTCATCGACTCTTCATTGAATGGAAGGCTAGAGGAGGTCGAGAGTGACCCGGGTGGCCCTAATTGGGTCACTTCCTTCAGTTGGTGCCCGAACAGGGACTCCACCAGGTGGCCCATCCCGCCCGTAGTCGGGCTGTGGGGTCGGGGTTGCGTCCGGTCGGATGGGCGGATCGGGGATCCCCATATGATAGAGCCTGGTTCTCGCGGCTGCCCGCCTGTCTGATCGGGCGGCTCCTCGTCTAGGGGTCATCTTGGCTGGGGTCCTGAGAAGGCGAAACCCTTGGATCTGACCATTTGGTCTGAAGAGTCGGCAGTGGAGAATAATCTTGTTTGACCTGTGTGCACCAGGTGAGTTCATTGTGATCTCCGGTAAGAGTGGCGCTGTCTTGATTAATTTGGTGAGTCGGTGGACCCTTGTGATACAGAGCGTTTGTGAACGTTCCGCCAGGCCACTAGTTAAATTTGGTTTAGTTTTGAAAAGGCTTGGGGCTAGAGCCTGTCTTGTTTTGGTGCAGTCTGAGGACTGACTTGTCTTGGTGCAGTTTACGGACTGCTTTTGAGAGCTCTTTGTCTGTGTGTGTGTTTTTATTGTGTGTGTGTGTGTGTTGACTGAGTGGATAGTGAATGTGTCTGATGCTAAGATGTCTTGTTGGAGTAAAATGTGGTGCTTTGGGTGTCGCTGCTGCTCTGCGGAGCATCGACTGGAGGAAGGGCAGCCTGCGCCTCCAGAAGGCACTCCAAATTTTGAGATGTATGTGAAGCATGGTATTGGCCCTATTATGTTTCGTACATTGTGGCACAAGTACACAAGGGACAATGCTGAGCTTCAGTGGCCACTGGATGGTGCTTTTGACGAACAAAAATTGAATAATTTACAGGACAAATTATTTGCTAGAAGAAGTAGACAGTCGATGTTCGATACTTTACAGGTATGGCAGAAGGAAGTTAAACAGCGGCGTATACGGGCCGAGAAGGTGTCTAGGAAGAAAGCAATGCATACAGTGGTGCAGAAAGCTGTAGCTTATGATAAAGAACAAACAGAGAAAGGTATTGAGTGTGCTGATAGGAATTTCCGATTGCAATGTAATAAGTCTTATGTGGTTAGGGAGGATGAGGATCCTTTTGTGGAGGATCTGTTGGAAACTCGTTCCCCACCTCCTTATGCCCCACTGAGAATATATCCTGTAGTTCCGTCGTCTAGGTCTTCTGTTGCTTCTCCGCTCTCTTCGAGTCTCCCCGTGAGCTCAACAGCCTCGGCTCCTGCCTTGTCTATCTCCCCTTCGGTTCTACAAACTGCGAGTGTGGTGACTGCAGGCACCCCCGCAGCATCTGCTATTTCTCCTCCTTCTCTTACTCCTACTACGCAGTCAGTGTTGACACTGTCCCCTATGTCTGTATCTCTTGTGTCTTCCCCAAGTCTTTCATCTGCAGAGTTGAGTAGTGTTGAGACACCAGTACGAGGGTCGGATGGAGGGAATTGGGCGGCAATACGGGAGCGAATGGAGCAGATATTGATTCGATCCAATGTAGGTGAGGAGGAGAAAAGGATGGTTGCAAATCAGGCAGCGCAGTGGGCCCGGAATCCGATTTATAATGTGGAGGATACATGGAGTGTGATGAAAGATTTTGATCCGTTTGTACAGAAGCATGCCCTTCAGCATATGTCGGCTACATTGATTAGTTTGTGGGAACAGTGTATTGGAGGCACAGCCCCTGAAATTATTTATGACATTCAAAACCGTGTATATTCTGCTGGTATGGCCCCTGTGGAAGTTCTTGGTAAAGTTGGGACGCTACTCAGTTATCGAGAAAGATTATATCATCGTACCCCGGATAATGTGTCCCAATTTCTGATGTGGGAGGTACATCCTATTTTTCATCCCGAGATTCCAGAGCAGCGGAACCAAAGAAATGAGGTGGTCCAACAGCGGGTGGCAGCTCATTTTCAGGAACAGTGGGTTTATACTCCATGGAAAAGAAGTGAGGTGTTGGCCCTTAAAAGTCAGCTACCAGATCCAAGAAAAAACCCTACGGCGTATTATAAAGAATTGACAGAGGCTGCCTCTTCGTCAGTTATGACCCTTGCGGATATAGAGATGTTTTTTGGGCTGTTGGTGCCGGTGGACATATGGAGGCAGGTGCATACGCAGGATCATAGGGTGGAATTGGGTGGTTCTTGGGATGAGATTAAGGCATGGGATACGGAGCGAAAGCCTGGTGAGAAACCCAGAGCTGAGATCCTGGCTTTGCCGAGTCGTATCATCACATATATGCATTCTCTTATCCCACCCCGATGGCTGGATTTGGATAAGTTAACGGCGTGTCGTCAGAAGAAAGAGGAGAGGTTGTCTGATTTTTTTACTAGGTTTGAAGGGGTTTTCCTGGATTTTAGTGGACAGGATTTGTCAGTTGAAGGTGGTGTTCGTTTGTTTGTTAATAGGTTTGCTACAAATCTGCTTACGGAGATTGCAGCCCGGTTGCAGGCTTCAGAGAGCACTTGGACTACCTCCTCCCCTTTGGTGATATTGAGTATGGCTCAGTATTATGAACATCGAGAGAACGAGGAAAAGGAGAAGGTGGATAAGAAAAGTAAGGATTTGAAAACAAAGGTGTTGTTGCAGCAAGTTGCAAGAGGGTCTGGAAGGGGACGGGGAAATGGTCCGGCTCAAAGGTCATGGGGTGTTGGTAGAGGTGGTGCACCCCTAGGGCCGAATCAGTGTGCGTATTGTAAAGAGGAGGGACACTGGCGGAGTGAGTGCCCAGATTTATTGCAAAGACTTGCAGTTCCTGGTGGGCGAGGTTCGCGAGGAAGGGGCCGTTATGAAGTTGGTCGGGCTGAGGCTCAAGCAAATGCATCATCGGGGGGTCGTTCTGATCAGAACTATTTTGATGACCCGCGGGGAAGGCAAAACTATCATGATGATTATGATATGGATGACGCTGCAGGGATGTCCTATGGTTAGGCCAGCCAGGGACAGGGAAAGGGACCAATCCAAATTCCTGTAGATCAGCGTGGTCCTTATGTCACAGCAGATTTGCATGGTTCAGCACAGAAATTGTGGGTGGATACAGGTGCAATGAATAGCTCTGTTTCTCATTCGCTGGTCCCCGGGGCAGCCCTGTCTGGCCGTAATAATGTTTCGGTAGGTTTTTCAGGTGTACCGGTCATGAACCCCATTTCCAAACCTCTTGCTTTGACTGTTGGTCCTTTTACTGTGGACTCTCCATTTTTGTTAACGGCGAATTGTGGTGAAAAGTTATTAGGATTGGATTTATTAAAAAAGTTACATGCTACAATTTCTTGTTCTCCAGACGGTGTTTATATGACTACCGGACCTAACGTGGTTAGTGCAAAACAGTGTCTGGCAAAGGATGCCCCGCTTCCTGTTGAATTTAAAGATGTGCCGTCCACGTTGTGGGCCACAGGGGATACGGATGTGGGGTTGTTACGGATACCACCAGTTTCCATAAAGGTTAAGGAGAATGCTGTGCTCCCTCGTATTCCCCAGTATAAAATTTCACAAGCAGGGGAACAGGCTTTGATGCAGATTATACAGGACCTGATCAAATCAGGGGTGGTTGAGGAGACAGTGGCGAATGTATGCAATAGCCCCATTCTTCCTATTCTTAAGAAAGCACCATTGGATTCCCCTGATTCACATCCTGATGTTTATCGTTTTGTGATTGACCTCCGGGAAATCAATAAGATTGTAGTTCCTCAGTTCCTGGTGGTGCCAGATATTACCGTACTCTTGACAATGATTCCTTCCACAGCTAAGTTCTTTTCTGTGATTGATTTAAAAAATGCTTTTTTTTAGTATCCCTATTCATCCAGCCAGTAGATATCTTTTTGGCTTTGCCGTGGCTGGAAGGAGTTTCCAATTCTGTCAAGCTCCTCAGGGGTATACTGAAAGTCCCAGTATTTATAGTCAAGCTTTGAAAGGTGAATTGGACTCTCTCTCTCTTCCCGCAGGTAATGTATTATTGCAGTACGAGGATGACATTTTGATAGCCTCTGATACCGAAGAGGGTTGTCGGGAGGCTACAGTTAAATTATTGAAGCATTTGGCAAACAAAGGGCATAAAGTGTCCCTTTCTAAATTCCAATATTGTCAACAGCAGGTCACCTATTTAGGTCACCTGCTGTCGAAGGAGGGTCAGAAGCTAACACCTGAACGAGTTGATGCCTTTGTTAAGATGCCTGTCCCTGTGACACAGAGGGATGTGCGTGCTTTCATAGGCATCACCTCGTATTGTCGACACTGGGTTCCTGCTTATTCTTTATTAATACAGCTCTTGCTTCGCTTGACAACTAAAGATGTGCATGAACCTTTGCTTTGGACGCATGAATGCCAGCATGCTTTTGAGCAATTAAAAATTGCGCTTTGCTCTGCACCTGTGCTTGGTACGCCTGATTATAAGAAGCCTTTCGTGTTGTACGTACATGAAATGGCTGGGTGTGCACTTTCGGTGTTAGCACAAGCCTTCGGAGGTAAGCAGAGGCCGTGTGCTTATTTTTCTGCTACACTTGACCCTGTCGCCAGAGCCCTCCTGAGTTGTTTAAGAGCCATGGCGGTTGCGGCGGTCTCTATACAACAGTCGGCAGGGCTCGTCCTCAATCATGACCTCACAGTAATGGTACCTCATGCTGTGGATATACTTTTAAACAAGACAAAGACGCAGCACCTCACCAGTGCTTGTCTTACTGGTTATGAGTTGACTTTATTTGCACCCCATATTACTATCAAAAGATGTGCCATTCTGAACCAAGATACGTTACTACCCCTCCCTTCGGAAGAAAAAGACCAAGATGTCCATGATTGTTTGTTTCGCACGGAGGAAGAGACGAAGGGACGGGTAGACTTGACTGATGTTCCCTTATCTGACCCGCAAGGGGAATTATATGTCGATGGTTCTTGCTTCAAATTGTCAGATGGCACCACTACAGCGGCGTATGCTATTACTAGGCTGCGCACTGTAGTTGAGACCTTATGCATTCCCTACCAATCTGCTCAAGCTGCGGAGTTGATAGCTCTTTTGCGAGCATGTGAGTTAAGTGAAGGACTGACTGTCAATATCTACACTGACAGTCAGTATGCCTTCGGGGTGGCCCATAATTTTGGACGCCTCTGGGCAGAGAGAGGATTCTTGACTTCACATGGAACTAGGATCCAAAACGGTCCGCTGATAGAAACACTTTTGACAGCTTTGACCCTTCCCAAACGATTGGCAATAGTGAAGTGTAGTGCCCATAAAGCAATCACTGATGATGTAGGGAAAGGAAATGCCTTTGCAGATCAAACAACAAAAGAGACAGCCAGATCAAAAATGACGAAAATGTTTGTGGCAGGACCTGCTAGATGGGTACCAGATGTTACCATGTTTGAAAATACACTGGACAGTGTCAAGGAAATACAGTCTGAAGTGACAGTTGAGGAGTTGGCAGTGTGGCAAGAAAGTACAGGGCGTTTAGATGAGGATGGGTGCTGGACTGATAAAAGCGAGAGGCAGAGATGGATGCTACCCGATGCATATGTTTTCCCTGTAGTTACAATGGCACATGGTCCGGCTCATATTAGTGCGAGGGGAATTTGTAGGTTACTGGATCCTGTGTGGCAAAATGACAATATCTCGAAAGTTGCTGCGCATTTAGTGAAACATTGCATGATCTGTATGAAGCACAATCCTGGAAAAGGTACCCCTACACCTTCTGGTAATTTTGCACCACCTTCTCTCCCTTTTGAGGTACTCCAGATAGATTACATTGAGATGCAGCAAGTTAATAATCTAAAATATGTGTTAGTGGTGGTTTGTGCATTTAGTAAATGGATTGAGGCTTATCCAACAAAAGAGGATACAGCCATGGCGACGGCGAAAGCTCTTATAAAGGAGTTTTTCCCGTGCTACGGTTTGCCCCGTGTGATTTGGAGTGACAATGGAAGTCACTTCAATGCCAAATTGATTCAATTGGTGTGCGAAGGTCTGCACATCAAGCAAAAATTCCATGCAGCAAACCATCCTCAGTCAGCAGGTTTAGTTGAGAAGTACAATGGTACTCTCAAGCTAAAGATGGCTAAGATCAAGGAAAGAACTGGGCTACAATGGCCAGATGCATTACCCCTTGCCCTATTGTCCACCAGAATGACAGCCCATTCTAGAACAGGATTATCGCCATATGAAGTGGTCTTCGGCCGTCCTGCAAACGTGTGGGGCGTCCCTAGGCCGAAAAAACATTCTGAAAAAGATTATCCTCTGTTAGTTGATTATTTATATGATCTCACTAAAAGTTTGCGTTCTATTTATCAACAGATACATGAGGTGTTGCCTCCAGTACCAGAGGCGCCCGGGCATACCATACATCCTGGGGATTTTGTGCTATTAAAAGAGCTTCCAGAGAAGAGACAGTTTGGAGTCCCGGTGGAAGGGACCATATCTGGGCCTCATCGCGACAAGGACAGCGGTGAGAGTGGATGGCCGGAAGCACTGGATCCATACTTCACATTGCCGGCGAGTGCCGCTCCCCCTCCCCTGTGATCGATGGGTCCAGCAGGGGATAGGGGACCATGAGACTGAGAGAGTCCCGCATTTTGTGCCCTTTTCTGATGCCCGGCTGACTTGGGCGCAAACGGAAGAAGAGAGTGAGGCGATTCTGAACGAGGCAGTTCCCCCAGAAATTAAGGTTGCTCAGGTTTCCTCCTCATCTGACCAACAGGAACCTGAGCCTTGCTCTCCAACACCTCCTGAATTTCAGATTCTTCTCTGGGATGAGACAGTGCCTGGAGTAGAAAGGTATCATTTGCGTCCTCGACGGAAGGGTAGTGCACCAAAGGAGAAGTGAGTGTAGCAGGGATGGACTTGGTGGATAAGATTAGTAGAATGCTCCCTTGTTTCTGTTGTTTCTTGTTAGGTTAGGGATCGGACAGTTGGTGCACTGCCTGTGGCGCAGGGCAGGATAAGTTGAGGGTGTTTTCCCTGGAGGGAGAGTGCCCTATCCTGAGGATCGTGAACATTTGCTGATGAGCTGCAACAGTGTGGCTCCACCGTACAGTGCTCAATAGCACCATCGAGGATTGAACAATAGAAGCCTGCCAGGGAGGCTTGTAACGGACCCTGATCTTTTTACCGTTTTTCTTTTTTCTTTTTTTGTGTGTCCTTTCCACTGTTGGTTCCATTATATGACGTTTCTTTCTCTGCTGTTTTCATTTGTAGCTCTATAATTAAAAATGTTCTTTTTGGTCGACCCCATGTAGAAGATGAACAGTTTTTTGTTGCGCTGCGACCGGGGCAGATCGGTTTTGAATGGTTTCTCAAAAGGAAAAAGTTTTGGGCTATAGTTATGTTGTTGTTTTTCTTGGTGGGAGGGGGGCCTGTTCTGGATATTGGAGTGTTCTACTGGAGTCACCTCGTCATGTGTTTTATATCATACAGTTTCCTCTGATCGTAGTAAAAGAACAATGCATAGCAATGTCTTTTTAGATACACACAGGAAATTCTTTGGAGATACCACAGCTTGTTACCCCACTGATTCTGTTACAAGTTTATGGACCGCTTATCCATTATCTTTGGTAAATTATACATATGTTCGTCCTCCCCGTTTTGTAGAAGCAAAAGGTGAATTCGGCCTAGGATATCCTGGACCTTGCTTATATTATAGAAAGCCGAGGGGGACAGGGTACCCTGGGTGCATGCCCGATATGTATTGTGGTGATCTGTACCTAGCTAAGAGAAATATCACCTTGACAGGTTGGCACTACCAAGATCTGACTGTCACTCAAGAAGCAGGTATTTATCCTGCGTGTTGCCCTGTAATAAATAGTACTGATGCTTATTTGTATCTCAATTATTCTGGAGAAATAGTGTACAAAAATGTAATGCGTTTAGGGAAAAAGGATGATCCTAGCATGAAGGGGATGAATACTAGATATGCTCCATTAGATTATCAAGGTCCACTCTAAGCTCATCCAGGTTTTTATTTTCTATCAAATGGTACATATTCGAATATCTACAACGGTACAGAGGATGTGGCCTTGGGGATGGTGGTACCTCTTGGGGTGCCTTGTAAGTACAGCAGTCCAAATATAAGATGGGTAAAAAGAACATTGACAAAGGAATTTTGTGAGGGTGTTACCAATTTGGAAGTTAATAATTACAGTAATGGTATTACTTTTGGATATATCCTCTCTTCTAGTATTACCTTTGATGGTACTGCCATGGCCAAGGGTGAACGAGCTAGAGAGTATTTTGGGTGTAAATTACAAATTTGATCTAATTCTACAGTGGCAGCTTTACAGGACATCACTACTCAGTTGGAAAGCATGCGCATATACTCCGAACAAACGAGATATGCAGTTGACTTTATTTTAGCTAAGAATGGTGGTGCATGAGTATTGATAGGAGAGCAGTGTGTAGTCGGTATCACGAATATGGAGGAAAATATCACTAAACATATTTTAGACATTTTGGAAAATGTTCGAGGAATGGAGAGCGGCAATTGGAGCTGGTCATTATTTGGTAGTTGGGGTTGGATTCTAGAAAAGGTGATATATTTCATAGTCCTGTTAATATGTTGCTGTGTCCTGATTCAGTGTCTTCCCTTATGCTGCTCATACTGTACTACTTATCTGTCTCCCAAAAGAATTTCGATTCATGACACAAATGCGAAGATTATGCTCCAACAGGAGCTTGATACCATCATGCAATTGGACGAGGGAGTTTTTGGTTCAACAACATCTCTTGCAGGGTCTGTTCCTGAAGCTCCCTGTGTTGGTAATAAATAGTGTTCTTTCCTTTGCTATGTTTGCCCGTGCATATACATGAATATGCATCCGTATTTGACATATTATTATTTGTTAATTTTCTATATTTTCTTTTCTTAGAATTGTAAAAACCCTTACCTGATATCACTAATAAAGATGTCTGTATTAGCATAATACATGCTAAAAGGAGGGTCTGTTAGAATTGAAATGCATTAGTACCATATTATTCACTTTTTTTTCGATGTTGTGCTAGCATTTATATAGCTAATTCATTATTATTCTCTTTGTGTGCAAACGTAATTAGAAAATGCAGACTTTACGTTAGTCATGTTAACATTTGTGCCACCATTTTAGCTCTCGAGGACGCCATCTTGTATTATAATCGAAACTGTTACTTGATCATTTACAAGAAATGGCTTTTGCTGAGTTTCGTTTCTTCAATGTCGAATCTTGCTCATTAACGCATGCCTTTCCTATTACATGAAGGCCTTCTACCATCTGTCTAGTAGGGAGGATAAGCCAGATGACCTTGGGCAGTAGATAGCTTGTGCCAGGCTGCAGAATCGAAACTTGTGCTCTGTAGCCCCATTGCATTACGACAGCTGCTAGTATTTTTCCATAGTAGGCGGGTCTTTGTGGGCTCCGCAACCTACATAATGTAACTGTATGTTTTCTAGAGTCAGTCCCTCGTCAGCCATCATAGGAGGCTGGTCAGACTGGACTCCACTGCAGTGTACTTTGTGAATAAACTAGTCTGTTTGTGTTCTCTACTGCGTCATCGACTCTTCATTGAATGGAAGGCTAGAGGAGGTCGAGAGTGACCCGGGTGGCCCTAATTGGGTCACTTCCTTCAGGTTTAAAAAGAAAGGGATTTTAGTAAAGAGACTTTAACAGCAGTAGCTATACACAAGGTTGATACTGAAATTTGCATATTTTCATATAAGTGCATTGATTTACCTTCAGCAAGTGTTTCACAAAGCAAAATAAACATGGATAAATACAGACAGAAATGTCAAAAAAATGAAATACCATAAAACCGGGAGCCTTACTTATAATAGTCTAGTTCTGATATCCTGTCTTTCTAATCAGTGACTTGGTGCTTCACTAGCCACCGATTATAAAGAAATGAGTGACTGCTGTTTATACAGGGATTACAGAATCTAATGTATGATAAACAGGAATTAAATTGCTGACATGGAATACCTTGATGTTTTTTTACATTCATTATTAAGAAATTGACCAATGTTTATGCCAGTAAAGGTATGGAAATTAATATAGGGCTTGATATGGACTGTTTCATATATCAGTTTTTAATTGCTACGGGGCCTAAGACCCAGAGGGATCTAGCCTACTTAAAGCCCTGCCTTTATGTGCATTGGCTTAAAAGCCTAAAGCAATTTTACTAAAAAGAGTGCTTGAAGAAGGTGTCACACATGGCCTACAGTCAGAAGGCAGCTGATATACCCTCCTGTAGGGTGAAGTGCATTTTACTAATTTGTTTAACATACGTGCAACCGTTTTTTGAGATATTTTCATGAGGAGACTTTTCTACTCGGGCTTGTACATGTGCCATATGTTATTTTGAATATTTCAACAAACATATTTTTGGCTAACTTGTCCGAAAGGCTACTGCCTACACTTAAAAACTAGTGCCATCAGCACCCTACTCCCATGTGATCCGCATTTCTTTGCACCTTAATGTTGATGGTGGGACAGTGAGCAAATACATGGCACAATTTATAAAGGAAATTCACATATTTACCCATGTATAACACCAGAAAATTGACATAACTTTACACGTGTTTTTATAAGCTCTAATAAAAATTAAAAAAAACTTGTGTAAATTAGTGACGTGAGTGTGTATACATTTTGCACTTAGCTTGCTTATAGATTTCTACTTGTGAGCATTGCCAGTGGTGTCCAGGGGTGCAGAGTCATGTATAGCTTTGGCCTTTATTGAATGATGGTGGTGGCTGTAATTGCCTCCTTCCTCCAAGACAAAACTGGGAACTACACCAATCAAACGAGGCTTTAGCAGGCATATACATCTAAAAACGTTTTCCACATTCATCTGCACAGCTAAGTTAAACTGGAAGGGCCCATATATGACCTGCGCAGAAAGTGTGTAAATGAGCACTAAGAGCTCCCATTTTCAAAAGGGGTGGATGTAGAAATTAATTATGAAGAAATTGTGTTAAAGTGCGAGAAAAAGGATTTCTTACGTTATTTAAAAATTGTGTCAAATTTTCCAACCAAAATTAGCTTATCTTTGATAGTACATGAAAACTTCAAAAACACAAGTACTGAGCTAGGAACACAGTGTTAGACCTGTCATCCTTAGGATGGTCTTTCCCTAGACTTTTTGCCTTTTACCTCCTGTTTTTGCTCATTCTTTTTGTTGGCCTTAGAACTCTGAGCACTTTACCACTGCTAAACATCTCCCCTAAACATCGTGACAATGGCGTATACCTGACTAGTGATCCAGCAGAAGCGCATGTGAAATATAATATCATTTGGTGAGTGCTCAGACATGAGCTATCAGGCACACCATAAATTCAATCCTCAGTAACACTACTATCAATAACATAGAGTTTGGCCCATAAAAACTCTACAATATATCACAAACATAAGATCCTCCGACAGATCTTTGTAACAGCTAAAAGGGACTCAGATAATTCAGAGACAGAAAGCCACTCCCTCATGAGGACCTGGTATAAAGAAGTGTCAAGCTAAAAATATCACTTTCACAGTATCAAATAATATCGTCAATAAGGAAAGAAACACATGGATTAGTCATGAAATACCTTTACCTAAACTTCAATATGAATGGTCAAACACAAAATACATTAGAATTCATTTAATATCAATAGATCTTTTGTAATACAGGTACATTTCAATACATCACAGCTTAGAGCAAATACATCATCAAATAAAATTTTGTGTGAGGGAGAGAGAGAGATAGATAAACAATTGCAAAATACAAATGCAATTCAGAATCATACAAACTAATATCGGTTGTAGTTTTCAGAATATAGACACGAGATGAGCCCAATAGAATGCTAGAGTACAGCGTACAATAGCCAGAGTCTCGACTTCACCAGCCGGTAAAGTACGAAGGCAAATCAGGAGAGTTCAGTTCAAGGGAAATCAGAGTTCAAACCGACAGAATGTCATGCACAGGATTTGCAAGGAAAAATAGCCGCACCCATCCTTTTCCCAGGGGTAATGATCTACCTTCTTACTTTCGTACAAATTAACTTTTTCACAGTTTGCATGATTTCCATTAGTCAAGTTTTGTGGTACCACCATGGTATGATCATCTTCTAACCCAAATCTCCGGAACCCATACGTAATGTCCTTGTTCAATGTTCACTGTTTTCTAAGAACGTACGATATCACTTCCCTTTGAAAATAAGAAGTACAATTGCAACTTGTCAATGTCCGCTCAACACGCTCTCCTCTGAGTTTGCAATAAGGTCGATACAGTTCTTTAGCCAAGGAGAAAATGTTCATTATTCAAACTGTCGGAAAGAAACTTCAGTGATAATACCCATAGCTATAATGCAATCAGGTCAGCATTTTTAGTCCATCCGAACGAAATACATCAAAAGATTTTGAGGCCAACATGAAAAACGACTAAATCATAATTTTCTAAAGAATAAACACGCTCATACTGAAAACATTTAGAAAATTAAAGATGCATAAGAAATAATAGAAGAAACACCAATTTCATTAAGCTTATAGGTATAATCTGATTACAATTCATTAACATATAAGCAAGCATTTTCTCTTAGATTTACATAACAAAGAAACTTTAAACAAGAAATCATTTTACTTAAATGTTTTTCATAATCATATTTCAGTAAATACTAGAACTTGCATAATTATTTTTGCATTATTATCACAACACATTAGTAGGTTTCGCTCTCTGTCATGAATTACTTAATCTCGAACCAGTTTTGACACTTCTGAATGCTTTTACAATGCAGTTTTAAACTTTTTCACGTATTTCACGAAACTCTCTGTGTCATGTTTCTTTAGTAAATATTAGTATCACACTAATGAGTAGGAATTGATCGAGCATCACAATCTTAAAAATCATGCTCCAATATTGGCATATTTGATTTACTAGTAAGTCCCTTGTAAAGTGGTATAATATTTACCCAGGGCCTGTACTTCAAATGCTATTAGTGGGCTGCAGCACTGATTGTGCCACCCACAGAAGTAGCCTATCTTTGCAGTTTGCTGCCACCTTGATTTGACTTGCCATTCTAAACTACTTGCCAAGCCTTAAACTCCCCTTTTATTACATATGAGTCACCCCTAAGGTAATCCCTAAGTAACCCTAAGGACAGGGTCCCATGTAAGTAAAAGGTAGGACATGTACCTTTATGTTTTGCATGTCTTGGTAGTGACAAACAGCCTATTTAATTTTCACTACTGTGAAGCCTACTACTTTCATAGGTTAGCATTGGGAATTTATTAATACACTTTTAAGCTGTAATTCCTGATCAGAGAGGAGTAGCATTTTTATGTTTCATATGTTTGGCATGGTCTTGATAAATCCTCTTTACTGATGAAGTTGGACTTAACATTACTGTTTTTTAGAAATGCCACTTGCACGAGAAAGCCCTCCTCCCGACAGATATTCGTGAGGCCACCATTGTAGTCATTCATAAACCTGGTAAGCCGGTAGATGAATGTGCCTCGTATAGGCTTATCTCTCTGATCACGGTAGAGGCTAAAATTCTCGCAAAACATTTGGCGACCCGTCTGCTCCCCTATCTCACTGACTTGATTCATCCAGATCAGTCGGGATTCATGCCGGGACAATACACGGCACGTAACCTGCATCGTCTGCATGGGGTATTGGGCCGTGTAGGCACTCTAGAAGAGGAAGCGATTCTGCTGACACTTGACGCCAAAATGGCGTTTGACACCATAGCGTGGGACTATTTGTTCGCAGTTCTTGGCTGCATCGGGTTCGGACCCAAATTTATGGGATGGGTCAAATAGTTATATGCACAACCCATGGCTCATGTTTCAGTGAACAATCATCCCTCTACTTCTTTCCCACTGTGCCGTGGCACAAGGCAGGGATGCCCGTTATCACCGCTCCTTTTTGCCATGGTCTTGGAGCCGCTGGCGGTATGGATAAGGGGCGACCCGGGCATTAGAGGCCTTCGATGGATGGCTGAGCACGAAGACCGCATATCGCTCTATGCAGATGATATCTTGCTTTATCTTGCCTCACCGACGCGCTCGCTGCACCGTGTACTCCATATTTTTCATATTTTTGGGGCACACTCTGGGTATCAAATAAACTGGTCCCAGATGTATCCCCTTTGGGGACAACCACCGCGGAGTCCTCGAGGATACGATATTCCGGTAGCCTCCCAGGGCTTTCGGTACTTAGGGATTTTTATCACTATGGATGCCACACTGTTTTTTGAGCGGAACCTGTTGGGGCCGCTACAGAGGTTTCGATCAGACGTCACGCATTGAAAAACACTCCCCCTTACCTTGTTAGGGCGCGCATCCTTATTCAAAATGCTCGCTCTGCCACGCTTTTTATACGCGCTACAAAACACTCCCATTCCGATCCCCGAATCTTACTTCCGGCAGATTGATGCAGCCGTACGTGATTTATTATGGGACGACAGGCCGCCTCGTATAGCCATGGCCAAGCTTACTATGGGATGGTATGATGTGGGTATAGGTCTACCGGATCTGCGCCTTTACTATCAGGCTTCACAATTGATAGCCATCAATCAATGGGTGTTCGGGCGGCATGATGATCCCAGCTTTCGCACTGACCACTGGTTGCTGGGGAGAGGAGGTTACAATAGAGCTCTGTATACGAACCACAGGAAATTGTGCTTGACCGGTCCTACAGCACGTACGGTGGAAGTGTGGCACGGTGCGCAGAGGCGGATGGGCTGGCAGGGGCGCCTCACGAAGGCTACCCCTCTATGGGAACCGGATATCCTGGGACGGCTTAGCGCCTGTGCAGGATTTGATAAATGGGACAAAATTGGGATCTCTACAGTTAACGACTTGTGGATCAAGGACAAGAAGGCGTCGTTCTCGGACCTCCAGAAAAGGTACCAGCTAGCGCCGACGGAGAAATTTCGATACCTCCAAATCAGTCATGCTATTGACTCTGCCCTCCCTGGGGATACCCCCCTTCCAGATTCCTCTCCCCTGGAGGACCGGCTCTTGCTGGATCCTATGACCCGCAAGGCCGTCTCTCTCACATATAGGAAATTGATTAATAACAGAGTTGATCCAATGTTGAAGCTGAGGACGTCTTGGGAGGGTGACCTGGGAAAATTAGCCGATGAAGATTGGCTAGAAGCGTTATCCTCACCCCGCGAGATAGCCATCCCGATGCGACTTCGCCTGGTGCAGATTAAAATTCTTCATCGAGTATATTTTGATGCCATCCTACTACATCGCTTAGGTAGGCGACCAGACGCTCTCTGCCTCTGACACTGTAACCAACCGGGAACATTCCTGCACATCCTATGGGGCTGCCCTCACATACAGCAATATTGGACGGACGTGACCAGACAACTGACCAGAACGTGTGATAAGCCCATCCTCTCAAATCCCACACTGTCTTCTCAATATCTGGGAAGCAACAGACCTCACGCAAGCCGAGCAATCGTGGGCCACGATGGGGTGGTGCATAGCGAAACGAAATATAGCCCACAAATGGGGTGTAGACACTTTACCACTGCTGAGAGATTGGGCAAAAGATATGGACCATGCCATGATCGCCGAAAAAACAGTTTATAAAGGCAGGGGATGTCCACGTAAATGGGATCACAAATGGGGGCGCTGGAATAAATATAGGGGGGAGATATGTGTCTCTCCAACAGTTGAGCTGAGGAGGGAAAGACTCCAGGTGTTGGAGGAGGACATGGATGGGAGCAAGGCGCACACTGTGGGCAATCAGCACTAGGTATATGTTATTTGAATTTCCTGACCCAAGAACTTATAAGTGACCCACCTGGGATTGTCCTGTACTGACTGAACTATGCTGCCATGGGCTTCTGCCGGACTAATGATAAAAAAGATAATGCTGTAATCTCTTGAACATCTTTACCTCAACTGTCGATGTACTGTCTTGATTGCTGCTTTGTTACTAATAAAATTGTTTTAAAAAAAAAAAGAAATGCCACTTGTAGAAAGTGGACATTTCTCTGCACGTATTGGTCTGTGTGCCTGATAGCCTGTCTCAAATACACGTCTGGGGTGGGTGACAGCTACACTTTTTGCACTCCCTCTACACAGCCACAACACAGGAAGGATAAGTGTGTCTGAGTTCCCATCTACATACATCTGCATTCTGAAGACATTGCCTCGCAGGATGGAAGGGAGGGGCTAAAACATCACTTAAATAGTCTGTATCCTGTCCTCACACAAAGGACTTATTACTCTCCACAGAAAGCCTGCCAGACAGGACTGGGTGGAAAGGGATACTGGTGTACTTCAGAGAGCTGCTTTGAAGTCACCTCCCACATCAAAGGCATTATTGGGTTTAAGTACTGGGACTGTGACCCCCTAAAAGCAGACACTACTATACTTGTAACTGAAGCTCTGCCAGAAGAACTGCTGTGCTTATTAAAGGACTCAACTGGACTGCTGGTCTTGAAGGCCTGCTTTTCTGTTTGTTGCCCTGCTGCCTGCTGCTCTCTGACTCTGCTACAGGAGAGCTGGATTCTGCCTTAACTCCAAGTGATCTCTGTAGTGTTTATTGCGTGTTTGCCTATGGAATGTTGGTTTGGTTTGGAATCTCACTGCATGGGGTTCCGTGCTGAGTGGAAAAACGGTTGCGAGTTGGTTGTTAGACATGGACCAAACTCTGCCTGTGGTGGTTCAGCCTGACAAATAAACTGAGTTTGTCAACTTACCTTATCTCAGCGTCTCCATCACTACATGCTTTTGTGGCGACGAGCGCTGTTCCACCAACACATACCTACATGCCTTACTGCTGTGGCTGCTCTGCTGCCCGTTTCCCTCCAGAGCCATTTTGACAACATTTGAGTTGGAGGAAGCTGTTTCCAGTGTGCCGGGTGTCGCGCTGGGTATAGCGAACACATTTGAAGGCAACCAACAAGGCTGTGGGTAGAGCGTTTTTTAAGGTCAGTCCACGTTTCGTCAGTGAAACGCAAGGAGGCCAGTGCGTTTCATCTCACAGCCGTGTGATGACATTGCGCTTTGACGACGTGAAGACGGCGTGACGTTTTCTCATCAGCCATCTTGGATGTTGTCCAGTGCATCCTGTGTGTTCTAGTGCTCTGCTGAGCACTGTGACATCTGACCCTCTGTTATGTGTACTGGTCTGCATTAATGTGCATCTCGTCAAGCTTCGCTTCTCCCAACATCTGTTTTCTTCCGCGGAACACAAAAGAAGTCTGTGCTGGATTCGGACGGGCTCTACATTGTTGTTTTTGCCCTGGAAACGTGCACTACTATAGGTCTGGGTCACAGGGTGTCTATTGTGACACTTTTTGTCGTATACGGTAAGAGCGTTTTTGGTATTTGTGCAACGCTCAATGAAACGTAGTTTTTTTACATACATCTGTCATGTCTCCAGTACCTATCTAGAGGATTCTCTTGTTGGCACGGATGCCTCACATCGTTTTTACTGCACACAGTGAATTTCTTTTTATTAATTAGTTTATATTTTTACTAATCTTTTCAGTGTTCAGAGTGTGGAAGATTTGCAATATACTCTCTGCTTAGACAACTGAGGAGGAGGCAGTCTTCTCATTTGTGTTCACTGCTATACATTTGTCTGTTATTCTGCATGTCGCTTCAACCTATGACCTCCTGATTAATATGTCTATTTGAGCGGTTCTAAACACGTTTTGTTTGGAAACTTGTGAAAACATGCAAGCAGTTGCTCCTCCACCTCCTTTTATAGAATCACCTGGTGATCCTCCCATTAAGTGGAAGCAATGGTTTGATGGGTTCGAAACGTATTTATGGGCAATTGGGGCTATTCGCTTCAGGGCTGAGAGGAAGAAATATCTTTTGCTTCATTCATTAGGGTTTGAAGGCAGGGCCATTTTGAAACGCTTGCCTGCACCAGTTGTTGATGGACAAGATATCCTTGATGATTTATCAAGACACTGTAATAAGACTTCGAGCCAGGTTCGATGTTCAACCAAGTTTGGTCGTATTGCGCCATAAGTTTTTCCTACGAGTCCAGAAGACCAGTGAAGAAGTCGATGCTTACATAACGGCACTTAGAAGGTTAATGTCTGAGTGTCAATTTGAAAATTTTGCAGATCAATTAGTTAGAGACCAGTTCATTTGTCATTGTACTGACAAGATGATCAAGCAGAAACGGTTGTCGATGAGCAATCCGACGTTGGAGGACACTATTAAAATGGCCAAGAGCATTGAAACTTCACAGTTATCTGCTAAGGAACTTGAAACTAAGAACAGTGAACCTGTTTCGGTAGTTAGAGCAAAAGATGCTAAGGAGGCTACAGATAACAAACTGGTTGACAGGTCTCGTCCTGGTTATCTTGAAAGACAAAACGCACTTTTTTCACAACATAACATTTGGTTCAAGTTCGGATACAAGACACATGTGAAGGGTGGTAAGTGTCCTGCAAAGTTTGTGACTTGCAGAATTTGTAATAGGCCTGGTCATTTTGCTCAGGTTTGTCAATCTGGTAAGAGTAAACAGTCATCCTCAGTCAAATGTATTTTGGATGATAGTCTGGTTGACGAAGGTGACGAATCAATCAGTAAAGATCTCAGGGACATGGTTGTGGTAGTTCATACTGAGGAAATAAAACAAAATGGGTAATCCAGAGTTATGTGTGGATCCATATATTGATTTTCTGGTTGGAGACAAAACTATGAAACTGTTAGTAGATTCTGGGGCACGCATCTCCATGATCACACAAGAGCTTTATGATTGTACTTGGCCTTCTAGACCACTTCTACCTCCTGATCGCAAGGCAGTCTCCTACGAAGGACGTGAAATCAATGTATCTGGGTACATTGAAGACATTATGGAGTTTAGAGGTAGGAAAATTGCTGGAAAGGTGTATGTTGCACACAAGGGTTTGAACATGTTGGGCTGGTTCCACCAGGGGTTATTTGGGATGGTGCTCAAACCTGGAACCAGTGAACAAGTACTTGTGGTGAGAGACAATTTGGATTTGGAGAGTGTAATTACCAAATTTCCACATGTGTTTTCTGGTGAGTTGGGGAGAGTCGAGGACTTTCAGCACAAAATCATTGTGAAAGATGGGGCCATTCCTATTAAACACAATTTGAGGAGGGCTCCCTTTAGCATTAGGCAAGATTTGGAAAAAGAGCGTGAATCTTTGTGCAAGAAGGGCATAATTTAACCTATTGAATCATCCCTTTGGCTCTCTCCCTTGGTAGTTGCACGCAAACAAAAGGGAGAGTTGAGGGTTTGTGTTGACCTTCGCTGCCTGAACAAAGAGATTTGGGTAGATCCCCCTGACAAAGCAGCAATGAGAATGACGCATCGCTGCTGCCCTGTACCACAGAGTTTGTTTTCGCCTTCACCACAGAATTTTGTTTTCCCCTTCATCTCTCGAGTTGGTGCGCCCTCCTGACCCCGCAGCACCTTCCTTTTCTGGGACCGCTGCATGGGCTCTTAGTGCTGACCTCCCTGGACTACGACGACCCAAGAGATTTCGGCGTCCTAAAGCCTTTTCCTCCCGCAAGATCTGGTGGCTGCCCTCCGTCATTTAACCCTGCGCCTGGGGTTGGTTTCATTGTTGGCTCTGCGACCGGATTTGTTTACCCGTTTCCCCGCCATTTTGTTACAAATTTACTGGGGTGCATGTCCTGGATCCTCCATCTTGCGGTCTCGACAGTTTTCCTGGATCGACTCCTGCCGCTGGTCAAGGCCTTGTACTCTCTAATCTGACCATCTCCTTAATTGACCCCCTCTTGGAACCTCCTCACCCCTCTTTCCTGGTATGGTCAATGTGAGGCACCCCTTCGCCCTCCTTCGGTCCCGTTCCATTTCTAATGTGACCCAACGCAGTGAAGGAGTCTGGCCCTGCATGTTGTTCATCTATTCGACCCTTGCCGGTTTGGTGACTCGCATACTTTGACTCTTTGGTATCCCCCTGTAGTACTACCCTCGGTCGGCCAGAACTAATCTGCATTCCTTCTCCCTTTCCATTCCCCCACTAATCCCTCTGCACCTGAGGTCCTGTCTACTATGCTATTTATTACCCAAGCAACGTATGTAATTATGAAACACGGTTTATCTTTGCCATGCTTTAACAGATGTAAATATATAATCTCTGCTCTTTTCCAACTCTAACCTCATGTAATGCTCTCTGATACCTCCCCCCCTACCTTCTTCCCCTTTTGACCTGTGTCTGTCCCGACATAATTCTCTTTGCTATGTTTATGCTCCAGTAACATATGTAACCCTGTAACCGCTGTACGCTTTCCTCATGTTAAGCGCTCTGATACCCCCGGGTCTAGCCAGCGCTATATAAAACTCTTCTAATATACTCTTCACGGTGCCCGAGCAACCTTGGCCGATGCCCTGTGGAGCTGTCCTATGCAGCTATAGAGGAGTCTGGCTCTGGTTCACCCCTCGGCCGTCACCTACCCAACCGGACATCGGACATTGTTTTCCTCGTCTCCCCGTTGTGTTTCCTACCTGCACTCCTTACCCCTGTTTTTACCATTCCCCCTCTGCCTTTCACTCCCCACAAGACGTGTGTCTTGGCTATGCTACGCGTTAATAACACACATCATTGTGTAATCTCAATGTTTCTCTCCTATGGCTATACTGGGCTCTTGTAATTGATGTAATTTTGTTACCTGTAACCCGCTGATCCTCATGTAAAGCGCTCTGATACCTCCGGGTCTAGCCAGCGCTATATAAAACTTTGCAAATAAATAAATAAATAAATAGATTCCCACCCTCTCCCCAACATCAACAAACTTATCTAGATTTCAGTCAAAGGGTGTAGTTTTGCGGAGAGACAAGTGTGTTTTTCTCACTGAGGAAGTTGACTATTTGGGGCATTTGGTTACCAGCCAAGGTATTCTCCCAAAGTCAAGTCTAGTGGATTCTATTTCTCAGACCAAAGCTCCCTCAGACAAAGCGAGTCTTAAATCTTTCTTAGGTCTATGCGAATTGTATTCGCGTTGGGACATCTGTCCCAGATGCTTATGAAGGGGGCAGTTTTTTAATGGAGTGCTGAATGCCAAGGTATGTTTGATTGGGTGAAGCAATAGCTTATTTCCCCCAGGGCGTTGGAACACTTTGTTGCAGAACTTCAGTGTACCTTGACTTTGAATGCAAGTAATGTCGGGGTTGGTGCTGTGCTAAGTCAAACTAAAGGTGGGGCGATGAGAACCATTGGTTTTGCATCAAGAGTGTTGTCAGAGACAGAAAAGAAATATTCTGTCATCGAAAAATAATGATTAGCCTGTTAGTGGGCTGTGATGAAGTTTCGCAACTATGTTTGGGGTAGGAAATTTTGCTTCCAAACATATTACAAGCCTTTGATTTTTATTCTGAGTGGGAAGAATGTTAGAGGTTTCACTCCATGTATTGCTCGCTTATCCTCAAAATTGTTGCAGTTTGATCTTGTGCCAGAATACATTCCTGGTTGTAAGAATGGTTGTGCAGACTACCTTTCACGTTCATCTGTGACTCTTGAACATGACGTTGATGTGAGCGAGGAAGACAAGGATGAATTCATCGTAGCTGCTGTTGATCTTCCGCAATTGTGTTCTATCTCTGAGAATGAGTGGCGCCAAGTCTTAAACAATGATTCTTCCATGCTGACTGTTATGAGATATGTTGAGAGGGGTTGGCCGAAGGAGAGGAACCTTAGTTTCGAGTTCAAGACATATGTTCAAGTGGCGGATGATTTGTCCATTGAAGATGGTTTGTTAATGAGGTCTGACAAATTAGTACCTCCCGTGAGTTTGAGAGCTGGTATCATTCTGCGTGCCCATGAGGGGCATTTGGGTGCGACCATGACTTAAAAAAGGGTCAGGACCTCCTTTTGGTGGCCCTCTATCGATAGTGAGGTGGATAATATGGTCAAAGAGTGTTTCATCTGTTCTAGCTGTGATAAGTTAGTGAAGTTGCGCACTCCACCTCTTTCTCCCATTGAGCTACCGTCTGCACCATGGGTGAAGTTAGGGCTTGACATTGTTGGACCTTTTTACTAGCTTTATGCATCTTCAAGATTTGCCTTGGTCATGATGGATTATTATACCAAATGGCCAGAGGTAAGATTTGTGAGAGAGGTGACCTCCAGCACGGTCGTTGAATTTTTGAAAGATGTGTTCATGAAGGAGGGTTTTCCAGATACTCTTGTGACAGACAATGGGACGCAATTTGTTTCCAGTGAGGTTGAATTGCTTCTACAAACCAGTGGGATTAAACATTTGAAGAGCTCACTGAGCCACCCCCCAAACCAATGGGTTGGTAGAACGAATGAATAGGGTTTTGGGGGAATGTATACAGTGGGCGATTGTTAACAACTGTGTGGTAGCCAATGCTGTCAAGACCATGCTTTGGTTTTATCGCACTACTCCTCATGTCACCACTCGTGTGTCACCTTTTGAGTTGCTATGTGGTCGTAGAGCTGCAACTAATTTCTGTCCTATTTGAATGAATAAATGGGTTAAAGGTGTACAGTGGTATGATGCGAGTGTGAGAAGTCGTGTGAGCCTGACACAGGAGAAGCAAAAGAAGTACTTTGATTCTAGGAAAAATGCCAAAGAGTTTGAGGTGGTTGTAGGGGATTCTGTTTGTGTGAAAAAACCTACTCATGTAAAGAAAGGTGGTTTCAAATTTGGACCACCCATCAAGGTTGTGAAAGTAAATGGTGGCTCTGTAAGCTTGAGAATTGCCAGTGGTGGAACAAGTGTTTGTTGGTTAAGTCCGGCAATGCTGAGGATGGGTGTGTTGGACACAGTGTGGATGGTCAAAAGATACATACACAAACTGATCAGATGAGCATGAGACATTGTTCTAGGGTGAGGAATGTTCCTCTCCGTTTCAGAGACTAATGTATATTGGGGAATTTTGGTTTGTAATATAAGATGTTGACTGTACTGTGTTTTACTTGCTATCCTTTTTTTCCCTTCTATATCCTCCCTGTTCTTCCCCATTTTAGCTTGGGTTTTTTTCCCGTTAGTTTTATTTTTAAAGAGAAAACCCATGTAATGTTTACTACGTGTTTGCCTATGAAATGTTGGTTCGGTTCGGAATCTCACTGCGTGGGGTTCCGTGCTTAGTGAAGAAACGGTTGGTAGTTGATTGTTAGGCATGGACCAAGCTCTGCCTGTGGTGGTTCAGCCTGACAAATAAACCAAGTTTGTCAACTTACCTTATCTCAGCATCTCCATCACTACAATCTCCAAGGGCATGTTGGCTTGCCTCTTGTTGCTTGAGACTCAGGGATATCAAAGTCTCGACACCTACTCCTGTGCCTGGCTCTTTGGTAGTGGGCTAGATATTTGCAACATGGAATTTGATGCATCTCCTGTCTGTGTATAACAGAACCGACGCATAGACACGGTTGCAGGAGCAAAATTGGCGCATCGCATTGGAACCAGTGCTTTACCTCCAGAGACTGATGCATCGGAGAGCGTATCATCGCTGCTGCAGTTTAGTGAGATCAATGCATCCCCTCGAATGCGTGGCAGAATCCGGTGCATCGCTTGATGCCTCTGGACTTCTGCACCTGTCTTCGGAACCGACGCATCGCCTTCACTGCATGGAGAACATTGGCACAGCTCACTGTTTACAACCAGGAAAGGTACTTTGTTCACCGGGGCCTGCGTGCATCCTGCAGCCAGCTAGCGCTCAATCGCGGTCAGCCCGAACTTTGACTTTACCCCAGTAAAGCGCGAACTAAAGTAACCTTTCTAGCACTACTTGCTTCTAAACACTGTACTGCATTTATTCCTTTAACATTCAATATCTCAACTTCTATACATTTGATTTTTGTCTTGTTTTGTTGAGAATATAATAATCTATTTTTCTAAACCTGTGTGGAGTCTTTTTGTGGTGTATTCATTGTGTTAGTGTTTATGTGTGTTGCACAAATACTTTACACATTGCCTATATAGATAAGCCTGACTGCTCTGTGCCAAGCTACCAAATGGGTGAGCACAGGTTATATTTTAGTGTGATTTTAGCTTACCCTGACTAGAGTGGTGGGTCCTGTCTGGCCTGGGTGCATACCTCAGCCAACCAGGAATTCAATTTCTAAAACACAGGCATATACATATTAAATAGATCCAATGCGCGTCTGCCTTTTCCTAGCATTAATCATAGGTTACTTGTATTTTGGTAGGTATGTTTTTTAAATACCCGGCACAGGCATAATTTCAGAACATATGTGTACCTAATCCTGGAATACCATTCGTAAATCCTAACTTAGTAAATCGGATCCATTAATGTGAAACAATCAGCGTTTTAACGGTTAGCGTATTTGACTTTTGAAAGTCTGTGTCACTTTCTCGGGGGACAAGATTTGTGTTAGACCTAACATTCTTGGAGCCCCCCCCCCCAAACTTTTTGCAGTCGCTCCTCTTGTTTTGATGAATTTGTTTTTGTGGGCATCAGGACCCTGTTCACTTTACCACTACAAACCAATGCTAAAGTGCTAGTGTTCTATCCTTCAAAAATGGTAAAATTGGCCTACACTTAACTGACACATTTAATTTACCTATAAGTTCCCAGAAATGTAGTACTACATATACTCAGGGCCTGTAATTTAGCTGTAGGTGGTAAACTTTACACCGCCGGCAGAGTTCGTACAGCTTTTCCTCTCCGTGCTCCATTTGAAGTGCAGAGTTCGACAAAAAAACTCTGCCAACCAGCAATGGAGTTTACCAGTGTGCTCCCAAGATCGCAGCGGACGTGCCGCGCACAAGTAAAGAAGTACATTTTACAATGTTGCACTTTCATCACGACGTCCCACTTCTGCTGACCAATTCCAATGTGACGTAGCACATCTTCCATTCTGCCACAGTCAGCAAATCAGTGCCTTGTTTGCATCTAGCAGGCCGCGGCCACTGGAGCAGCAAAAGACAGGGAAAAATCAGCAACAGAGTCAGATGCCAAGGAGGGAGGATGGCAGCTTCAGTTTGAGAGCACCAGTCCCCACACTGTTATTGCACCGGAAGTCCCTGTCTTTTTGACTCGTGGCCTTCATGTTCTCTGAAGGGGGGTCTACCGCTGACAGTGGTGCTCTGAGAGATCAGATGGTGTCTGTTCATTTTGTCGAGCACCCATTACCGTGGACCAGCTGAATGTTTTTATTGTCAGTGCAGAAAACCAGTAATAAACACCCTTTGGCCAGAAACAGCTCTTTCACTTTCATCTGTGTGAGACACTTTCCTGTCCTGCCATCCCTCAGCAGCACATCAGCAACCCCTCATTGCCCCATCTCACAAGGCAGTTCTGCCCACCCAGCTACAGCAGGCGAGTAGCACTGAGAGGCGACCTGTGAGGGTAGCGCTCACATTCCTTTCCCAGCTTTGAAAGCACTGCCTACCGCCTCTTTCCTGCTGGCAGGGGCTGCCTGCTCTCTGTATTTGCACACGGGTATGCTATTATATTTTTAGTTCATACAGCGCCAACCACCGTTGTGTTTGCATTCCCTATTTGGGTCCCTTTTCTGGTTGCTCTCTGAAGTCCTTCTCCACTGCACAAAAAGGATCTTTGGGTCTGTTCATACTGGGTTCTTTTGGCGCGCTCCCTTTGGGCACTGACTACATGTGATGTAGTCACTTTCTGGTACAAACTCACATAATTTCCAGATTTTTCTATTTTACACGTACAGTTTCCTTAGGTGACAGGGACAATTAGTTGGCCTCTGTGATTACCAACTCATTCTCCTCAGTTTGTCTGAGGCACTTTCTGGTACACGCATGCACACATTCTCCTCCCTTTTCCTCTGAGGCCCACTTGGCCTCCTGCAGTTTTATACACTGGTGGCCGCAGCAAGGACTGGTGAAGTAGACTCAATGCTTAGAAGTGCGTCTCTTAGAGGTAGGGTTGGGCGAGCAATACACTCCGTCTGCTTGTGGAACTCTGTGGAATTCAGCTGAGTTTTTAAGTAACTCCGCGGAATTCCACAGAGTGTAACTCGACGAGCTCCTCCCAGGCCTACTGTAAATTAAATACTACAAGTGGGACTGAAGCACTTATTATGCTACCCACTTAAGCACCCTTTTAAAACATGTCTCAGGCCTGCCATTGCAGCCTGTGTGCAGTTTTAAGCTGCCATTTCGACCTGGCAAAAGAAACCTTTTGCAAGTCCTAAATCTTTCTTTTTAATACATATAAGTCACCCCTACAGTAGGCCCTAAACAGACCAAACGGTAGGGTGCAGTGTATTTAAAAAGTGAAAAAGTCTTACATTTGCTTTTTCACTACTGTAAGGCCTACCTCTCCCATAGAATAACTTTGGGTTACTTTATTACGTGTGATAAGTGATATCGTTTGTATGGGAATGGGTAGAAATGTTATGTTTGCTCTCTAATGAATTGTAATTTAACCCTCTTTAACGGTAAAGTTGGATTTTAAGTCACAATTCCGAAAATGGCATTTTTAGGAAGTTGGCCTCTATTCCTCCCAGACAGTATAACATTAGGGGGCTGGATGTTGTCAGGATGGACATCGTTTACCTGATGGGAGGGCGGAGCTGTTAGCTACTACACTTGCACTTCAAAGGAGCAGCCTCAGCACACCCTCACAAAGAACTTCAAAGTAGCCTTTTATGACTCCAGACATCCTGGGACCAGCGCAGGGGAAGGAAGGAAATTCCAGAACCAGATGTGGGGAGAAGTCTAGAAGTTTCTCCCACTCCAAAGTTGGCACGAGGCAAAAATATTGGACCCTCAGACCAACTCTTCAGATCACTTCTGGACCTGTGGAAGAAGGACTACTCTGCAGCCCTGCTGCAAGATGAACTGTCCTACGGCCCTGATGCCTGAGGAAGGAAGACTGGATCTGCTCCATGAACCCAGAACCATTAGAGTGACTCCAAGGACCAGCTGACTGACCTCCGGTTCTGAGCTACAGGAACATAACAAGTTCCAGAGACCTGCACTGCATCTGCCCTGATGCCCAGGCTCAAATAAATCTACCTGTCCCCTGCAGCCGGCCACTGCTGGAGTGATTCCTGATCCCCAAGAGATGGCCCTCCTACCAGGTCGTGGACCCATGGCTGGCATCAGAGTGTACTCTTCCTGCCCAACTGTGGGCTTCCTCAGTAACTCAACCCAAAGCGATGCAGGACTTCACATCGCAGCACTTCGCAGCTACTGATCAGCTGCTTCATCAGAACCAACGCAGCATGACGCATCTTGACACAGGACTATGAATCGCAGCCTCATCGCAACTGACGCACCGTGGTGCATCTCAATGTAGGACCTCACATTGCAGTCCAAGTAGAACCAGGTACATTGTACAGCAAACCGTACCCAGTCTTCTACCCAGCCCCCGCTCCCTCGCGGTCCACTTGAGCTTGTAACTCTGTCCCAGTTCAGCACGACCACAGTTGGCACTGCTCACTTTTTGTCACTACTTTTACCTAAAACTTTGAAATTGCAATCTCCAATTCTACTGATCGGATTTTTGTCATTCTGATATTATTTTATCTATTAAAATCTACTCTATTTTTCTAGATTGGTGAGGGAGTTTTCTTGTGTTGTGTTTTTACTTTATTACTGCTTGAGTGCTGCATAAATACTTTACCTCTAAAGTAGTCTGACTGCTTTTGTGCCAAACTACTAGAGGGTTAAGGACTGGTTAATTTAGTGACTGTTGTGGTTCACCCTGACAAGGATTGTGGGTGTTGCTTGAGTAGGGTTCATACCCCCTTAAACCAAAATCCCAATTTCTCACAATTAGTATAAATAATTATTAACCTGACTCTTATTGATACCAATATTTTCATAAGGGTCTATTGCATAAACAAAAAAACAGGCAACCCTGCATCTCCAGAGGTACCTATATGCTGTAACCTTTGGAAGAAAATAGTTTTCTTTGGACAATTAAATGAATAGCATTAAGTAATAATTGTTGAATAGCCTGGTCAGACCATGCCTCAATAATTATTAATATGAAATCATGTTAGAGAGTCCCTACCTAAACATCAACACTGAATAAACTTTCCATGCCAAGAAACAAAAAATTCAAAACAGCCATCAAGTCCACAATCATATCATACAAAGGAGTCCTGACAGAAACATAAGGAATTGACTAAATTTTGAACGTACATCAATGTCAGATAAAGAAAAGGATTGTTGCAAGAGACAAAGACCCTCATTCCTAGAGCACAATAATTTCTGATTCAGTCAGAAAAAGATAACTCCTCAATGCAGAATTGGAAGTGATGTGATACTACCACATTGACTGTATTTCTCCATGACAATTTTAACAGATGACGGCTGGAGAAATTCTCTGTTGGGAAATGGTTGACAATGGGGAAATCAAGAGGGAATTACTTGCTATAACTCTGATTCCCGCAAAATATTGCTATTTTCTAGATGCAGCCCTTAGGGAACAAATTGGAATGCCACAGTATTCCCACATCACAGAATTAATTTTTCTTGAGCTATTAGTAATTATTGGTGAGAGAATACAGATACGATATTCCCGCTCTGCTTGGAATGTCAGACACAGTAGGAGCATCCTTAAAACCCCTAGTTTTTGACTCACCAACATTGAAAAGATGGCCTTATAGTTTCTGAATGGAAAACATCCACGTCAATATTGCTAGCAACTAGAAAATATCACCTTACTACGCCTCACATTATTGCACCCATCTTCAGACATCATCAACATCTTCCATCCAATGATCAAGGAAGAAGCCTCAAGCCAGGTAAAATATAACCAAAGTATCAAGCAAGCAAGGAAATTCCTGCACAGCCACTTGTACGAAGGAATTCTTCTCTGCTCACATCATTCACCACTTAATTCATTCAAGTAATCACACTTAACACTCTGAAAAATGCCATTGATACCCCTACGTTTCAGAAAAAGCTTATTTCCAAACACCCTGTCCAATTTATGTTACTGTTTTCTGTGGGGTGTTACTTTAAGTCCCACACTTTCTCAGAATGTAGTTCAGTGGTGAGATCCAGAACCTATGTTTAGCAGTACCACTCAGCTATCAAGTTGGAAATTAAAAATCACTAAATTGAACTGAAAGCAAAAAATGATTTTTGATTTTTAATTGGGATAAGGTTTTTGATTGTGTCATTTTTGATTTGACCACTTTACTTTTGATTCCAATGTTTCCACCTTTTAAAAGACTAAGGCAACATGGAGTTGGATCTGGTTACCCTGACAACTCTCATAGGGGATGGAGTTGAAGATCCTATGCAGAAAAAGGCAATGGAAGGTGGCCCAGAATGCCAGGAAGGCGGATTATGAAAGGGCCTTTGAGGCTGGGAAGAAGCCCACCAAGTACATATCCCCTCTAAGGACGAAGAAATGAAAGCAACCCCAGAGGATGAAGGGGTAGGGTATCATCGGTCCAGAGATGGTGTTTATGGTGTACCATCCAGGGCTAGGAGCTAAGCAGTCTCTGCCAGCATAAGCCCTTCTGAACCGGCCATCCGCCATTTGGAGCTCAGTGACAAACACTCTGACCCCTTGAAGGCTGGGCTATACCTGGACAGTTACAAGTCAAGGCATAAAAGGGAAATGCAGTCTCTTTCAAGAAGCCCCCCCAGGTGGGCCATCCTGAGTAATTGCAAGTGTAGGATTTGGGGTGGAAGTTTGCCATGGGGAAACCAGGGACTGGACTGTAGCCACCTTAGTCTCCATGGGTGGGATGGATGTTGAAGCCCTGGCTGCCTTACCTCCAAGCATGATGAAGTACAAGAAATGGCCAATCATCAATAGGATCATGGTAGAGGCTCAGAGGAGTACATGATCACAGTGGTGGACCAGCAGGTTTCCCCAGAGCAGATTATCCCAGTTATTCTCCATATGGTATTCAACTCTGAAAAAGAGGTGTAATTTCATCCCATTGCAATGGTCACCTTTGAGTGGGGAGGGGTTACTGGCCCTAAGAAGGTAGATGTGAACCCTGCTTGAGGAGACGTGGAAAGGACCTAAGGTGAAATGTTGGGTCTACCTGAATGGATGTGTGCCACCATAAGAGCCTAGACAACCTGTCAGGGAAGTCAACAGAGCCTGGAACAATGGCCAAAGTTCAAACAACAAAGAGGATGGACATGAGGTGTGGGAAGCTGCCCTCAAAATTTCCCACAGCCCAGAAGGAATCTGGCCTCCAGTAGGAGGATGGAGCCCAAAGGGGAAGAAGAGCCTAGCCTGAGAAACCTGTCAGATCTCTCTGAGTTGCATGGAGCAGGAGGAAACTCTAGGGAGACATTCTGGAAAACACCAAATGAGTGCCCAAGCCTTGATGGCCTTCTGTGTCAAGCTGAAGTCCAGGAACAGGGGGATACCAGTGGAACCCACAGGATCTACTGGAAAGAGGGTGCCTTGTACAGCAAGGCTAGGAACCCAAAACCAGGAGCAATCAGGACATTGGTGGTCCCTAAGCAGTAAAGGGCATTGCTCCTGAACTTAGCCAAAGATATCCCCTTATCTGGGCATTCTGAGCAGACAAAAATCTGGGACAAGTCCATCGACCACTTTTCCTCACCGCAGATATCTGGGAATTTGAAGAAGTTCTGTTGCTCCTGCACCACCTGTCATGCCAGTGACAATACTGAAGGGCAACCCAAGGCACCTATGATTCCACTACCTGTGGTTGGGATGCCTTTAGAGAGGATGGGGATTGACAATGGCTGCCATTTAGACCTTAAAAAAGCTTCACAGAACAGGTTCATCTCAGTGGTGATGGACAATGGCATTAAGTACCATGAATCCATTCCTCTGAGGACGGTAACTGCGCCCATGGTGGCCAGGTCCCTGATTGGTGTATTTACCAGAGTAGGGTTTTCCAAAGAGGTAATGTCAGATACAAAGACAAACTTCATGTCTGTACACTAGAAGGCTATGTGGGTTAGTTAACCACCTCTTACCACCCCCAAATCAAATCAATGGGCTTGTGGAGAGAGTCAGGAAAGGCCATAAAAGTCATGATTATGGGGTTATCAGAGAATCTCAGTAGGAAATAGGATGTCCTACTTCCATGCCTTTTCTTTCCCTACAGAAAGGTACCACAGTAGGAAGTTGGCTTCAGACTCTTTGAGCTTTTGTAGGGCACCCTGTTTGAGGTCCTTTGTCCGAGACAGGGAACAGAAATCTCTGAAGGAACTCAAACAGGACATTGTGGACTATTGGGCTTGGCCTGAGTTCCCACATGGCTGAGTACATGAAAAGAGCAAACAAAACCTTGGAGGTCAGCCAGGAGCTTATTAAGCACTGGCATGACCATAATCCAACCTTGGTGGAATACCAGCCAGGTCAAAAAGCATGGGTTGTGCAGCCTATGGCCCCAGGGCCCTCTAGGACAAACTGACAGGGCTCAACTTGTACTGGAGAAGATGTGTGAGATCACCTACCTGGGAGACATTGGTACCCCTAGACAACCCCATAGGATGAGCCATGTCAACTATCTGAAGATTCACTTTGACAGAGCAGGTCACTGATGGAGGAGATGAAGAGAAGAGTGAACCTCTCCCTGACATCGTGTCTCACAATTCCAAGGATGGTTCAGTGGAGAGATAAGTGCATTCCAATATACTGAGAGAGCAGCAGCAGAGACACTGTTGTCTGCTGCTTGTGCAGCTTGTTAGACAATTCTCACTGACACCTGGTCTGACCCAGTGGTGTGTGCTTGACATTGTGTTCGAGCTGGCATCTTTAGTGTGTTTTTCCCCTGTCTTTTTGCTTCTGACCTCCTGTTGTTGACTGTATGCTGCATTTTGTTTCTGCTGGTCTTAGAACTCTGGGCGTTTTACCGCTGCTGATCAGTGCTAAAGTGCAAGTGCTCCCTGTGTAAATTGTGATTGTCATTGGCTATCCATTCTTGGCATATTTGATTTACTGGTAAGTCCTTAGTAAAGTGCACTGTGTGTGCCCAGGGCCTGTAAATCAAATAGTGCTAGTGGGCCTGCAGCACAAAATGTGCCACCAACATGATTAGCCCTGCAACCATGTCTCAAGCCTGCCACTGCAGTGTCTGTGAGCGCAGTTTTAAATTACCATGTCAAACTGGCAAGTGCATCCACTTGCACTTTATCATTGAAGCTGCCTTGTAACCTTATACAAGTGTAACTTCCAATTGGGTAGAGATAGTGATTTGGAGTTTGGGGTCCCTGAACTCACAATTTAAAAATACACCTTTTAGTGAAGTTGGTTTTTAAACTGCGTGTTTGAAAATGCCACTTTTCGAAAGTGGGCATTTTCGTGCTTTAGCATTAGGTGCCTCTGTCTGCCTGTGGAATCCACATCTGGTTTACACTGACAGTTTGGCTGTTTGTACATTCACTCTAGACAGTCACACAAAGGGAGCTGAGGTGTGCCCTGCATATCCTGATGGCCCATCACCAGGATGAAGGGTCTTCCTGAGCTAGAGTGGTGGGAAGAGTTGTCTCTGACACCTGAATAGGGCTGTGCCTGTCCTCACACAAAGCTATCTCAACCCCCCTGCAGTGTGTCTGGAGCCAGGTCAGGGAAAGGCAGGGTCTTGTGCACTACAAAGATTTTCCTTTGAAATTTGCCTATGGAGCCGTTAGTTCCTTCTCAACGGCAGGGGAAGTGTTCCGTCAATTCCTAACTAAGAGCAGAGGTGAAGGAAGATTTCCAGCCACGCAGATTTTGGTACATACTGCTGGGCTACATCGATGGAGATCTTGGGGCACATGTGCAATGTTTTGAAAATCGTGATGCGCTGGGTCGATGCGACAGCGGTGAAACAGTAGCTGCACCAATTTTCTAGCCGCTTGGCAGGTGATGGGTCTATTTCTTCAGCCGCACAGCAGGGCCTACATCAGAGTCGGCGTACGTGCCTTGGACATCAGAGACAAGGTGTTCAGTACTTGGACTGTGGTGATCTTTCAGCAACACGGCAGGCGCTGTGTCAATTCTTCGGCTGCACCACAGTGATGCGTTGTTTTTTCAGCAGCAGAACAGTGCTGCATCAAGAAAAACAGGCGCTGAAGGTCGGTGCATGGAATTTCTTCTCTCTTTCCAGCAAAGCCACCTCCAAGGGCCCAGAACTGTAATTGGCACCACTTGGCAGATCAGAACTCCCAGGAGAGAAGTTCAGGGGCTGCAGGTGAAGTCTTTGATGTCCCCAAGACTTCTTAACAGGAGGCAAGCACACACAAGCCCTTGGAGAACCTTGAAAGCAGGATACAGAAAGCAAAGTCCATTCCTTTCACTGCCCAAGACCGAAGCAGCAAGCAAAACGCCAGCACTACACAGCAACAAGCAGAGTGGCAGTTCCCCTCCTACAACTTCTCCAGCTCTTCTCTTGGCAGAATCTTTTCTTAGTCCAGAAGTGTTCTGAATTTATGGTGTCACAGCTCCAGTACGTATACCAGTTTCTGTCTTTGAAGAAGGCAAACGTCAAAGGAAAATCTTTGTAGTGCACAAGACCCTGCCTTTCCCTGCCCTGGCTCCAGACACACTGCAGGGGGGTTGAGACAGCTTTGTGTGAGGACAGGCACAGCCCTATTCAGGTGTCAGAGACAACTCCTTCCACCACTCTAGCTCAGGAAGACCCTTCAGCCTGGTGATGGGCCATCAGGATATGCAGGGCACACCTCAGCTCCCTTTGTGTGACTGTCTAGAGAGAATGTACAAACAGCCCAACTGTCAGTGTAAACCAGATGTGGATTCCACAGGCAGACAGAGGCACCGAATGCTAAAGCAAGAAAATGCCAACTTTCGAAAAGTGGCATTTTCAAACACGCAGTTTAAAAACCAACTTCATTAAAAGCCAGCCAGCCCAGCGGTGTTGGTGCGCAAGTACAACCCAGAAGGTGGGACCCCAGAAATCAGGTTCTGCATGCCTTACAAGTTTATTAGAAGCATTAAAACACACTACAACCAACCAGCCCAGCCTCCTGCCTGATGCCATCGAGTTCAGTACAATAGATTTTCAAACTGAGTCATATTCAAACACCTTAAGGATGATGACAATACTGTACTCCATGTTGAAAAGCACACATTAGATGTATTATCTTATTTGAAATTCATTACCACTAAGTCCATTGGTTAAGCTGTGTTACAAATTGACAAAACAAATATGCCAAAGTATGGGGTATTGTAATGCTGGGCGTTGCACCGAGAAATATTTTCTGTTTTTACAATGTTCTTACTTTGTAATTATGAATCCAAATTGAAATAATCTGATTAAGACAAATTTAGATTTTTATATTAAATTATTGCATTTGCGATTTCATTTCATTGCAAATCCTCTGTGTTTATTGGCCAGCCATTAATGGAAATATAGTGCTTGTGTCCACAGGATGTCTAGCAAGAATTCACTTCTTCCAATTACTACTTAGAGAAGACATAAGGTAAGAACTGTTTATCAATACCACCGAACTGGTTTCTTCAGGTCCGATGCTGGTAGCTATGCTAAATTTGTGAAAACCAGTGCAACCCCAATGTAGACCTGCACATCGAGTTCGACTATTGATTTTGAAACTTCATATGAATCGTGTGGTTTTTGGTGACTTTGGCACTTGACATTGGCATTGTGCTCGGAAATTACAAGTCATGTTTAAAATGTAATCCCATTTTTTTCAGTTTCTTCCCCCTTTTTCGATTACGATTTTTAAGCTGGAAACCAAAGTACCCAAATACAGGTAAACGCCTCCTGTCTGTTGGTCCGCTGTGTTCTTTGAGATGTACCCCCCTAAAGAAGCGCATTCTTCCTCTTAATGCATTGGGGCTTAAGCAATAATATTTCCATAAACTGATGAACAATAAGCACAGGGGATTTGTAATGAATTGAAAGATCAAATACAATAATTAGGTTAAAACATGTTTTAATCAGATTGCTTTAAGTTTAGATGTATGCCAGCAAATATAAGAACAATGTAAGAACAGTCTTCGTTGTTGTACCCAGCACTACTATAATGCAAAATGTGGTATATTTATTTTGCCATATTCAACACAATTAGACCATCCACTATCCATATGAATGAGAACAACCCTTTTAATCATCTTACTTACTTCAGACTCAGTGTCAAGAAGTGAGTTTTTGCATTGCACTTTCAACTGCGGCTTCTATATCAGAAAGACTTGGAATGCACACACCGGACTGGGGCACACGTATACTCCTTGTTGTTTAAAAACTGAGCAATGAAGAACACAAAAAAGTGATAAAAGCCTGAATTAATCTCAGCCGCTAGTAATTACATGGGCTGTACTCCAAGCCATCATTTTTATCCCAGCACAAGAGTAAACATAGCTATACACAAAACAGCCTTGGTCCTTCTCCAATAGGAACAGTCCAGTCCAGACTGTCAAGCTAGGTCATCTCTGAACTGAAACACAAGCATCTCAAGACCAGTTTCAGCAAATACTGAGCATAGCACACTGTTAACTCTCTTGCAGCGACCATTCAAAGTTCTCTGTGGAGGCAGAAATTCAGCATGGACTACACTAGGAAATACTTAAATACAAAATAAACCCATAAACCACGTTAAGTACTACTTGTATCTCGGTTTCTTATGTTTTCACGCTTCAACTTTTTGTTGCCCTTAGTCAATAGATATTAATTCTGTTTTTATACCTATATTTGTGTTTCTCTGATATTTTTGCTGCATCTATTTTCACAGTGCATATTCTACGTTCAGAATGTACACAACTCAAGGTTTTAAAAGTGATATGTAGGCATAGCAGTGCTTAATTTGAGCTGGTGGTTATAGGTGGAGTCCAACAGCACACATTTTTGGATGCCAGCACTTATTTTTCCTCATTAGACTTTGACCCAGAAAAAGAGAGAGAAAAACACACAAGGAGGAAAGAAGGAGAAAGTGAAAGATGGAAAAAATATGACAAAGGGAGAAAGCAGCTATGAAAAAGTGCTGCAGGAGTGAGATAAAGGGGCATAAAGTGTCTGGAATGAATTAAACTGGCCTGAGGTGGAATCCAGACTATGTAGCCTCGGCATTTGCCACATTGACATTCAATAGCTCTAGCCATGGACTTCTGAGCAGAACTTTGGACCCCAATACTTATTCATTTATAAATTAAACATTTAGGAATAGTGATGGTGTAACCATGTATGATAAGAAATAAAGTATTCCTTACATTGTAAGGCTATGCAAGTCACATGACCTTATAAAAGCTTAGCCCTCTACATAGTTTCTCTATATAGTCACAGAACTGCTTTGTCAATTACAGTACCCTTAAAATGTACAGTAGTTGGGGTTTTATCCCCTTTATCATTCCTTGGACCTTGATTGAACCCAGAGCCCAAAGCAGTTCCCTCTTTGTCCACTACCAACCCCACCCTCCCACACTACCACCTTCACGGCCCTTGTAAAATGCCTTGAGATATTGGACTGAAAATCAAACAATGAGCCAGACACAAAAGCTTTGCATAGTTTGCTGGCAGAAGAGTCGAAGCAATAATACGGCACAACTGTGAAGGTCTTGTCAGCAAGATAATCACCGGTTAAGTTACTGCTGTGTGCCATTCATAATGCATCTCACCTTACTGTAGGGAGCAGGGTCAGAACATAACAGACAATCTGGAAATCCCAGTAGGACGGAGCGGGAAGCCGTAAAGCTGGAAGCCAGCTGAAACCAAGCAAATCGCACAGCTCAGCACTGATGCTCAGAGCTGCATTACACTAGTCAGATCGCAGCACTCCATTATTTCCCTAAACTCCACTTAATTGCATGCGTTCACTTTTGTGCACGCTGGAAACTGCCACATCAGTCTGGGCAGTGTTCCATCGTCACAACCCAGAAGGGGAACCAAAGAAATATTGCTTTTAAAGATGCTTTGCTGCCCCCACTGTGAAAAAGCAAGTGAGTATTTTAGTGAGGCCCCTTAGCAAGATCAAGGGGACAGGTTGAATAAAAGCACCAAACTGTGTGGAATTTTGTTTGGTCGTATGCTAATAGCTTTTGGAAGGATCCATGCGATCAGTGCTCATGGATCCTGGCATGTGACATTTTTCAGAAATTGGGCTGAGCAATGGGCACTAAGGAACAGGCTAAGCTTGAATACTTCTGTTATTGACTTCAGAAGTAGATCTAAAAGAAAAGTAAAACAAGACCTTTTATATATAGAACTCATTTAATTGCAGATTTTTACTGTGTTAAATGAACTTTAAAAAATCCCATCAAAGGTGAAAACAACACTTTGAGATCTGCAGATATGTTCTGTGTTTAATAAACGTTTCTAGAAAAATCCTTTTGTGAGCTCAGTTTCTGATACCATTACATTTGCAAAGTTCAGTATAGGACCACTGCGCCTTCTTGCAAGCACACTTGCCTATGCAATCAGCTGCAGGTTTCCAATCACACTTAACAAGTACACCAAATGCCTTAGATGTCACTGGTAGTGCTGTTCACAATGGCAATTTTCCACCCCTATCCCTACAGAGTGGGTAGCTCTTGCTGAGGTATGTCACATGTGGACCAGATCCCTGCTTGCTAAACAGCGTGCTTTGTTTGTTCAATAAGAGCAAACTGTGTTGTTAGGATGGCTTCCTTTGTCTTGTTTTGCTAACTCTACGAGCTTTATTCACTGACTTCAGTTGGCTTGTTCTCTGGTACGAGATTACGGTGAAGCATTCAAGAATTCAGAAGCTGCCACTCTGAATGTCCAATGCTTTGAATGGATTCCTGGCAATGTTGGTGAAGGCAGCTGTAACGTCCGGAGAAGATTTCCAAGCAAACCATCCTGATTTCTTACCTTTTCTAAGGAATGCTGAGACCGTGTCACAGCCAGTGAAGCTATGAAATACTGGCAAGGCTGTGGAATTCTCCTATTCCCAAGGTCTGAGCAATGACAATAATATTGATGTAGGAAAAGTTCCTCCTTGTACTGAATGCTACCCAGATATTGGCCTTGGGACAAAGGTCTTGTAGCTGGTGAAACTTTCCTGTCAGAATCACTACAACCTCGGTGGCCATTGTAAGGACCAAACAATACACAGAGCCTTGCTGCAGGGCCCAGTTTGAAGCTAAGTTGGGCAGAC
The DNA here is from genome assembly GCA_963921515.1 of Calotriton arnoldi. Lineage (NCBI taxonomy): Eukaryota > Metazoa > Chordata > Amphibia > Caudata > Salamandridae > Calotriton > Calotriton arnoldi. The sequence continues at coordinate 995,777 of CAWUFW010002233.1, forward strand.
AACTCCTTTTCTCTGTGCTTTCTGGGAAACAGCAGTTACTAGCTGATTCTCCACCTGGAGAAAGCAGTTGTAACTGACGCTACTTCCCAAATGGTGCAGTTGAGTTATCAATTTTCTTGACTGTGTCAGGGTGTGCACATTCAGCACTATGTACTACATTTGTGGCGGTTCAAATGACAAAGAATGGCAAGATTGTACCACAGATGTTGTTGTCTTCTTGCAGTTGAACATGATTGTTTGGGAGATAGTAAGAGTTTCCTAGGATTCGTGCGAGTCTTGGCTGTTGAAGTCAGACCCATTCAGCAACATTAAAACAAGCATTTTCAATGTCGTTAGTACTGAGTTATTTTGACAGTTTGGTGGAAAGGTGGCATCGAAGCGAAATCAAACTTTTCCCTAGATGTCTTTTCAAATGATATTGGCAGTTTTTGCCAAAATGGCTGCATCTCCTTCATAATCTGTAAAAACATGTTTCAGCATGTGCTTCATGCATTGGTCGATTGTTTATGTACAGGCAGGGACACAGTCCTGCAGATAAACAAAAAATAATGATGATTTGCTCTTTCTATGTGTGCTGCAGAATGCAGGACACATAGAAAGAGCAAAAAATGCAGAGGAATAAAGCATTTCTCCTCGTTTTGCCATGTTAAGACCAGGTTTTCCCTGGTCTTAATTTTGGCGCTGCTTCCTATTTAAGCCACCCTTGTAAATAGGGTACAGCGTCAAAATCAATGGGTGTTGCGGTGGAACGCCCACCACAACACCCATTGCCCCACCCTTTCATGCTACTGGTGCAGCGGAAGCGGTGGGGGGTCATATAATATCCCACACCAACCTTTACAATATCTACGGAAGCATAAATACTATAATGACGGGCCCATAGGTCATTATCATTTCTGTCAGCAATATCAAAGGTCCTCCAATGGATCTTTGGTAGAGTTAAAAGGGACTAAGTAGAGAAATCAGAGAACCATTCCTTCATGAGGACCTGTAATGAAGAAACAGCTATACCATAAAATGCACCACAAATTACATTAATAATATGACAAATGTTATCCTAAAAATAAGTCATGACTCAGGAAATAACGACAGACACTATTCCTTCTTGGTACCTTTTTTGGTATTAATTCAGAAAATATGAATGGTCATACACAAATCCAAATCACAAGGAAACACTTTGTTCGCAAATATCACAGGTTAAACATCACAGCTTTCATAAGAAGAGTAATTAAAAACCATCAAATTCAGGTGGGAAAGAAGAGGGAGAGAGAGAAACAAGGAACATCAGGGTAATCGCAGTTCAGTTACTTCTTGGTAAATTAGAGAAAACTAATGCACAGCGTGCAATTAGTCAAGAAAACTATCTCCACGGCCGTAGAAGAATAGTGTAGGCAGCATCACCAGCCGATGATGTGCAAAGTCTCTTCGCAACTTTGTTACACTAGGTTAGAAACTCTCCTAAATCCTACAAGCCATCCTCATTGGTCAGAACTAGGGGAGGAAAACAACTCCTAACGATGACTTTACAAATTTCTCTAAACAGTCTTTGTCTAAAATTGTATAACTTCCTAGAGAGGAAGAAGAAAACTACAATTTACACATTTTGTAACTACAAAGCAACAGTTTCATTCTGAATCCTTGCCTAGACAGGAAAGAGTCGTACTATTCTCTGCTCTCTAAGGATGTAAATGTTATTCTTTACAAGGACATCAGGAAACGGCATGAAAAGAAACAAAGGAGCACAGAAGCACATCTCCTAACTAATACATTTGCTTAGGCCTGCATGTTTTAGCAAGGAAATACAGAGAGAAAAGAAAAATTATTTCTACATTTCTAGGCCTACTCTACCTTCACGAAGAATAAAAGAGCTTTTTCATGTTTATGCTTGAATATCCCTGCAGTTCAGGAAACATAAAAACATTAATATTAGACACACAAATTAATAATTTCTTCTCATTCTATTATTATTCATAACCCTATAAAGAAATCTTCCATTCTACATGTGGTATTCTGACTCTTAGAAATACATGCAGCTTTGCACATTTTCGGTCGTACCTTTTACTCTTCACATTTTAGTAATTACAGTTTTCACACACGTTAGTAATTTATTTAAACACACACATGGGTGGATTTTCCTGAGCAGATTTTATTAACAAAAATCATGCTCCATCAATCCCCCATTTGATGGTATCTCAAACCATCACACCAACCCATATCAGATTACTATCTGATAATGAACAATCAGAATGCAGTAGTTCTCATTTGTTTCAGCCTAACACCCTCTATATCCTTCCAGGCATCATAATAAATCCCTTTTCGATCTTCCATTTCTATTTCTTCTCTTTTCCTTTTCCTTGCTCGTCGCTTTCCCTCAGAAGGCTGACTCCTGTGACACTTATAAAGCAGTATTATCATTAGTATGCTTGCAGCAATAACAATTATCGGTGTTAGTATTCTCCCTAATAAGCTGTTAGAAAAATCAGAAAACCAGTTACCTATGTAAGAAATACTCTTACCAATTTTCTCCCATGCACCATCAGCCTTCAGTTTTGACAGATCATCATGTAAATGAGTAATGTTACTAATATATCCCTCCAAATCCTTACTCTTATCAGGGATATAAGTGGAACATTGTTGAATTTTTAACATACTACAGACTCCGCCGTCTTTTGCAATAATACATCTAAGGCAAGTCTATTTTGTAAAACCATGGTCCTCATAGCAGCCATTTCAGTATCAACCATCAAGAACCCTCCAGCGGTATCCGTAGATAAACAATCAACCACTGTAGACAATTTTCAAATTTTCTGTGAATTTAGAATAACGCGAACTGAAGGTATCAATGCACCAAATATATCCCCAATTATTTCAGCAGCACTCAAACCCCTTTTGCTCCGTGTTAGTTGCTTCTCATTGGTTCCTTGTTCATCATTAACATGATAGATTTTAGGAAAGACAATTCCTATATAACAACATCCATACCAATGTGGTGGCAACCTATAGTAGGCATTTTTACCACATATGAAATACACCCCAGGGTAAACAGGATCTGTACCACCCTTTAATCCCCAACCACCAGTAATTAAGAAAGTGTGTTCACATTCACTGGAACCAATGAAATGGTTATTATAATCTGTTTTCTGCCTTAGTATGCAAAACTTTCCCCTATGGGGCCAATCCAGAGCCATTGCAGCATAAGTCTCAGTCCTCTGATAATTTCCTTCTTTATGTGCCCATGGAGGCGCTTTACACTTTTGTCCAGCAGCCCTGCGTTTAAACTCTCTACACCTATCCTCTACAGAATTTATAAAATCAATCTCTATACCGTGTAACCTACATGTTAAAATATGCCTATGTGCATATACTGTATCTATCGTCTTAGTAGTGTGAAAAAACTCTCCCAAATATTCTGCATCTCTAGCACTATATACTATAGTCATATTCTTTCTAATAGAAATTACTGAAAACACTAAATCATAATTTGAATACAAATATTGAAAAGCCCCTTTAGCATAAAATAAGCCAGTTAGTACACTGCACGATATACCATATGTTAGTGGTAAATGGTGGTAGGTTACACCCTCAGACACAGACGTAGATAATTGCATGCACACATAACAATCTCTCGCATCCATTGTGTCCACATATTCATAAAGTAATTTTGTATAGACATTTAACGAATAATCACTAATAGATTTATCCAACTGTAAGACACTAACGGTTATTTCTTTCATATTAGTCTCAGAATCTTCTTTTAGAACACTTTTAGTAACCAAAGTCACATGCTCATTATTATTAGTAGTAGTATTTACTATATTAAAAAACATAAAGCGAGGTATCACAAATGTTAAAACCAACCATACAGACATTGTTAATAAAACACAGACAAACACAAACATTGAAGCATTTTCGCCTACACATTCCCTGATTCTGTTTTCCAGTCTCAGTTCTAATCATCTTCAAAAATTATGTAAAAAGGAAAAAAATAGACAAAAATCCTAACTAAAAATGTAATCAAAAATAATTAGTAATTCTCACTAAACTAGTTTAGTTTGTGCACTCCACAGTAAAGACCTGAACCTTGAGCTCTTCTTCAAAATCCACAGCTTCTGAAACTTTTCTGGAAATCTATCTCATAAATCTCCTCTCTCTTTTTGAACACCCTCTTCAAATCAGCAATTTACTTAGGGTGGCTTAAAAGAATTGTCCTTTTTGCACAGAATTTTAGAAAATTATTTTTCCCAATCATTATTTGAAACACTTTCATTTGCACCTACAACCACATAAGTCCATTCTGGTGCTGAGTATTTCTTGCTCAGTACTTTCACTCTCTTTGTTCTTCGTATTTGATTCTCTTCTTCTGTTTCACTTTGTTCTGATTGACTCGATACTTCAAGTATTGTTTCAGGAACCTTGCTATTGACAGTGTATTTCAGCTTTTTCACTCCTTTTGGCCACTTGTCTCCCTTCTTTGCCCTTTTTCTATTCTAATTCGTTTCTGAACTTTCTTCAGATGAGTTCCTCTTTCTCTTGTCTTTGGCAACTGCAGGAGCTGGAGGAATCACTCTGTTCTCACCATTGCCTGTGACAGTGTTATCTTCACTAGGCCCAGTAACTTGTGCCCACTCTACTCCAACTGCAACTTGCTCTGAAACATTTCTTTGTTCACGTCTCTCTTCTTCAGCAGTCTCTTCGTTTTCAAGTGGACTTGGGACTTTTCTCGTGTGAATTGCGTGAATCCAATTCGACAGACCAGCACACTTGACAGCTGTTGTAGTTACCAGTATGATCTGATAAGGGCCATGCCAGCGAGGTTCTAAACAGGACTTTCTGACCTGCTTCTTCACCACAACCCAGTCTCCAGGGCTAAGATCGTGGCCTTGTTCTTGTTGAGCTGTTGTCGCAACTTCTCCAACCTGGTGAGACACAGAACGCACCACATCAGCCAATCCTTTACAATAATCCAGTACAAAGTCATCAGTAATGTTCATCAGTTGATTTGCTGGAACTGTTGGCTGTCTCATTGCTCTACCCATAATGATTTCGTGGGGGGACAATCCACTTTTCTTGTCTGGGATGCTTCTTAAGCTCATTAACACTAATGGCAGTGCATCAGGCCATTTCAGTGTTGTGGAAGCACAAACGTTAGCCAACCTTGATTTTATTGTGCCATTGACCTGTTCAACTACACCTGAAGCCTCAGGTCTGTATGCACAGTGCAGTTTTTGCTCAATCGGTAATGCTGCACAAAGCATCCGAATTATTTCATTATTAAAATGTGTCCCTCTATCTGATTCCAACGAGACTGGAAAACCAAATCTAGGAATAATCTATCTAAGAAGCAATTTAGCAACTGTTAAACTGTCAGTACGTCTTGTTGGATATGCTTTGACCCAACGAGAAAACAAGCAAACATCCACAAAGACATATTTTAATCCATTGCAAGGGGGCATCTCAATAAAGTCTAGCTGCATTTCTTCCTGGGTTTTGCTTCTGACAAGCTATACATCTCCGAGAGAGACTTTCTGCAATCACTCTGAATTTGGGATTAAACCATGTCTGTTGAAACAACCTAATCATTGCATCTCTTCCAATATGTGTCGGCCCATGATGGACTCTAGCCATCTGGGAAAGAAGACTGTCTGGCATTACTATTCTCCCATCAGTGTACACCCAGACCTCATCATCTAACCTGTGAGTGCAACCCAATTTAATCCACCCTTCTTTTTCAGAGTCACTTGCTTCTTTTTGTAAGTCTCTCACTTCATACCAAGTCTCAACAGATGTGAACAATAATTTGCATTCTGTTTGTTTAGTTTGCTCATTTACTGATGGTTCCACATTAATCGAGTATGCATTTAAAGCACAAAATTTAGCAATTTCATCTGCATATCTGTTACCCAGTGTGATGCACTCACAACCAGATCTATGTGCACTGCACTTCACCACCCCAATTTGTGCCAGCAACTGTAATGCCATCAGTAGATCTTTTACACACTCTCTGTTTCTGATCGGTGAACCCGAAGAGGTCAAAAATCCACGTTGGGACCACAACTGCCCAAAGTCATGTACGACACCAAAGCCGTATTGACTATCCGTAAACATTGTAAGCCTCATTTGTCTTGATAAGATACAAGCTCGGGTGAGCGCTTTCAATTCAGCCACTTGTGCAGAACTCACTCCTTTCAACCACGATGCTTCAATCACATCTGCTACTGTGCAAATTGCATAGGCAGCTCTCAAGCAACCCTCCGAATCTCTCAAACATGAGCCATCCACAAACAGAACAACATCAGATTCAGGAAGCTGTGTATCCTTTATATCAGGCCTTGGTTTTGTGCACAATTCTGTCACATCCAGGGAATCATGATCCACTTCATCAAGGACTTCCTCACAGTCTGGGGTTGGCAATAACGTAGCTGGGTTTAAGCTAGTACACCTCGATACTGTCACATTTTCAGCACTGAAAATCACTTGTTCATATTTTGTCAAACGGCTACTCGTCAAATGTTGTGTTCGAGTGCGCGTTAACAGAATCTCAACTGAGTGTGGAACAAACACTCTCAATGGGTGTCCCATAACAATTGACTCACATTGTTCAAGACTCACACAAGTAGCAGCAACTGCTTTCAAACATCCTGGTAATGCTTCAGCGACGGGATCCAAAGTAGCAGAAAAATATGCCACTGGTCTTCGTGCTGTCCCGTGCGTTTGCGCTAGAACTGAGAGCGCGCAACCCTCATGCTCATTGCAAAATAACGCAAATTCTTTCTCAAAGTCTGGCATCCCTAATGCTGGTGCTCAACATAAACTGTCTCACAACTCTAGGAACGTCTTCATACATTCCTCATCAAGATGTATTGGATCCTTCACATCTTTGTTTGTCAGTCTCTGAAGTGGTTTTGCGGTCAGCGAAAACTTCATAATCCACTGTCTGCAGTAACCAACCATTCCCAAAAACATTCGAACCTCTTTCTGTGTTTTTGGTGGATTCATTCGCATGATAGCATTTATTCGATCTTGAGAAACTTTTCGAATTCCCTTTTCAATGATATGTCCAAGATAAAGCAGTTCAGTTTTACAAAATTGTAATTTTGTCCGTGACATTTTGTGACCACCTACTGCCAAGTGATTCAGCAAAGCAATTGTATCTGTCACACAATCTTCTCTAGTCCTTGATGCCACTAGTAAATCATCAATATACTGGACTAAAACTGAATTTCTGGGCATGACCAATGACTCCAAACACTTTTTCAGTATTTGATTGAAAATCGAGGGGCTCTCTGTATACCCTTGAGGAACTCGGCACCATGCCAAAACAAGGTTTCCGAACCGGAATGCACATAAATATTGGCTATCCTGATGCAAAGGTATCGAGAAAAATGCTTGACACAGATCGATCACAGTAAACCATTCTGCATCACATGGAATTTGATATAGGATCACTGCTGGATTTGGTACTATAGGACAACAAGGTATAACAATTTGGTTAACCTTTCTCAGGTCCTGTACGATCCTGTATTTTCCATTAGGCTTGCGAATTCCCATTTTAGGTGAATTGCATGGACTTCCTAATATCTCTCTCAAAATTCCTTGTTCAATCAGCCTATCTATCACAGGTGTCACTCCTGCAATAATATCAGGACTCATTTTGTATTGTGGGGTTCTCGGAAACTCTGCATTAGGTTTGACTGTAATCTGAATCGGAGCAACTCCTTTCATCAGACCAACATCTTTCCCAGAAAAATCCCACACATCAGACAACACCGTTTTTCTCAACTCAACAGGCAAATCATTCTCTGTAAGCAATGGGTACAACTCATTCACTTCTGTCCCTTGATTCAGCATTTTGAAGACCACATCTTCATCTTTTGTGTGAAATGCTATTCCATCCGGTGTACAGTAAATGGAACAGTTCATTTTACACAACAGATCCCTACCTAGTAGATTAACAGGACTTGAATCACACACAACAAATTTGTGTAATTCCTTGAAATTCCCTATTTGAACTTTCATTGGCTTAGTTATTGGTGTTTTAATGAGTTTATTTGATACTCCGACAACTTGGATATTTTATCCAGAGAGGGGTAGGTTTGGAATTTCCACAGTTCTCACAGTGGAACGAGTAGCACCAGTATCTACGAGGAAAGTAATTGCATTACCATGAACCTCGCCATCCACATATGGACCCGACTGATCTACCACTAGAGATGTGCCAAGAACGCACTCTTCCTCCCCCCTCAGGCACCGTCATTGTGATGAATCCGATTCACTCCCATCTGTTTGCAAAACATACTGTGAAACAACCTGCACATTTGAATTTGTTTGAGCATTTGTACGCAAACCAGTATTTACATTTTGTCTTTGCTTCTGACCATTCACTTTGTCATTAGGCATTAGAGCTTGTGGAATTTGAAAATTCTGTTCCCTGTTTATCATCTGCACTTGTTGATTATGATTCTGCACCTGATTCATCTGCACTTGATAGTTCTGATTTTGGCTCTGCATCAGCTCTTGTCCCTGATCAAATGAACCTACATCCCCACTATTATTCAACACCACCTTACACTCGCGACGCCAATGTCCAAATTTGCCACAATTAAAACAAGGACGTTTTTGTTTTAAATCTTCTATGTTCACAAAATTACTTCTGCCTCTTCCTTGACCCATCAGAACCATTTGTGTCACTGTATTGCCATTTGAAACTAAACCTTTCATACCAGTTGTAGTCTGACCATCATCAGTCACATCTCCGCTCAGATATCCTCCTTTCTTAGTTGCTCTCATTTGTGGTAACATCAATTTCTCCTTTAATTTCTTATGTCTCATCTCTATGTCATCTCCACAATACTTCGCATAACGGAGAATCTCATCAACTGATTTCCTCTGCCTACATATTAAATGTTGTTGAATCATAGCACTTATTTCTGGTCTTAAGCCATAAACAAAACGATATACAAAATGTCCCATGTCCTTTTCAGTAATATTTTCTATACCACTAAACTGTTTAAGCACTTGAAGAAGCCTTTCATAATATTCATTCACTGATTCTTTCAGTTCTTGAGTCGTTCTATCAATCTTCACCCAATCTGTTTCTTATGGAGAAATCTTCCCTTTCAGGTATGTAATAACCTGATTATATTTTTTCATAACCTCATCAGAAGGTGCTCCTGTTTTAGGATCTCTTGGGTATTCTTTATTTGGCCAATCTACAGCAATTTTACACTCAATCCACAAATCAGCTGGAACTACTATATTAAAAAGACCCTCTAAATCAACCCACAAAACTTTTGATACTTTCACAAACCTTTCAACTTGTCTGTACCATTCAACAGGCTTTACCCTCAATCTCGGAAATCATTTGTAAATGACAAGATGTCCTGTCTTGACCATGGAACGTGGACATAACCACCTACAGGTACTTCTCTCATTGGATAAGTCGCAACAGCATCATCCGATTCTGTCTTCTTCTCTGGCTCTCTCAAAGGGTACGACAGAGAAGCTACATTCACTTTGGTATTTTCATCGTTTTTCTTTTTAGCCCATCTTCCTTTCCACTTGTCCAATTCACCCCAATGCTTTAGTGTGCTAATCAACTCTTTAATTTGCAATCGTTTCCCTGAAACATTTAAATTTTCCAAATCTCTGTCTGTAAAATCTAATCTATATGTCTTTTGTAATGCTTTTGACTTCTCAATGTCTACTCCATACTCTTGTGCTGTCTCTACACATGTCTCCTGCAAATTTCTGGCTATTAAAGTAATAGTCTTACATAGAAACAACAACTCATCATCCTGAAATTTACTCAATCTCTCTGGGCTACACCCGACTCACTTCTAGGTTTAGCAGGTGTTTGTGTATTCAATCTCTCTTCTATCTGTATTAGTCTCCTAGGTTCTTGATACACCACCCTTTTTGGTGTCTCATTTCTCCCTGAAACATCAATTAATTGTTCCTCATGTCTCGAAACTATACTCACATTTGCACTGTTACTTCCACTACTTTTTTCATTAGTCCTAGTCACTTCTGGGACTGCCAAAGCATGAACTCCCGTAACACTCTGTCCATCACTATATAATGGAACTACTGGACCAATCGTCACTGGCACTGACAACACTTCTGGGTTTCTTGCTGCTTCCATCCTAACAATCGTCCTTTGCCTGTTCTCGATCTGATCTGATCTCACTCCATTTGTCACTCTATTATGAATTTGTTCTTCAATTTGAATCAAAGGAGCACTAGGTATAACATTTGAAGTATGTGAATCATCTGTACTTAAACTAATCTGTTCCTCTTGATATGGGGGTGGTCTGTTCAATAATAATTAATTTAGGACTCATCAATGTCATCTGAATCCATTAGATTTACATTCACATTCTTATCTTGTATCTCAGTATTATTCTTTTTCTCTTTTGACTTTCCCCTTTCAGTCTCATCAATTTCTCTAACAGGGAATAATCCATTAGTTTCTATAACAGTACCTCTTCTCCACATTTTCTTGCGAGCATCCCACTTTGCTTCAGAATATCTACTCACTGTATTTTTATACCTATTCTGATGCTTGCCTCTTTCTCTCTTGTATGCTTCATACTCCCATTCTTCTAATGCCTCATACTGCATTGGTCTAGGATTTGGATTCAAATCATTCATCCGAAACCTCAGATTTTCTAAAATCCTTGTATTAAAAGTACAATTTTCAGGAAAAGCTAATTCACCTTCATCCTCCATATATTTCACCCAATTCTCTAACCATGCACACGTATGGTAACCCCTTCCAACGCCATAAATGCTGCTGGCGTACCTTCAGGAGCTATTGGAATCCCTTCTCTAATTGGAATTGGTTGATCTTTGCTAAACAATGTCTTTAACAATTTTATTATCTTCATTTTCTCTGCTTACTGTAAGTAAAATATTATTAATAACTCTATGTAAAATCCTAACAATACTCTCTTCCGTGTTATGTTTTCAACTTCCAATCAAAGTTATTTTCCGCTGTCCAATAAGAGCGCGGCTCACACCAACTAACCAGTACCAGCGCGGCACCTCTGTGACGTTGTTCACCAACTATCCAATACCAGTGCGGCTCTTTGTGACGTCAGTATCCCTCCTTCTACTGACCCTCCCTTTACAAAATCAGCGGCAATGTCTTTAAGGTCTTTTTAACAAATAAAACAAACTACATGAACACAAATTGTCTGCTCCACTAAAAAGGAAAAAATCGAAAGTATATTCATGCACTCGAAGAAAAAACCCTACACTCCAACAATAAACCACGACCAGCATGATTCTTGTTCTCTTACAAAACAGAGGACTCTCGGGACTTCCCCAGTTGCGCTTACTGAAATGACCCAAATTACCCCACTATCTCATTCAACAAAGTTCCCTTTACAATACTTTCAGTTTGACGACCACCTAGTATTGTATTACCAGCAGACAATGTACATCACCTTAGTGTACGCAAACACTAAGAACAGCCCTTAGGCATATCCCGGGGATCTCAGGCCTCGATGGACCCATCCAACAAAAACTCAATATGACAAAACTAACTCAACATATATTTGAACCGTCAATTCAGCAAAAAACTCCTTTTTCTCCACCTAGTATTTTAGTCTAAACTAACCATCTGATGCAACTACCAAAAACTGATGCAGCGGAAGCGGTGGGGGGTCATATAATATCTTGACAAAAGAGAGGGACTGATAGGGCTGTTTAACGGGGTCCAGCGTACATGCCCAGATACTGTAAATCAAGAAGGGTACGCAGTTCCCCAAAAGAGGATAGGACAACAAGTGTGGAGGCGGAAGGAGGGGAATCCTCCTAAACGGAACTAGAGTCCTCACACACCCAGCCAGCTAGGTGTCATGCTTCATCATATGGACTCGCTCCTCATCGGGTCGGCGGTGCAATACCCGACGGGCACCCATAAAGGGGCTCTTTAGCGGAGATCTTTTGTTCCTGTCGTATGATGCCGTGGGTGTAAGGGCCCTAGGGGTGAGTGTAGATGTGAGTGTGTATAAATTACGAACAAACAGCATGAAACATGTCGACCACATTTGTAGAGTTGAGCATTGCTCCCCTGGACCATTAAGCCAGCAAGCAGCCACTCTTTTGTATTTTTAATAAGGTGGATGACCATTCCATTAAAATCCCCTTTTGGATTATCCAACCTTTTTTATATCACACACACCACGGATGCAGGACAGGTCACCAGAATGTGAACGAGCCGATGATAATTTTCCCACCAGCGCCTTTACACTAACTTCGCAACTTTGTTAGACTAGGTTAGAAACTCTCCTAAATCCTACAAGCCATTCTTATTGGTCAGAACTAGGGGAGGAAAACAACTCCTAACGATGACTTTACAAATTTCTCTAAACAGTCTTTGTCTAAAATTGTATAACTTCCTAGAGAGGAAGAAGAAAACTACAATTTACACATTTTGTAACTACATAGCAACAGTTTCATTCTGAATCCTCGCCTAGACAGGAAAGAGTTGTACTATTCTCCGCTCTCTAAGGATGTAAATGTTATTCTTTACAAGGACATCAGGAAACGGCATGAAAAGAAACAAAGGAGCACGGAAGCACATCCCCTAACTAATACATTTGCTTAGGTCTGCATGTTTTAGCAAGGAAAGACAGAGAGAAAAGAAAAATTATTTCTACATTTCTAGACCTACTCTACTTTCACGAAGAATAAAAGAGCTTTTTCGTGTTTATGCTTGAATATCCCTGCAGTTCAGGAAACATAAAAACATTAATATTAGACACGGAAAATAATAATTTCTTCTCATTCTATTATTATTCATAACCATTGTAAAGAAATCTTCCATTCTACATGTGTTATTCTGACTCTTAGAAATACGTGAAGCTTTGCACATTTTCGGTCGTACCTTTTAGTCTTCACATTTTAGTAATTACAGTTTTCACACACGTTAGTAATTTATTTAAACACACACATGGGTGGATTTTCCCGAGCAGATTTTATTAACAAAAGTCATGTACATCACTACCATTACCTGGCCTTAGTTTTTGGCACTGTCCCAGCCTTGTAAATCTGGGACAGCATCAAAAAGCAATTGGTGTTGCGGTGGAACGCCCACTGCAATACCCATTGCCCACTCCTTTGCTGCAGCAGACTGCGGCGGAAAGGTGCATATTCACAAGGTGGCGTTAAGCTACGTTAAGTGGCTTAGCGCCATCTTGTAAATATGGGGAATTGCGCAAGCCACCTGAGCGTCAGAAAAAGTGATGCTCCGGTGGTGTTAGGGGCTTGTAAATATGCCACTTGGAGTGTTAGGAATCAGGTAATCCTCTTAGAAAAATCTTATCAGTAGGTGATGATAGAGAACTGTCCCACCCTTGTACCCCAAATCAAGGCGCACACATTGGTATATTACTATTAAATGGTTATTTATTATGCACTGCAAGTAGCATAATGGACAAGATTTTTACAACTCAGCAGATAATTTGCAAATTAGGGCAAAGTCTAAAAAGGTTTTAGTCACAATAAAACATACATGGTAGACTTGTTGGTCTATTCCTTTTCAATGTGTCTAGCTTTAGCCATCCAGGTTAAAAGGATGACCTTGGGGCTGATTACGATGGCGGCCGGATCGCCATCGCTGTCCCGGCGGTGGCGATCCGCCCGCCATCGTAACCAGAATTACCCCGCCATATTATTATGGCGGGGAATATCGCGGCGGACGCAAAGTGCGTCCGCCGCTTTTCTGCCGGCCGGCAATCGTTACGATTGCCGGCCGGGCGGACTGGGGGCCTTAAATGGTGGCGGTGCCTAGCAGGCACCGCCATCCATATTAGGATGTGTGGCATTCAGAGCCTTTCCATGGCGGCGATGCCGCCATGTAAAGGCTGGTGGGAATCGCTTTGGGGGCCCGTTGCGGGCCCCCGCGGGGTGTGTGGGGGTGGGGGGCTGCACTTGGGGGGTACCCATGGTACCCCCCTACATTGCCATGCACAAGGTGGCAGGCACCGCGCGGTGCCTGCCACGTTGTGCATGGCAATGCACAACATGCCATTTTGGCATTGTGGCGGGTGCTGAAGTAAGCAGCACCCGCCGCAATGTCAAAGATGCAGGATGCGACCGCCAGGGTGGCAGTCGCATCCTAATCAGTGATGCGGGACCGCCGCACGTCTGGTGGCCGGTCCCAGCACTGCTAGGGTGGCGGGCGGACTGAAGTCCGCCCGCCATCCTAATGAGACCCTTAGTTCTCTAAAGTTTTATTATGATAAGCTATGCGTAGTTTCTCAGCATACCTTGTGCTGTCATTGGGTCACCAGTTAGAATTCAGCCCTTTAGCATCTCTGCTCAGCAATAGGTCCATGTGTTTAAGCCCACTTCTGCAAAGGAAACAGCCTTTACCATGCATCCATTACCAGGCATGCCTTAACCACACAGGTAAGTATTTCTACATTCACCACACAGTACTTTAGCACTCAGGTAAGTATATTTGTTTAACTAACACAATTTTTATGTAATTTTTTAAAAGGTTTAGGTATGGGCAGACGTAAAGGTAGTTAAGGGTGATTTTAGGGTTTAGGGATGGGGAGAGCTAAAGGTAAGTAAGGTTGATTTTAGTTTTTAGGGGTGGGTGGAGTTAAATGGAGGTAAGGTTGATGGATGGTTTTATGGGTAGGTATAGGTAAAGAGATGCAAAGTTAATTGTAGGATTCAGGGTGGGAAGAGGCAATGGGAGGTGAGTGTAACCTTACGGTGATATATATATATATTATCTACTGGCGGTCGCAGTAGATAGTTATAGTTAGAACCTATTATAAATAGGAAATCCGCCACATTCTATTTGAAATAACGTTGATGCCGGTTCATGATTCTTCGCGAAAGTTTCCAACTTGTTGGGGCGCTCCGGTCCGCTCCTATCCTGAAAGTCTCGGGCTGATACGTCAAGCAAGGGCCGAGAAAAAAGGGGGGTCCCAAAACGCGTTTTCCCCATTCATTTTTCCATAGGAACCTTTAGTCGCAGCTACAGCCCGAACTGCTGAACGGAATTACACCAAATTTGGCAAAGAGGTAGCCCTTGGTTCAGTGTCGTGCCTTTTGCTTAAATGGTGTAAATCCGTTCAGTAGTTCCTGAGAAAATCAAAAGTAAAGTCACATATATATCTATGGCCGAGTAGGGTCCGCGTACCCTCCCGATCACGAGCTGTATGCTAATTGGCTGTCAAGTGGCTGTCAACACTCCAAATCAGGAAGTGTTGGCAGCCATTTTGTCCCTCGGTAGAACCGAGGGACAGAAACAAGTGCGCAAAGCGCAAAAGGGGGCAGGGAAGAAACACCCTGACCCCTAGGTCTGCTCAGGGGTCCCACAAGGACCCCTGGGCAGAAAAAAGCATTTAATAAAAAAAAAAATCGGCGGGATGCGCTTAAAGTGCGCGAATCTCGCCAAGAAAAAAAAAAAAGCACAAGAAACACGTCGCCAAACGCACAAAGGGGGCAGGGAAGAAACACCCTGACCCCCTAGGCCTGCTCAGGGGGTCCCACAAGGACCCCCTGGGCAGAAAAAAGCATTTTTTTTTTTTAAAATCGGCAAGATGCGCTCAGGGTACGCGAATCCTGCCGGAAAAAAAAAATCGAAGCGCGTCTCCCGCGCTTCTATGTTAATTTGCCCCCGGGTGGGCCAAGTCCCGGGGGCATGGTGGGGGGGTTTAAATTTAATGTGGGGGGACTCTAAGGCCCCCCAAGCCCCGGGGACCGCCACCCCCCGGGGCTTTCAAAAAATAATGGTGCGGGAGGGCTCTTGGCCCTCCCACAGCCCCGGGGACCGCCACCCCCGGGGCTTCTTTTTTAAAATTATTTTCACCTGTGTGGGGGCTCCAGCCCCCTACACGCCCGGGACCGCCACCTCCCGGGGCACTAAAGATTTGAATATGGGGGTCCGTTACGGACCTCAAAGCCCCGGGACCACCACCTCCCGGGGCTGTGAAATGGTTGGGAGGGGGGCCACGCGGCCCCCTCCTGGAGCCCTTGATGGCCCTGGGGACTGCCACCCCCAGTGCCGGCTCCTGCAGTGTCCCGGGGTGCCTACCCCGGGACACTGTAGTTTGCTATGACAGGACGGGAGCCTCGTGGCTCCCGTCCTGTCATAGCAAACTTGGTTTGCATTTTGAAAGAGAGAGCAGGAAACCTGCCTCTCTTTCAAAATGCAAACTAATAGCTTTCCACATGGGGAGCAGCATGTTAGGTGCTCCCCATGTGGAAAGCAATGCCGGCTCCCGTAGGACACGGGGAGCCGGCGGGACTGTGGGGGGATTGGGGACCCCCACAGTCCCCAACCAGAGGCCAGGCCCCGGGGGATGGGGTCCCCGGGGCCATAAGTAGCCAGGGAGGGGCCACGCAGCCCCCTCCCCAAATTAAAAAATTAAAAAAAAAAAAAAAAAGAGCAAGGCCGGCCCCGGGGACGGGGTCCCGGGGCCTTAAATGGCCTGAGGAGGGGGCCTCGCAGCCCCCCTCCAAATTAAAAAATAAAAATCGAGGGCATGCCCTGGGGGATGGAGTCCCCGGGGCCAATACAGGCCCAGGGAAGGGGGCCACGCGGCCCCCTTCCCGTTTTTTTGATTAAAAAAATAAATAAAATGCTCAGGCCCCGGGGATGGGGTCCCCGGGGCCAAAAGTGGCCAAGGAAGGGGGCCACGCAGCCCCCTCCCATTAAAAAAAATTAGGAAAAAAAAAAAACGACCTGCATCGTGCCGGAGGCCCCGCCCCCTCCCTGCAGTACTCTGCAAACGCGCCCCCTGGCGCGTTTTAAGAAGGGAAGTAATTCCCCTTGAATACTGGGGGTCCCTGGGGCCAACTAGCCCACCAGGAACCTCCAGTATGCCAGGGCTGCGTTGCAGAGAGGTGTACAGAGGCCACGCCCCTTTTACACCTCTCTGCAACGCAGCTCTGTGGCGCTTTTTAGAAGTACATGGTGGGCTAGTTGGACTCCAGGGACCCTCAGGATTCAAGGGGACTTAATCCCCCAACTTAAAACGCGCCACGGGGCGCGTTTGCACAGTGGTGAAGGGAGGGGCGGGGCTTCAGGTGACATGTGTGCAAACAGGCCCCGTGGCGCGTTTTAAGATGGGGAATTAAATCCCCTTCAATCCTGAGGGTCCCTGGGGACAACTAGCCCAACAGGTACGTCTAGAAAGCGCCACAGAGCTGCATTGCAGAGAGGTGCAAAAAGGGGCGTGGCCTCTGAACACCTCTCTGCAACGCAGCTCCCTGGTGCATACTGGAGGTACAGGGTGGCCTAGTTGGACCCCAGGGACCCTCATGATTAAAGGGGACTTAATCCCCCAACTTAAAACGCGCCACGGGCGCGTTTGCACAGATGTCACCTCAGGCCCCGCCCCCTCCCTTCACCATTGTGCAAATATTCCTCTAAAATCAGCCGAACTACGAATTCCTATTTACTCACCTGTTATCAGGAGAGACCTCAGTGCTGCATCTTTCAGCCCAGTACTGATCCTGAAAAGTAATTTTAACCGTACTTACCAGTAACTTGAATTTCCTTCCATAGGCTAACATTGACTGGTTTCACTTGGAAATTCTTCTAAGTGTGGAGTTTTGGAACTTTATAATATTCCTCTAAAATCAGCCGAAATACGAAATCCAATTTACTCACCTGTTATCAGGAGAGACCTCAGTGCTGCATCTTTCAGCCCAGTACTGATCCTGAAAAGTAACTTTAACCGTACTTACCAGTAACTTGAATTTCCTTCCATAGGATATCATTGCCTGCTTTTTGCTGAAAAAGTTTGTGTCGATTTTTGAAACATACAAATATTCCTCTAAAATCAGCCAAAATACGAATTCCGATTTACTCACCTGTTATCAGGAGAGACCTCAGTGCTGCATCTTTCAGCCCAGTACTGATCCTGAAAAGTAATTTTAACCGTACTTACCAGTAACTTATATTTCCTTCCTTAGGAATCCATTGTCTGGTTTTCAGCAGAAAAGTTTCAAAGTGTTGATTTTCACAAACTACAAATATTCCTTAAAAATCGCCTGTATGACTTAAACGCATTCTTTCAACTGTTTACAGGAGATGCACCAGTGCTGGATCCAGGATCCACCACTGAGTAAGAAAAAGTAACGATAACACTACTTACCTGCTAAGTGAATTTCCTCCCATAGGATAACATTGGTGATTCTATGTGAAAAAGTTTCTAAGTGTCAACTTTTAAAATACAATAATATTCCTTAAAAATCACTACTGTAACCAAAACACTTTTACTCAACTGTTTACAGGAGATGTCCCAGGACTGAATCTAGGATCCAGTCCTGTGGTTAGAAAAGTAATCCATAAAGTAACTAATTGCATTTAGCTAGAAATTCACATTGAGCTCAATGTTGCATTGTGTTTGAAATTGTGTTGCCCATTGCAACAACTGTAACTACTGTACTTAAAAGTCTATTGCCTATTTGCAAAGTATTTAAACTAAAGTAATTCATTCTGAGAAAGTATATTTTGTAATGTAATGTATAATGTAATTACAATGTAATTTAAAAAATAAAATATCAAAAAATAAATAGTTTAAAAAAATGTAGTAAATCAGTATCAAAAAAAATAAATATAACAATTAATACATTTAAAAATTGTCATTTACAAAACCTTTGAAATTCCCTGAAAAAAACCATAGGTTTCAGGCTTGTTATAGTTAGGAATTAGCATTTAGAAAACCTTTGAAATTCACTGAAAAAACCATAGGTTTCAGGCTTGTTATAGTTAGGAATTAGCATTTTAAAAACCTTTGAAATTCACTGAAAAAACCATAGGTTTCAGGCCTGTTATAGTTAGGGTTTAGCATTTAAAAAACCTTTGAAATTCACTGAAAAAACCATAGGTTTTAGGGAAAGTTATAGTTAGTTGGACATTGCACTCGTACAAAACCCGTGAAATTCCCCCGTTATAGTTAGTTCAGCTAACTATAACTCGCGCCCCGCAATGCACTGCTGATGACGTCACATATTACATCACTCATGACATGGTCAGTGACATCACTGATGACATCTCAAATGACATCACTGATGACATCATCCATGTGAGAATTTAATGCATCTTCTCACACCCTAATATAACTTTTGATACACCCACTCTAAATTACAGACTGCCATTCTCAAAACCATACACACTCCAATACCAATAAGTACATACCCACTCACTGATTCTTAGGTCTACACACACACATCTACTCACTCACCCGTACAGTCACTCATACTTACAGTCACTCAGTACAGGACTATCATATGCACTCATACACCTATATAAACACTCACACAACGCAACTCATCCATAGAGGTACTCACACACCTAGTCAGTCATGCAAATAATTAATCACACTCCAATTTACTCACCTATACAGTTATACACACCAGCTCACTTACTCATAAAAATACTAGCACATTCTTACGCTTCTATGCAATCACTGATGCAAGCACACACTCATCCATATAGCCACTCTCACAATCACACACTCTCACTTATAGCCATTTATATACTCCAACACACATATATACTGCCTTTCACATATGTAGTTACTCACACATGTACCACTGAGATATACATTCAATCACTAACACACCCATACACACACTCACCCACCCATACAGTCCATCACAGACGCACTCTTGAAACCATGCACCCAGTGAATCACCCACTCACACATCTATGCACAGAGTCACACACACCCCACCCACACAAACACTGAGGCACCCATACAGATACTCAGAGAACCAATCCATAACCCATATAGACACTCATTTAGCTAGTCAGAAACCCATGCAGCTGCTTACACAACAACAGACAGACGGATACAGACATGCACACAGTTTAGTCACTCACCCATGCATCCAGTAAGATACGTTTAATCACTCACTTATAGACTCAGTCACGCACCTACTAAATCATCCATTCAGACGCTTATACACCCACTCATTCTTCAATACGCCTTTCCCTATATATATTAAACATATTTAAACTTTACAGAAACACACAGTCACTGGATGATGTCAGTGATGCCATCAGTGATGTCACTGACCATGTCATGAGTGATGTAATATGTGACGTCATCAGCAGTGCATTGCGGGGGCGCGAGTTATAGTTAGCTGAACTAACTATAACGGGGGAATTTCACGGGTTTTGTACAAGTGCAATGTCCAACTAACTATAACTTTCCCTAAAACCTATGGTTTTTTCAGTGAATTTCAAAGGTTTTTTAAATGCTAAACCCTAACTATAACAGGCCTGAAACCTATGGTTTTTTCAGTGAATATATATATATATATATATATCAAGAGTTGCCCTTAGTGAGAATGCCCTCACGGTAACGTTCCCCCATACAACGAGGTCAGCAGCGGGCTCTTGCTCATCATGCACGCATTGTGTGCAGGCTGACGCGTTTCGGAAATGAATCCTTCATCCAGAGCCCTTCACAGATTTCACCAACGACAACGTAGTTAAGATCACCTGCTTTTATTCAAAAGGAGTCCCGCCCTACTCAGCAAGATCTCACGCCTCCTATGGCATATGCTGCAAAGCACTATGGTATTAGCAGTCTGAACTGTGCATCAAACCCTTGTGGGTGCCGTCGCTGGAAATCAGTGAAAAATAATCCCAAGTGGGTCAATGTCAGTACAAAATTGCAGTGCCCGCTGCAATAAACACAACACTCGCTGTCGAGCGATACACGTCCAAAATGCGTGCCGGGTCCTCCCAACAACGCTGGACTGCACACTCGCGGCGGGGCGTCCTCGCGACTTGGGCCAAGCCGCCAAAATCAAACATCAAGAGTTGCCCTTAGTGAGAATGCCCTCACGGTAACGTTCCCCCATACAACGAGGTCAGCAGCGGGCTCTTGCTCATCATGCACGCATTGTGTGCAGGCTGACGCGTTTCGGAAATGAATCCTTCATCCAGAGCCCTTCACAGATTTCACCAACGACAACGTAGTTAAGATCACCTGCTTTTATTCAAAAGGAGTCCCGCCCTACTCAGCAAGATCTCACGCCTCCTATGGCATATGCTGCAAAGCACGATGGTATTAGCAGTCTGAACTGTGCATCAAACCCTTGTGGGTGCCGTCGCTGGAAATCAGTGCTTTGCAGCATATGCAATAGGAGGCGTGAGATCTTGCTGAGTAGGGCGGGACTCAAAGTCCATCATGCATGACTTAAATAAAGGAAAACAAACGCACTAAGCGAGAGAAAAGTACACAGAGAGGCCCACTAGGGGGCCTGTACAAAAGCATGCAACTAATTAGCGTGGCTAATGGAGTCCTCTGCTATCATCCATGCTACAAGCCGCCTATGATTAAGAGGCAGAGCGCCTTGAAACGCGTTAGGCATGAGACATTTTAAAACTGGTATGAGGAAGCTGGGTTTGCCGTTTTAAATAAACCGGATGGTTTTACAGTGGTTGTTGAGTGCGTCCTTAAAATGCTCTTGGGCCTTTGGTGGAATATATATATATATATATATATATTCACTAAAAAAAACACAGGTTTCAGGAACGTTATAGTTAGCTGGACATTTCACTTGTACAAAACCAGAGAAATTCGGCCGTTATAGTTAGTTGAGCTAACTATAACTCGCGCCCCCGCAATGCACTGCTGTTGACATCACATATTACATCACTCATGACATGGTCAGTGACATCACTGATGACATCTGATATGACATCACTGATGACATCACTGAGGACATCATCCACGTGATAATCTGATGCACCTCAAGCCTAATATAACCTTTGATACACCCACTCTAAAATACAGACTGCCATTCTCGAAACCATAGACACACCAATACCAGTTACTACATACCCACTCACTGATTCCTAGGTCTACACACACATCCACTCCCTCATCCATACAGTCACTCATACATGCAGCCACTCATCAATACAGCCACTGTCCTATGTACTCATACACCCATACAGACACTCACACACCGCCACTCACCCATAGAGTTACTCACACAGCTAGTCAGTCATGCAAAGAATCAATCACACTCCCATTTACTCACCTACACAGTTATATACACATCACCTCACTTATTTATACAGATACTAACACATACTTACTCTCTGATACTATCACTGACTCAAGCACACACTCATCCATACAGCACTCTAACAATCACTCACTCTCATATATAATCATTTATATACTCCAATACTCACATATACTGCTTTTCACAGATGTAGTTACCACTGAGACATCCATTCACTCACCAACACAGCCATACACACACTCACCCACCCATACAGCCCCTCAAGGACGCATTCTTGAACCCAAACACCCAGTGAATCAACCCTTCACACATCCATGCAGGGAGTCACACACACACCACCCACCCACACAGACACTGAGGCACCCATTCAGGTACTCAGACAACCGATAAAAAACCCATAAAGACACTCATCTAGCTACTCACCAACCCAAGCAACCACTTACACACCAACTGACAGACTGATACAGACATTCATACAGATTAGTCAGTCACCCATGTATTAGTAAGACACGTTTAATCACTCACTTATACAGTCAGTCATGCACCTATTAAATCATCCATTCAGACACTCATACACCCAACCATTCTTCAATACTCCTTGGCATATATATATATATACATTATCTACTGGCGGTCGCCAGTAGATAGTTATAGTTAGGACCTATTTTCCATAGGAAATCCGCGACATTCTATTTGAAATAACTCTTGCGTCGGTTGACGAATCTTCGCGAAAGTTTCAAACTTTATGGCCCGCTCCGGTCCGCTCCTACCCTGAAAGTCTCAGGGTAATTCGTCAAGCGGGGGCCGAGAAAAAAGAGGGGTCACAAAACGTGTTTTCCCCATTCATTTTCCCATAGGAAACTTTAGACACGGCTACAGCCCGAACTGCTGAACGGAATTACACCAAATTTGGCAAAGAGGTAGTTCTTGGTTCAGAAAGAACCCTTTTTGTTAAATGGTGTAAATCCGTTCAGTAGTTCCTGAGAAAATCAAAAGTTAAGTCACATATATATCTATGGCCGAGTAGGGTCCGCGTACCCTCCCGACCACGAGCTGCATGCTAATTGGCTGGCAAGTGGCTGTCAACACTCCAAATCAGGAAGTGTTGGCAGCCATTTTGTCCCTCGGTAGAACCGAGGGACAGAAACAAGTGCGCAAAGCGCAAAAGCGGGGCAGGGTAGAAACACCCTGACCCCTAGGTCTGCTCAGGGGTCCCACAAGGACCCCCTGGGCAGAAAAAGCATTTTTTTTTTAAATCGGCAGGATGCGCTCAGGGTGCACAAATCCTGCCAATTAGAAAAAAAACCCAGAAGAAACAAGTGCGCAAAACGCACAAAGGGGGTAGGGTAGAAACACCCTGACCCCCTAGGTCTGCTCAGGGGGTCCCACAAGGACCCCCTGGGCAGAAAAAAGCATTTAAAAAAAAAAAAAAACGGCGGGATGCGCTCAGGGTGCGCGAATCCCGCCGTAAAAAAAAAAAATCGAAGCGCGGTCTCCCGCACTTCGATGTTATTTTGCCCCCGGGTGGCCCAAGTCCCGGGGGCATGTGGGGGGGTGGGTTTATAGTTAATGGGGGGCCTCTAAGGCCCCCAAGCCCCGGGGACCACCACCTCCCGGGGCTTTCTAATAAAAATGTTGCGGGAGGGCACTCGGCCCTCCCGCAGCCTCGGGGACCACCACCTCCCTGGGGCTTCTTTTTTTTTAAAAAAAAACAGTTCCTGTGTGGGGGGGCTCGAGCCCCCCCACACGCCCCGGGGACCGCCACCTCCCCGTGGCACTAATAATGTAAATGCGGGGGTCCGTAACAGACCCCCGAGCCCCGGGGATCACCACCTCCCCGGGGCTTTAAAGACATGGGAGGGGGCCGCGCGGCCCCCTCCTGGAGCCTGTGGTGGCCCTGGGGACCGCCACCCCCAGGGCCGGCTCCTGCAGTGTCCCGGGGTGCCTACCCCCGGGACACTTTAGTTTGCAATGGCAGGACGGGAGCCTCGCGGCTCCCGTCCTGCCATTGCAAACTGCTTTGCTTCATTGAAGGGAGAGCAGGGAAACCTGCTCTCGCTTCAATGAAGCAAAGCAGATAGCTTTCCACATGGGGAGCTGCATGTCAGCAGCTCCCCATGTGGAAAAGCAATGCCGGGACGGTGGGGGATTGGGGACCCCCACGGTCCCCAACGGAGAGGGCCAGCCCCGGGGGATGGGGTCCCCGGGGCAAGTAGTGGCCGGGAGGGGGCCACGCGGCCCCCCTCCCCCAAAAAAAAATAAGAAAAAGAAAAATAAAAGCCTGCCCCGGGGGATGGGGTCCCCGGGGCAAAAGGAGGCCTGAGGAGGGGGGCCACGCAGCCCCCCTCCTTAAAAAAATAATAAAAAGAGTGGCCATGCCCCGGGGGATGCCCCGGGGGATGGGGTCCCCGGGGCCGGAATCGGCCATGGGAGGGGGGCCCCCTTTAAAAAATGAAAAAAAGGGGTAAGGCCCTGGGGGATGGGGTCCCCAGGGCCCAAAAAAAGGAAAAAGGAAGGGGGGCCACACAGCCCCCCTTCGAGGAAAAAAAAATCAAAAAAACGATCGTGCCGCAGGCCCCGCCCCCTTCCTTTACCAATCTGCAAACGCGCCCCCTGGCGCGTTTGCAGAGGGGGAACGAATTCCCCTTGAATACTGGGGGTCCCTGGGGGCCAACTAGCCCACCAGGAACCTCCAGTATGCGCCAGGGGGCTGCATTGCAGAGAGGTGTACAGAGGCCACGCCCCTTTTTACACCTCTCTGCAACGCAGCTCTGTGGCGCTTACTGGAGGTACCTGGTGGGATAGTTGGACCCCAGGGGCGCGTTTGCACAGTGGTGAAGGGAGGGGGCGGGGCTTCAGGTGACATGTGTGCAAACAGGCCCCATGGCGCGTTTTAAGATGGGGAATTAAATCCCCTTCAATCCTGAGGGTCCCTGGGGGCCAACTAGCCCACCAGGTACCTCCAGTAAGCGCCACGGAGCTGCGTTGCAGAGTGTTGTAAAAAGGGGCGTCGCCTCTGAACACCTCTCTGCAACGCAGCTCTCTGGCGCATACTGGAGGTATCTGGTGGGCCAGTTGGCCCTAGGGACCCTCGGGATTGAGGAGGAATTAATTCTCCAACTTAAAATGCGCCACAGTGCGTGTTTGCAGACATGTCACCTCAGGCCCCACCCCTTCCTTCACCATTGTGCAAATATTCCTCTAAAATCAGCCGAACTACGAATTCCGATTTACTCACCTGTTATCAGGAGAGACCTCAGTGCTGCATCTTTGAGCCCAGTACTGATCCTGAAAAGTAATTTTAACCGTACTTACCAGTAACTTGAATTTCCTTCCATAGGCTAACATTGACTGGTTTCACTTGGAAATTCTTCTAAGTGTGGAGTTTTGGAACTTTATAATATTCCTCTAAAATCAGCCGAAATACGAATTCCGATTTACTCACCTGTTATCAGGAGAGTCCTCAGTGCTGCATCTTTCAGCCCAGTACTGATCCTGAAAAGTAATTTTAACCGTACTTACCAGTAACTTGAATTTCCTTCCATAGGATATCATTGCCTGCTTTTTGCTGAAAAAGTTTCTAAGTGTCGATTTTTGAAACATACAAATATTCCTCTAAAATCAGCCGAAATACGAATTCCGATTTACTCACCTGTTATCAGGAGAGACCTCAGTGCTGCATCTTTCAGCCCAGTACTGATCCTGAAAAGTAATTCTAACCGTACTTACCAGTAAGTTGAATTTCCTTCCATAGGCTAACATTGACTGGTTTCACTTGGAAATTCTTCTAAGTGTGGAGTTTTGGAACTTTATAATATTCCTCTAAAATCAACCGAACTACGAATTCCGATTTACTCACCTGTTATCAGGAGAGAACCCAGTGCTGCATCTTTTAGCCCAGCACTGACCCTGAAAAGTAATTCTAACCGTACTTACCAGTAACTTATATTTCCTTCCATAGGAATCCATTGTCTGGTTTTCAGCAGAAAAGTTTCAGTGTCGATTTTCACAAACTACAAATATTCCTTAAAAATCACCTGTATGACTTAAACGCATTCTTTCAACTGTTTACAGGAGATGCACCAGTGCTGGATCCAGGATCCAACACTGAGTAAGAAAAAGTAACGATAACACTACTTACCTGCTAAGTGAATTTCCTCCCATAGGATAACATTGATGATTCTATGTGAAAAAGTTTCTAAGTGTCAACTTTTAAAATACAATAATATTCCTTAAAAATCACTACTGTAACCAAAACGCTTTTACTCAACTGTTTACAGGTGATGTCCCAGGACTGAATCTAGGATCCAGTCCTGTGGTTAGAAAAGTAATCCATAAAGTAACTAATTGCATTTAACTAGAAATTCACATTGAGCTCAATGTTGCATTGTGTTTGAAATTGTGTTGCCCATTGCAACAACTGTAACTACTGTACTTAAAACTCTATTGCCTATTTGCAAAGTATTTAAACTAAAGTAATTCATTCTGAGAAAGTATATTTTGTAATGTAATGTATAATGTAATTACAATGTAATTTAATAAATAAAATATCTAAAAATAAATAGTTTTAAAAAATGTAGTAAATCAGTAACAAAAAAATAAATATAACAATTAATACATTTAAAAATTGTCATTTACAAAACCTTTGAAATTCACTGAAAAAACCATAGGTTTTAGGGACAGTTATAGTTAGTTGGACATTTCACTCGTACAAAACCCGTGAAATTCCCCCGTTATAGTTAGTTCAGCTAACTATAACTCGCGCCCCGCAATGCACTGCTGATGACGTCACATATTACATCACTCATGACATGGTCAGTGACATCACTGATGACATCACTGATGACATCTCAAATGACATCACTGATGACATCACTGATGACATCATCCACGTGATAATCTGATGCACCTCCTCACACCCTAATATAACCTTTGATACACCCACTCTAAATTACAGACTGCCATTCGCAAAACCATAGACACTCCAACACCAATAACTACATACCCACTCACTGATTCTTAGGTCTACACACACACATCCACTCACTCACCCGTACAGTCACTCATACTTATGGTCACTCAGTACAGGACTATCATATGCACTCTTACTCCTATATAGACACTCAAACACCGCCACTCATCCATAGAGGTACTCACACACCTAGTCAGTCATGCAAATAATTAAACACACTGCCATTTACTCACCTATACAGTTATACACACACCAGCTCACTTAATCATACAAATACTAGCACATTGTTACGCTCTTATACAATCACTGATACAAGCACACACTCATCCATACAGCCACTATCACAATCACTCACTCTCGCTTATAGCTATTTATATACTCCAACACACATATATACTGCCTTTCACATATGTAGTTAGTCACACATGTACCACTGGGACATACATTCACTCACTTACACACTCTTACACACACTTACCCACCCATACAGTCTATCACAGATGCACTCTTGAAACCATCCACCCAGTGAATCACCCACTCACACATCTATGCACAGAGTCGCACACACCCCTCCCACACAAACACTCAGGCACCCATACAGATACTCAGACAACCATTCAATAACTCATATAGACACTCATGTAGCTATTCACAAACACATGCAGCCACTTACACAGCAACAGACAGACGGATACAGACATTCACCCAGTTTAGTCACTAACCCATGCATTCAGTAAGATACGTTAAATCACTCACTTATAGAGTCAGTCACGCACCTACTAAATCATCCATACAGACACTTATACACCCACTCATTCTTCAATACGTCTTTTCCTATATATTTTAAAAATATTTAAACTTTACAGAAACACAGTCACTGCATGATGTCATCAGTGATGTCATTTGAGATGTCATCAGTGATGTCATCAGTGATGTCACTGACCATGTCATGAGTGATGTAATATCTGACATCATCAGCAGTGCATTGCGAGGCGCGAGTTATAGTTAGCTGAACTAACTATAACGGGGAATTTCACGGGTTTTGTACGAGTGAAATGTCCAACTAACTATAACTGTCCCTAAAACCTATGGTTTTTTCAGTGAATATATATATATATATATATGTAAAACACATTTAAACTTTTTAAAAACACTCAGTCACTGGATGACGTCATCAGTGATGTCATTTGAGATGTCATCAGTGATGTCATCAGTGATGTCACTGACCATGTCATGAGTGATGTAATATGTGATGTCATCAGCAGTGCATTGCAGTGGCGCGAGTTATAGTTAGCTCAACTAACTATAACAGCCAAATTTCTCTGGTTTTGTACAAGTGAAATGTCCAACTAACTATACCGTACCTGAAACCTTAGATTTTTTCAGTGAATTGCTATCGTTTTTTAACTGCTAATTTCGAACTATAACGTCCCAGAAACCTGTTTTTTTCAGTGAATTTCTATGGTTTTCTAAATGATAATTTCTAACTATAACGTCCCTGAAACCTATTGTTTTTTCAGTGAATTTCAAAGGTTTTTTAAATGCTAATTTCTAACTATGCCTACATAGGTAGGACATGTGCAGAAAGAGGAAGAAAGGCGCAGAAAGAAGCAAGAGAAGTGCAGAAAGAGGCAAGAGAGGTGCAGAAAGAGGAAGACAGGTGCAGAAAGAAGCAAGAGAAATGCAGAAAGAGGCAACGGAAGTCCAGAAAGAGGAAGAAAGGTGAAGAAAGAAGCAGGAAATGTGCAGAAAGAACCAACAGAGGTGCAGAAAGAGGCCTACTTTGACTGTACCTTACAACAAACTCATACAAAGTACCCTAATCACTAATCCTTCTCCGAAGATGTCTTAAACCTCACTTTTCTCTTGAAGGTTCACTATTAATCGACTGCTCAGAATGTTAGAACTACCAAATATAAAACAGCAATCCTAAGCATATCACTGTTGTAAGTCTGACCAAGTTTTTGAAGGTATGCATGTGTGTCTATGCTTTTACCTAGTGACATGTTAAATGAAAATAAACATACAAACACTTGAATACCTGTGTTTCAAACAGCAGACTCTGTCAATTTGTGTGAAAAAAAGGTGTATGTATTTCTTTCTGCTCATAATACAGGGCACATGGGTATTCAATAGTATATTTGGGGGGCTCTATAACACAAATATACATAAGACATGTCTGCCTGTGCAACCGAATGACAGAGTAGAACTAAGAAGATTTGACCACCTATAAGAGAAGCTACCCGCTTTTTAAGCTACCATCTTCAGATGTGAGAGTACATGTGCAAGTAGACATATACCTCAGTCACAAGAGCACGCAGACCTTTAAACTTGACAGCTTGTACTTCCCATTTGAATATAGAAACAGGCGAGAGAAGTATAGAAAGGAGCAAGAGAATTGCAGAAAAAAACAAGAGAGGTGCAGAAAGAGTAAGAAATGTGCAGAAAGAGGCAAGAGAAGTGCAGAAAGAGGCAAGAGAAGTGTAGAAAGAGACAGGAGAAGTGCAGAAAGAGGCAAGAGAGGAGTAGAAAGAGGCAAGAGAGGAGCAGAAAGAGGTAAGTGAGGTGCAGAAAGAGGCAAGAGAAGTGCAGAAAGAGGCAAGAGAGGTACAAAAAGAAGCAACAGAGGTGCAGAAGGAGACAAGAGAACTGCAGAAAGAAGCAACAGAGATGCAAAAAGAGGCAAGAGAGGTGCAGAAAGAGGGAAGAGGGGTGCAGAAAGAGGCAAGAGGGGTGCAGAAAGAAGCAAGAGGGGTGCAGAAAGAGGCAAGAGGGGTTCAGAAAGAAGCAAGAAAAGTGATGAAAGAGACAAGAGAGTTGCAGAAACAGGCAAAAGAAGTGCAGAAAGAGGCAAGAGAAGTGCTGAAAGAAGGAACAGAGGTGCAGAAAGAAGCAAGCGAAGTGAAAACAACAAGAGAGCTGCAGAAAGAGGCAAGAGAGGTGCAGAAAGAGGGAAGAGGGGTGCAGAAAGAAGCAACAGAGGTGCAGAAGGAGGCAAGGGAAGTGTAGAAAGAGGCAAGAGAGGTGCAGAAAGAGGGAGGAGGGATGCAGAAAGAGGCAAGAGGGGTGCAGAAAGAAGCAAGAGGGGTGCAGAAAAAGGCAAGAGGGGTGCAGAAAGAAGCAACAGGGGCGCAGAAAGAAGCAAGAGAAGTGATGAAATAAACAAGAGAGTTGCAGAAACAGGCAAAAGAAGTGCAGAAAGAGGCAAGAGAAGTGCAGAAAGAGGCATGAGAGGTGCAGAAAGAGGGAAGAAGGGTGCAGAAAGAGGCAAGAGGAGTGCAGAAAGAAGCAACAGAAGTGCAGAAAGAAGCAAGAGAAGTGCAGAAAGAAGAAACAGAGCTGCAGAAAGAGGCAAGATAAGTGCAGAAAGAGGCAAGAGAAGTGCAGAAAGAAGCAACAGAGATGCAATAAGAGGCAAGAGAGGTGCAGAAAGAAGGAAGAGGAGTGCCGAAAGAGGCAAACGGGGTGCAGAAAGAAGCAAGAGGGGTGCAGAAAGAGGCAAGAGGGGTGCAGAAAGAAGCAAAAGAGGTGCAGAAAGAAGCAAGAGAAGTGATGAAAGAGACAAGAGAGTTGCAGAAACAGGCAAAAGAAGTGCACAAAGAGGCAAGAGAAGTGCTGAAAGAAGCAACAGAGGTGCAGAAAGAAGCAAGAGAAGTGAAAACAGACAAGAGAGTTGCAGAAAGAAACAAGAAATGCGCAGAAAAAAGGAAGAGAAGTGCAGAAAGAGGCAAGACGGGTGCAGAAAGAGGCAGGAGAGGTGCAGAAAGAGGCAAGTGAGGTGCAGACAGAGGCAAGAGGGGTGCAGAAAGAGAGAAGAGAAGTGCAGAAAAAGGGAAGAGAAGTACAGAAAGAGGGAAGGGATATGTAGAAAGAGGGAAGGAGGTAAAGAAAGAGGTAAGAGGGGTACAGAAATTTGCAAGAAAGGTGCATAAGGAAGCAAGAGCAGTGCAGAAAGAACCAACAGAGGTGCAGAAACAGACAAGAGGGGTGCAGAAAGAAACAACAGAAGAGCATAAAGAAGCAACAGAGGTACAGAAGGAGGCAAGAGTACTGCAGAAAGAGGCAAGAGAGTTGCAGAAACGGGCAAAAGAGGTGCAGAAAAAAGCAAGAGCAGTGCAGAAAGCAGCAACAGAGGTGCAGAAGGAGGCAAGAGAAGTGCAGAAAGAGGCAAGAGAGTAGCAGAAACAGGCAAAGGAGGTGCAGTAAGAAGCAAGAACAGTGCAGAAAGAAGCAACAGAGGTACAGAAGGAGGCAAGCAAAGTGCAGAAAGAGGCAAGAGAGTAGCAGAAACAGGCAAAAGAAGTGCAGAAAGAGGCAAGAGAAAGCTGAACGAAGCAACAGAGGTGCAGAAAGAAGCAAAACAGACAAGAGAGTTGCAGAAAGAGACAAGAGAGGTACAGAAAAAGGGAAGCAGGGTGCAGAAAGAAGCAACAGAGGTGCAGAAGGAGGCAAGAGAAGTGTAGAAAGAGGCAAGAGAGGTGCAGAAAGAGGGAAGAGGGGTGCAGAAAGAGGCAAGAGGGGTGCAGAAAGAAGCAAGAGGGGTGCAGAAAAAGCCAAGAAGGGTGCAGAAAGAAGCAACAGAGGTGCAGAAAGAAGCAAGAGAAGTGATGAAAGAGACAAGAGAGTTGCAGAAACAGGCAAAAGAAGTGCATGAAGAGGCAAGAGAAGTGCAGAAAGAGGCATGAGAGGTGCAGAAAGAGGGAAGAAAGGTGCAGAAAGAGGGAAGAAGGGTGCAGAAAGAGGCAAGAGGAGTGCAGAAAGAAGCAACAGAAGTGCAGAAAGAAGCAAGAGAAGTTCAGAAAGAAGCAACAGCGGTGCAGAAAGAGGCAATAGGGGTGCAGAAAGAGGCAAGAGAAGTGCAGAAAGAAGCAGCAGAGATGCAAAAAGAGGCAAGAGAAGTGCAGAAAGAGGGAAAAGGGGTGCAGAAAGATGCATGAGGGGTGCAGAAAGAAGCAAGAGGGGTGCAGAAAGAGGCAAGAGGGGTGCAGAAAGAAGCAAAAGAGGTGCAGAAAGAAGCAAGAGAAGTGATGAAAGAGAAGAGAGTTGCAGAAACAGGCAAAAGAAGGGCAGAAAGAGGCAAGATAAGTGCTGAAAGAAGCAACAGAGGTGCAGAAAGAAGCAATAGAAGTGAAAACAGACAAGAGAGTTGCAGAAAGAAACAAGGAAGGCGCAGAAAAAAGGAAGAGAAGTGCAGAAAGAGGCGAGACAGGTGCAGAGAGAGGCAGGAGAGGTGCAGAAAGAGGCAAGTGAGGTGCAGATAGAGGCAAGAGGGGTGCAGAAAGAGAGAAGAGAAGTGCAGAAAGAGGGAAGAGTAGTACAGAAAGAGGGAAGAGATGTGGAGAAAGAGGGAAGGGGTACAGAAAGAGGCAAGAGGGGTACAGAAATTTGCAAGAAAGGTGCAGAAGGAAGCAAGAGCAGTGCAGAAAGAAACAACAGAGGTGCAGAAACAGACAAGAGGGGTGCAGAAAGAGGCAAGAGAAGTGCAGAAAGAAGCAACAGAGGTGCAGAAGCAGCCAAGAGAAGTGCAGAAAGAGGCAAGAGAGTAGCAGAAACAGGCAAAGGAGGTACAGTAAGAAGCAAGAGCAGTTCAGAAAGAAGCAACAGAGGTGCAGAAGGAGGCAAGAAAAGTGCAGAAAGAGGCAAGAGTGTAGCAGAAACAGGCAAAAGAGGTGCAGAAAGAAGCAAGAGCAGTGCAGAAAGAACAAACAGAGGTCCACAAAGAGGCAAGAGGGGTACAGAAAGAAGGAAGAAAAGTGATGAAAGAGACAAGAGAGTTGCAGAAACAGGCAAAAGAAGTGCAGAAAGAGGCAAGAGAAGTGTTGAAAGAAGCAACAGAGGTGCAGAATGAAGCAAGAGAAGTGAAAACAGACAAGAGAGTTGCAGAAAGAGACAAGAGAGGTACAGATAGAGGGAAGAGGGGTGCAGAAAGAAGCAAGAGGGGTACAGAAAGAGGCAATAGAAGTGATAAAAGAGAAGAGAGTTGCAGAAACAGGCAAAAGAAGGGCAGAAAGAGGCAAGATAAGTGCTGAAAGAAGCAACAGAGGTGCAGAAAGAAGCAATAGAAGTGAAAACAGACAAGAAAGTTGCAGAAAGAAACAAGAAAGGTGCAGAAAAAGGAAGAGAAGTGCAGAAAGAGGCAAGACAGGTGCAGAAAGAGGCAGGAGAGGTGCAGAAAGAGGCAAGTGAGGTGCAGACAGAGGCAAGAGGGGTGCAGAAAGAGAGAAGAGAAGTGCAGAAAGAGGGAAGATAAGTAGAGAAAGAGGGAAGAGATATGTAGAAAGAGGGAAGGGGTACAGAAAGAGGGGTACATACATTTGCAGGAAAGGTGCAGAATGAAGCAAGAGCAGTGCAGAAAGAACCAACAGAGGCACAGAAACAGACAAGAGGGGTGCAGAAAGAGACAAGAGAAGTGCAGAAAGAAGCAACAGAGGTGCAGAAGGAGGCAAGAGTACTGCAGAAAGAGGCAAGAGAGTTGCAGAAATGGGCAAAAGAGGTGCAGAAAAAAGCAAGAGCAGTGCAGAAAGAAGCAACAGAGGTGCAGAAGGAGGCAGGATACGTGCAGAAAGACGCAGGAGAGTAGCAGAAACAGGCAAAGGAGGTGCAGTAAGAAGCAAGAGCAGTGCAGAAAGAAGCAACAGAGGTGTAGAAGGAGGCAATAAAAGTGCAGAAAGAGGCACAAGAGTAGCAGAAACAGGCAAAAGAGGTGCAGAAAGAAGCAAGAGCAGTGCAGAAAGAACCAACAGAGGTACAGAAGGAGGCAAGAGGGGTGAAAAAGGAGGCAAGAGGGGTGCATAAATTTGCAAGAGAGGTGCAGAAGGAAGCAAAAGCAGTGCAGAAAGAAGCAACAGAGGTGCAGAAACAGACAAGAGGGGTGCAGAAAGAGACAAGATAAGTGCAGAAAGAAGCAACAGAGCTGCAGAAGGAGGCAAGAGTACTGCAGAAAGAGGCAGGAGAGTTGCAGAAACAGGCAAAAGAGGTGCAGAAAGAAGCACAAGCAGTGCAGAAAGAAGCAACAGAGGTGCAGAAGGAGGTAAGAGAAGTGCAGAAAGAGGCAAGAGAGTATCAGAAACAGGCAAAAGAGGTGCAGTAAGAAGCAAGAGCAGTGCAGAAAGAAGCAACAGAGGTGCATAAGGAAGCAAGAGAAGTGCAGAAAGAGGCAAGAGAGTAGCAGAAACAGGCCAAAGAGGTGCAAAAAGAAGCAAGAGCAGTGCAGAAAGAACCAACAGAGGTGCAGAAGGAGGCAAGAGGGGTGCAGAAATTTGCAAGAGGGGTGCAGAAATTTGCAAGAGAGGTGCAGAAGGAAGCAAGAGCAGCACAGAAAAAAACAACAGAGGTGCAGAAACAGACAAGAGGGGTGCAGAAAGAGACAAGAGAAGTGCAGAAAGAAGCAACAGAGGTGCAGAAGGAGGCAAGAGTACTGCAGAAAGAGGCAAGAGAGTTGCAGAAACAGGCAAGAGAGGTGCAGAAAAAGGGAACAGGGGTGCAGAAAGAGGCAAGAGAGCTGCAGAAAGAGGGAAGAAGGGTGCAGAAATAGGGAAGAGGGGTGCAGAAAAAGGGAAGAAGGGTGCAGAAAGAGGCAAGAGGGGTGCAGAAAGAAGCCAGTGATGCGCAGAAAGAGTCAACAGAGGTGCAGAAAGAGGCAAGAGAACTGCAGAAAGAGGGAAGATGTGTGCAGAAAGAGGCAAGAGAGGTGCAGAAAAAGGGAGGAAGGGCGCAGAAAGAGGCAAGAGGGGTGCAGAAAGAAGCAAGTGAGGTGCAGAAAGAGTCAACAGAGGTGCAGAAAGAGGCAAGAGAGGTGCAGAAAGTAGAAGAGATGTGCAGAAAGAGGCAAGAGAAGTGAAGAAAAAGAAATAAAGGTGCAGAAAGAAGCAACAGAATGCAGAAAGAGGCAAGAAAGGCGCAGAAAGAAGTAAGAGTGCTTTGCACACCTTTAGTACCAATTTAACACCCACATTTAGCAGGAAAAGAGTCAGAATATCGAGTTGGAAATTTCGACTTGCATTAATATCGACTTTGAAATATCGAGACACAGAAATATCGACAGCAAGAATATTGTGGTCAAGAATATCGAGTTTAAGGTAAGAAATATCGTTTTTTAAAATATCAAAGTCATTAATATTGTTTGCAAAAATATAGTTGTTAAAAATATCGTTTTTTTAATTAGTGTTATGTATTTTAGTATGTACTTTAAATGTATGTGCTCTTTTTTTTGTCTAAGTATTGCTTTTGTTTTTTAATATATGTGTTAATTTTTTAGTACTTATTAATTTTATTTTAAATTAATTTTGCGTTTTAGTTCCATAACTGGTTGTGTGTTTATAGGGGAATAGGGTGGGAAGTAATTTAATTATAATAAATTAAATATTAATTTTTATTTATTAGTATTTATTTAATTTAGATTTTATAGTGTTAATTGTGGAAATCAATTTATTATTACTTTATTAATAATTGGCTGTTAATTAATTAATTGGTAAATAGGTAAATATGTTAATTGTGTCATTTTTTTAGGAGTGGGTTGTGGGTTTATAGGGGAATAGGGTGGGAAGTAATTTAATTCTAATTAAATTATTATTATTTTTAATTAATTAATATTTATTTATTTAATATTTTATAGTGTTAATTGTGGGTTGATAGGGGAGTAGGGTAGGAAGTAACTTTCTTTTAATATATTTACTAATATTTTTTATATAATATTTATTTAATTGTATTTGTTGATTTATGCTAATGAATTAGTTATTTAATTAATTTTAATGAATTAATTAATATTAATAGGGAGAGGGAGTTAATTTAGTTTTAAATAATTAATTATTTGTTAATTGATGCTAATTAATTAATTAAAATTTAGATATGGCAATTGTGTAATTAATTTGATTTGTGAGTTGTGGCGTTTATAGTTATAAATGGTGGGAAGGACATTTTTGTAAATTAATTAATGATTTGTGTTTAATTGATATTAATTTATTATTGTAAAATTAGTTATGGAAATTGTGTAATTATTTTTAGGTGTGTGTTGTGGTGTTTGTTTGGGTAGAGGGTGGAAAATAATTTAGTTTAAAAAAATTAATCATTACTTGATTAATAGTTATTTATTAATTGATAAATATTTTTAGTCATTGTTTATTTTTTATTTTGTCTGGATTTTGGTTATATAGGCGTAACGTTTGGTTAATATTATAATTTTGATCTGTTTTAATATTTTTTTAATTAATAATATTGGTTAATTGATAAAGAATTGTGTTAATTGTGGAGGTACACTTTTATTAAAAATTTAGATGTGTGTTGTAAATTGTGTGGTGTTATAGGGTAGGTAAAAAAATATATTTATGTAATAAATAATGTTTTTGATTATAATTATTTTTTATTATAAAATATTCATTTGTTTGTAAATTATTTTCAAATTTTTAGAAAATAATCTTTGTATGTAATTTTTTGTTTTTTTAGCATTACATTATGTTTTTTTGGGGCCTATTACGATGGCGGTCGGAAAACCTCCCCGACCGCCATGGTAGCGGGAAAAGACCGCCCTCTGCACCGCGACATCACCGCCGGTCGGCTTACGATGACCCGCGGTCGAAATCCGACTGCGGCGGTCTGATCGCGGGCCTTAACATTGCGGCGGTTGCTGCTGCCCGCAGCTCCGGCGCGATGCCGAAAGGAGCATGTCCTGCATTTCCCTGCACTGCGTGGCAGGGACTGCACAGTGCCTGCCACCTGGTACAGGGAAATGTAGGGGGGACCATGGGTACCCCCCCAGTGCACCACCCCCAACACATTGGGGGCCCGCAACGGGCCCCCGGAAGACAATCTCTGCATGCCTTTCCATGGCGGTTTGACCGCTGAGGAAAGAATGGCTACCGCCGGCATCATAATCCTGCCGGCGGAGCCTGCTCTGCACCGCCACCATTATCCCGGTCCTGCTCCGTCCGCCAGGCAGGAGTGCGGATGGCAACCGGCGGAAAAGCGGTGGTCGGAATTTCCCACCGCCGCGGTCACCACCGCCATCCTAATTTGCCCGGCGGTTTTCTTGGTTGCGATCGCGGGTGGATGTCCACCGCCGGTCCGGCGGTGGACATCCGACCGCCATTGTAATAGACCCCTATGTTTTGTAATTTTTTATTTTTTTGTATATGTTTTGTTTTTGGAATTATTATCTTTTATATTGTAGTTGATATTTTGTTTGTTTTTAAATTTAAATTTCCTTCATTGGGAATAGTAATTTTTACCCCTGCGCTATCCAACACTTTCCCTACTGTTGCACTCGCTGGAGTAGCAATAGTAATTTTTTCCCCTCCGCTATCCAACACTTTCCCTACTGTTGCACTCGTTGGAGTGGGAATAGTAATTATTACCCCTCCGCTATCCAACACTTTCTCTACTGTTGCTCTTGCAGGAGTGGGAATAGTAATTTTTTCCTCTCCGTTATCCAACACTTTCCCTACTGTTGCACTCGCTGAAGTGGGAATAGTAATTTTATCCCCTACGCTATCTAACACTTTCCCTACTGTTGCACTCACTGGAGTGGGAATAGTAATTGTATCCCCTTCACTAAACAAAACTTTCCCTACTGTTGCACTAGCTGGAGTAGTGGACAAGCAAAGAAAATGTGGCCAATTGTTTCAACCATTGTAGCACAGCCCGGACAATGTTGGGTAGTGGACGAGAGCTGGCACCAAGTAGCTGTGAAGGAATTCACGGGAAGACAGCCTAATCGAAAATGAATATACAGTTTTCTATCCTGCTGGATGGTAATAAAATCCAGGTAGGCCTCAAAAGTGCTTTGTATTTT
This sequence comes from Calotriton arnoldi, assembly GCA_963921515.1. Taxonomy (NCBI): domain Eukaryota; kingdom Metazoa; phylum Chordata; class Amphibia; order Caudata; family Salamandridae; genus Calotriton; species Calotriton arnoldi. The sequence goes on from CAWUFW010002233.1 coordinate 1,033,564, forward strand.
AAATTCCATGAATTCCATCGTAAGGCGACCCACTGATGATTGTGCAACAAAGGATTGTGCTACCCAACTCCAGTACTGAGATTTAACCAATTCTTTGCTAGGCAATTGACTTGCATCTCTACTATCCCAAGAACTTCCCAGGCCTATCGCTATTAATAGTGATCTGACTTCATTAAACCACCTAATCTTTTTAAAGCGATCAAGTTTGTAAACCTCATCAAGCGCTACCATATAATGGGAAAGCTCAGGAGTTTGCCTAAGACGCAACCAAAATAGTAAAGGACGCAGCCTAGCTTTGTCCACAATTGTGCGTCTACCCATATCAAGTCGCAAAGGATGAAGCGGTGGGCTCTGGGGGGAGTAAACATAAAGATCTTAAGAATTTGTTTTCAGTAATAAGTACATTTTCGGTATTTTCGAATCCCCAGAGTTCTGCCCCGTAAAGGGCAGAGCTCACTACCTTTTACTCATAAATCTGCAAGGGAGCAGCTATTGGCCTGGTTTGGGAAATTCTGTGTTCCTGAATCAGCGCCCCATTGGTCTGTCTCTGCTGGAGGTTCCGCTTCGAGATGTGATCTTTCCATACCATTTTCTCAGATAGGGTAACACCAAGATATTCAAAGGTAGCCACTCTCTCAAACGGTATCCCCCCAGTAGTATTTTCCCCCTGAATGTTCTATGAGGGTTTATTAGCAAAAGTTTTGTTTTCGAGGTATTAACCTCAAGGCCTCTTTGATCACAAAAGGCCTTTAAACGATTCAAGAGCAGTTGTAAACCACTGGGCGTTTTAGACACTATCAATGTGTCATCTGCAAACAGGAGAGCAGTTACCTTTACTCCCCCCAGTGCAGGGGCATCCGCTGGCACATCTGATAACTATCGGACAACACCATTAATAAATAGTGAGAATAAAGTGGGGGCCAGCACACACCCCTGCCTGACTCCCCTTTCCACACTAATTGGGTCCGACACCTGCCCCTGATCACCCCAGCGGACCCTGGCGTAGTTGCCCTCATGGAGTCGGACAACCAACGCCAGGAGTTCCGGGGGGAGGCCCAGCTCCTGTAAAACACACCACAACTTATATCTGGGGATTAGATCGAAAGCAGACTTCAAATCAATAAAGGCAATATATAAGCCCGCCTTTTCAATGCACACGGTTTTCCATGCCAATAGACTAAAACGAAAGACCTGGTCGATCGTACTAATCCTCTTTCTGAACCCTGCCTGGAAGGGGGACAGAATATCTTCCTCCTCCATACAAGCGGTAATTTTAGTTAAAAGGGCCAGAGAAAAAACTTTCTGTGCACTATCGATCAGGCTGATAGGCCTATAATTGGTTGCTAATGAACGATCACCTTTCTTAAAAACTGGGATCACCTCGACTCCCTTCCACATAGGTGGAATAGGAGCTCCTGCAGCAATGCCATTTGCCAGAGCCAAAAAGTATTTGGACCATTTGGGAATATCACTTAGGAAGACGTCTCCAGGGATGCCATCAGGCCCCGGAGCCTTTTCCTTTACAATAGATTTTATACTGAGTGTAATATCTGCTATGGATAATAGACTTGAGGTCCGATGGCTGCTATGGTCAATAAAGAAGACCTCATATCCCTTGAACCAGTGTATACTGCAGTAAAATGGTCATACCAAGTGGATATGGAGATAATATTGGAGGGTGGAGTTGGTTTTTCTATCCCCCCCCTTGTCACAAGAAGCCAAAATTGCCGAGAGTCTTTCCTCCCACATGCATCACTAATCTGAAGCCAACAGTCGTCCTCCCAAGCCTTTTTCACCTTGGTTAAAGCTGCCTTATAGTTTCTCCTTACTTCTCTTATTTCTTCCAAAATATTTGCCCTAATTGCATTGCTAGTTCCAATATTAAGGCCCTACATTCTTTGTTAAACCAACTAAAGCCAGCTTTGTTAGTTTTGGGCTTACCCTTAGGCCGATGGGGCATGATAAAATAAGACGTCAGTTGTTTAAAAAAAATTGAATGGCATTCCATGATCTTATGAAGCTCATCCTGTTGCTCAAGTAAATTTCCCAGTTCGCTGCAACTATCTAATAGTTCAATCTGTATTTTTCCAATTTTCACTATATCAATAACGACTCGCTCCCATTTTATTCGCCTGTTGTTATTCGAGGGATAAATTTCCCTGGACGTAAGTTGTACACTTGGGGCTGTTTGGGCCGGTGACCACAAAGAGGACATTGTGAGCTCAAGAGGGTTATGATCACTGTCAGTGGTCGCTCCAACCACCATATCCAGTACCTGAGGCCATAGCTTGACATCTAATAGGAAATAGTCAATGCGACTCATACTAGCTGTCCTATTAAAAGTATTTTTCCCCTTCCTATCTGACCTTGTCCGACCAGTTGCTGCCCTAAGCCCATATTCAAGCGTTAGCGCATAAAGCTGCAACGCTGTGCATGTCCATCTTTTGATAGGTGGTAAGTCAAGCCCCAGTACACACATTAGCTCATCAATTTTACCACTGTCCGTTAAATCCTCTACGTCCAATGGTTCGTAAGCCACATTAAAATCACTTGCTACTATCAATAGGTCAATGGTCTCCCTCCCTTCTAGACAATCTTCTAACAATTGCAAGGTACGAGACCTATTACCAGCTTTAGAACCTAGGGCATAAACATTAAAGAGATCTAGACCAGCCCCATTTCGGCCCCTGATGTGGATGGCTAGAATATCCGGGCTATGGGTATCGATCACACATAGGGTTAGTTGGAGATCTATTTTCACCCAGATCAATAGCCCCCCAACAGGCCGCCCATGCGTTTTGTTAAGTGCTGGACGACAAAAAGTTACATACCCAGGTATAAAGACTGGAGCGGTCGCCCAGGTTTCCTGCAGAATACATATATCGTATTGATCTATGTATTGTACCCAGTGTGCAAGTGCCAATTTGGATCTCACACCAGCTATATTCCAGGAAACCATCCTGAGCACCATTGGGGCGCTTCCTGTTGATAAGTGCAGAAGGCTACTCTCTTCCGAGTTGCAACTTAAATGCGAGTCTAGAATTAACTCCTGTTGTAAGCAGAGGTTATCTTTGGGGACACCAATATCTGTCTGTGATTGATCATAATAAACTTTACCTGGACCTTTCGCTGCAGTTAGCTTAGGATTCAATAAAGGCCTAGCGTTTTCATAGGGTTGTCAATCAACAGTAGCATGTGTAGAGTCAGACCCCATTAGAGTGTTGTTGCCACTGTTGATTTGTGACCGAAAAGAAGTTTGAGGCCTATATTTTATTTGAATACTGGTCGGCGTCGGGGAACAACATCTAGCCTCTAGGGCCACAAGATTGTGGGCAATATTCTCATCTTTAAAAAATAGCTCAATACAATCCAATTTTGAAATGGGGTCAGCTCACCTTTAAGCCCATAGAATATCCTCTCTGATTACTGATCTGCATCCTCTCACTTTACGGATCCAATGTGTAACTTTATTGATCAAAAATCTTAGGTGTCCATTACGATGTCGGGCGGATAAAAATCCGCCATCAACCACAGTGGCGAAAATCTGCCCGCCTACACCGTCTGAATACCAACCGAGCAATTACGATGCCGCGAACCGAAAACCGCCGGAGGCGGAAAATAAACAGAAAATACCGCCCGCCCATGTCCGAGTCTAAGTCCATCCGCCCGCCACGGACGGAAAGACGCACAACAAGCCAAAACCGCCCGCCCTGACGACCGAGACACCGCCCGTTAAATTAGGATCGTACCGACATGAGCGCGGGAAATCCACAAATACACCGCCCGCCAGCGCAAACAACAGTGACGAAAATGGACACGGCGGAAGCCCTGGCGGCCACGTCCATGCACAGAAATCATCCGCTGACGAAAACAAACACACACAACATGGCTAACAAGTCCACACAGCAACCCACGCACAAAAACCCAAACACAGTCCCCCACCAACCCATCACCCAGGGCTGCTGACCAGTCACAGACCCCTGCTGCCACAGCCGTTGCGGCCACCACCACCGCCGCAACCACCACCACCGCCGCAACCACCACCACCACGCCATCCCTCGCCACAGCCCTTGCGCAAGGGTCGGCACGGCCGTCGGGCTCCACCCTGGGAGCCAGAGCGAGGACCGTGGTGAGCAATGTGGCTAGTGGGCAGGACGGTGGCAGCAGTACTGGTAGGAGGAGCAGGGCCAGGCCAACGCCAACTGTGCCTGGGAGCCAAGCCCTGCCGCCAATCGACAGAGTCCTTGGGGCCTATCAAGAGGCCCAAGGAGAATGGGCCAGGTCGGCTAGCGACACGCGGGAGGTCCTTGCGGTGTTGAGGTCCATGGACGCCCATATGGCCCAAATCGCGGCCCTCATGGGCCAGCTGGTGGTGGGGGGGAGGGCACAAGCAAGGCCAGCAACACCACCTCCGCCACCACCTGCTGTGGCGCAGGCTCGTGCAGCATCGCGTTCCCCTGCGTCCACAGGAAGTGAGCACTCCTCAACCACCACCTGCGGAACATCAACACCCCCCCCTACCAAATGTGGAAGGGGCCGTCCGAAGAGGAAACAGGTGTCCAGAGAGGACTTCGCACGCACCAAACGCCAGTGAGTCAGCCAGCCACCTTGACCACCTACTGCATTGACTTGTAATACGATCCTACCCCACACTGCCACGTGAATGGCATGTGTCTGTTGGACTGCGGACATAGAACTCCATGGGTACACCTTGACCATCACGCAGCCATGACCGTCAACTCATTGTCACAGCATGCACCACATTTGTCATCACCTTGCACACAATCACATGTCACCGCTGTTAATAAATACACCTTGATCACAATCGGCTTAATGTGTCCTGGGTTTATTCCACGATGTGCAATCGCCACCATGAGCAGAAATGCATCTGCTGTGTGGTATGTCGATGGGACAGGAGAGGCTGTAGGGACCTAGGGGTGAAAAACAGAACAAGAGTACATTCAATGAGTGTGTCACACACTCATCACACAGTACTTGTCACCAACTACAAGCAATGCACACACATCTCACAGAGCAACAGGGCACAATGCTACAGCCACTGTCAGTGGCATACCAACCTGGACATGGACCATTGACACATAGCACTCAGTGAACAAAAGGCCCCCGTGACAGAGCACACATACACCTGCACAACTACAGCTACATCAGCCGTCGTACATGGACACTCACCGTCAAGTGAAGTAGCGGGCGATGAGCTGCTGACGCACATTCACAGCTTCATCCTCTCCACTGTCCTCTTCACTAGAGCTGTCCTGGTCTGCAGGCTGGGGCCCTGGTTGATCTCCGTCATCCACAATTAGGGGGATCTGCTTGCGGATTGCCAGATTGTGCAGCATGCAGCAAGCCACAATTATCTGGCACACCTTCTGTGGGGAGTATGCCAGTGCGCCTCGGTGCGGTCCAGGCATCTGAACCTGGACTTGAGGAGGCCAAAGGTCCGCTCAACCACACGTCTGGTCCTCCCATGTGCCTCATTGTAGCGGACATCAGCTGGGCTCCCAGGACGTCGCAATGGGCTGAGCAGCCAGGGCCCATTCAGGTAAGCAGAGTCACCTGGGTGTGAGGGACACAGAGAACCGTTGCAATTCCAACTGTACACAAGACGGCATCGCACAGCCAGCACGCTACACTACTCCACATACTCACCAACAATCCAGCCACGGTCCGGTTGCAGATCGGTCATCAGACGTGGTAGGATGCTGTTGCGTATGATGTGCGTGTCATGGGCCGATCCTGGGAATTTCGCACACACGTGTGAAATCACCATGTCCGCAAGGCACACCACTTGCACATTCAGGGAGTGGGTGTGCTTCCGGTTGCGGTAGAGGTGCTCAGTGGCCTGTGGTGCAACAAGGCCAACATGGGTGCAGTCTATTGCACCAACGACGTGGGGGATTCGTCCAAGAGCATAGAATGCACCCTTCACTGCCGCCAATTCACGAGCCCTGGGGAAGCGGATGTATCTGTTCCTGTACAGCATCATGGCTGACAGTACATCCCTGAGCACCATGCTGAACATGGGTTGGGACATCCCACCTCCACTGCCCACTGTGTGCTGGAATGACCCAGTGGCGAAGAAATGCAGTGCAGCCATCTCCTTAGCCGTGGGGGTGAATGCTGTTGGATACACCCTGCGAGGACGGAGGTGGGGTTCCAACAAGGCACATAGACGATGCAGGGTGGGTCGGTCCAGACGATATTTGCGGATGACCTCCACATCCACCATGTCTGACAGCAATTGGTAGGGGCGATGAATGTTTGGTCTCCGCCTAGGAAAGATGGAAGTGGACACATGTCAAAGCAACACGCCACATGGCATATTCACATACACAAAACATAAATGACTGAGCAGGCAATTGAATGACAGAACGGCTGACAAGTAGGGACAGCACAGCCACAATACACTTACACAGGTCCCCTACCAATACCAATGGGCAGTGACACACCCCATTGCCATGAGCATGCACATGGGGATCTAGGCCTCAATAACTTGTAAGTCATGCTGATGTTAACAGACTGCATATTCGGCAAGCGGCAATACCACGGCAACATGACTAGCTGCTGTGCATCACACTGCTTCCGAGGCTGGGTGTGTAGGGCACACACCAACAACGCTATGGACACAGGCTGAGCGGCCAAAACAAGTGGGACCTGTGGCACAAGGGGATAATAGACAGTCATTGATGTCCCTACTGCACCCTATGTACAGCACTGTACGGATCACACCTCCAGAAACATTGACAGGTGTACACATTGACAGCCCCATGCCAACACGGCTGTGTGCTTGCAACTACACATCACAAGTGACACGTAACATTGCACGTGCCAAGTGGCAGATGTACATAGTGAAAGATGGCATGTGTGTGCATATGCATATCCCATGCTCCCATGCCAATGTGTACATGATGATGTGCCAACAGACATGTGGAGGCTGAGCACTGGCCGTCCCTGCCTATGCACACAGCATGTTGTGGCCCTGTCCATTGTGGACCTGCACCCACACGCAAATCATGGCCACACCTGCAGATGCATTGCGCACATTATACTGTGTGGTGCACATGGCATCAGCGGACTGTACCCGCCATGGGCCAGGCCCTTATGGCCAACTCCAATGACACTCGCGGTTGCACCCTGCGAGTTCCACTGTGGAGGTAGGCGTCCATGGCCAGCTAGGAGCAGGCCAACGTCTGCAATTGAAGCTGCCAGACATGGTACACGAATTGCAGCAGCTTGTACCCACTGAAACTGCCCCAGGGGGTTATATGTGTGTGTCAGTGGGACAGGCATAACCACAGCTACCTGGCACGGCAGCCTGGCACCCCTCGACAACACCTGCTGCTGCCACCACTCCACCTACACGTGGATGACGCTGAGGACATGTCCAGGTCCACTCACCAGCGAGGAGCCGGAGAACCTGGATTCCGTGCTCCACGCACACTGCACATGGCTATTCCTTGCGAAAGTTGTGTGTGAGAGACAACTGCAGTGTGTGTGGGTGTGCATGTGGGGGACACCCATGTCGTTGCTCCGCAGCACTATGAGTCAGAGCCTGTGGTGTACAAACATGCACTGCTCACCATGCTGACTGCAGGTGGCATGGGTATGTGAGCTCTCGGGCGCTTTGACCTGTCTGTCCCTCCCGAGTGGTGGTACATGGCAACTTCATGTCAGACATCCAGTGACACAGACAATTGGCAATGCAGGTCTCAGTGCACTTGTTGGTCGTGTGGAAGTCAGGCTGGGGCCATGCTGCCCTTCTCAGTCCCAGCAGGCCTGGCCTGCACATTGACTGCACAATGCCAGTAGGTGCCGACACAGACTGCCTAGTGGGTTACATGTGTCTCCTGTTCAGGACCCCCGGATGAGTGCTTACTCTGCACTGTCGATTGGACACACCATGACTCGTGATAGGGATGTGTGTGAGAGATAGTGGCACTGAATGTGACCTTCGTTGCGGGGTGGGCCATGCACAGGGCGAGTACGCTGATGATTGCGCAGTGTTGGTCACAGTGGGTACACCCACACAGATGTGTTGCCTTGTGATCTTTTTCTGGGTCCGCCTGACAATGGACAGTAGATGTGGGCAGGCTACACATTGCTCGATGTGCTGTCTATATGCATGTGCCTTCACACCAGGCACAACTGCCCCTGCACATGTGACCCCTGCTGCACTCAGTGCTGGGTCTGTTGAGCTGATGCACCATCTGTGCGTGGGGCAGACAGCTCTGCTCACTTCCGTCATTGCCCATGACATCACTTTGCCGCAGGTGACATGGATCATGGAGGGCCCACATGTACGCGTGGGTGGACTACACAAGACTGTCCAATGGTTGTCACCCCCAGTCAGTGCTTCGAATGGGTAGTATGTGGTGCTGGTACTCATTTTAATGTGTCGAGTGGGCGGGGCTGGTGCGGGGCTACATGCAAGACATGGGTAGTTCATCGGCTGATCTACTAGTTGCAATACACACGAGACACGTCTTTTTCCGACCACATCAGGGTCATTCCTTACACTGGCTGAAAATCATACAGTCAACTTTTGCACTGTCCTCATGGCCTCCCCTCGCTCGCCCCAATATGCGTTTGCACCTGAGCAGCTAGCGCATGCACAAGCATCTCCAAGCTCGCCCCAGAGAGGCCAAGGAGTGTATGTGTGGGTCCAGTTGAACAAGTGGTCTGTCTCACGGTATAATAAGTGGCGGGACGCCGTCCACATGCGTGGTGCCACGACTCGAGACCCGGGCAACATTGACAATGCATGACAGGCTCCGCAGTCCGGATACACCACCTGTAACACACAGAGGCTGTAGCTGCCCTAGCGGGCCAGGCCGCGTCCAACTGGAGCTCATGGCCCCACACATTCACTCTTTGGCCTCTCTGGGGCGAGCTTGGAGATGCTTGTGCACGCGCTGGCTTCTCTGTTGCAATGGCATGTAACGTGTGTGGGTGTATTGTCAATGGGTGGGATGGTGCGAGCCACCTTCCGTGACGTCACTCCTGCTTGTGATGTGTGCGTCCCCCACTACTTCCATTTGACTTGTGCCATACTACACATTGTGGATGTGTTGCCTGCGTGATGTGACCAGGATGAGCGCGCCATGACCTCTCACCCACCATGCTCTACTGCCATCCCGTGCCCTGGATTGCCTGTGCAAGTGGACAATGTTGGGGATACACCAGGTCGACAGGGGATGTGAGTGCCTTGGCAAGGGCCTGGCGGACGCGCAGCAGTATCCGGCATGTCCACGGAGGGTGGGCTGACGTCTACACTTGATGCAGCATTGATCGTGTGCCCGCCTGTTGTGCACACACAAGTTCACATTCATCACCAGACAGGTGGTCTTTACAGATTCCCAGGGGAGCGCCAATGTACTGTTCCTGAGTCCTCCCAACACAGCGTGTTTCAACATTGCATGTGCACACCTACCCGTCACACCCACCCACCTGAGCCATGCGTAACTCCCGCTTCACATGACACATGTGTGTCTCCCACAGTTGTGCTACTCATTTGCGTTGACATCCAATGACAGTGGACTACATGGTCATCTCACGACTGCCGTGTACTTCACACACTCTCATCCTCTCTCATTCGTACTTGTGAAATGAAACAGCAGAGACACATTTTTGCTTCAAGCCATGTATTGGGACTTATGTCCTCTGTGATGCAGTATAGTGGACACTACTGGCAGCGAAATGCATGTGGAGGATATACTCAGCATGTTTACACATAGCATAGGGTGTAGGGGTACATGTGATTAGTTGTTGACTGTGGGATGTGGGCTTCAGAGTTACAACTGCTTAGCCGTTGGTGTGCTAATGTACATTTGCTAATTACTGTGGTGCTGCTGACTTTGACACAGACAGTATACATTTAGCCTACCAGTCCGCTTGTCATCATGGGCACAGTGCATCTCAGTTCCATGTTACAGGTTTGCTGCTATAGTTACTCATACACACGTGCGTGGAGGTGACATCAGGGCATGGGCTTACGTGCATGCAACGGCGTCCCACTTGTTGTTGCGATGTGGTGGGTACTGGCCATGTCACAGTCACTGGGCTCATGTTGTTGGTGGATGCACTTGGTGTCCATGCGAAGCTCCTGGCACGGACGTTCAGAGGGAGGTGAGGTGACAGCTCTCACATACTACAGCAGGACGATTACTGTCCACTGACCGGTGCATATGTTCATGGGCGCAGGATCCATATCATGGCATGGTTGTACGTGCAGTTCTGTCCATGTGGTTGCCATACACAAATCCCATGCCTCTGCCTCCCCCTGTTCATGCAGAGTTACTGGATGTGATGACGAACAGGGTGCATGTCCCGAAAAGTATCAGATGTCATGGCAGTGTAGTTGTTGATGTGGTGTCAGTTGCAGGTTGCATGGTATAGTTGTTGTACTGGTAACTGCCTAGTCCGTGCGGAAGCCAAGCATGGGTACGGTGTGGGACATCATTGCTCAATTGGGGGTATGGCGGCGGGGCCCGACGAATTAACAGGTTGTCAGGAATGCAATACCTTCCAGCAGGGCTTCCATGGCATTGGTGGTGGACATGGTTGCCATCCAATGTAGCGGATGGTGGCTGTCAAGGTGTTGGTCGTGAGTTGTCCCTTGTAGGAGCATGATGGGACATGTTGGATGGCATTCGATGTAACTGTAATCCATTATCCATCGTGTGGAGGCACAGTGGTCCCATTGCAGTGTGGGTCCGATAGTCGCCACATACGCCATGCCCCCATAGGCTGAACAGACCCTGTCGTGGGCGTCCAGGGGGTTGAATAGTTGTAACAGGTCCACCCTTGGACATGCCGGGTTGGAGAGACATAACTCCACAGGATAGTAGAAGGGACACCTCCGACAGTAGAAGACGGGGATGACGCAGCTGAACAATGCGATGCGGTAAGTTAGTCGGTAACTTACGTTCAGCAAGGCCAGATTTTCACATCCCAATATCTGTATCAGGTTATGTTTGTACAGCTTGATCTGTCCGGCGTAGTTGGGTAGGTGTGGTGCAAGTGCCATTTTGCTGCAGGGCGCTGTGGTGGCGTGCTCCGGCTGTCTGTGCAGTCTGCAGTGTGCAACCTCCGACGTTGCTGGGAATTCTGTAATGGTCGTAGGGAGGCAGGACTTGTGTTATGTTGGCTTGTGCGGAGGACACGGGCCCTCATCCCACATGCTTCTCTGAATGGTCAAGGTCAGTGGTGTCTGACTCCTTCCAGATAACTTGCATGTGAACCACATGGGGAGTGTTATCATTTCTTCTTTCCGTTGTGAATGTTCTTTGGTGTTATGCGCTATCTGCCCTGTGGCCGCTTCCTCTGCATGCCTGTGTTGGGCTTTTTTGGTGCAATGACTGTTGTCTCCGGCTTGTTTAGTCGGGATGTGGTTTCACAGTGGGAATGGAAGGTCATTCGGTGCTGTCTCCTCTCCCGTGTGTGGGCAGCAGGCTGCGTTTCCGCTATACGTTGGGCCTTGTGTTATAATTGGTCCCACCTGTTGTCTGTCCCCGGTATCTTTGATGTTACGTATTGCATGTCTTGTTATTGGGTGCAGGGTGGCATCAGTGTTTCTGTGTGGTACTGGCGTACCTTTTCCCGACGGGGTCCATATTCTGCTGGGTGATGTTGCCTCCGCTGTGTGCTTCACCGTGTTTTGCACACAGGGGTGTGTCCTAATGTGGCGTGGCGTCACTGACATGTTCGGGTCACTTGTGTGACGTCAGGTTGGCAACAGTGAATTGCCGGTTGGGGACATGACTGTGGCAGGGCTGTCACGTGACATGTGCGTTCTGGGTGGTGCTGGTGTGTGTGGTGTTTGGTTGTGACCCTGTGTTGTTTGTGTGCGGCGCATGCATTGCGCTGCCGTTGGCCTCTGCGTTGTGCGCATGTGTGGGTGCAGTGGTGGATGTGTCGTGTCCACGCAGGGATGTCGGGGGGGCCATATACAGTTTTCCCGCCCTTGCACTGTGTGCGCTGTTTGCGTGCCCCTGTTGTGTGTCTGCCTACCTGCGTCGCCGCGGTGCGTTGACTCCTGGGTGCTGCATCAGGTAGAGCATGGGGAGGGCCTGCAGTGCTGGATTCATGCTCGGGGGCTCCGCCTCTTTGCTATCCGTACTGTGCGTTCGGTTTTCCGCCTTGCTTTCACGTGCGGTGTCTCTTAGCCGGGGGAACTGTTTGGTTCTGGCATCGTAATTTGTACGCCGGGCGGTACGTGATTTCGTCGGGCGTTGTGTCTCCATTAGGCCGCGCCGCTCCGTGGACGTGTGTGCTGTGGCGGGCGGACAATAACTGGTGCTTTTTGCATCCGCCAGCACGGCAGTGGTGCTTCCGCCCGCCATCCTAATGGGCCCCTAAGTCTTCATATCCCATATGTGAGGTGTTTTTGGGCACATTGATCAAATATATGCTCCTGCCCTGGGTATGAGCCTGGTGTTGGTTATAACTCACTTTTAGTACATTTGGAGGGTAAGTAGACATAATATCGAACTTTTAATATTGATATACATAAATATCGAGTTTAGTATATCGATAGTATTAAATATCGATGTTATGTATATCGATGTTAAAAATATCGATTTTAAGTATTGTTAAAAATATAGAAGTTTGTAATAACTGTTAAAATATCGTTATGTTAAAATATCGTTATTGTAGTATATTGTAATGTATACAGAGTTTGTTTGTAGTATAATAATAGTAAGTTAATGTTATAAAAAATTAATTTGTCTAATATTTTTAGGAGCGCGATGTTGGGTTTATAGGGGATAAGGGTGGGGAGTGTTTTAAAATAATTGATTTTAATTTATATAAAAAATGGAAATTTAAAATAATGATTTAGAAAATATAATTTCGAATTTAGAATAATATTTTTGGGGAGCGGGATGTTGGGTTTATAGGGGATAAGGGTGGGAAGTGTTTTAAAATAATGTACTTAAAAATTTGAAAAATTCAAAATTAAAATTTATAATTAAGAAATTATATTTTCGAATTTAAAAAAAAATGTTTAGGAGCGGGATGTTGGGTTTATAGGGGATAATGGTGGGGAGTTTTTTTTAAATAATATATTTAATTTTTTTTTAAAAATCAAGAAAATTAAATATATAATTTAGAAATTATATTTTTGATTTTAGAAAAATATTTTTTAGGAGCGGGATGTTGGGTTTATATGGGATAAGGGTGGGGAGTGTTTTAAAATAATGTATTAAAGAATTTAATAAATTAGAAATTTTAAATTACAATTTAAAAAATATATTTTTGAAAATATAAAAATATTACAATTAATTATATTAAATATTGTACTAATTTATGAGAGGTATTGTCAAATAATTAAAATTTAATGTATAGTGTAGTTAGTTATTTACATTAATTTAAATAGGAAAAGAAAAATATATATGTTAAAGGTCTGGCAATTGTTTTTGATTTACTGTAATTACAGTGGGTATAGTAAATTAATGAAGTTTACTGTTCAGCACCTATCATTAATTAATATGAACTGGAGTGAGAATAGTAAATTAATTAAGTTTAGTGTCCAGCACCTACCCCTAATTAATACTAACTGGAGTGGGAATAGTAAATTAAATTTAGTGCCTAGCATCTACCACTAATTAATACTAACTGGAGTGGGAATAGTAAATTAATTAAGTTTAGTGTCCAGCACCTACCCCTAATTAATACTAACTCGAGTGGGAATAGTAAATTAATTAAGTTTAGTGTTCAGCACCTACCCCTAAATAATACTAACTGAAGTGGGAATACTAAATTAATTAAGTTTAGTGTCCAGCACATACCCCTAATTAATACTAACTGGAGTGGGAATAGTAAATTAATTAAATTTAGTGTCCAGCACCTACTCCTAATTAATAACAACTGGAGTGGGAATACTAAATTAATTAAGTTTAGTGTCCAGGACCTACCCCTAATTAATATTAATTGAAGTAGGAATAGTAAATTAATAAAGTTTAGTGTCCAGCACCTACCCTGAATTAACAATAACTGGAGTGGGAATATTAAATTAATTAAGTTTACTGTCCAGCACCTACCTCTAATTAATACTAACTGGAGTGGGAATAGTAAATTAAGTAAGTTTAGTGTCCACCACCTACCCCTAATTAATACTAACTGGAGTGGGAATAGTAAATTAATTAAGTTTAGTGTGCACCATCTAACCTGAATTAATACTAACTGGAGTGGGAGTAGTAAATTAATTAAGTTTAGTGTCCAGCAGCTACCCCTAATTAATACTAACTGGAGTAGGAATAGTAAATTAATTAAGTTTAGTGTCCATCACCTAATCTGTATTAATAATAACTGGAGTGGGAATATTAAATTAATTAAGTTTAGTGTCCAACACCTACCCCTAATTTATACTAACTGGATTGGGAATAGTAAATTAATTAAGTTTAATGTCCAGCACCTACCACTAATTAAGACTAACTGGAGTGGGAATACTAAATTAATTAAGTTTAGTGTCCAGCACCTACCACTAATTAATACTAACTCTATTGGGAATAGTAAATTAATTAAGTTTACTGTCCAGCTCCTACCCCTAATTAATACTAACTGGAGTGGGAATAGTAAATTAACTAAGTTTAGTGTCCAGCACCTACCCCTAATTAATACTAACTGGAGTAGGAATAGTAAATTAATTAAGTTTAGTGTCCATCATCTAATCTGAATTAATCCTAACTGGAGGAAGAATAGTAAATTATTTAAGTTTAGTCTCCAGCACCTACCCCTAATTAATTCTAACTGGAGTGGGAATAGTAAATTAATTAAGTTTAGTGTCCAGCATTTTCCTTGAATTAATAGTAACTGTAGTGGGAGTAGTAAATTAATTAAGTTTACTCTCCAGCACCTACCCCTAATTAATACTAACTGGAGTGGGAATAGTAAATTAATTAAGTTTAGTGTCCAGCACCTACCTTGAATTAATACTAAGTGGAATAGGAATAGTAAATTAATTACGTTTAATGTCCAACACCTACCCCTAATTAATACTAACTGGAGTGGGAATAGTAAATTATTTAAGTTTAGTGTCCAGCACCTACCATGAACTAATTCTAACTGGAGTAGGAATAGTATATTAATTAAGTTTAGTGTCCACACCTAGCCCTAATTAATACTAACTGGAGTGGGAATAGTAAATTAATTAAGTTTAGTTTCCAGCAGCTACCCCTAATTAATACTAACTGGAGTAGGAATAGTAAATTAATTAAGTTTAGTGTCCAGCACCTACCTCTAATTAATACTAACTGGAGTAGGAATAGTAAATTAATTAAGTTTAGTGTCCATCATCTAATCTGAATTAATAATAACTGAACTGGTAATAGTAAATTAATTAAGTTTAGTGTCCAGCATCTATCCTGAATTAATCCTAACTGGAGGAAGAATAGTAAATTATTTAAGTTTAGTCTCCAGTACCTACCCCTAATTAATTCTAACTGGAGTGGGAATAGTAAATTAATTAAGTTTAGTGTCCAGCATTTTCCTTGAATTAATAGTAACTGTAGTAGGAGTAGTAAATTAATTAAGTTTACTGTCCAGTACCTACCCCTAATTAATACTAACTGGAGTGGGAATAGTACATTAATTAAGTTTAATGTCCTGCACCTACCTTGAATTTATACTAACTGGCGTAGGAATAGTAAATTAATTAAGTTTAATGTCCAGCACCTACCCCTAATTAATAGTAACTGGAGTGGGAATAGTAAATTAATTAAGTTTAGTGTCCAGCACCTACCCTGAACTCATACTAACTGGAGTAGGAATAGTAAATTAATTAGGTTTAGTGTCCACACCTACCCCTAATTAATACTAACTGTATTGGGAATAGTAAATTAATTAAGTTTACTGTCCAGCTCCTACCCCTAATTAATACTAACGGGAGTGGGAATACTAAATTAATTAAGTTTAGTGTCCAGCACCTACCCCTAATTAATACTAACTAGAGTGGGAATTGTAAAGTAATTAAGTTTAGTGTGCAGTACCTACCCAGAATTAATACTAACTGGAGTGGGAACAGTACATTAATTAAGTTTAATGTCCTGCACCTACCTTGAATTTATACTAACTGGCGTAGGAATAGTAAATTAAGAAAGTTTAGTGTCCAGCACCTACCCTGAATTAATAATAACTGGAGTGGGAATATTAAATTAATTAAGTTTACTGTCCAGCACCTACCTCTA
The DNA here is from genome assembly GCA_963921515.1 of Calotriton arnoldi. Taxonomy (NCBI): domain Eukaryota; kingdom Metazoa; phylum Chordata; class Amphibia; order Caudata; family Salamandridae; genus Calotriton; species Calotriton arnoldi. Next base: position 1,049,766 of record CAWUFW010002233.1, read on the forward strand.
ATTAATACTAACTGGAGTGGGAATAGTAAATTAATTAAGTTTAGTGCCCACCACCTACCCCTAATTAATACTAACTGGAGTGGGAATAGTAAATTAATTAAGTTTAGTGTGCAGCATCTAACCTGAATTAATACTAACTGGAGTGGGAGTAGTAAATTAATTAAGTTTAGTGTCCAGCAGCTACCCCTAATTAATACTAACTGGAGTAGGAATAGTAAATTAATTAAGTTTAGTGTCCATCACCTAATCTGAATTAATAATAACTGGAGTGGGAATATTAAATTAATTAAGTTTAGTGTCCAACACCTACCCCTAATTAATACAAACTGGATTGGGAATAGTAAGAGTTTAGTGTCCAGCACCTACCCCTAATTAATACTAACTGTATTGGGAATAGTAAATTAATTAAGTTTACTGTCCAGCTCCTACCCCTAATTAATACTAACTGGAGTGGGAATAGTAAATTAATTAAGTTTAGTGTCCAGCACCTACCCCTAATTAATACTAACTGGAGTGGGAATAGTAAATTAATTAAGTTTAGTGTGCAGTACCTACCCAGAATTAATACTAACTGGAGAGGGAATAGTAAATTAATTAAGTTTACTGTCCAGCTCCTACCCCTAATTAATACTAACTAGAGTAGGAATAGTAAATTAATTAAGTTTAGTGTCCAGCACCTACCCCTAATTAATACTAACTGGAGTAGGAATAGTAAATTAATTAAGTTTAGTGTCCAGCACCTACCCCTAAATGATACTAACTGGAAGAGGAATAGTAAATTAATTAAGTTTAGTGTCCAGCACCTACCCCTAATTAATACTAACTGGAGTAGGAATAAGTAAATTAATTAAGTTTAGTGTCCATCATCTAATCTGAATTAATAATAACTGGACTGGTAATAGTAAATTAATTAAGTTTAGTGTCCAGCACCTATCCTGAATTAATCGTAACTGGAGGAAGAATAGTAAATTATTTAAGTTTAGTCTCCAGCACCTACCCCTAATTAATTCTAACTGGAGTGGGAATAGTAAATTAATTAAGTTTAGTGTCCAGCATTTTCCTTGAATTAATAGTAACTGTAGTGGGAGTAGTAAATTAATTAAGTTTACTATCCAGCACCTACCCCTAATTAATACTAACTGGAGTGGGAATAGTAAATTAGTTAAGTTTAGTGTCCAGCACCTACCTTGAATTAATACTAACTGGAATAGGAATAAAAAATTAATTACGTTTAATGTCCAACACCTACCCCTAATTAATACTAACTGGAGTGGGAATAGTAAATTATTTAAGTTTAGTGTCCAGCACCTACAATGAACTAATTCTAACTGGAGTAGGAATAGTAAATTAATTAAGTTTAGTGTCCAGCACCGACTCCTAATTAATACTAACTGAAGTGGGAATAGTAAATTAATTAAGTTTAGTGTCCAGCACCGACTCCTAATTAATACTAACTGAAGTGGGAATAGTAAATTAATTAAGCTTAGTGTTCAGCACCTACCCCTAATTAATACTAACTGGAGTGGAAATAGTAAATTAATTAAGTTTAGTGTCCAGCACCTACCCTGAATTAATACTAACTGGAGTGGGAGTAGTACATTAATTAAGTTTAGTGTCCAGCAGCTACCCCTAATTAATACTAACTGGAGTAGGAATAGTAAATTAATTAAGTTTAGTGTCCACACCTACCCCTAATTAATACCAACTGTATTGGGAATAGTAAATTAATTAAGTTTACTGTCCAGCACCTACCCCTAAATGATACTAACTGGAAGAGGAATAGTAAATTAATTAAGTTTAGTGTCCAGCACCTACCCCTAATTAATACTAACTGGAGTAGGAATAAGTAAATTAATTAAGTTTAGTGTCCATCATCTAATCTGAATTAATAATAACTGGACTGGTAATAGTAAATTAATTAAGTTTAGTGTCCAGCACCTATCCTGAATTAATCCTAACTGGAGGAAGAATAGTAAATTATTTAAGTTTAGTCTCCAGCACCTACCCCTAATTAATTCTAACTGGAGTGGGAATAGTAAATTAATTAAGTTTAGTGTCCAGCATTTTCCTTGAATTAATAGTAACTGTAGTGGGAGTAGTAAATTAATTAAGTTTACTATCCAGCACCTACTCCTAATTAATACTAACTGGAGTGGGAATAGTAAATTAGTTAATTTTAGTGTCCAGCACCTACCTTGAATTAATACTAACTTGAATAGGAATAGTAAATTAATTACGTTTAATGTCCAACACCTACCCCTAATTAATACTAACTGGAGTGGGAATAGTAAATTATTTAAGTTTAGTGTCCAGCACCTACCATGAACTAATTCTAACTGGAGTAGGAATAGTAAATTAATTAAGTTTAGTGTCCAGCACCGACTCCTAATTAATACTAACTGAAGTGGGAATAGTAAATTAATTAATTTAGTGTCCAGCACCGACTCCTAATTAATACTGACTGAAGTGGGAATAGTAAATTAATTAAGTTTAGTGTTCAGCACCTACCCCTAATTAATACTAACTGGAGTGGAAATAGTAAATTAATTAAGTTTAGTGTCCAGCACATACCCTGAATTAATACTAACTGGAGTGGGAGTAGTACATTAATTAAGTTTAGTGTCCAGCAGCTACCCCTAATTAATACTAACTGGAGTAGGAATAGTAAATTAATTAAGTTTAGTGTCCACACCTACCCCTAATTAATACCAACTGTATTGGGAATAGTAAATTAATTAAGTTTACTGTCCAGCACCGACTCCTAATTAATACTAACTGGAGTGGGAATAGTAAATTAATTAAGTTTAGTGTTCAGCACCTACCTCTAATTAATACTAACTGGAGTGGAAATAGTAAATTAATTAAGTTTAGTGTCCAGCACCTACCCTGAATTAATACTAACTGGAGTGGGAGTAGTACATTAATTAAGTTTAGTGTCCAGCAGCTACCCCTAATTAATACTAACTGGAGTAGGAATAGTAAATTAATTAAGTTTAGTGTTCATCACCTAATGTGAATTAATAAGAACTGGAGTGGGAATATTAAATTAATTAAGTTTAGTGTCCAGCACCTACCCCTAATTTATACTACCTGGATTTGGAATAGTAAATTAATTAAGTTTAGTGTCCAGCACCTACCCCTAATTAATACTAACTGGAGTGGGAATAGTAAATTAATTAAGTTTAGTGTGCAGTACCTACCCAGAATTAATACTAACTGGAGTAGGAATAGTAAATTAATTAAGTTTACTGTCCAGCTCCTACCCCTAATTAATACTAACTAGAGTAGGAATAGTAAATTAATTATGTTTAGTGTCCAGCACCTACCCCTAATTAATACAAACTGGAGTAGGAATAGTAAATTAATTAAGTTTAGTGTCCAGCACCTACCCCTAAATGATACTAACTGGAATAGGAATAGTAAATTAATTAAGTTTAGTGTCCAGCACCTACCCCTAATTAATACTAACTGGAGTAGGAATAGTACATTAATTAAGTTTAGTGTCCATCATCTAATCTGAATTAATAATAACTGGACTGGTAATAGTAAATTAATTAAGTTTAGTGTCCAGCACCTATCATGAATTAATCCTAACTGGAGGAAGAATAGTAAATTATTTAAGTTTAGTCTCCAGCACCTACCCCTAATTAATTCTAACTGGAGTGGGAATAGTAAATTAATTAAGTTTAGTGTCCAGCATTTTCCTTGAATTAATAGTAACTGTAGTGGGAGTAGTAAATTAATTAAGTTTACTATCCAGCACCTACCCCTAATTAATACTAACTGGAGTGGGAATAGTAAATTAGTTAAGTTTAGTGTCCAGCACCTACCTTGAATTAATACTAACTGGAATAGGAATAGTAAATTAATTACGTTTAATGTCCAACACCTACCCCTAATTAATACTAACTGGAGTGGGAATAGTAAATTATTTAAGTTTAGTGTCCAGCACCTACCATGAACTAATTCTAACTGGAGTAGGAATAGTAAATTAATTAAGTTTAGTGTCCAGCACCGACTCCTAATTAATACTAACTGAAGTGGGAATAGTAAATTAATTAAGTTTAGTGTCCAGCACCGACTCCTAATTAATACTAACTGAAGTGGGAATAGTAAATTAATTAAGTTTAGTGTTCAGCACCTACCCCTAATTAATACTAACTGGAGTGGAAATAGTAAATTAATTAAGTTTAGTGTCCAGCACCTACCCTGAATTAATACTAACTGGAGTGGGAGTAGTACATTAATTAAGTTTAGTGTCCAGCAGCTACCCCTAATTAATACTAACTGGAGTAGGAATAGTAAATTAATTAAGTTTAGTGTCCACACCTACCCCTAATTAATACCAACTGTATTGGGAATAGTAAATTAATTAAGTTTACTGTCCAGCACCGACTCCTAATTAATACTAACTGGAGTGGGAATAGTAAATTAATTAAGTTTAGTGTTCAGCACCTACCTCTAATTAATACTAACTGAGTGGAAATAGTAAATTAATTAAGTTTAGTGTCCAGCACCTACCCTGAATTAATACTAACTGGAGTAGGAATAGTAAATTAATTAAGTTTAGTGTTCATCACCTAATGTGAATTAATAAGAACTGGAGTGGGAATATTAAATTAATTAAGTTTAGTGTCCAGCACCTACCCCTAATTTATACTACCTGGATTGGGAATAGTAAATTAATTAAGTTTAGTGTCCAGCACCTACCCCTAATTAATACTAACTGGAGTGGGAATAGTAAATTAATTAAGTTTAGTGTGCAGTACCTACCCAGAATTAATACTAACTGGAGTAGGAATAGTAAATTAATTAAGTTTACTGTCCAGCTCCTACCCCTAATTAATACTAACTAGAGTAGGAATAGTAAATTAATTAAGTTTAGTGTCCAGCACCTACCCCTAATTAATACAAACTGGAGTAGGAATAGTAAATTAATTAAGTTTAGTGTCCAGCACCTACCCCTAAATGATACTAACTGGAATAGGAATAGTAAATTAATTAAGTTTAGTGTCCAGCACCTACCCCTAATTAATACTAACTGGAGTAGGAATAGTACATTAATTAAGTTTAGTGTCCATCATCTAATCTGAATTAATAATAACTGGACTGGTAATAGTAAATTAATTAAGTTTAGTGTCCAGCACCTATCCTGAATTAATCCTAACTGGAGGAAGAATAGTAAATTATTTAAGTTTAGTCTCCAGCACCTACCCCTAATTAATTCTAACTGGAGTGGGAATAGTAAATTAATTAAGTTTAGTGTCCAGCATTTTCCTTGAATTAATAGTAACTGTAGTGGGAGTAGTAAATTAATTAAGTTTACTGTCCACCACCTACCCCTAATTAATACTAACTGGAGTGGGAATAGTAAATTAATTAAGTTTAGTGTCCAGCACCTACCCCTAATTAATACTAACTGGAGTGGGAATAGTAAATTAATTAAGTTTAGTGTGCAGTACCTACCCAGAATTAATACTAACTGGAGTGGGAATAGTAAATTAATTAAGTTTACTGTCCAGCTCCTACCCCTAATTAATACAAACTAGAGTAGGAATAGTAAATTAATTAAGTTTAGTGTCCAGCACCTACCCCTAATTAATACTAACTGGAGTAGGAATAGTAAATTAATTAAGTTTAGTGACCAGCACCTACCCCTAAATGATACTAACTGGAAGAGGAATAGTAAATTAATTAAGTTTAGTGTCCAGCACCTACCCCTAATTAATACTAACCGGAGTAGGAGTAGTAAATTAATTAAGTTTAGTGTCCATCATCTAATCTGAATTAATAATAACTGGACTGGTAATAGTAAATTAATTAAGTTTAGTGTCCAGCACCTATCCTGAATTAATCCTAACTGGAGGAAGAATAGTAAATTATTTAAGTTTAGTCTCCAGCACCTACCCCTAATTAATTCTAACTGGAGTGGGAATAGTAAATTAATTAAGTTTAATGTCCAGCATTTTCCTTGAATTAATAGTAACTGTAGTGGGAGTAGTAAATTAATTAAGTTTACTATCCAGCGCCTACCCCTAATTAATACTAACTGGAGTGGGAATAGTAAATTAATTAAGTTTAGTGTCCAGCACCTACCTTGAATTAATACTAACTGGAATAGGAATAGTAAATTAATTACGTTTAATGTCCAACACCTACCCCTAATTAATACTAACTGGAGTGGGAATAGTAAATTATTTAAGTTTAGTGTCCAGCACCTACCATGAACTAATTCTAACTGGAGTAGGAATAGTAAATTAATTAATTTAGTGTCCACACCTAGCCCTAATTAATACTAACTGGAGTGGGAATAGTAAATTAATTAAGTTTAGTGTCCAGCACCGACTCCTAATTAATACTAACTGAAGTGGGACTAGTAAATTAATTAAGTTTAGTGTTCAGCACCTACCCCTAATTAATACTAACTGGAGTGGAAATAGTAAATTAATTAAGTTTAGTGTCCATCACCTACCCTGAATTAATACTAACTGGAGTGGGAGTAGTACATTAATTAAGTTTAGTATCCAGCAGCTACCCCTAATTAATACTAACTGGAGTAGGAATAGTAAATTAATTAAGTTTAGTGTCCACACCTACCCCTAATTAATACCAACTGTATTGGGAATAGTAAATTAATTAAGTTTACTGTCCAGCACCGACTCCTAATTAATACTAACTGGAGTGGGAATAGTAAATTAATTAAGTTTAGTGTTCAGCACCTACCCCTAATTAATACTAACTGGAGTGGAAATAGTAAATTAATTAAGTTTAGTGTCCAGCACCTACCCTGAATTAATACTAACTGGAGTGGGAGTAGTACATTAATTAAGTTTAGTGTCCAGCAGATACCCCTAATTAATACTAACTGGAGTAGGAATAGTAAATTTATTAAGTTTAGTGTCCATCACCTAATGTGAATTAATAAGAACTGGAGTGTGAATATTAAATTAATTAAGTTTAGTGTCCAGCACCTACCCCTAATTTATACTACCTGGATTGGGAATAGTAAATTAATTAAGTTTAGTGTCCAGCACCTACTCCTAATTAATACTAACTGGAGTGGGAATAGTAAATTAATTAAGTTTAGTGTTCAGCACCTACCCCTAATTAATACTAACTGGAGTGGAAATAGTAAATTAATTAAGTTTAGTGTCCAGCACCTACCCCTAAATGATACTAACTGGAATAGGAATAGTAAATTAATTAAGTTTAGTGTCCAGCACCTACCCCTAATTAATACTAACTGGAGTAGGAATAGTAAATTAATTAAGTTTAGTGTCCATCATCTAATCTGAATTAATAATAACTGGACTGGTAATAGTAAATTAATTAAGTTTAGTCTCCAGCACCTACCCCTAATTAATTCTAACTGGAGTGGGAATAGTAAATTAATTAAGTTTAGTGTCCAGCATTTTCCTTGAATAATAGTAACTGTAGTGGGAGTAGTAAATTAATTAAGTTTACTGTCCACCACCTACCCCTAATTAATACCAAATGGAGTGGGAATAGTAAATTAATTAAGTTTAGTGTCCAGCACCTACCTTGAATTAATACTAACTAGAGTAGGAATAGTACATTAATTAAGTTTAGTGTCCAGCACCTACCCCTAATTAATACTAACTGGAGTAGGAATAGTAAATTAATTAAGTTTAGTGTCCAGCACCTACCCCTAAATGATACTAACTGGAATAGGAATAGTAAATTAATTAAGTTTAGTGTCCAGCACCTACCCCTAATTAATACTAACTGGAGTAGGAATAGTAAATTAATTAAGTTTAGTGTCCATCATCTAATCTGAATTAATAATAACTGGACTGGTAATAGTAAATTATTTACGTTTAGTCTACAGCACCTACCCCTAATTAATTCTAACTGGAGTGGGAATAGTAAATTAATTAACTTTAGTGTCCAGCATTTTCCTTGAATTAATAGTAACTGTAGTGGGAGTAGTAAATTAATTAAGTTTACTGTCCACCACCTACCCCTAATTAATACTAACTGGAGTGGGAATAGTAAATTAATTAAGTTTGCTATCCAGCTCCTACCCGTAATTAATACTAACGGGAGTGGGAATACTAAATTAATTAAGTTTAGTGTCCAGCACCTACCCCTAATTAATACTAACTGGAGTGGGAATAGTAAAGTAATTAAGTTTAGTGTGCAGTACCTACCCAAGAATTAATACTAACTGGAGTGGGAATAGTAAATTAATTAACTTACTGTCCAGCTCCTACCCCTAATTAATACTAACTGAAGTAGGAATAGTAAATTAATTAAGTTTATTGTCCAGCACCTACCCCTAATTATTACTAACTGGAGTAGGAATAGTAAATTAATTAAGTTTAGTGTCCAGCACCTACCCCTAAATGATACTAACTGGAATAGGAATAGTAAATTAATAAAGTTTCGTGTCCAGCACCTACCCCTAATTAATACTAACTGGAGTAGGAATAGTAAATTAATTAAGTTTAGTGTCCATCATCTAATCTGAATTAATAATAACTGGAGTGGTAATAGTAAATTAATTAAGTTTAGTGTCCAGCACCTATCCTGAATTAATTCTAACTGGACTAAGAATAGTAAATTATTTAAGTTTAGTCTCCAGCACCTACCCCTAATTAATTCTAACTGGAGTGGGAATAGTACATTAATTAACTTACTGTCCAGCTCCTACCCCTAATTAATACTAACTGAAGTAGGAATAGTAAATTAATTAAGTTTATTGTCCAGCACCTACCCCTAATTATTACTAACTGGAGTAGGAATAGTAAATTAATTAAGTTTAGTGTCCAGCACCTACCCCTAAATGATACTAACTGGAATAGGAATAGTAAATTAATAAAGTTTAGTGTCCAGCACCTACCCCTAATTAATACTAACTGGAGTAGGAATAGTAAATTAATTAAGTTTAGTGTCCATCATCTAATCTGAATTAATAATAACTGGAGTGGTAATAGTAAATTAATTAAGTTTAGTGTCCAGCACCTATCCTGAATTAATTCTAACTGGACTAAGAATAGTAAATTATTTAAGTTTAGTCTCCAGCACCTACCCCTAATTAATTCTAACTGGAGTGGGAATAGTAAATTAATTAAGTTTAGTGTCCAGCATTTTCCTTGAATTATTAGTAACTGTAGTGGGAGTAGTAAATTAATTAAGTTTACTGTCCAGCACCTTCCCCTAATTAATACTAACTGGAGTGGGAATAGTAAATTAATTAAGTTTAGTGTCCAGCACCTACCTTGAATTAATACTAACTGGAATAGGAATAGTAAATTAATTAAGTTTAATGTCCAACACCTACCCCTAATTAATACTAACTGGAGTGGGAATAGTAAATTATTTAAGTTTAGTGTCCAGCACCTACCATGAACTAATACTAACTGGAGTAGGAATAATAAATTAATTAAGTTTAGTGTCCACACCTAGCCATAATTAATACTAATTGGAGTGGGAATAGTTAATTAATTAAGTTTAGTTCCCAGCAGCTACCCCTAATTAATACTAACTGGAGTAGGAATAGTAAATTAATTAAGTTTAGTGTCCAGCACCTACCCTGAATTAATAATAACTGGAGTGGGAATATTAAATTAATTAAATTTAGTGTCCAGCACCTACCCCTAATTAATACTAACTGTATTGGGAATAGTAAATTAATTAAGTTTACTGTCCAGCACCTACTCCTAATTAATACAAACTGGAGTGGGAATAGTAAATTAATTAAGTTTAGTGTCCAGCACCTATCCTGAATTAATTCTAACTGGACTAAGAATAGTAAATTATTTAAGTTTAGTCTCCAGCACCTACCCCTAATTAATTCTAACTGGAGTGGGAATAGTACATTAATTAACTTACTGTCCAGCTCCTACCCCTAATTAATACTAACTGAAGTAGGAATAGTAAATTAATTAAGTTTATTGTCCAGCACCTACCCCTAATTATTACTAACTGGAGTAGGAATAGTAAATTAATTAAGTTTAGTGTCCAGCACCTACCCCTAAATGATACTAACTGGAATAGGAATAGTAAATTAATAAAGTTTAGTGTCCAGCACCTACCCCTAATTAATACTAACTGGAGTAGGAATAGTAAATTAATTAAGTTTAGTGTCCATCATCTAATCTGAATTAATAATAACTGGAGTGGTAATAGTAAATTAATTAAGTTTAGTGTCCAGCACCTATCCTGAATTAATTCTAACTGGACTAAGAATAGTAAATTATTTAAGTTTAGTCTCCAGCACCTACCCCTAATTAATTCTAACTGGAGTGGGAATAGTAAATTAATTAAGTTTAGTGTCCAGCATTTTCCTTGAATTATTAGTAACTGTAGTGGGAGTAGTAAATTAATTAAGTTTACTGTCCAGCACCTTCCCCTAATTAATACTAACTGGAGTGGGAATAGTAAATTAATTAAGTTTAGTGTCCAGCACCTACCTTGAATTAATACTAACTGGAATAGGAATAGTAAATTAATTAAGTTTAATGTCCAACACCTACCCCTAATTAATACTAACTGGAGTGGGAATAGTAAATTATTTAAGTTTAGTGTCCAGCACCTACCATGAACTAATACTAACTGGAGTAGGAATAATAAATTAATTAAGTTTAGTGTCCACACCTAGCCATAATTAATACTAATTGGAGTGGGAATAGTTAATTAATTAAGTTTAGTTCCCAGCAGCTACCCCTAATTAATACTAACTGGAGTAGGAATAGTAAATTAATTAAGTTTAGTGTCCAGCACCTACCCTGAATTAATAATAACTGGAGTGGGAATATTAAATTAATTAAATTTAGTGTCCAGCACCTACCCCTAATTAATACTAACTGTATTGGGAATAGTAAATTAATTAAGTTTACTGTCCAGCACCTACTCCTAATTAATACAAACTGGAGTGGGAATAGTAAATTAATTAAGTTTAGTGTCCAGCACCTACCCCTAATTAATACTAACTGGAGTGGTAATAGTAAATTAATTAAGTTGAGTGTCCAGCACCTACCCTGAATTAATACTAACTGGAGTGGGAGTAGTAAATTAATTAAGTTTAGTGTCCAGCAGCTACCCCTAATTAATACTAACTGGAGTAGGAATAGTAAATTAATTAAGTTTAGTGTCCATCACCTAATCTGAATTAATAAGAACTGGAGAGGGAATATTAAATTAATTAAGTTTAGTGTCCAGCTCCTACCCCTAATTAATACTTCCTGGATTGGGAATAGTACATTAATTAAGTTTACTGTCCAGCACCTACCCCTAATTAATACTAACTGGAGTGGGAATAGTAAATTAATTAAGTTTAGTGTCGAGCACCTACCCCTAATTAATACTAACTGGAGTGGGAATAGTAAATTAATTAAGTTTAGTGTCCAGCACCTACCCCTAATTAATACTAACTGGAGTGGGAATAGTAAATTAATTAAGTTTAGTGTCCCACTTCTACCTTGAATTAATACTAACTGTAGTGGGAGAAGTAAAATAATTAAGTCTACTGTCCAGCACCTACCCTTAATTAATACTAACTGGAGTGGGAGTAGTAAATTAATTAAGTTTAATGTCCTGCACCTACCTTGAATTTATACTAACGGGAGTAGGAATAGTGAATTAATAAATTTTAATGTCCAGCACCTACCCCTAATTAATAGTAACTGGAGTGGGAATAGTAAATTAATTAAGTTTAGTGTCCAGCACCTACCCTGAACTCATACTAACTGGAGTAGGAATAGTAAATTAATTAGGTTTAGTGCCACACCTACCCCTAATTAATATTAACTGGAGTGGGAATACTAAATTAATTAAGTTTAGTGTCCATCACCTAATCTGAATTAATAAGAACTGGAGAGGGAATATTAAATTAATTAAGTTTAGTGTCCAGCACCTACCCCTAATTAATACTACCTGGATTTGGAATAGTAAATTAATTAAGTTTACTGTCCAGCACCTACCCCTAATTAATACTAACTGGAGTGGGAATAGTAAATTAATTAAGTTTAGTTTCCAGCACCTACCCCTAATTAATACTAACTGGAGTGGGAAAAGTAAATTAATTAAGTATAGTGTCCAGCACCTACCCCTAATTAATACTAACTGGAGTGGGAATAGTAAATTAATTAAGTTTAATGTCCTGCACCTACCTTAAATTTATACTAACAGGTGTAGGAATAGTGAATTAATAAAGTTTAATGTCCAGCACCTACCCCTAATTAATAGTAACTGGAGTGGGAATAGTAAATTAATTAAGTTTAGTGTCCAGCAGCTACCCCTAATTAATACTAACTGGAGTAGGAATAGTAAATTAATTAAGTTTAGTGTCCAGCACTTACCCCTAATTAATACCAACTGTATTGGGAATAGTAAATTAATTAAGTTTACTGTCCAGCACCGACTCCTAATTAATAATAACTGGAGTGGAAATAGTAAATTAATTAAGTTTAGTGCCAGCACCTACCCTGAATTAATTCTAACTGGACTAAGAATAGTAAATTAATTAAGTTTAGTGTCCAGCAGCTACCCCTAATTAATACTAACTGGAGTAGGAATAGTAAATTAATTAAGTTTAGTGTCCAGCACCTACCCCTAATTAATACCAACTGTATTGGGAATAGTAAATTAATTAAGTTTAGTGTCCAGCACCTAACCCTAATTAATACTAACTGGAGTGGAAATAGTAAATTAATTAAGTTTAGTGTCCAGCACCTACCCTGAATTAATTCTAACTGGACTAAGAATAGTAAATTAATTAAGTTTAGTGTCCAGCACCTACCCTGAACTCATACTAACTGGAGTAGGAATAGTAAATTAATTAGGTTTAGTGCCACACCTACCCCTAATTAATATTAACTGGAGTGGGAATACTAAATTAATTAAGTTTAGTGTCCAACACCTACACTGAACTAATACTAAGTGGAGTGGGAGTAGTAAATTATTTAAGTTTAATGACCAGCACCTACCCCTAATTTATACTAACTGGAGTGGGAGTAGCAAATTAATTAAGTTTAGTGCCCATCACCTAATCTGAATTAATAATAACTGGAGTGGTAATAGTAAATTAATTAAGTTTAGTGCCCAGCACCTATCCTAAATTAATCCTAACTGGAGTAGGAATAATAAAATATTTAAGTTTAGCCTCCAGCACCTACCCCTATTTAATACTAGCTGGAGTGGGATTAGTAAATTAATTAAGTTTAGTGTCCATCATCTAATCTGAATTAATAATAACTGGAGTGGTAATAGTAAATTAATTAAGTTTAGTGTCCAGCACCTATCCTGAATTAATTCTAACTGGACTAAGAATAGTAAATTATTTAAGTTTAGTCTCCAGCACCTACCCCTAATTAATTCTAACTGGAGTGGGAATAGTAAATTAATTAAGTTTAGTGTCCAGCATTTTCGTTGAATTATTAGTAACTGTAGTGGGAGTAGTAAATTAATTAAGTTTACTGTCCAGCACCTTCCCCTAATTAATACTAACTGGAGTGGGAATAGTAAATTAATTAAGTTTAGTGTCCAGCACCTACCTTGAATTAATACTAACTGGAATAGGACTAGTAAATTAATTAAGTTTAATGTCCAACACCTACCCCTAATTAATACTAACTGGAGTGGGAATAGTAAATTATTTAAGTTTAGTGTCCAGCACCTACCATGAACTAATACTAACTGGAGTAGGAATAATAAATTAATTAAGTTTAGTGTCCACACCTAGCCATAATTAATACTAATTGGAGTGGGAATAGTAAATTAATTAAGTTTAGTTCCCAGCAGCTACCCCTAATTAATACTAACTGGAGTAGGAATAGTAAATTAATTAAGTTTAGTGTCCAGCACCTACCCTGAATTAATAATAACTGGAGTGGGAATATTAAATTAATTAAATTTAGTGTCCAGCACCTACCCCTAATTAATACTAACTGTATTGGGAATAGTAAATTAATTAAGTTTACTGTCCAGCACCTACTCCTAATTAATACAAACTGGAGTGGGAATAGTAAATTAATTAAGTTTAGTGTCCAGCACCTACCCCTAATTAATACTAACTGGAGTGGTAATAGTAAATTAATTAAGTTTAGTGTCCAGCACCTACCCTGAATTAATACTAACTGGAGTGGGAGTAGTAAATTAATTAAGTTTAGTGTCCAGCAGCTACCCCTAATTAATACTAACTGGAGTAGGAATAGTAAATTAATTAAGTTTAGTGTCCATCACCTAATCTGAATTAATAAGAACTGGAGAGGGAATATTAAATTAATTAAGTTTAGTGTCCAGCTCCTACCCCTAATTAATACTACCTGGATTGGGAATAGTACATTAATTAAGTTTACTGTCCAGCACCTACCCCTAATTAATACTATCTGGAGTGGGAATAGTAAATTAATTAAGTTTAGTGTCCAGCACCTACCCCTAATTAATACTAACTGGAGTGGGAATAGTAAATTAATTAAGTTTAGTGTCCCACTTCTACCTTGAATTAATACTAACTGTAGTGGGAGAAGTAAAATAATTAAGTCTACTGTCCAGCACCTACCCTTAATTAATACTAACTGGAGTGGGAGTAGTAAATTAATTAAGTTTAATGTCCTGCACCTACCTTGAATTTATACTAACGGGAGTAGGAATAGTGAATTAATAAAGTTTAATGTCCAGCACCTACCCCTAATTAATAGTAACTGGAGTGGGAATAGTAAATTAATTAAGTTTAGTGTCCAGCACCTACCCTGAACTCATACTAACTGGAGTAGCAATAGTAAATTAATTAGGTTTAGTGCCACACCTACCCCTAATTAATATTAACTGGAGTGGGAATACTAAATTAATTAAGGTTAGTGTCCATCACCTAATCTGAATTAATAAGAACTGGAGAGGGAATATTAAATTAATTAAGTTTAGTGTCCAGCACCTACCCCTAATTAATACTACCTGGATTTGGAATAGTAAATTAATTAAGTTTACTGTCCAGCACCTACCCCTAATTAATACTAACTGGAGTGGGAATAGTAAATTAATTAAGTTTAGTGTCCAGCACCTACCCCTAATTAATACTAACTGGAGTGGGAATAGTAAATTAATTAAGTATAGTGTCCAGCACCTACCCCTAATTAATACTAACTGGAGTGGGAATAGTAAATTAATTAAGTTTAGTGTCCCACTTCTACCTTGAATTATTACTAACTGTTGTGGGAGAAGTAAAATAATTAAGTCTACTGTCCAGCACCTACCCTTAATTAATACTAACTGGAGTGGGAATAGTAAATTAATTAAGTTTAATGTCCTGCACCTACCTTAAATTTATACTAACGGGAGTAGGAATAGTAAATTAATTAGGTTTAGTGCCACACCTACCCCTAATTAATATTAACTGGAGTGGGAATACTAAATTAATTAAGTTTAGTGTCCACACCTACACTGAACTAATACTAAGTGGAGTGGGAGAAGTAAATTATTTAAGTTTAATGACCAGCACCTACCCCTAATTTATACTAACTGGAGTGGGAGTAGCAAATTAATTAAGTTTAGTGTCCAGCAGCTACCCCTAATTAATACTAACTGGAGTAGGAATAGTAAATTAATTAAGTTTAGTGCCCATCACCTAATCTGAATTAATAATAACTGGAGTGGTAATAGTAAATTAATTAAGTTTAGTGCCCAGCACCTATCCTAAATTAATCCTAACTGGAGTAGGAATAGTAAAATATTTAAGTTTAGCTTCCAGCACCTACCCCTAATTAATACTAGCTGGAGTGGGATTAGTAAATTAATTAAGTTTAGTGTCCAGCATTTTCCTTGAATTATTAGTAACTGTAGTGGGAGTAGTAAATTAATTAAGTTTACTGTCCAGCACCTACCCCTAATTAATACTAACTGGAGTGGGAATAGTAAATTAATTAAGTTTAGTGTCCAACACCTACCTTGAAATAATACTAACTGGAGTAGGAATTTTAAATTAATTAAGTTTAATGTCCAGCACCTACCCCTAATTAATACTAACTGGAGTGGGAATAGTAAATTATTTAAGTTTAGTGTCCAGCAGCTACACCTAATTAATAATAACTGGAGTGGGAATATTAAATTAATTAAATTTAGTTTCCAGCACCTACCCCTAATTAATACTAACTGAATTTGGAATAGTAAATTAATTAAGTTTACTGTCCAGCACCTACTCCTAATTAATACTAACTGGAGTGGGAATTGTAAATTAATTAAGTTTAGTGTCCAGCACCTACTCCTAATTAATACTAACTGGAGTGGGAATAGTAAATTAATTAAGTTCAGTGTCCATCACCTATTCTGAGTTAATAAGAACTAGAGTGCGAATATTAAATTAATTATGTTTAGTGTCCAGCACCTACCCCTAATAATACTACCTGAATTGGGAGTATGAATGAATGAATGAAAGACAATTTGTTGAGCGCGATAGCTACCCTTAGGCGTCCTAGCGCTGCGGACAATACGGGCATGAAAGACACTTGGGGCTGTCCGGGTTTATTGAAACAGAAAAGTCTTGAGGAGCTTACGGAATGAGAGTATATTAGACTCCGATCGCAGATGCGGGGGGAGAGCATTCCATAGTTTGGCCGCGTTGTACGAAAACGAGCGGCCACCACATCTAGTTCTTTTTATCCTGGGTACTTTGGCAAGAAGAGAGGAGGATGACCTAAGCTGTCTAATCGGCCGGTAGGGAGTGATCAGCGGTTGATTTATGGCGGGGCCTGTCTTCCAGAAGGCCCTGTGGGTGATACAGAGGGCCTTGAATTTAATTCTCTCCCGGACTGGGAGCCAATGTAGGCTTCTAAGCCCAGGACTGATAGGAGATCGACGGGGAGTCTGAAGAAGCGTTCGAGCGGCGCAGTTTTGAATGACCTGAAGCTTATTCAGAGTGGATTGTGGGGCTCCCAGATAGAGGGCATTTCCGAAGTCCAGGCGTGACAGAATAAGGCCCTGGACCATGATCTGTCTCGCCTGGAATGGAAGTAAGGGGAGAACCTTCCGAAGCAGCCTCAGTAGACCATAGCAAGTGGCCGCGAGTTTGGTTGCTTGGTGATTGAAGCTGAGGGTGTTATCCAGCCATATACCCAGGCTCTTGATCGTGTCCTTGGGCACTGGGGCAGGACCAAGACAAGATGGCCATAGTGGATTCATAATGTACTTGGGAGCATTGCCTAGGAGCATAAGCTCCGTCTTGTCTCCGTTCAGCTTTAGGCAGGATGCTGTCATCCATTTAACCACCTCCTCCAAGTATTCACTCAAGTTGTTATGGGCTATGTTAGGCCGATTGAGAGCCACTACTAGCTGAGTGTCGTCGGCATAGGTGATGATTTTTATGCCGAACGGACGGACAATTTCAGCTAGGGGGCTCATATATATGTTAAACAGCGTGGGGCTCAGGGAGGAGCCCTGAGGCACCCCACAGCCGAGAGGTTTGCTGGGGGAGGTGATTTCGCCTCGAAAACCTGAAAACTGCGGTCTGCCAGAAATGACTTGAACCACTTGATGGCATTTCCTGTTACTCCCAATTTGGAGAGTCGTTGTATTAGTATTTCGTGGTTTACAGTCTCAAATGCGGCGCTTAGATCTAAGAGAATGATTGCTGCCGCACCCCCTTGGTCCAAGATCATTCTGGATTCTTCAGTTACTGCAAGGAGTGCGGTTTCGGTCCCGTGCATGGGCCGGAAACCCGTCTGAGAGAGATCGAGCAGATGGTTGCTCTCCAGAAAATCTGTCAGAATAGTGTTGACATGTTTCTCCAGGACCTTGCACAGCAATGGCAGTAAAGAGATCGGCCGATAATTACTGGGGTCCTCCTGATCCAGATTGGGTTTTTCAAGAGGGCCTTGACCATGGCGCATTTCCAGGGTGGCGGAACTGTGCCCGAGGACAAGGAGGCATTAAGCAGGTCAAGTGTAGTGGGGAGAATGTTGCTGATCGCTGGCAGCAAGGCATGCGGGGGCGCCGGGTCTAGAGGAGAGCCAGATTTCACCTGATGCATGATAAGATCCAATCTAAAGGGGTCCAGTGGGGGAAAAGTGCCCAGGGTAACTAAGGAAGGAGGGGCCATATTTAAGGGCTGGTCGAGTGTTATGTCTGTTGGAGGGGCGGGAAGGAAGTGTATATTATTAGTATTTTTGGAAAAAAACTCTGCTAGGTTATTACAGCGGGTTTGTGCGTTATTCATATTTGGTGACTTTTCCGGGAGTTTAAGAATAGATTTGGCAATTTGATATATTTCTTTTGGTTTGGAGGCAGCTGCTTTGATTTTTTCCTCAAAGAAGATTGATTGGGCGGATTTAATTTTGTTCTTATAATTTTTTCTTGCATCCCTGTAAGCAGATTTCTTAGAAGGGGAGTAGTCTAATCGCCACTTCCTCTCAAGTTTTTTACAGCTTCGTTTCATTTCCCGTAGAGTGGTGGAGTACCAAGGTGCTGTTACGGTGCAGCGCTTTGTTGCTAGGTTTTTTGTGGGGAGTACAGAGTCCAGAGAGTTAAGGATCCAGGTATTGAATTCCTCATTAGCTAAAACGGGATTAGGGTTTTTGGGTGGCCTGGAGGCTTCAAGAGTTGACAACCAACGGTCCAGAGGAAGTCTGGACCAGTTCCGTGTTTTTCGTGTCGTGAGATTTGTGGGGATGTCAGAGTCAGGGGTGGTCCAAGTGATCGGGATCAGTGAATGATCCGACCATGGAAGCGGGGAGGGTGTTCCGACTGTGAGGTCCATGCAGTTACTAAAGACAGGGTCTAATAAGTGACCTTTGATGTGGGTGGGGCTGCGGACCAGTTGGTTAAATTGCAGTGCGGCGAGGCTCATGGTTGTTTCTGTTGCGAGATGGTCGGTAGCATCATCAAAATGAATATTAAGATCCCCTAAAAGAGTGTAGTTAGAAGGCCTGCAAGCCGTGTCAGCTAAAATGGAGGGAAGGGTATTTAAAAACTCTCCTATGGCCCCCAGTGGGCGATATATGAGTAGGCCGGAAAAGGTGGTTGTGGGGGAGAAATCAATGGCGAAGGGGAGACTTTCACAATCTGGTATCAAATTTGGGGAGTGACGGCACTCATAGCAATCCTTAAAGATGATCGCTAAGCCTCCTCCTCTGCCCTCCTTACGGTCCGCTCGCTGTATATGGTAGCCCCGGGGAAGGGTCTGAACGAGGTCTGGTTCTGACTCAGCATGGAGCCAGGTCTCTGTCAAAAAAAGAACATCTGGCTTGAGTTCCTCTAAGAGGATGGCGATTTCTGTAGAGTGTTTAGGGAGTGACCTGCAATTTAGGAGGTACATGGTGCGCTGAATATTTTTCCTGCCCAAAGTGGGCTGATACTGAAATCCACAATGGGTGCAGGAAGTATGTTTATCTGCCATATCCCAAGCATATTGGCAGCTGGCCGGGGTGGGACTTCTCAGCTTGTAGAGGGATTTGGGGCTGTAACTCCTAGAGTCTGGAGGAATTCGGGCAGGGTGAGTGGCCCCTGGCCCCGGCCGGCTGCGGAGGGGCACAGACGGGCTTGCCTTTGGCGCGCCGGCGGCGCGCCCGCTGCGCGCGTCCGCTGCGCGAGGCAAATGGCATCCCAGTTATGTAGGGGAGGGGAAAGGTCAGCTGCAGATCAGCTGGCTTGCCTGGGTGCGCCGGAAGTCCTAATTGCTTCCTGTAGTGCCTGAGTTTCCCTCCACTCAAACCGAACAATCGGCGGTGGACCGGGGAAAGCACTTAAAGTAAGTACTATCAAATACAAGTGCAGAGTGATTTATTGTGACAGGCCTATAATGTTAGAAGCAGCAATACGGCGAACATGATTTTATAAAAGCAATTCCTTTTGTAGGCAGTGAGATGAGCAATACGATATGCAGTTATTTTTCTTTTTTTAAAGGAGCCCTTTACCAGGCGCTCCTGATTAGTGCTATGATGCTACAAGGATAAAACAACAAGACGACGATCGAGTTTTAAAAGCAATTCCCCTTTTAAAAAGTAGTGAAATGAGCAATGCGCTATGCAGAATTAATAAGCCCTTTACCAGGCACTCCTGATTAATGCTGAGAGGTCTCTCTCACACCTGCGCGCGTCGGCTGCGCGAGGCAAATGGCATCCCAGTTATGTAGGGGAGGGGAAAGGTCAGCTGCAGATCAGCTGGCTTGCCTGGGTGCGCCGGAAGTCCTAATTGCTTCCTGTAGTGCCTGAGTTTCCCTCCACTCAAACCGAACAATCGGCGGTGGACCGGGAAAGCACTTAAAGTAAGTACTATCAAATACAAGTGCAGAGTGATTTATTGTGACAGGCCTATAATGTTAGAAGCAGCAATACGGCGAACGTGATTTTATAACAGCAATTCCTTTTGTAGGCAGTGAGATGAGCAATACGATATGCAGTTATTTTTCTTTTTTTAAAGGAGCCCTTTACCAGGCGCTCCTGATTAGTGCTATGATGCTACAAGGATAAAACAACAAGACGACGATCGAGTTTTAAAAGCAATTCCCCTTTTAAAAAGTAGTGAAATGAGCAATGCGCTATGCAGAATTAATAAGCCCTTTACCAGGCACTCCTGATTAATGCTGAGAGGTCTCTCTCACACCAGCGCGTGAGTAGTAAATTAATTAAGTTTACTGTCCAGCACCTACCCCTAATTAATACTAACTGGAGTGGGAATAGTAAATTAATTAAGTTTAGTGTCCAGCACCTACCTTGAAATAATACTAACTGGAGTAGGAATTTTAAATTAATTAAGTTTAATGTCCAGCACCTACCCCTAATTAATACTAACTGGAGTGGGAATAGTAAATTATTTAAGTTTAGTGTCCAGCAGCTACACCTAATTAATAATAACTGGAGTGGGAATATTAAATTAATTACATTTAGTTTCCAGCACCTACCCCTAATTAATACTAACTGAATTTGGAATAGTAAATTAATTAAGTTTACTGTCCAGCACCTACTCCTAATTAATACTAACTGGAGTGGGAATTGTAAATTAATTAAGTTTAGTGTCCAGCACCTACTCCTAATTAATACTAACTGGAGTGGGAATAGTAAATTAATTAAGTTCAGTGTCCATCACCTAATCTGAGTTAATAAGAACTAGAGTGCGAATATTAAATTAATTATGTTTAGTGTCCAGCACCTACCCCTAATAATACTACCTGAATTGGGAGTAGTAAATTAATTAAGTTTACTGTCCAGCACCTACCCCTAATTAATACTAACTGGAGTGGGAATAGTAAATTTATTAAGTTTAGTGTCCAGCACCTACCCCTAATTAATACTAACTGGAGTGGGAATAGTAAATTAATTAAGTTTAGTGTCCTGCACCTACCCCTAATTAATACTAACTGGAGTGGGAATAGTAAATTAATTAAGTTTAGTGTCCACACCTACTCCTAATTAATACTAACTGGAGTGGGAATACTAAATTAATTAAGTTTAGTGTCCAACACCTACACTGAATTAATACTAACTGGAGTGGGAGTAGTAAATTATTTAAGTTTAATGACCAGCACCTACCTCTAATTAATACTAACTGGAGTGGGAATAGTAAATTAATTAAGTCTAGTGTCCTGCACCTACCCTGAATTAATACTAACTGGAGTAGGAATAGTAAATTAATTAAGTTTAGTGTCCACACCTACTCCTAATTAATACTAACTGGAGTGGGAATACTAAATTAATTAAGTTTAGTGTCCAGCACCTACCTGGAATTAATACTAACTGGAGTGGGAGTAGTAAATTAATTAAGTTTACTGTCCAGCACCTACCCCTAATTAATACTAACTGGAGTGGGAATAGTAAATTAATTAAGTTTAGTGTCCAACACCTACCCCTAATTAATACTAACTGGAGTGGGAAAAGTAAATTAATTAAGTTTAGTGTCCTGCACCTACCCCTAATTAATACTAACTGGAGTGGGAATAGTAAATTAATTAAGTTTAGTATCACGCATCTACCTTGAATTAATACTAACTGTAGTGGGAGTAGTAAATTAATTAAGTTTACTGTATAGCACCTACCCCTAATTAATACTAATTGGAGTAGGAATAGTAAATTCATTAAGTTTACTGTCCAGCACCTACCCTTAATTAATAGTAACAGGAGTGGGAATACTAAATTAATTAAGTCTCTGTCCAACACCTACACCGAATTAATACTAACTGGAGTAGTAAATTATTCGGTGGCATGACCTCAAGAGGCTGGTGAAACAGAAGAACTACAAGAACCGTCAGCTGGCTCAGATGACTGGCGGTGGCCCTCCCATCCCACCAAGAACATTCACTGCATGGGAGGAGAAGGTGCTTGCCATACTGCATCCAGAGAGTCTCACAGGAGTACCCGGGGGAGTGGAGGCTGGTAAGTACAAACAAATGGCTACCATTACACTGCTATGTACTGTCTTGCACAACAACAAAGCTACACCTCCTGGGCCCAAATCCATTCATGTGCACCACACACTACCCAACACATCTCACAGAGGGAACATTCACTCCCTCTGAATCACCACAAAGGTAGCCAGCAACATTCCCAGGGTTGCATGTGTACAGGCAGCCAGCACTACAACTCCCACCAGGCCCCCTTGTCTCACCCCTGAGCAGGAAGTAGCACTCCACCCCACCCAGAAGCATGTGGCAGCCATTGTATTGTTCACCTTCACCTAACAGGTAGGTAGCCATCTTCACAGAAAGGGGGGTTTGGGGGTGAGAGGCCTGCACAACAACTCCCACCATGCCCCCTTGTCCCACCCCTGAGCAGGAAGTAGCACTCCACCCCACCCAGAAGCATGTGGCAGCCATTGTTTTGTTCACCTTCACCTAACAGGTAGGTAGCCATCTTCACAGGGAGGGAGGTCTGGGGGTGTTCACCTTCACCTAACAGGTAGATAGCCATCGTCACAGGGAGGGGGGTTTGGGGGTGGGACGCCTGCACAACAACTCCCACCATGCCCCCTTGTCCCACCCCTGAGCAGGAAGTAGCACTCCACCCCACCCAGAAGCATGTGGCAGCCATTGTATTGTTCACCTTCACCTAACAGGTAGGTAGCCATCTTCACAGAAAGGGGGGTTTGGGGGTGAGAGGCCTGCACAACAACTCCCACCATGCCCCCTTGTCCCACCCCTGAGCAGGAAGTAGCACTCCACCCCACCCAGAAGCATGTGGCAGCCATTGTTTTGTTCACCTTCACCTAACAGGTAGGTAGCCATCTTCACAGGGAGGGAGGTCTGGGGGTGAGAGGCTTGCACAACAACTCCCACCATGCCCCCTTGTCCCACCCCTGAGCAGGAAGTAGAACTCCACCCCACCCAGAAGCATGTGGCAGCCATTGTATTGTTCACCTTCACCTAACAGGTAGGTAGCCATCTTCACAGGGAGGGTGGTCTGGGGTGGGAGGCCTGCACTACAACTCCCACCATGCCCCTTGTCCCACCCCTGAGCAGGAAGTAGCACTCCACCCCACCCAGAAGCATGTGGCAGCCATTGTATTGTTCACCTTCACCTAACAGGTAGGTAGCCATCTTCACAGGGAGGGTGGTCTGTGGGGTGGGAGGCCTGCACTACAACTCCCACCATGCCCCCTTGTCCCACCCTGAGCAGGAAGTAGCACTCCACCCCACCCAGAAGCATGTGGCAGCCATTGTATTGTTCACCTTCACATAACAGGTAGGTAGCCATCTTCAGAGGGAGGGTGGTCTGGGGGTTGGAGGCCTGCACTGCAACTCCCACCATGCCCCCTTGTCCCACCCCTGAGCAGGAAGTAGCACTCCACCCCACCCAGAAGCATGTGGCAGCCTTTGTATTGTTCACCTTCACCTAACAGGTAGGTAGCCATCTTCACAGGGAGGGAGGTCTGGGGGTGGGAGGCCTGCACAACAACTCCCACCATGCCCCCTTGTCCCACCCCTGAGCAGGAAGTAGCACTCCATCCCACCCAGAAGCATGTGGCAGCCATTGTATTGTTCACCTTCACCTAACAGGTAGGTAGCCATCTTCACAGGAAGGGTGGTCTGGGGGTGGAAGGCCTGCACTACAACTCCCACCATGCCGCCTTGTCCCACCCCTGAGCAGGAAGTAGCACTCCACACCACCCAGAAGCATGTGGCAGCCATTGTATTGTTTACCTTCACCTAACAGGTAGGTAGCCATCTTCACAGGGAGGGGGGTTTGGGGGTGGGAGGCCTGCACAACAACTCCCACCATGCCCCCTTGTCCCACCCCTGAGCAGGAAGTAGCACTCCACCCCACCCAGAAGTATGTGGCAGCCATTGTATTGTTCACCTTCACCTAACAGGTAGGTAGCCATCTTCACAGGGAGGGGGGTTTGGGGATGGGAGGCCTGCACAACAACTCCCACCATGCCCCCTTGTCCCACCCCTGAGCAGGAAGTAGCACTCCACCCGACCCAGAAGCATGTGGCAACAATTCCCCCAAATGTGTCACAGAACAGGTAGGTAGACAGTGCATGCACCCTGACACTCCCCTCAAAAAGCATGGAGCCATATGACCACACCTGCCCTCACATGTCATCCAACTTGGCATACATCAAATAGCCACTTCCAGTGTGCAGACAGACAAGCGTATGTAACTGTCACAGAAACCAAAGTGTGACTCTCAAAATCACATTTAGAAGAAATCCAGGGCACAACCATGCACAGCACTGAATGCTATCTTGAAGTGCCATGGGGGCAGAGCATCAAGGCCCATATGAAAACAAAACAAGCTTGGTCAGTAGTAACAAGAAAGCAAAGCACATGATATGACAAAGGTATGCGTGAGACTACAATGGCTAGTTCATGCCCAGTTGTAATGTCTTCCATGCAGAGTGAACAACAAAGATGCTGCACATAAAGTAATTGTGCTGCTAGTCGTTATCTGATGACATGTCCACGTAATCACACAATCTGCACGTTGTGCATGGTACCTATTGACATGTCACACCATGGACAAGTAAGGTATGTACCTCCACATCATGCCCAGATGCTCAAAACTGTGCAGACAAACAATGTTATATCAATGTAAACTGTGTGGTGCATAACATGTAACAACAAAACATCTAAACACTAAGCTTGAGGTGTGCACTGCAATGACCATTTCCCCTCTGTTCGACAGGTGACCAAGAACTGACAGCTGCAGATGACCACACCAACCTGCAGAGCCAGCCTCCCCCCCCGGAACATTGACTCTCCGATGCAGACTCCCTAGATTTCTCAGATGCGGAGCCCGAAGCTGGCCCATCAGGCATGCCAGGGCGCAACAGGTCCCAGGAACCCACTGTACCCACCGCCACCACCTCAGCAACAACAACTACGCTGACCCCTGCTGTAATGACCTGTGCGGCGGCCTCCACCACCTCCACCACCACCACCACCAGTGCTGCCTGCAACACTGTCCCTGCCTCAGCGGATGACCACCCCACAATCTGAGGAGGGCAGGGAGAGTACGGGTGTGCGTAGAGTGGTAACACCACAGGTCTGGGACAGCAGGGCAGGTGGGAGGGCTACTAGGCGACAAGACCAACCGGACACTGGGACCGAAGCCCTGGCCAACAAGCCCAGGGACACACGGGCCAGGCTCTGGAGGAATCCCGTGAGCTCCGCCTGCTGCTGAGGTCCATTGACACACGAATGGGCCAAATTGTGGACCTCTTGGGCCAGCTAGTGGGTGTTCTGAGAGACAGGCCGGCGGCCCAAACAACAGCTCCACCTACCTCCAGTGGCCCGCAGGATGACAGTTCCCCCACCTCCCCTGCGGTCACAGAGAGGGGTGAGTCCTCAGACACCGCTGAGCCCGCAGAAGAGGCCCCCCCTGCCAAATGCTCAAGGGGCCGTCCAAAGAAATCCCAGGGAGGATCACGTGTCAAAGCACCAGCCAAACACCAGTAAAGGAGCCAGCCATGATGGCAACCCACTTCACCTTGCCATTGACTTTGTTGACTGTCCTTATCCACACTGCCAGGTTAATGGAATGCGTCTGTTGGACTGTGTCACCACAACAATGTGGTGACTACTCTATTGTCTCATCTACCATCACTGACAACTCATTGATTCACTTTTCACCTGTTTCCAAATATTCACTTACCTGTCACATATACCCATTGTTAATAAACACTCCTTACACACCTATGTTCGCGTGTCAGCTCCATGTTTATTATAGGATGTACAATGTTGACTGGGATTACAATGCACCAGGAGCATGGA
The DNA here is from genome assembly GCA_963921515.1 of Calotriton arnoldi. Classification (NCBI taxonomy): domain Eukaryota; kingdom Metazoa; phylum Chordata; class Amphibia; order Caudata; family Salamandridae; genus Calotriton; species Calotriton arnoldi. The sequence continues at coordinate 1,075,924 of CAWUFW010002233.1, forward strand.
TTGTTTGGAGGCATTGTGAGGCAGAAGGGACCTAGGAAAACACAAAAGAACAATATTCACTTGTCAGGTGATGGCATCACAGCCACTACACAACACTTGTCATCAAGGTACTCAAATATGCACACATTACAATGAGCAACAGTACCGACATAGACATCCTGTAGCTGGGCACAACTACCCTGTCCCAGAAACCTCAGCACCCAGCACAGATACAACAACAGGCAGCAGTCACAAATCCCCCCTAGGCCTTTCCAACAACAACACAATCAGCAGACAATGGCACAGTTGTATGTTTCCACTCACCTTCAAGGGAAGTAGCGGTTGATGAGCTGTTGACGCAGGTCAACACCTTCCTCCTCTCCACTATCCTCGTCATGGACATGGGTGGGTTTCCAGGCGGTGGCCTCGGCTGCTCATCAGCGTCCAGGAGCAGGGGGATCTCCTTGCGCAAGGCCAGGTTGTGGAGCATGCAGCATGCAACTACGATCTGACACACCTTCTGTGGAGAGTACATCAGTGCACCGCCGGTCTTGTCCAGGCAGCGAAATCGTGACTTCAGGAGACCAAAAGTACGCTCCACCACACAACGGGTCCTCCCATGGGAATCATTGTAGCGCACTTCACCCGGGGTCCTGGGATTCCGCAGTGGGCTCAGCAACCAAGGCCGGTTGGGATATGCAGAGTCACCTAGGTGTGAGACACACAGAACAAACTTGTAACATTACTGTGGCAGAGAACAGCATGTCACACATACAGCACGCTACTTCACCCTGCGTACTCACCCACAATCCATGCACGCTCTGGGAGCAGATTTGACATCAGCTGGGGCACAATGCTGTTACGCATGATGTACGAGTCATGAGAAGAGCCGGGAAATTTGGCACAGACATTTGAGTTTATCATATCCGCCTGGCACACCACTTGCACATTGATGGAATGGAAATGTTTCCTATTCCTGTAGATGTACTCACGTGCCTGTGGTGGAACCAGGCCAACATGTGTGCAGTCAATGGCACCAACAACATTAGGGATGTGGCCAAGGGCATAGAAGTCAGCCTTCACATCCGCCAATTCATGCCTCCTGGGGAAATGGATGTATCTGTCCTTGTAGGTCATCATAGCGGACAGGACATCACGTAGCACCATGCTGAACATGGGTTGCGACATCCCACCTGCGCTGAACACCGTGTACTGGAATGATCCAGTAGCCAAAAAATGCAGGGCCGCCATCACCTTAGACGTTGGTGTGAAAGCAGTTGGATTTGTTCTGCGAGGCCGCAGGTGGGGCTCCAACAGAGCACACAGGTCTTATAGGGTGGGTCGATCCAGACGGAATTTCCGGATGACGTCCTCATTCTCCATGTCTGCCAGCACTGTGAAGGGACGATGCACATTTGGTCACCTCCTAGGTGAGATGAAAGGGGACACATGTCAATGCAATCCACCATGAGATGTGTGCAACATCTTACGTTTTGACTGACACAGCGCAAACAATGACTGGCATCACACTTCAGCTTACTGCACAACTCACATGTGGGGACACCTTCAGCTACACTAGTCATACACCTGTCCAGTTTTCACACAGTGAGTACCTCCCAAACAGATTGAGACCATGTGAATAGCCAAAGGGACATGTCCACATCTTGCGTAACCAGCCCTGAGAGTAGTTCATACAGCATATGTGTGAAACAGCAACACTGTCGGCTCCTACCTAGCTGCTGTACCTGCCACACCTTCTTGCGTAAGTCAAACAGGGCACACATCAACAACACAATGAGCACAGTCTGTGCATTGAGATCAAGTATGTACATGAGCAAAGCAAACTACACAGTGAAGTATGCACATTGTGTAGTCAGACCTTCATCACTGTGTGTTGCGTAGCCAGATAACACATTGACTTGTGTACACATTGGAGAGTCCATCACACCACTGATCTGTGTACATGCACAACAATACCATACGTGACATGTGAGGAAGTACATGCCAATGTTTGCAATCATGTGCACTGACATGGCATGTGTAGTCAGCAGTGGGCTAAATGTTACACTGGCACTGTTTGCACTATCTTCTGTCATGAATCAGGTGTCTACTGTACACTGTTGAGAACTGGCCATTGCCATTGACACACATGATGTGTTCATAGGTGCTGTTAACGTGCTCCGCCACCCAAATCACTGTCATAGGCACAAATGTATGGTAGCCATATCGCGGTAGCGACCGCCTGGCCCCTGCGGTGTGTCACCGCCAATGCCCATGCCCTTACAGCCAATGGGACCCCCATCCGCGGTAGTGACATACAGATTTGGAAATGGCGGTTGGCATGCTCCGCCACCCAAATCACGGCCATAGGCACCAATGTATGGCAGCCATATCGCGGTAGCAACCGCCTGGCCCCAGTGGTGTGTCACCGCCAATGCCCATGCCCTTACAGCCAATGGGACCTGCATTCGCGGTAGTGACATACAGATTTGGAAATGGCGGTTGGCATGCTCCGCCACCCAAATCACGGCCATAGGCACCAATGTATGGCAGCCATATCGCGGTAGCGACTGCCTGGCCCCTGCGGTGTGTCACCACCAATGCCCATGCCCTTACAGCCAATGGGACCCGCATCCGCGGTAGTGACATACAGATTTGGAAATAGCGGTTGGTATGCTCCACCACCCAAATCACGGCCATAGGCATCAATGTATGGCAGCCATATCGCGGTAGCGACCGCCTGGCCCCTGCGGTGTGTCACCGCCAATGCCCATGCCCTTACAGCCAATGGGAAGTGCAATCGCGGTAGCCAAATACCATTTTGAAAATCGCGGTAGGCGTGCTCCGCTACTGCGGGCCGGTCATTGGATGCAATTGAAAGATGCACGATCGCGGTAGCGACCGCATGGGCCCTGCGGTGTGTCACCGCCAATGCCCATGCCCTTACAGCCAATGGGAAACGCAATCGCGGTAGCCAAATACCATTTTGAAAATCGGGGTAGACGTGCTCCGCTACCGCGGGGCCAGTGTTTGGATGCAGTTGAAAGATGCACAATCGCGGTAGCGACCGCCTGGCCCCTGCGGTGTGTCACCGCCAATGCCCATGCCCTTACAGCCAATTGGAAGCACAATCGCGGTAGCCAAATACCATTTTGAAAATCGCGGAAGGCATGCTCCGCTACCGCGGGGCCGGTCATTGGATGCATTTGAAAAAAGCTGAGCTGGAACACCAATTGCAGCAGCTTAGAACCACAGAAACTACCCCAGGGGGCTATATATGTGTGGGAGATAGCCTCACATTTCCACTGCTTCCAGACACTGCTGCCTGACACTCTTCACCACCAACTGCTGCTGCTCCTGTCTCCTGGACCCAGACACCGCTGCCTGACACTCTTCACCACCAACTGCTGCTGCTCCTGTCTCCTGGACCCAGATGCTGCTGCCTGGTACTCCTCACCGCCAACTGCTGCTGCTCCTATCTCCTGGACCCAGACACTGCTGCCTGACACTCCTCACTACCAATTGCTGCTGATCCTGTCTCCTGGACCCAGTGATGGCGAGGACTGATAACATCAGGGCCCGTCCCTTCACCACAGAGGAGCTGGAGGTCCTGGTGGACAAGGTGCTCACACAGTATGGGAGGCTATATGGTGCTCCAGATGTCCTGGTAAGTGTTTCAGAGTGGAAGTGAGAGTGCAGGGAGTGCACACATGAAGTAGATCTGCTGCAGTATGTGCCTGAGAGTGTGGGTTTGTGTGATACACTGCCTAGCATGCTGACTTCTGGAAAATGGGGTTTGTAGCCTATTTCACACATTCCCCGGGCTGCATTTCAGGATGGGAGGGACATGCAGTCTTCTTGCAGCCATACAATGGCACTGCAAGTATAGAAAGTTGGAGTCAGGACAGACTCTGCCTGTGCTAATGGATCTGTGAGTCCATGAGGTTTTATCACTGCCTCATTTGTGAAATGAGAAAGACTTTACGTCCAGAGGGTACTGATGGTAGTGTGTCTGACTCTATATTGCCACCATGGATATGTAAGCATTATGCACAAGAGTGAAATGCCTGAGGGTGACACTCTTGGCAAATCGAAAAAACATATGACACCTCAGATTGCTGTACTTTGCAAATATCATCCTCCCATTGCTTTCATCATGTGTTCAGACTCGCATGTGTAGGCACTGTTTGCCCTCTCATATTGTACCTGCATGTGAATGTTCTCATGGCCCACGTTAAACCTCAGTGTGAGCCCCCTGGCCTGCACAGTCACTGCCCAATTTGACAAGGACCCATCACTGAATGGACAGAGTGAGACATATGGGTTGCCTACTACCCTATCCATCAAAGAGCTATCTCAGGCCGGTGTATTGCACAAGATAGACCTTGTGAGAAGGGTGTGAGACTGTAAGATCATGTCCCTAAATGTGACCTCCATGACACAGTGAGCCATTCACAGGGCAAGGACATTGAGGGGTGTGCAGTGTTGGACACAGTGAGTCTGCCCCTACACATCATTTCCAATGTGATGTATGTCTTGCTCACTCACAAAATGTATTGCAGATGTGGGCCTCCTTCACATTGCTTTCTGTGCTGCCATTCAGCATGTGTATGAGATGGGCAGGTACTGTGTCCATCCTCATACCTGCATGCATTTTGTTATGATTATCCCATGCTCATGTACTACGTGTCATGCTGTATTTTCTCTGCTAAACATATCTGTGTAGCTGTGCTGAGTTTGTATATTCTCTTGTACTGAGAGATAGTGGTACATAACCCAGTGTCACTGAAATTTCCTCCTCTTGTCTCCCATGCCTGCAGCTCAAAGTCCACCAGCGTAAGGCCGTATGGAGGGCCATTGCACGCAAGGTGCGGGCTCTGGGTGTCTCCAACCGATGACACACACACTGTCACAAGAGGTGGGATGACATCTGCTGGCTGAGCAAAAACGTGGCAGAGATGACGCTGGGGCTGCTCCCTCGGACTGGCAGGTTGGCGAGCAGGAGCATGACACCACTAATGGCCCGCATCTTGGCAGTGACACAGCCAGAGCTGGATGCATGTTTGAAGGACCATCAGCAGCAAGCTGGGGTGAGTATTCTGGGAAGGGTGACTTTGGTTGTGAGTGACTGCATGTATTCCAAGCCTGAGCCAGTGCTGGGCTCTGTGATGTTGCTATTGTGATGCAATGGCTTGTGAGTGGCCTCTCTGTTGTGTGCAGCTGTCACGCTTTTTCGCTACATGTACTTTCTCATGTCATTGATGTAATGGCCCTTGACGTTGCATTGCAGTTGTGGGCTTATAGCATCAGCTGCATTGGTGGAGTCAGGAACATCCCATGGCAGTGACCGGCAGGGTGCCTCATCTGAGTGGGCTTTCATCAATGTGTGCAGTGCCTGACCTCAAAATTGTGTGAACTACACATCTGACACCAATGTGCAACTGTAGTTGTGCCCCAAAGCATGACATGGTGGATGGCATGAGCTCATGGCCAGTGCGAAATCATATTTTGGAGTCTGTATCTGTGTTGTCCCCTTATGGTGACTCCATATGTGACTGTGACAACATGTTGTGATGTACATCTTTTTCACCCACAGGGACCTAGGTATGCTCAGAGGGATCTGTATGCCTGGTTACACGGGGGCACAGGCAAGCTGTTTGGCTGTGTGGACATCACATGGGTCAATTATGCCAAGTATGCATGTTTCCATGCGGTTTTTGATATTTGTACTTAGGGGTCGCACAATGTGACTGCACAGGGTGGTGTGGAACATGGGGGTATCACCATCTTGTTTTGTGCGTTGCTTGCATGTGATGTGTGTGTGTATGGCACTAAACTGTACCTACGTCTCTGTCTCTTGCAGCATCTACCGAGGGCACAGAAGGACAGGGGATGGACACCAGTGGTGAGGCATCAGGAACGACTGCTTCACATGAGCACACTGACACTGATGTGACCAGCGCCTCGGAGGCGGACAGGAGTGTGCTTGAGGAATCACAGCCAGAGACACCAACCTCAACGTCATCTGACGGCAGCGGTGACTCCTCAATGTTGGTGGGCACAGGGAGTGGGAAATCTGCCTCCTCTTCCACCACACATCGTCCAGTGCCCACCCTCCCAGCGACTTCCACTAGTGCTGCCCGTGTTCGCACCAGTAAGAAGGGAAGAGTGTCCTTCCCCCCAGGCACCGCTGCCCCTGTCTCCCCTGCTGCCCTCAGTGTTGAGTCTGTTGAGCTTTTGCGCCAGCTGTGTGTGGGTCAGACGACTCTCCTGAATGCCTTCCTAGACCATGGCAAGAAGTTGGCACAGGTAGTTGCCTTCATGGAGTGCATTCATTCAGATGTGGTTGGGCTACACAGGACTGTCCAGTCTTTGTCCTCCACAGTGACGGCAGCCATTCAGCTGTCACAGGCTCAGAGTCCAGCTCCAGTCCCTTCGGCCACCCCCCTGCCAGTGGCTACATCTGACGAGAGTGACCAGACACCACAGCCCTCAGGCTCAAGGTGCACCACACGCAGCACACAACAGCATCACCCCCAAGCGGGCCAGAGCGCATACATCATCCCCCAAACCAACCTAAGTCACCCCGGTGCGCAAAGGCAAAAGCCCTTCAGGTGACACTCAGGGGCATCAAGCCAAGAAGCAGGCCTCAGGCTCACATGCCTCAAGATCATCCCCATCCAAGGAGCCTCCCGTCCAAAAAGCGTCTCCCAAAGACAAGCAGACAGTTGCCGTGCCTGCTGTGAAGCTGGTGCCTGCTAAGAGTCCACAGAAAAAGCCCTCTAAGGCAGATTCACCCACAACCTCAACTCCCACCCACACCCCTGTGAAGCTGGGAAAGGGGAGCACTGTAGGGGAGTCACCAGTCAACAGGGGATGGAGGGGAAAAGGCAAGGCCAGGCCAAGCGTACCGCCGGATCCAGCAGATCCCCAGAGGGAGGGCCGCCGCCTGCACCTGATGCACCTTTGGTGGAGAGTGTGCCTGTTATGGCCGCCCCACCTCACACTCCTACCAAGACCAAAATTACCTATCGAATCCCCAAGAAGTGGAAAGGCACCCCTCCACATTCTCCCTCACACACTGTGTCTCATGGCAGCATGTCTCCACCTCCACCTCCACGTGCCACCACACCACCCGGTCCAAGCAGCCCTCCGGCTCACAAAGCCACTGATGCCTCTACCTCAGCTGGTCATCTCTCTCCCAGGTCCAGTACTCCAACTGGGCACGACACTCAGCCACCTCCCAGTTCGACTGACAGCCACGTCTGAGGCTGTGTCCCCCTCCCACACCTGTCCCTCCCACAGCAGTGCCTGGACTGCCCATTGTTGTCCCCCTAGCTGTGTTGCTGACCATGGCAATGTACGGTCTCACCCATTCCCTGTGCAGGTTCTCATGCACACATGTGCCTACTTGGAGCTATGGACTGGCCACTGGCCTTGCTGTGTTTCACTTTGTTTGCCCATTCCCTGTGCAGGTTCTCATGCACACATGTGCCTACTTGGAGCTATGGACTAGCCACTGGCCTTACTGTGTTTCACTTTGTTTGCCCATTCCCTGTGCAGGTTCTCATGCACACATGTGCCTACTTGGAGCTATGGACTGGCCACTGGCCTTGCTGTGTTTCAATTTGTTTGCCCATTCCCTGTGCAGGTTCTCATGCACACATGTGCCTACTTGGAGCTATGGACTGGCCACTGGCCTTGCTGTGTTTCACTTTGTTTGCCCATTCCCTGTGCAGGTTCTCATGCACACATGTGCCTACTCTGAACTGTGGACTGGCCACTGGCCCTGCTGTGTTTCACTTTGTTTGCCCATTTCCTGTGCAGGTTCTCATGCACACATGTGCCTACTTGGAGCTATGGACTGGCCACTAGCCTTGCTGTGTTTCACTTTGTTTGCCCATTCCCTGTGCAGGTTATCATGCACACATGTGCCTACTTGGAGCTATGGACTGGCCACTGGCCTTGCTGTGTTTCACTTTGTTTGCCCATTCCCTGTGCAGGTTCTCATGCACACATGTGCCTACTCTGAACTGTGGACTGGCCACTGGCCTTGCTGTTTGTGACCATGGATGCCCATTCCCTGTGCAAGTTCTCATGCACACATGTGCCTACTTGGAGCTATGGACTGGCCACTGGCCTTGCTCTGTTTCACTTTGTTTGCCCATTCCCTGTGCAGGTTCTCATGCACACATGTGCCTACTTAGAGCTATGGACTGACCACTGGCCTTGCTGTGTTTCACTTTGTTTGCCCATCCCCTGTGCAGGTTCTCATGCACACATGTGCCTACTCTGAACTGTGGACTGGCCACTGGCCTTGCTGTTTGTGACCATGGATGCCCATTCCCTGTGCAAGTTCTCATGCACTCATGTGCCTACTTGGAGCTATGGACTGGCCACTGGCCTTGCTGTGTTTCACTTTGTTTGCCCATTCCCTGTGCAGGTTCTCATGCACACATGTGCCTACTTTGAACTGTGGACTGGCCACTGCCCTTGCTCTTGTGTACTTTTGATGCCTATCTGGGTAATATCTAATAAAGACAGTTACTCCTGTTGTCTGCTTTGTCAGTGTCCTCGCTATATGAAAATGTATTATGTATGGGTATTGTTTTATGTGACACATGATCTGTATGCCACTTTAACATTGCCAATGGATTGTTTCACTTTTTCTGAGTTTACCAGAGGTGACAGGCACTTCAGGTCTTCTTGAGTCTGGGGCTTGGGGGTGCAATGATGGTTGTTTGTGATGACCTACTGTTATCCGAATCATTATATGGTCAGGTTTGGTAAATTGTACACATGACATGTTAGGATGCACTACCAGCACAGAGGGGAATTCTATCCACAGGATTGCAGGCAGGGTGGCCAGGGTCCATCATGTGTGTGTGATCTTTCTTGATGTGTGTACAGCAGTATTGGTATATGGTCATCTTGTGATGGGCTGTCTTCCTAGTCACATGGGTACATTTGTATGTGTGCACTTGAGTGGTCATGAAGTGTGAAGGGGGTGACTTGGTCAGTAGTGTTGATGTGTGTGTGCCCCTGCAATGCCAACTGCACACATGTATGACCCAGGAGCTGAGTGCCTGTTTGTTTGATTTGTCAGCCCTGTGCTTGTGATTGTGTGCACATGTGGGAGTTGTAGGTTGTGCACTGTACAGTGTGTTGGTGTGTCCTTGCACTCCTGGGGGACACCTATTTGTTGTTGCTGCCAGTTGTGAGTATGCAGAGTGTGTGACAGTCAAGTCTGTGTTGTGTTTTGTAGATCAGCCATGTGTCTTGTTACTGTTTGTGCTCACTGTGCAGACCTGCTCAGCCACACTGACATTGTTGGTGTGTTTTCTCATGCATTGCTGTCACTTGAGGCATTTTTGGCTCCAGTATGGTATGTGGAGTCATACCATCCCCTAGCTGTGCTCCTGAAGCCTACACATTGTGAGTGACTCCTCCATGTATTTGTGTATAGTACACTCCTGACCTGTCCACTACTGACGTACACAATACTTCACTATCATGTCACCTGTCCCCTTGGGTTGCCAGTGTGTGAGCCTCCTCACCACTTCATTAGTTACACTGTGCTTTGTGGTGCTGATCTGTGCACAGGACCAATGTGCCACTCAGGACAGTTTCACATATGGTTATGTGTGATTTTCTTGTACTGGTTTGCAGTCATGGTTGATCATGTGCAGTGCAACTGTTTGTGCTGCACAGTCCTCTGTTCATGTTGTTTGCACCTGGGTGTCCTTGAGTTGTGCATCTGTGATTGTTGGGTTAGCTGTATGTGTGTTTGGTGAGGTACTGCTACCCTTCCAGGGTGTGATGTTGTCTGTGTGCTGGGCTGATTTGTGTTGTGGGAGTACATGGTGTGACACTGAGATGTGTGTGCTACTGATTTGGTTGGTGTGCACACACTGCTTGGCCTGCATGGAGTGCTTTCAGTGTATGTTGCCTTGTACTTGCCTGGTGTGCATCCCCTGATGTCCACTGAGTTTGCAATGTGATGTATTGGCATGTGCATCTGTTGTGTTTTTGTTGTGGATGTATGCAGTGTTTGGGCAGTGTTGGCTCTTTCTGCTGACAGATGCTCTGTGTGTGATGTTCTATTTGCATTACATTGTGTGTGAGTTGTTTGTGCATTGTGATACATTCAGATGTGTGTTGCAGGTGTAGTGTAGATTACTTGTGTGTGTGTCACATGCAGCAAGTTATGTTCTGGTTACTGGCCTTGTTTTGAGTGCACACTAGTGCTATGTCCTCCTATCTTTGACCTGTCAATTGTCAGGATTGTGCATGTGCATGCATGTGGTACACTATGACGCCATGTTGACTTGATGGGTGGTGTGGTGTGTCTGTCTGTGTTAGCTTATTGTCCCATTTGTTGTATTCCGCTTTAGGGGTCCGTATATAGGTTTTCCTGAATCATGTCCTTATATAGGCACAATTCGCCTTGCCCTTATATAGGCATAGAATCCCTGTCCTTATTTAGGCATTAACCGTGCACTCCAAATACAGGCATGGTCAACGACATCCGTCCACCCTAACGTCACAACGAGTTCTTAGAAACCAGACCCTTAAGCTTCGGGAGTTCCCCTAGCACAGGACTATTAATTTCTCCAAGAACTCATCTATTATGTATGAATCGTTATACCTTAAGGGTTCATTCCTGACATCTTCCTCTGTCCGACTTCACGTCAATGCTAACATTCCACGACACCTACCAGGTATAAATATACCTTCCCTTGCCCAAGCAAGTTAGAGGAGACCTCGACTTCAGAGGAGCCCGTATCCCGGCCTGATGCACTGAGAAGACGCTGTCATTCCTGCCCGCAGACAAATCCAGCTTCCAGTGTTCTGACTTCCTTCGCGGGGTGTTAGAGTTCCAAGATCCGGCAGGAGATTCCCACCTCTCTCATTCTCAAGGTATGGAGAAGACTAGATCCTAGAGGGACTCTTGGCATACTAGACTTGGCATACTAGACTTAACATACTCTTAGTCTACCATACTAGAGAATACTCCACCTACTTCTACTCTTCCCTACACCTAGACTAGGTTAGGTACACTAGGGTAGAACTAGCTTAGAGACGCATCGTATGAGTACTCACATTTTTAGCTCATGTTATTTATGTACGTGAATATATGCTAAAAGATAATGCTAGCGCAGTATTATTTATTTCTACTGCTTACGCTGTACATTATTTATCTTGCATACTGTCTTGTGATCATAACATCACATATCTCTTACACGAGAAACAAGACTGTTCAATAAAACCCTTTTATTGAAACGCCCGTCTTTCCTTTCTGTGTAACTCTGCAGAAACTAAGCTTGAACGATTGAATGAGTGAAACTGTTATCTATTGTTTCCACGATTCTGAGACATGTTCCGCTTCTAAAGGGAAACAAAGTTGTCATGTTTTTCGGTTGCCAGAAACTACTCCCTTCTTGTTCTCAAGGAGTTTCTAGTGGCCTCTGAGCTACCTGGCACAGGTAATTAAGTTTAATATAATCGATAGGGACATACCGACCTTAGTCCTCTGTCAAACCTAAAGGTTATATTATTCCAAAGCGCAGAGCCTATTAGGAAAATAGGAACTACACTACATGGCGCCCAACGGTTTGGTAAGGCAGTAATTTAACTCTAGATACTGAGTAACTCATTCGTGCTTTTCTCAGAGACCCCTACTCACATACTCCATAAGACGTCTGGAGTGGGAAGGGTTAAATATCCGCCATAACTAAATAGGGAAGCACCCTATATATTAGTTGTTTGGTTTGTTAGACGTTGAAGGATACAGTGTTCCAAAATATTGTGCACCTTATCTTTTTGTTTCCTTGAAACTTGTTCTACATTTTTCAAAAAACAAAATGCCTGACTCCGACAACGGTGACGTTGCGGGTCAACCAGCTTTAACAGCTTATAACATCACAGGTTTTATTGAAACCGAGGAGGGTGTCATAGACTTCAATCCAAACTTAAGAAGAGCCATCACTCTGAAACTTATAAAACATGGCCTACCACCAAGAGGAGGTAGAGCAGTTTTCATGATAGAGGCACACGAATCCTCTCAGACAGAGGTATTCTATTCATGGGTAATATTTCCTGAATCAAATTAAGTAACAAAACTGTTTCACTTCTACAAAGAAGATGATCCACCAGAGGAATATATTCCTTTCGCGGATATTGAAATTCCACTAACATACCAGGAGCATCAGCTCTGGTTTAAAGGCGCCCTAAAACATCACAGAAACATAACCAGGCTCGGTCCACTAGGTAGACCAGGAGCAACATAGCCGATTCTAGCCGGCTACACTCCTCATCCTGAACTGGATATAATGTCAGATGAGGAACTACTTACTCAATTACAAGAGTTAATAAAAATCTACAGACAACTAGTCCAATATGTCATGCGGACTTTCACAGTCCAACCACCATTGACACTTCCAAATCAAACTCCTCAACAGGGGAATACACTAAAAATTACACCACAGACTCTATACGCAGTCATGGGAAAAATGCCCACAAAACGTGAACAAATTCCATTCTGGATAGCTCAAAAAATTACTCAAATCGAAGCAGTATTTCCAAATACTAGCCCGTATGAGAAACACAGAATCCTAACAATCTGTTTACCGATGGGGATCACACCACAACTGGAAGACTGCACCACTTGGGGCTCAGTCTTTGCAGCCATCTATACAAAAACACATGGTATTCCGTCCATTGCTGTAATACCTGATGTCCTGAAACAAATTCAAAATGAATACGGGGCAAAGCCTGCTCTGAATTTAGGTATGAAATTACTGAAAAATTTCGACCAGGTCTCAACAATAATATTATCTAATATTAAAGGGGAGGCAGTAGCAGTAGCGATCCGCCAACGATTAAGGGAATTCGATGTTACAGAACATCAAACTGAGCTACCCAGAATAATAGAACAATCTTATGCAGAATTAGGCAGAGATAGTTTGGGTGGAAGACCAGTGAAGCTGAAACTATCTGAAGGTCCTGAGAAGGACTCTATTAAACAAACTCCTACATCTTCTAAAAATAAGTGGGAAACTAATAAAAATAATTCAGAGAAACGTTCTCAATCCCGAGTTAGGTCTCCTCAAAAGGAGCCCTCTGAAAGGAGGTATAACCTCAGGAATAGGGATAATTTGAAAAAACCTGACAGGTATCAAGACACTGATACACGTTCCTCTCGTACCTTTCAGATCTCGTCACAGACATCGGAAAGAAGAGGACGGTCAGAACATAGAGAAGAACGCGTGAAATCGAAAGACGACAAACACGTTCTGAAAAATAAATCTAAACCTCAATTCTCAAAAAAGAAGGTAGCAGGTCTGAAGGTCAGACATACCGAGGATACTGAAAACACAACTCAAGAACGGAGAATGGCTCAGACAATGCTGGACAGTGCAGCAGAAGTCACAATAGCTCGCCAGAACCTGAAGGAACTTCTGGAGATAATGGACTTGAATGAGTACATTACAGTTGAGACTGTAGACACCAGGGTTAGTACTCCACAAAAGTTATATGAAATAACACTCCGGATGGAGGGAGACATACCTAGACAGGTGAAAGCACTTTTTGGGGAAAAACTTTCAAGGGGCTATGATATACTTCTAGCAGAAAAAGACTGGCCACCACAATTTGTCAGGGAGTGCCCACATGACGAGGTCATCATTATGCCTGCCTTCTCTAACCATATTCCAATTCATCTAAAATATACTTATGCTAGGAAATGGGCAGTTGCCCAGGCCCCAGCATTATACAAAAATCATGTAGGATGGGATGAGGATTCACCTCACCATAAAATACATCTAAGAAATGAACCTACTGCACAAAGGCAGTACCCAATAAAGCAAGAAGCTAAAAAACAGGTCAGGGAGATCTTAGATCAACTTGAATACCAGGAGGTGATTGAAACATGCCCCTCTTCAATGAACAATCCTTTGTTTCCTGTCTCCAAACCAGACAACACCTATCGTCTAGTTTTGGATTACAGACACTTAAACACTTGTTCAAAAACATTTGCAGTGCAAAATGCACATAGTACAGCATTAATGAATAACATTGTGCATAAAAAATATAAAACCACATTAGACATCTCAAATGGTTTCTTTTGTCAAAATATAGCACCTGAAAGCAGGTACTTAACAGCTTTCTCAATAATGGGGACCCAGCGTCAATTTTGTCGACTCCCACAAGGGTTCAAGAACAGCCCGGGGTTATTCTCAGCGAGGGTAACGGAGTTACTACAAATTTATGATAATGAGGCATTGTTATATGTCGATGACATCTATCTGACAGACGATGACCTAGACAAACACTTGAACAGGGTGAGCACCATTATACTGGGCTTCGCCTCTGAGGGCTACAAATTCAACTTCAAAAAGTCCAGAATAGCCCAACTCAATGTCCTGTTTCTAGGATAAGAGCTTTCAAGTGAAGGCAAGAGCTTGGCAGCCACGTTTTTAGAAAGGTGTGCGCTGCTCCAACCTCCAAAGACGCTGAAAAAGTTACAATCCATCCTGGGTTTCCTAAATTTTGGAAGAACTTACATTCTAAATTACGCAGAAAGGGTTAAACCTCTCTACGCATTAATCAAACCTGATTTTTCAATCAAAAACTGGACACAGGAACACACTGAAATCTTGCGTTCACTCCAGGCTAACATGTTAGCAACAAATCACTTACAAACACGCGTAAGTCAACGCAACTTAGTGATCCGAATAATTTCGGGTCAATGCGGATTCACCTACTTAACATTTAATGAGGGTGAAAAAGTACCAATTGCATACAAATCACATTTGTATACACAAGCAGAAATGCGTTTCACTTCAACAGAAAAAATTCTGACAGCAGTTCAAACCGCTGTAGAAAAAGAAAGAGCTCTAGCCCAAAGGAAACGCATTATTGTCGTAACCCCAGTACCGGCCTTAGAGGCGGTAACAAAAGCGAGCATTACATCCTAGATGGATACAATGGGTCCCGCGTTTCTCCCACCATCTGCTGTCCACTGTTCCTGCTGGGTCCAGGAGGACCACAAAGTCCAGCCTGCCTGTTGTTTTCGTGGTGCGCGGCCGCACACGTCATCCGGTAGTGCCAGGAGGCGCTATATAGCTGGCCGCGGGCTCCTGCAGTACGGGTCCCGCGTTTCTCCCGCCATCTGCTGTCCACTGTTCCTGCTGGGTCCAGGAGGACCACAAAGTCCAGCCTGCCTGTTGTTTTCGAGGCGCGCGGCCGCACATGTCATCCGGTAGCACCAGGAGGCGCTACATAGCTGGCCGCGGGCTCCACAGCACGGGCATGCCCGGGCCAAGGGCGGGCCCGTCTGCGCCCGTCAGAGGCAGACTGAGGCAGGGCAGGGCCACCTCCCTTGGCTGTGACATAGCACAAAGTAAAACTGTGCAAGCTGGTAAGAACGTTCAAATTTGCATCCATATTTTCCCACCTGGATCTGCTATAAGCCAAGTCGTTATATCCCTAATCGCATCCCATATTTTAGGATTAATCACAATAAGTAACAGCCTTGGGAACATACAGAACTCAGCTGAACTTAACTGGATTTTATTGGACCTATTGCATCCTGCAGTCTGTATACAAATTTTGTATCTCATTCTGTATAGTCTAAAAGGTTGCTGTACCATATATTGATTAGTGCTAGTGCCTAATAATTGTGACCTGGATCCTGGTAGCTTGCTCAAGGCTCCCTTTCATATTTATTTACTTTTACTCTTCATCCCATTTTTCCCCTTTCCCCTGTAATTGGGTATACAGTAGGGTACTCTAAAACATACTTAACCAGCGATTGCTGTAGAGGTTGGAAAAGGTTGACAGTTCCCTTAAATTCTACGAATTACTCAAGCGGAAGTTTGAGCGGCTCCCGCTGGTATACACCAAATGGGGAAAAGAAAGGCAATCGAAACAGCCGCTGGTAGGAAAAAGTTAGCTAAGACTAGTAAGACTAGTAAAGCAGGCAAATCTGCAGCAGACAAATGCACTTTGGAAGCAATTGACGATTTAATCGAAGAGGTGGAAACCATGATAGCAAATGAAAATGGTACTGCACCCAAGGGCACAAAAAATATCTCCACATATTTTAGAAAACATGGCCAAACAAGACCTTCCAAACAAAGTATAACATCAACTATACCGCCAGTAATTGTACATCACACCCCGACGTCCCCTATTATAAGTCAGGTTGAGCCCCCCAATATATCACTCGCAGGGCAAAATGCTACAGAGGGTAACAGCAGCTCGCCTAACATCTCTTGCAGAATATTACCCCAGCCGGAGCCCAATGTCATCTGTTCAAATAGGTATACTCCCCTCCTGGCTCTAGCTGACAATTTAGTGGAAAACCAATACCAACATTGTCCCAACTTGATAGAGTCGACAACTGTAGCTAAATCAGCTGCCCAAAGTACACACCAGATTATTGAGGATTTGAGGGCTGAAGTAGGGTCTTTAAGAACGATGATAAAGGGACTTACTATATTAGTTAAAACATTACTACAACATAGTACGTCTCCAGCACCTCTGGTCACTCGAGATTCATGTGCTATAGTAGCGCAACAATATGAGGCATTACAAGATACGAGTAACCGACATCAGTCCAACCCAGTAAACATTACCCAGGGGACGACACGCCATCATTGGCATGCTCAAACAGCCTTAGCAATCACTGCCTATCCCAATCAAAAAAACCCTGATCGAGATGGAAATTCTGTTAATCATTATTCTACACAAGTAGGTGTACCTAACACGTCTAGCCACCAGAGGACTCATAACTCGCTTCAAAATATGCCGCAGGTCGAGCGCAGTGAGAATTATCCAGTACATACACACCATATCCGACTGCTGCCAGTAAATAAAATCACTATGGCAAATGTTCCAAAATTAAGAGCAAGGCAGGGACCAGAAGGGGAAGACTCTCTGATTAATAAAGTAATCCATTGGATTCGTCATGTGAGGGGTTGCCGTTCAATAATCCGAGAGGATATTATCAGGGCGCACAGGCGCATATTACCAGGACAATCATTAGATTGCATAGAACTGACACTAATAGGACCAGAATTGGTAGACAACCTGCTCACCTTGGAATTCCGCACGTGCTCCCCAGACTCTTCGCAGATTCAATTTAGAAGTTTTATTCCCTACAGGTCTGACCAACCAATACTAGCACGTGATAAAAGACCCAATAGTTCCGGACTAGACAAAAATGATTGACTCAAGGATGAAATTCAGCGATATACCAGATCCCAGACTCTCTTACCAACCCAGAGTGATATTAGAGAGAATAAAGAACCGCAACGAATAGTGCCCAACTCACAGGCTAGTGCTAGTGGGCTTGACATAGCGATAGAGACAAGGAGCGCCGCCAACGATCATAACGATTCTATTATGTTGGGGGGGAATTTCAAGATGCGAGGGTGTGCATCCAACTACAGATCCTAAGAATCACACTACTAAAACCACCATGTTAGGTCAAGAAAGCATAGCGATAGTATCCTGGAATGTAGCAGGCTTAAAACGAAAACTCGAAGATCCTGATTGGCATAACTACATAGACAGTTTTGATATCTGTCTTTTTCAAGAGACTTGGCTACTGACACCCCCACATAAGCTGGGCTATAAAACATTCTACAAGAATGCAATTCCCATGCAGAGAGGGAGACCATCGGGGGGCCTGGTAATATGGACAAGAATCACATTGGGGTCGCGACTCGCGAATCTTAGCATTGACTCCTCTGACCTATTGGCAATACATATAAATGATAAAAATGAAAATCTGCATTTATTTAATATCTATAATAGACCAGCAAGGCAGACATTAATCTCGGAGACTATTAATATACTAAGTAATTCCCTGGATCTTGTAGACCCGAGTGACACTGTAATTATATGTGGGGATTTTAATTGTACCTACGAGCCACTAATCGGATTAGAAAGAGCCACAGAAGAAGAAGACACAGCCCTATGTCTACCTCAACTAGCGGCTGGCCCCTCAAAATCTTGCACTAACACAGCAACACAGATAGTACAGTTAACTGTAGAACACCATCTAAGGGCATGTAACGGAAGGGTACCCAACAACGGGGACGAAACTGCCACCCTCAATACTTTTAAGCGCAGCAGCATACAGTCGAGAATCGATTATATAATGCATAGTACCCATAGTTGGAGTAGAATAGTGAGTTTTAAAATAGACATGAGAGATGACAGTGATCATCGACCACTATGCCTTGAAATAACAGCTGACCTAGTAAAGGATAATCGATTAAATACTGGCACACAGGATGTGCATCACATAGTTGGGAATAATCGAAGATTCATTGGGTGGCCAAAAATCACAGATAATCGGGAAACCATGACTAATATTTATAATACCTTTACCGAAATAGTGGGTGCTCACTTAGAGGCAAGTAAATTGCCCATTACATCTGCGCATGCTGACCTGGTTTCAAAGCTAGAGCCCCTGCTCACTAGAAATAACAGAAAGAATAGGAAATCTAACCTCAGGGCAGGATTAAAAGTAAATCCATGGTATACAACCGATTGCAGAAAGTCCAAGTCCGCTTTACTTGAAATAATAAAGCAGGGAAGTGCAGATCGAGTGAGGAATGCCAGGGATGCTTACCGGAAAACATTGGCTACTGCCAAGCGGAACTGGGAAGAAAATAGCTGGGTGGATCTTCTTGAGGCAGCAAAAATGAACAACCAGATAGAGTTTTGGAAAATTATAGCATGGGGGGAGGATCAAGCCCAAAGAACAGAGCACTATCTGGACCAAGCTACCTGGTCTGATCATTTTACCATCCTATACTCAAGTTTTAATCCCACTGCATTGACAAGCGGTGATAGACTGACTACTCTCACAGAGGGAGACAGTGGGGCGATTATCTTTTCTCTGCAAGAAACGGAGCAGGCCATAGACTCCATTAAAACAGGTAAAGCACCGGGATTAGATAAACTCCCGGGTGACTTATTTAAACACGACAAAAACATATGGGTTCCATATGTCAATGCTCTTAGTAACGCAATATCGGCTGGTGCCCCAATACCGGGAACTTGGAAAGGGGCTGAAATCGTGCCATCCACAAAAAGGGCTGTAAACACAAACCTGAGAACTACAGACCAATTAGTCTGATAGACATACCCCAAAAAATGTATGCCAGGCAGATATTGAACAGGCTCAATGATTGGATAGAGACTAATAGCATACTGTCTCCATACCAGGCAGGATTTAGATCCCGTATTAGTACAATAGACCACGTTTTTAGACTCTTGTGTAATATTTGGAAATACGTTAAGATGAGGAAGGGACATATTTATGTGGCATTTGTCGATTTGAGGGCAGCTTTCGACCTTGTGCCCAGAAGCCTATTATGGGAGTCACTTGGAGAGCAGGGTGCCCCCCCAAATTTGGTCATGCAGTTAAAAAGATTACATAATGGGAACTATGCTAGAGTTCGCTGGGGTATGAACGGGGAACTAACAAAGCCAATCCCAATAGAGAGAGGAGTGAGACAGGGTTGCGTATTAGCTCCCACCCTGTTCTCACTCTATATTAATGACGTGGTGGATCACTTGCAAGACCAAGCAAATGATCCACCAAAGTTAAATGGGAATTTGGTGCCGGCGCTGCTTTTCGCAGACGACACCATTTTGATATCACAGACCAAAAAGGGGCTACACAAGATGTTGAATGGTTTTAATAGATACTGCATAGAAAAGGGTCTAGAAATAAACGCAAATAAAACTAAGTATATGGCTATAAACCCACAAAAGGGTTTTAAAATGAATCTTGTGTTGGGTAACCAGGAAATAGAATATGCCACTAACTTCACCTATTTAGGCATATTACTAGACACAAAATTGTCCTGGAATCAGCAAATTAACCACTCAGCCTTAAGGTTAGCCCAAGGGTCAGGGGCAATTCTCAAGAAGTTTAGCTCAACCACTAGTAAATCCGTGACACCAGCTCTTGAGATATACAAATGTAAGGTCCAGGTTACATCATTGTATGGATCAGAGCTATGGGGCCCAAGTAACACCAGGCAATTGACAATTGGGGAAAACAAATTTGCAAGGAGAATATTGGGACTCCCCCAATCAGCTCCACTCGTCCCAATGTTCCATGACCTAAATCTGACGCAAATAGGACATCTTGCAACCCTACGTCCCTTGCTTTATTGGATACGGCTATGGACAACACTGGAATTACTAGTATACAGAGAAGCTGCCCGCGAATTACTAGATATAGATACATGCCTTACTTTTCCATGGTTGAGATTTGTCCGGAAATGGCTGATAGAGTTAGGTCTCGAATCGTACTGGTCTACCCCGCACAGTTTAACGCCAAGCTGTAAAAGTAATTTGAAGGGCATTTACTGGCAACACACACTGAATGCACTCCACTGTGACCCTATGTTAGGAAAGTTAACAACTGATTTCCTCTCCATTAAGCCCAGCCCAAATCGGGAGGACTTTCTTGACCAGGTACAACCATTCTTAGCAAGAATTTTGTACCTAAAGCTGAGATATAACATACTGCAGATTAAGAGCTATACTGCAAAGTGGGGGGGGGGAGGAAGATTGTGCCTGTACTTTATGCACTACTTGCACCCCAGGGCCTAAAAACAACATCGAGAATATTGCACACATTTTGTTCTTTTGCCCGGTGTATGAGAGGGCAAGGAGCAAATGGATTCGACCAATTTGCAATACATTGGGATTTAGAAAACATCAGGAGGCTCTGAGGATATTGACAACAAGTACCCTATCACATGTGATATTTGCACTATCAAGATACTTGTTTATAGTGGGCTTAATAAGGAAGAGAAGGGGGTTAAAGTTGTGATGTATTAATGTTTTAGATATTTGTGATTGTGGAACCCTCTTGGATTTTATGAATAACTAAATATTGATTCTCTGTACATAGCAATAGTATTTTATCGTATGAAATTGTTTTATTGTGATCTTGATTTTTAATCGAAATCATATAACATTGGCTGGATATATTTTAGATCCTTTTATGAATGATGTTTTATAATGAATCTTTTATGGCCCTCGGCCGAAATAAAGAATTTATAAGATAAGATACAATGGGTTAATTCTCTTGCTGCAACAGATGTTGAATATGTTTTTGATCCTGATTTAAAAACACAAGTGTTCCTGCAATATGAACATGAATGTCCTCTGCCTACTGAGATTCTGCCTCTCGATCAGTACGAATTCATAATTTACACTGACGGATCCGCACAACCCGTAACAGGGAGTAAGCAAGCTTACAGTGCAGCGTGCGCAAAAGTTAAAAGTCGCATGCGAGATGGCAACTTCAGACCTATGGTCACAAAAACCCAGTCTCTAGGAGACTGCACAGCTCAGCGAGCTGAACTACAAGCATTCAAACTGGCACTTGAAAGTACAGATCGAGAATTCCCCACACTCATAGTGTGCGATTCTTTCTACTGTGTACAGTCGTATAATGAATATATACAAACTTGGCTTGAAAACGGGTTCAAAGATGCAAAAGGTGGCACAATAAAGCATAAAACACTTTGGGAACAAGTAGTTCAGTTAAAAAGCGAACTACCAAAGGCTCACGTGATCCATACACTGAGTCATCAACGTGATGGCGTTCACGTTGCAGGGAATTCATTGGCTGACGAAGCCGCAAAGGGGGCTGTTCAGAAGGCTTCCGTAGCTGCGATCACTCGTTCAAAACGAAAATAGACAGTGAGATAATGTTGGCTGTCAATGCTACGAGCAAAGGCAGTGGTGCAGCGTTACCAAAAAAGTTTCCACTCAAGTAATCATATGTAATTGATGCGAACAACATTCCTTTTGCTCGAATCCCTGGAGTGGGGGATAGGGTAATTCCAAACATGGAACGTAGAGCAGCTTTGATTTATGAGGCACATTTGGGGGAGGGTCTGTCACATCAAGGGATCTCTAAAACAATATTAACATTAAAAGAGATGTACTGGTGGCCTGGAATGAATACAGAAATACACAT
Source organism: Calotriton arnoldi (assembly GCA_963921515.1). Classification (NCBI taxonomy): domain Eukaryota; kingdom Metazoa; phylum Chordata; class Amphibia; order Caudata; family Salamandridae; genus Calotriton; species Calotriton arnoldi. The sequence continues at coordinate 1,097,930 of CAWUFW010002233.1, forward strand.
ATTCATCAATAACTGCTTAGACTGTAAATTACAGCGAGAAAGCCACCAGACACCATTAGCTGCCCAGTACAGACACCATTGTTAGACAGCATTAGACTATCTATGCGCAGGCGTCCTTGTGGACAACTGCAATCCCACCAATACTAAGTCAAGGTTCCTATGGATATGGCCTCAGCGCTCGGCTGACGCTCGAACTGTTATAAAAGATTTGCGAGTCTTTATCGGCACATACGCAATAGGCACGCTACATTCTGACCAGGGCCCTGCGTTTAGCTCTCGGGCTTACAAAGACGCCATGGCCAGTCTAGGCGTTGCATTGCGGTACTCCTCTCTGTTTCATCCTGAGGGAAATTCTGTTGTGGAAAGGAAAAACCGGGACATAAAGCAGTCTATAACAGCTAGGGTATTAGGTTCGGGTGATGGGTGGGTCAAACATCTTTATGGGGTCCAATGCTCATTAAACAATTTGCCAAGAAGTTCTCTAGGGGGGGTCACTCCATATGAGGTCCTATTTGGGACAAGAATGTGGGTGCCAGATCTGGAATGCAGTGGCACAGTGGTGGAAAATAAACCCTTTGATATCAAAGATCGTTTGGCTGTTTTACAGGACTTAAATGAACTAAGAACGAAACAAAGCAACGTATTCCTGAAGCCAACCACCACTGGGGAAAAACCGGCGGTCCCAGCAAGGCCTGTCTGGATTCCAAAAGTTGGGGATCTAGTCAGAGAGAAAATTGCGGACAAGAAGGAATTTGGACCTTCTTATAGACAACCAGTACCTGTCCTGGCCATACACAGAACAAGAACAGTACTTCTGCCGCCCCTTGCTGGAAAAAAGGAGAAAAGATTTGTGTCCATCGACCTCATCAAACCACAGTATGTGGCCAATACTAAATAGTAGGCCTCGTGGACTCCGACCTAGTAGCAGACACACTCCTCTCGCTACTATCCAAGAGGTTCAGACTGAAAGACTGATAACCATCAAGAATTCAGCAGTAACAGATGAAGGACTGAGCAACAATGCTATGGAACTCATCCCTCTTGAAACTCAAGTAACAGTTCGTCCAAATACACCTGTCTACACCAATGTAACAAGTGATCAACTGGTTCCAGCGATTTCTACAAATCCTGATGCAATTCCAACAATTGACAGAACTGCTTCTGGCTACTTCATTAATTTTGATACATTTTCTGAGGATCCGAGTGAGCCCGAGATGTCGCCAGCATCAAAAACTTTTAAAGAGCAAGTACAAGACTTTTTACATTTTTTGAAAAAGACTTATCTGGTTTCACCATGGATTGAACTTTGGGTTATTTCTGGAATATTTTTCTTTCTGCTTTGGCTAGCTTTGGTTATGACTATGAGCGTGCTTATAAATGGGAGATACATCCATTTGGACATTGAAAGAAAAGAAGTGAACTTACTTTTGAAACCTCACAAATCATCCCATCGTGAAACAAGAGACTTGTCTGCAGTGAACATCACAGCCGTTCCTATACAGGATGGTATAGTGTGGGACAAAACAGATTTTGATATTTTTGGCCCGACGGAACATTTGAACATTCCACATTTATTTAAGATCTCACTAAGTGATTTTGTTTCATCCAGTACCTTTTCTGATGATTGGGGCTTTGAAACTGTCAATAATATGATGTTTGACCTAGAAAAATCTGCTGCATTTTCTAATAATGAATATTTAGAGGGTTCATCAGACTATGAACATCTGTATTGCTATAACCACTATGGTCATCATTTTGTGCATAAATCTGCAACACCTAGAAATGTGTTTATGTTTAACCAATGGGAGCATTGTCCTACACCACCAAAAGGTAGTTCAAAAACATTTGCTAAAAAAGTTTCCATATTTTTCAGGATACAATACATCTGATCCAGAAACATTTTACTATAAAATGTAAACAAGTCAGGACTGAAAATTATGTTAACAAATACAAAACAGATTTACTCTGCAGCTTTTATTGCCCAACTGTCTAGACAGGGTTTCAACTTATGGAAAGACACAATAGACACAAAATCTGTCTGGGGTACTAAAGATTGGCAAGTGCAGGGGATAGAAGCTTTATTTAGAGCCTGTATCTCCCCTGATCAAATAATGTTTTTGAATGACACGGTCCAACAAACGTCTTGCCTTGGGTTAGCCAAGATCAAAGACATGAAAAATCCTTCTGTACCAACACCTGCAAGTGATAACAATACACAGGCAGCGGTTACAGTTGACACCATACTACAACTCAACAGAACAAATCCTGATTGGAGAAAATGGTTGATCTGGCCCACAGACACAAACAACTGTCAAGAGAGATTCCTGAATAAAACACAGGGGATTACTATTCATAGGCCAGACCCAAGATACGTCCAAAGACAGCATCCGGGGGTAGTAACAACATACAGTGTAGGAAAATTATGCCTCGATTGGCTGCAAAAATCTACACTTAAGGATGTGAAACAACACTTATCTTTACTTAAAGAAGACGCAGACCTTAGGGAATTCTTGCTTGGACCAAGAAAACCGCGTCAAAAACGTTTCATATATGCCGGCATCTATGCTGCTTATAATGAAGCATGGAAGGTGTCACAGATGGAGCCGCAGAACGAATACGTGAACTTGATCGTATTAATTTAGAGAAAACTCTCTCTGTGGTTGACAATGGGTTAACAACTTTGTCCTCCAGAATTTACTCATTGGACAGTATTGTATCCTCTGCTATCGACATACTGGAACAAGATTTAGCCATGTTACAGCAAGGCCAGTCTCAGTTACGTTCTATTATGTTATTAAACTGGACGCTGCAATCTTTGCGTGCGGGCTAAGTGCCTTGGCATTTTATCAACACGTCGGCTCTGTTTGCAGAATACAATCTAACTGATAAACAGATCGAACTAGCACAAAGGGGAGCAGAATATACAGTACTGAGCATTGAAAAACTTGAAAAATTACCATTCACAGTGGCAGAAAAACCAGCTACGGAGTGGCTTATTCATGGCAAAATTAGTCTACCTGTGACTACTTTCCAGTTTCAGTATTGCCTTAAACAGATGCAAGCAGGCAAATATGAAAGGTTGGGTAAAGAATACATTAAGACATCCTGGAATTTACCTTACACCTATAGATGTTGGAGTGGGGATCGTGAAGTGTTTCTAAGCGGTACAAACTGTGAAAGTGCACTAAGCGGTTCACTAATTTGTCAGGACATTTCTTTACACGAGGCTTGTAATGGTTCTGTGGCAAACTTGTCCTGCCACCAGCAGGGTACACCAGCTGCTGTGATTAATCCAACGTTTGGACAACTTTCTAATGGGAGTTACCTCATGTTGAATGATCAGAGTTGCTGTGGCATGTTGCCAGGCATCCCATATCTAGTAAAGGTCAACTCCAGGGTCACTTGCTGTATGCAAGTATTGTTTGCCCCAATAGACACAGTCAGGGAGTCGCCTCTATGGCCTTCGTTGAATGTCTCTTTTATACGATTTGATACTTTAAGCAGAATGAAAGCCATGCTTATACAACAATCAGTGCCTTTGACCTCGGCCAAAGAAACCTATGATCTACAAGTTGCAAGGACTTCGGCTGAGATACAAGCTTTAATTCGTACAAACTGCCCTATACATTTCGTAGAAATGATAGGACGTATCTTTAACATGTCAGATACAAGCGGAATTGTACATGTATTTAAGACCATCTGTTCCGGACTATTAGCACCTTTCCAGGCTGTCCTCGGAATCATCCCAAACTTTGCACATTTGGTGTTTGGTGGTGTGTCGTTAATTCTAGCACTTGTTGCAGGAATTCTGTTGCTATTCCTCCTACTACGCTATGGCCAGCCTCTTCGCCAACATCACTCCGAGCGATGTGGAGAGAGCCCTCCTTGAACGGAAATGCCGTGAGCGAATAGTACAGCTTTTGGGCATGCCTCGTCTACGGGAACTTAATACAACGTGGTTCCTGTCATTCAGACCAATCTGGCAAGATTGCATCTTACCTGTTCTACGCTGCCTGTTTTGCGGTGAAGAATGCGTGCTAGACACCTGTCTAACACTCCCATCAGTCATGCCAACGGATATCGATACTCTGCTGGACCCGATAACGGCCCATGCTGTGTGTTGTCCCCAGAGGCTTCCAATCCTGATGGCGGCATTCATTGAGATCTCACAGACGCTTCCGGCTGCTGCTGAGGTACGTGATGGATCAACGGGCACACAGGTAACAACGGACGCGAACATTGCTGCGGCATCCTCTGCTGACGGCGATGCTTCACATCTCTGTGCAATTCACCTTCTGAACGAGGTGTTCCAATTGTCACCGACTTCGGTGGATGATATTTTGGCTACGGAAATAGATGATCTAATGTTTACGCCAGACCCATACACTGACTTTGATTCGGCTCATAGTGTACCAGGGCAACAATGAAATTTGGCCTTCATATTTTTCAAACTTGGAACTTTTCCCAGAATTGAACTTTTTTTTCTTTTTTAAATTTTTGAAATGACATGGCAAATGAACAATCTGCTTACAGTAGAACTAGTCTTATAAAATGGACTTCTTTGAATACTTCCAGGGACACATTGTCACCTTACTTGTCTAAAAATTTCATTTTACTTCCATGATATGCAATGGCTTTGATTGTAAGAACTTATCGACCATTTCTTCATGTGTATATATTACTGTTTCATTCACGTTGCATTCCACTTCCATTATATGCTTAGAATGAAAATAATGCTTTAAATGTACAGAACCTATGGCATTTCAACAGTTTTAAGCTTCTTTTAAAATGCTTTTAGAAATGTTTTTAGCAATATGTGGTACTCAATTTTATGTTTAGCATTTAAATGTTTAGCATTTAGTATTATCGTTCAATCGAAGATGGAGTGGGTGTTGTATTCCGCTTTAGGGGTCCGTATATAGGTTTTCCTGAATCATGTCCTTATATAGGCACAATTCGCCTTGCCCTTATATAGGCATAGAATCCCTGTCCTTATTTAGGCATTAACCGTGCACTCCAAATACAGGCATGGTCACCGACATCCGTCCACCCTAACGTCACAACGAGTTCTTAGAAACCAGACCCTTAAGCTTCGGGAGTTCCCCTAGCACAGGACTATTGATTTCTCCAAGAACTCATCGATTATGTATGAACCGTTATACCTTAAGGGTTCATTCCTGACGTCTTCCTCTGTCTGACTTCACGTCAATGCTAACATTCCATGACACCTACCAGGTATAAATATACCTTGCCTTGCTCAAGCAAGTTAGAGGAGACCTCGACTTCAGAGGAGCCCGTATCCCGGCCTGACGCACTGAGAAGACGCTGTCATTCCTGCCCGCAGACGAATCCAGCTTCCAGTGTTCTGACTCCCTTCGCAGGGTGTTAGAGTTCCAAGATCCGGCAGGAGATTCCCACCTCTCTCATTCTCAAGGTATGGAGCTGACTAGATCCTAGAGGGACTCTTGGCATACCAGACTTGGCATACTAGATTTAACATACTCTTAGTCTACCATACTAGAGAATACTCCACCTACTTCTATTCTTCCCTACACCTAGACTAGGTTAGGTACACTGGGGTAGAACTAGCTTAGAGACGCATCGTATGAGTACTCGCATTTTTAGCTCATGTTATTTATGTACGTGAATATATGCTAAAAGATAATGCTAGCGCAGTATTATTTATTTCTACTGCTTACGCTGTACATTATTTATCTTGCATACTGTCTTGTGATCATAACAGCACATATCTCTTACACGAGAAACAAGACTGTTCAATAAAGCCCTTTTTATTGAAACGCCCGTCTTTCCTTTCTGTGTAACTCTGCAGAAACTAAGCATGCACGATTGAATGAGTGAAACTGTTATCTATTGTTTCCACGATTCTGAGACATGTTCCGCTTCTAAAGGGAAACAAAGTTGTCATGTTTTTCGGTTGCCAGAAACTACTCCCTTCGTGTTCTCAAGGAGTTTCTAGTGGCCTCTGAGCTAGCTGGCACAGGTAATTAAGTTTAATATAATCGATAGGGACATACCGACCTTAGTCCTATGTCAAACCTGTAGGTTATATTATTCCAATGCGCAGAGCCTATTAGGGAAATAGGAACTACACTACACATTGATCCCAGTTTGTGTTCCTGATTGTTTTGAGATGATGCACTTCTTGTTTGTGTTGGGGTATGGTGTCTGTGCATTGCTCCTGGGTGACAATGTTGTGTACACCTGTTCTGTCTAGGGACACATTGCCTTTTCACTGTTTGGCTGCACATGTCTGGGCTTGTTGGACTTCTGTGGATGTTGTTGGTGAGATTTGTGTTTGACTGTTGTTTTTGTGTCTGCATTGGTTCAGGCATCCCTGAGTGTGAGTGTGATGTTTGTAGGTGCAGTGTGTGGTTGGTTGTCAGTGAACTCACAGGGTCTTATTTGCACCATTATGTGTGTTTCTTACAGGTGTGGAGTGTTGCAAGTGTGAGGTGGGTAGGTGAGGGTCATGTGTGGAGGTCCTACTTGTGTTTGACAGTAATGGAGTGTGACAATGAGCCATGTGTGTTGTGCTGATGACATACACATGTCAAGTAAGTTGACACAGATGTGTGGCTGGTCACTGTATGACTTCAGACGCTTCCTATCATTCCTGTGCCTATGCTTGGCTTACCTTGCTGTCTCCCTGAGTTGTTGCACAGAGGTCACTGTGATTTAATTTCACTAACTGTGCCAGCCATGTCTGATTTGATGGCCTGAGGTGATGTGATATGTTCCTTCTCTTGCATGTGATGTACACATGCTTTGTGGCTTGCTCCATGACTCTCCGACACTGTCCACCTCACTTTTGCCTAGCCCATTTAAAGGTCCTCCATTGCTGCTGACCTCTGTTATGTGTATGTGGCTGTGTGTCAGTGTGGGGTGTGTCTGGGTGACTTGACAGGCAGTGTGTACAGTTGAGTGGTTGTTTATATGCAGTGTGAGTGTTCATTTTGTGATTGGACTCAGTTTGCTTGACATGAGTGGGGGTAGGTGTGAGGTGAGGAATGCCCTGCCCCTGAGCTTCTGTGCAGGGTGTTCCTCTTCTCCCCCACCTTCTGAGACAGGCTCCCTGGTTGTTTGGTGTGTGTGGTGCAGGGTCAGGGTACACCTGGCTGGTTGATTGTGAAGGGGGGCACAGGAGGAGCACACAGCATATCCACTAATGGTTGTGGGGGGATAGTGTGTGAAGGGTGAGGGTGGGGCCCTATGATCTTTGTGGACTGCCCATGCCTGGCGCTGGCCCTGCCTACTACATTGTGCGCATTTTTTCCCACTTCTGCACCGCTGCGGTGATGTGACCGGGACATTGCTGTGATTTCACGGTTGATGGATGGCCCGGATGTGGAGGGGTGATTTCGTGACAGGTAGGACATGTGTGGGTACACTTGGGGATGTGTTCCTGTCCCCACCAGAGTGTCTGATGTGGATAGGAACTGTATGTCAGTCAATTTCAATTCAATTCAAAAGTAAAATTTATTTAGACCTTAGGTCTTTAAACCACATAAGCTCTTACAGAAAAAAAAATAATAATTCTAAAACACTAGAAAATTCATCTTCTTATGCCATTTAAAATCAAAGTTCCCATAGATTAAACATCTATTTATCTTAAAACATCATTCCTAACTATTTTTGCAAGCAAAATTTTAAAACAATAACATTTCATATAAAATCACAATACTCGTAACTTCACTTAACTTTATAGTCAAGCAGGGAACCTATTTACAACCTGCATATATTTCCCAATAGCTATTGCAGTATCTAAATTTTCCATATCGGCAAGTAGCTCCCAAGCTTGTGTACGCGACCTTACATCATATTTAAAAAAAATCGGACGTAAAAACACTTTACGGTAATTAAAAAATTTTTGGCAATCCAATAAAATGTGTAGAATATTACATTTCGTCCCTATCTTACACGTACATTTTCCATCAGGTTTCATTAAGCCTGATTTTATTATACTGTTTGACAAGGCCGGGTTAATACCAATTCTTGTCCTTAGAACTTCCATTCTCAGCCATTGGTTCGGTAATGTGTCTAGATAGGGGTAACTGATTTCTTTCTCCCAGCTATTTCTCATAAACTTTACAGAGTCTTTCTTACTCAGGTACTCCCTATCTACCGCTCTAGACAATTCCTTCCCCTGCAATTTAAGTACACTCTTTATTACATCGATTTGCAAGGTCGGCAGATCTATTTTCACGTTCAAGTGATCACAAATGGTCCGGAGTTTACTTCTTGTAGCTTTGGCCCATTTTAACTCACTGTGCAGAATCTCCTTCATGCACCATTGGGACACTTTTGTAACCTCCCCAGATCCCAAGCGTTTCCAGAATCTAAGTAAGCTTAATTGCACCTGGACATTCCATGCAGTCAATCCTTGCTCCAATCTGATTGCCTGGATCATTGAAGAACTAGGGAGGGACAATAATGATTTTAAACATTTCCCTTCGTCCTTATCCCAAGAGCTTTTGCCATCTATACAAAGAATTTCTGCACCATATTGGAGTTGCGGGGGGAACATTGCTTTGTAGGCCGTTAGCAATGGTCTGTGGGACATGTCACCATAGCTGCGGTTGAATCTTTTCAGCCCACATACCGCAAGTTGTGCTTTTATTTTCTGCGCCTCCAAATGCATGCCCCACTTTAAGGAATTAACAAACCATATTCCAAGATATTTATATTCATTTACAATATCTAATTTGGTTTGACCAAAATACCAATTGAACTTCGTATTTCTCTTCCCAAAGCACAGGATTTTCGTTTTGTCCATGTTTACTGTAAGTCGTTTTGCCATACAGTATGAGCTGAAGATGTTTAGCTTCCTTTGTAGACCCATTTCAGTTTGATCCAGAATTACTAGGTCATCGGCATACAGCAAACAGGACAAATGCTTCCCATTCACTTTTGGGCTAGCACCTCCGGCAGACCCCAGGATAGAAGGCAGATCTGCTAAAAATATGGCAAAGAGTAGCGGGGCCAAAACACAGCCTTGTCTGAGGCCATTATTTATCGCTATTTCAGGTGTTAGGCCCCCTGATGTATCTTTAATAACCTGTGCCCAATTTTGGCTCAGCAACTCCTGAATTACCAACTGGAGATCCTCAGGGGCCTCATAGTTTCTCAGGGTCTCCCACAAGCACCTCCTATCCACCAAATCGAAGGTTGCGCGAAAGTCCACGAAGCAGCAATACAGCTTTCCTTGCTGCTCCAAGGACTTCCGCGCCACTGCCCATAGGGCAAAGCAGTGATCAATAGTAGAATGTCCTTCCTTGAAGCCTCCCTGTTCCACTGGCACTATCGACCGCCCCTCCACCCACTCCTTTAATCTGCCCAGGATTATTTTGGAGAATACCTTTTCTCCAATGTCCAATAGGTTGATTAATCTGTAATTCCTTGGGTCCTTCCTATCACCCTTTTTATGTAGTGGTCTAATAATCGCCCCTCTCCAAAATTTTGGGATATAACCTGAATCTAAAATAGCAATAAACATATGGGATAGGAATCCTGCCCACCAATCTATTTGTGTTTTGATTATAATGGCCGGAAGATTATCGGGCCCTGCTGCACGAGATAAGTTTAGCTTCTTAATTGTTTCTTTTACTTTTTCTACTGTAAAAGCTGTTTTTAAATCTTCTATGGACCCTGTCCAATTAGGTTTTTCCTTAATTATTTCAGGTGCTCTACTCGCCTCATATAATTTGCCTAAGTAATTTACCCATGCAGCCTCCTCCACAACACAGCTCATATTTCCAGGGGTCCTACCTGAGGCTTCCTGTATCAACCTCCAAAACCCTTTTACATTTTTAGTTTCTATTGTCTCTAGCAGGTTTTCCCAACATTTTTCTTTAAAGATCTTTTTCTGCTTCCTCACTAGAGTTTTATATTCTTTCTTCAAATTTATCAAATTTGCTAGGCTTTCCTGGTTGTAACTTAACCTCAGGCGTCGCTCTATTTTCCGTATAGACCTTTTTTTATTCTGACAGGCTAAATCAAACCACCTGGATTGCCTTCCTTGCCTGAGTTGTGTGTTTACCTTGTCCTGTTTCCTATTTTTCAAATGCACTCTAAGACATTGCACGGCCTGTTCTAACTTACCCACATACCATGCTACCTGCTGGCCTTTAGCACTATCCATCTTTATATTTTGTTGAAAACTTGCTAATTTCTCAACATACTCTTCAGTCAATTTAGTAGTCAGGCGTTTGGGGTATACCAGATTTTGGGGAAGCACTCTTTCACGCGGGCTTGTTGGCCCCCTTAAACATTCACAATACAAAGCATTGTGATCACTATCCTTACGCTTAATTACCCTGAACCTTTTTACCATAGCATAGTTCCAGGCATGAATGAATATGTAATCTATAGGGCATAGTTGGTTGCCTAGTCTAAAGGTCTGTGTGGCTGGGCGGTCAGGGTCCTTCCTGCCATTTAAGCAGAATAACACTTTAGATCCTAAAAATTTCCCTAACGCTTCATCCTGTTTTGTGGATGAACACGTGGGGAATTTAGCTGGCCCTATATCATAAGAGCTCAAAATTTCCTCAAACCATTGATCTAACTTTCCGTAATTTAGTTTATGGTTAAAATTGCCCATTACCACCATCGTATCATTTCCATACATTTCATTTAAGGTATTTATACCTTCTTTAAAAAGCCCTATTTCAGTATCATATTCATTTTGGGATCCCCATTGAATATACACACTTATGAGAATTAGATGGGCATCCTTCTCTTCGGTGACTATTTGGGATACCTTGCAAACCAACAACCATTTACATGTTGTACTTATTAGCTACCTCTTTCGCTATCCTGGTTGAGGTGAGAGTCATGATCCCCCCAGAGGGACGGCCAAATCTTTTCTTTTTACGGGCTGGATTATGAATTTGAACAAACCCTTCCACTACTGGGGTGTTGCCGCATATCCATGTTTCCTGCAAACAAATAATGTCAACGTACTGTGCTACGTGCTTTAAACTTTCCACTTTTGTTTGCCCTCCGTATGTCAGTCCAGTAGTTGTGTGTTGTGGTTGTGTGCGGAGTTGTGTGATTGGGTACCTGCGGCGTTGTCTGCGACAGGCCATTATTTGCTGGTAGTGGAGCAGGTACAGCACCGGAAAGACATGTAGAGCTGGATCCATTGCGGTCGGGACCGGGTGGAGGGGTCCGGGAGTCTGGTTTCGCGCTCCGCTGTCGTGCTTCCGCCGTCTCTGGTTGGGTGGTTTTCCCGCAGCGGTGTGACGGGCTGTTTGGGGCATCGTGATTTGTACGGCGGACAGGACGTCATTCCGCATGGCGGTGGGTCTCTATTGGCTCACTCCGCCGCGGTGGCTGGCGCATTTTTATGGCGGTTCACGTCGCACCGACGCGGACGGGAAATGGGCTATGTTTGCCCATCGTAATATGGCGGGCGTGAGGCCCGCTGCTGGCGTGCGGAAAATGACATTTTCCGCCCCCGCCAGCACCGCGGAGGTGCCTCCGCCCGCCATCCTAATGACCCCTATGTGTTTAATAATATTTATTATTATAATTTTACAATGATATATGTTAGACCTGGCATCCTTGGCGTGGGTCTCCCTTCCATTTTTTCGTAATGCCTCCACTGTTGCCGATATGTTTTTGCTGGACTAGATGCTCATGGGCACTTTGCCGCTGCTAATCAGTGCCAAAGTGCAAGTGCTCCCTATCGTAAATTGATGTATGTATTAGTGACTCCATGATTGGATGATTGGTTTACTTGTCAGTCCCTAGTACAGTGCACTCAGTGTGTCCAGGGCTTGTAAATCCAATGCCGCTGGTGGGCTTGCAGCACTGGTTGTGCCACCCACAGAAGCGGCTTGTAAAATGTGTCTCAGGCCTGCCATCGCAGAGCCTGTGTGCAGCCTAGGGCTGCCATGCCGACTTGGTGAGTACACCCACTTACCAGTCCCTAAACCTTCCCTTTACTGCATGTTGGTCACCCCTAAAGTAGGCCCTAGGGCAGGGTGCATTGTAAGTATAAGGTAGGACATGCCCTGGTGTGTGTGGCATGTCCTGATAGTGAATTACAGCCATTTTCGTTTTTCACTATTGCAAGGCTACCTGCTCCCCATAGGCCAGAATGGGCAGACTGACTATTACACCTTATAGTCAGAACTGACCCAGGGAACATGGTAGAAAAACGAATTTAGTATGCCTGAACTCAGGATGATAAAATACATCTTTTAGTGAAGTTGGTTTTAACATTCTGTGTTTGAAAATACCACTTTTAGAAAGTGGGTATTTTCTTGCCTAACTATCCAAGCCTGCCTCTGCTAGGTTGTGTATTCCTTGTCTGGAGATTGAGTGACAGGGGCTGGGGGTGGCTACAGGAGACAGGGTGAGTCAGCGCAGGGCTGAATAGAGAGATCTGCATCCAGAGGGGAGAGAGGAGTTGCACCTGGGTCTAAATAGGGCTGTGCCTGCCTTCCACAATGCTGGCTCCACCTCGTGCCGGGCGGCTGAGCACTCTGCCCCACATTCTGAAAGGAAAGAAGGAGTCAGAAAAACAAAGTGCTCCAGAACTGACCAGAACTGGTTTTGGACTAGGCAGAGGCCTCTCTGCCTCCAGAGAACAAAGAGAATCAGGGTATAAGAAGGGCACCCAGACCCCAGGAAAATTAGATCACTTTTGGGAACAAGAAGAAACCTTTGCTGAGGAGCGGAACCAAGAAGAAACTGAGGAGAGACTATCCCTAAGCCTGAAGTGCTGCTTGGGGGATTGGCCTGCAGTGGTTTGCCTGACTGCCAAAGAAAGGAGAAAGGAACTTTTGCTTTGCTGTAACTTTCCTCAACTTGTGAAGGATCTCCAAGGGCTTGGAAGAGAGCTTGCCCCCTGACCGAAGTCCCAGGACCATTGGACTTCACCCCCTTTGTGAATTGCTGCTGGAAACTCTGTTTCAGCGGCTACAGAGGTAGGGAGCTGTGACCGACTCTCACGACCGACTCGGTGTCCTGTAAGCACCTCATCGAAGCACCGTCTCGCCCTGCAACGCACGGCCCTGGTCTCACCGACTCCGTCAACGAGCCGCTGCCTGCACCGCATCGAGGGACAACGCGTCCTGCAACGCTTCGCTACGCCGAATAGAACTGGTCCGACTGACACGGTCACTGCTGCTGAGTTCGAGTCCTGTGACCGCACCGGAGTTGGGCACCGCTCGCACGCTTTGCGACGCACCGCCCGACTCGCACCGCTGTCCGGACTGATCGACGCCAGCTCTTGAATCCGGCTCCGTCGCCGCACCGCAACCTGCCAGCACCGCATCGAAGCACCGTCTCGCCCTGCAACGCACGGCCCTGGTCTCACCGACTCCGTCTCGACGCCGTCAACGAGCCGCTGCCTGCACCGCATCGAGGGACAACGGGTCCTGCAACGCTTCCATTTTTGCATCGCGACCGCGACGAACAGCCATCCGGCTCGCACGCCCGTGCCTGCCGCTTCAAGTAAAAGGTACTGTGACCGAGTCTGTCTACGCTGTGTTGGCCCGTCTCGATGCGGTCAGCTGGATTTGTTAGACTCTGTTTGTTCTCAACATCGCCGTAGCCGGAGGAGGCTACCGACTCGCACAGAACCTTGAATTAAGCCTTTTTGATCAGAACTAAGCATTCTTAACAGTATGGTGGATTATTTTTGTCGTTTATGGTCTTGTGATAAATCTATATAAAGTATACCTATTTTTATAAATATATAACCTGTGTGGTGTCCATTTGTAGTGTTGTCACTTGATTACTGTATGTGTTCACAAATGCTTTACACCCTGCCTCTGAACTAAGCCTGTCTGCTCGTGCCAAGCTACCAAGAGGGTGAGCAGGGGTTCTTTCAGGAGTGTACCTACTTTCCCTGACTAGACTCAAGGGTCCCTATTTGGACAAAGGTACCTACCTCTGCCAACTAGAGACCCCCAAATCTAACATTGGTGGTCAGCGGTGAGGATTCTGGACTTGCATTTGTGACTCATGTACAGTGATTGGTGAACACTACTTAGTGAGTGCAGACCAAAACGCAACCACATACTTTTATAGCATTTTTTCTGGGATTTCCTATTTTTGCAAATGCCAAGTTCAGTCACTATGGAGAAACCAGCATCAGTAGCCTCTGTTGAGTGTGATTGGGAAGAAGAGAGGCTAGAATGCTACACCCTCAAGCAGCTCAGGCAATTCTGCAAAAAGTTTAAAGTGTCCATGACCGGACTCTCCAGGAAGGAGGACCTCCAAAAGGCGCTGAGGGCCTGGGTCGAATCAAGGAGTGCCCCTGTGGAGGGGGCTGAGAATGCAGAAGGGCAGCTGGAGGGGCTATTGGGTCTAGGGGCTAGAAGACCACCTTCCCCAGTAGGTAGCAGTGTTTCTGCCAGAGGACTGTCTCCAGAGGAGTTGGAGGACAGGAAAGAGAGTAGGATGCACGAAATGGAGCTGACCAAGCTCAAGCTGAATGGGCAGTTAGAATTCGAAATGCAAACTAGGAAATTAGCCCTAGAGGAAAAGAAAATGCAGTTTGAACATGAGAAAGTTTTGAGGGAGTTGGAATTGAAGGCCAAAAGCTTAGAGATTACTCCCTCTGGTGGCAGTGTACCGCCTGTGCCTGTTGAAGCTAGGGTGTATATTCCAAAAGATGTGGTTAAGGAATTTTTTAAAAAGGATGACATAGGGCAGTGGTTCAAAGCCTATGAGGTAGCCATGTCTTCCCACCGGGTCCCTGAGAAGGATTGGGGAGCGGGGTTGTGGGGACGGTTCCTCAGTGAAGGGCGGGATACCTTGTTGGATTTGCCCTCTGAAGTCTATAATTCGTACAGCCACATGAAGGATGCCTTAATGACTAGGTATGGTTTGACCCCTGAGCTTTATAGGCAAAGGTTCAGGAACTGTAGTAAGATTGAAAGCAGTACCTGGGTTGAATATGTGACCTTCTTTTGCAGAGCCTTGGATGGTTGGGTAAAGGGTAGCAAAGCGACTGATTTTCAGGCGCTCTTTGATTTGATTGCCTGGGAGCACTTGTCCGGTAATTGTTTTCCTGAGCTACGCCAGCACCTGATTGATAGTAAGCTGACTAACACTAGGCAGCTTGCTGAGGAGGCGGACCGCTGGGTGAGTACCCGGGTCCACAAGGGTCACGTGGGAGACTCCGCCAAGGGTGGGCAGGATCCCCAGCAGAACAGTGGGGGGGACAAGGGTAAACAGAAGGAGTTCCATAAAGGGCCCCAAAGTAGACCCCAAGGGAACCAAGGGAAAGGTTCCCAGCCTCCCCTGAGAAGAAGCCAGTGGCCCTGACAGGCCCCCTGTTCACCAAGGACCACTGGTATGTTACAAGTGTGGCGCCCCTGGCCACAAGGCAAACGATCCTCGTTGCCCTTTGCATGGAAAACCAGCACACACTAGTGCAGTCCCCCGGCAGTTGGCTAGTGTAGCCCTGGGGGAGGAGTTGGGTGCCCAAGGTGGGGGGGATCCCACAGTGTTTTCCCTTGTCTCATTAGGAGACTCTGAGATGGTCCCTAGGACCCCGCTGCCTGAGAACACTAAGAAATACAGGCAGTGGGTGACCATCAATGGCCATAGGGTGGAGGCTCTGAGAGACACAGGAGCCAGTGTGACAGCTGTCAAGTGTCACCTGGTGTCTAAAGAGCAGGTTATCCCTGATGCATTCTATCCGGTTGTTGCCGCTGACAACACCGAGAGTCACTGCAAGGTGGCTCAGGTTCCCTTTGAGTGGGGGGTCTCGGGTACTCTTCAAGTAGCTGTGAGGCCAGCCATGCCTGTTGACTGTTTGTTAGGGAACGATTTGGAGAGCTCACCTTGGGCTAAGGTGGAGCGGAGTGCGCATTTAGAAATGTTGGGCTTGCCTGATTGGGCATGTGTGACCACCCGGTCAATGGCAGCGAAAGGTGTTCAAGAGGACCTGGAGCCTGAGAGGGAGGCCCAGGTACCTGCCGGAGAGAGAGGAGGCAGGGGGCGCGGGAAACCGGCCCCTGAAGTTCCCACGGTCCAGGAGGAGGCAGACCCTGAGGGGGATGCCCTGGAGCCTACAGGGGAACAGGTAGCTGAACTGGGGGACCTACCTGAGCTGACCCATTGGCAGCAAGAAGGAGGACCCTCCAGGGAAGAGTTCTGCGAGGAGCAGAACGCATGCCCTCTCTCGTGGGTCTGAGGCAACAGGCCACAGACCAGGCAGCCGGTGGTCAGTCTGGATCACATTGGATTTACTGGGAGAATGGTCTCCTGTATTCAGAGCCTAAGGTTGCTGAGCCTGGGTCAGCCCGTGTGCTGGTGGTACCCCAGCGCTTCAGAGCCTTCCTACCGGGGTTGGCTCATGATGTACCGTTAGCAGGACATCTGGGGCAGGACAAGACCTTTGACAGGCTTGTTACCCATTTCTATTGGCCCCAGATGCGCAGGAGTGCCGCCACTCACTGCAGGACATGCCAGACTTGCCAGGCAAGTGGAAAGAGTGGGAGGAAGCACAAGGCTTCTCTCCAGCCATTCCTTGTGGTCAGCACCCCCTTTGAACGGGTGGGTATTGACATTGTGGGGCCACTGGACCCCAAGACAGCCATGGGCAACAGGTTTATCCTGGTCTTGGTGGACCATGCCACCCGGTACCCTGAAGCCATCCCTCTGAGGACAGTGACGGCCCCCGTGGTGGGACGGGCACTAATGGGAATTTTCTCACGTGTGGGATTCCCTCAAGAGGTGGTGTCTGACAGAGGTACCAACTTCGTGTCCAAGTACATGAAGTCCCTGTGGCAGGAGTGCGGTGTAACTTACAAGTTCACCACTCCTTACCACCCTCAAGGAAATGGGCTGGTTGAGAGATTCAACCGGACCCTCAAGGGCATGATTATGGGTCTGGAAGAACCCATGAGGCGTAAATGGGACGTCCTCTTACCATGCCTGTTGTTTGCATACCGGGAGGTGCCACAGAAGTCTCTAGGGTTCAGTCCCTTTGAGCTCCTCTATGGACACCCGGTGCGAGGACCTCTGAGTTTGGTCAAGGAAGGCTGGGAGCAATCTCCCAGGAAACCTCCCCAGGATGTATACAGTTACATGCTGGCCTTCAGGAACCAGACTAGGCGTTTCAGAGAACTTTCTGAGGCAAATCTGGAAGCCAGCCAGGAGGAGATGAAGCGGTGGTACGACCAGAATGCCACTCTGGTAGAGCTTCAGCCTGGTCAGAAAGTGTGGGTCATGGCCCCTGTGGAGCCTTGTGCGCTCCAGGACAGGTGGACCGGCCCTTTTACGGTGGTGGAGCGCAAGAGTCCAGTTACCTATTTGGTCTCCCAGGAACCCCTTGCGGGTCCTGCATGTGAACCGCCTGAAGCCCCACTTGGAGAGGTCCCAAGTGGGCATGCTCTTAGCTACAGATGATGGAATGGAGGAGGAGACCGAGCCTCTTCCTGACCTCCTGTCAGCCCGAGAGCAAGATGGATCAGTGGAGGGAGTAAACCTCTCTACCTCCCTGACACCTGAGCAGCAGGGTGACTGTCGCCAACTGTTGGGACAGTTCCCTGACCTGTTCTCCCTGGTTCCCAGTGTCACTCATTGGTGCGTCCATGATGTGGACACTGGGGACAGTCTTCCTGTGAAGCACAAGGCTTACAGGGTGACTGACAGGGTCAGAGCCTGCATCAAGGAGGAGGTCTCCAAGATGTTTGCGCTAGGGGTGATTGAGTCCTCTAACAGCCCTTGGGCCAGCCCAGTGGTCTTGGTTCCAAAGGCTGCCGCGCCTGGTGCCACACCAGAACTCCGGTTCTGTGTGGACTACAGGGGACTCAATTCCGTCACCAGGACTGACGCCCACCCCATCCCCAGAGCTGATGAGCTCATAGATCGGTTAGGGGCTGCGCGGTACCTCAGCACGTTTGACTTAACGTCTGGGTACTGGCAGATCGCCTTGACTGATGGGGCAAAGAGAGGTCAGCATTCTCCACACCAGATGGGCACTACCAGTTCCGGGTGATGCCCTTTGGGATGAAGAATGCCCCTGCCACCTTTCAGAGGTTGGTCAACCAGGTGTTGGTTGGACTGGAGGATTTCAGTGCCGCCTACCTGGATGATATCGCAGTGTTCAGTTCCAGTTGGGAAGAACATCTGCGTCACCTCTGGGAAGTGTTGATGGCGCTGCGGAGGGCAGGCCTCACAATCAAGGCGAGTAAGTGCCAGATTGGGCAGGGTTCTGTGGTGTACTTGGGACACCAGGTTGGGAGCGGCCAGGTGGCGCCCTCCAACCGAAAATTGATACCATTCTGGCTTGGGAGCCCCCAAGACCCAGACAGAGGTGAGAGCCTTCCTAGGACTCACCGGGTATTACCGGAGATTCGTCAAGGGGTATGGCAGCATGGTTGCCCCCTTGACAGAGCTGACTTCCAAGAAGCAGCCCAGGAAAGTGATTTGGACTGACGCCTGTCAAAAAGCTTTTGACACCTTGAAGACTGCCATGTGCACGGCGCCTGTGCTCCAGGCACCCAACTTCTCCAATGAGTTCATTGTTCAGACCGACGCTTCAGAGCATGGTGTAGGGGCTGTTGCTGTGGTCTGGGCACTGAAGAAGCTGAGACCATACCTGTTTGGGACTCACTTCCGGGTTCAGACAGACCACAGGCCCCTCAGATGGTTGATGCAGATGAGGGGTGAGAATCCAAAGCTGTTGAGGTGGTCCATTTCCCTACAGGGGATGGACTTTACGGTGGAACACCGCCCTGGTACAGAACACGCCAATGCTGATGGTCTGTCCAGATTTTTCCGCCTTAGCGATGAGAACTCCCTAGGGGTAGGATAGTTCTCCCCACATTTCAGCTGGAGGGGACACGTGTTAGACCTGGCATCCTTGGCGTGGGTCTCCCTTCCATTTTTTCGTAATGCCTCCACTGTTGCCGATATGTTTTTGCTGGACTAGATGCTCATGGGCACTTTGCTGCTGCTAATCAGTGCCAAAGTGCAAGTGCTCCCTATCGTAAATTGATGTATGTATTAGTGACTCCATGATTGGATGATTGGTTTACTTGTCAGTCCCTAGTACAGTGCACTCAGTGTGCCCAGGGCTTGTAAATCCAATGCCGCTGGTGGGCTTGCCGCACTGGTTGTGCCACCCACAGAAGCGGCTTGTAAAATGTGTCTCAGGCCTGCCATCGCAGAGCCTGTGTGCAGCCTAGGGCTGCCATGTCGACTTGGTGAGTACACCCACTTACCAGTCCCTAAACCTTCCCTTTACTGCATGTTGGTCACCCCTAAAGTAGGCCCTAGGGCAGGGTGCATTGTAAGTATAAGGTAGGACATGCCCTGGTGTGTGTGGCATGTCCTAATAGTGAATTACAGCCATTTTCGTTTTTCACTATTGCAAGGCTACCTGCTCCCCATAGGCCAGAATGGGCAGACTGACTATTACACCTTATAGTCAGAACTGACCCAGGGAACATGGTAGAAAAACGAATTTAGTGTGCCTGAACTCAGGATGATAAAATACATCTTTTAGTGAAGTTGGTTTTAACATTCTGTGTTTGAAAATACCACTTTTAGAAAGTGGGTATTTTCTTGCCTAACTATCCAAGCCTGCCTCTGCTAGGTTGTGTATTCCTTGTCTGGAGATTGAGTGACAGGGGCTGGGGGTGGCTACAGGAGACAGGGTGAGTCAGCGCAGGGCTGAATAGAGAGATCTGCATCCAGAGTGGAGGGAGGAGTTGCACCTGGGTCTGAATAGGGCTGTGCCTGCCTTCCACAATGCTGGCTCCACCTCCTGCCGGGCGGCTGAGCACTCTGCCCCACATTCTGAAAGGAAAGAAGGAGTCAGAAAAACAAAGTGCTCCAGAACTGACCAGAACTGGTTTTGGACTAGGCAGAGGCCTCTCTGCCTCCAGAGAACAAAGAGAATCAGGGTATAAGAGGGGCACCCAGACCCCAGGAAAATTAGATCACTTTTGGGAACAAGAAGAAACCTTTGCTGAGGAGCGGAACCAAGAAGAAACTGAGGAGAGACTATCCCTAAGCCTGAAGTGCTGCTTGGGGGATTGGCCTGCAGTGGTTTGCCTGACTGCCAAAGAAAGGAGAAAGGAACTTTTGCTTTGCTGTAACTTTCCTCAACTTGTGAAGGATCTCCAAGGGCTTGGAAGAGAGCTTGCCCCCTGACCGAAGTCCCAGGACCATTGGACTTCACCCCTTTGTGAATTGCTGCTGGAAACTCTGTTTCAGTGGCTACAGAGGTAGGGAGCTGTGACCGACTCTCACGACCGACTCGGTGTCCTGTAAGCACCGCATCGAAGCACCGTCTCGCCCTGCAACGCACGGGCCTGGTCTCACCGACTCCGTCAACGAGCCGCTGCCTGCACCGCATCGAGGGACAACGCGTCCTGCAACGCTTCGCTACGCCGAATAGAACTGGTCCGACCGACACGGTCACTGCTGCTGAGTTCGAGTCCTGTGACCGCACCGGAGTTGGGCACCGCTCGCACGCTTTGCGACGCACCGCCCGACTCGCACCGCTGTCCGGACTGATCGACGCCAGCTCCTGAATCCGGCTCCGTCGCCGCACCGCAACCTGCCAGCACCGCATCGAAGCACCGTCTCGCCCTGCAACGCACGACCCTGGTCTCACCGACTCCGTCTCGACGCCGTCAACGAGCCGCTGCCTGCACCGCATCGAGGGACAACGCGTCCTGCAACGCTTCCATTTTTGTATCGCGACGAACAGCCATCCGGCTCGCACACCCGTGCCTGCCGCTTCAAGTAAAAGGTACTGTGACCGAGTCTGTCTACGCTGTGTTGGCCCGTCTCGACGCGGTCAGCTGGATTTGTTAGACTCTTTGTTCTCAACATCGCCGTAGCCGGAGGAGGCTACCGACTCGCACAGAACCTTGAATTAAGCCTTTTTGATCAGAACTAAGCATTCTTAACAGTATGGTGGATTATTTTTGTCGTTTATGGTCTTGTGATAAATCTATATAAAGTATACCTATTTTTATAAATATATAACCTGTGTGGTGTCCATTTGTAGTGTTGTCACTTGATTACTGTATGTATTCACAAATGCTTTACACCCTGCCTCTGAACTAAGCCTGTCTGCTCGTGCCAAGCTACCAAGAGGGTGAGCAGGGGTTCTTTCAGGAGTTTACCTACTTTCCCTGACTAGACTCAAGGGTCCCTATTTGGACAAAGGTACCTACCTCTGCCAACTAGAGACCCCCAAATCTAACAATATAGAAATGAAAAATACATTTAAACAAATAAGACAAAAATTGTAGTATTTTAATTAAACATGTAAGTAATTTATATATAATGTAATGACATTTATTTAATTAAATTAGATTTATTTTATATGTTTGAAGCTGCCATATTTGTTTGGGGCTTGTATTTTGTAACCGCTCAATGTTGTTTTGGGTTATTTCGAAGGGGAGAAGGTCGCGGTTGGGAGCTGCTTCGCGTCGAGGAAGGAAGATTACTTTTCTTTATTTAAACTACATTTTTAATTTAATTTGAAGGTAGTTAAGTTGTAGTTAGTGTGTGTAGAGTTAGGTTTTTGGAGTTGTGGTGTTTTTTATGCGTTTGTTGGGTTTTGACTATTTATGTATCATTATTTTTTGAGGCCTAGTTTAGAAATGTTAAAGTCTGGTAGGATATGTGTTATTATGGTGTGTATAATGTATGTAATACTGTTCTATTGTATATTATGTGTATATTTGTGTGGGTGGGAATGTTTGTGTGCTTTTTACAGGTTTTGTTCGATCGAAGTTGCGGGTACTAGAAGATTGCGTTTTTTTAAATTAAGGAAGTGTATATTAGTTTAAGTAACTAATAAATATTTTACACTTTCTTAATTTTTCGGGTTTTCATGGAGCGTTTCTTTTTTTTAAAAACTTTTTCTGGTTTTTTATGGTTTATGGATTGTGGATTTACGGAGCGAGGATTACTTTTTGGAACCGTTGGATTTTTTCATTTTTTGGGAGGTAATTTTTATTCTATTTGGATTATGAGCTACCATCATTGTTTTACATGATGTGGGATTTTCTGTCTACAGATACGGAAACGGTAAGTTAATTTAATTATTTATTGTGGGAGGGAAATGCTATAATATTTACTGTTATTGTTGTTTATTTTTTTCAAATATCTAATTAATATGTCTCTATATATATTTATTTATTAATAAAAATATATTAGACAAAATATTTAGTTTAAAAAATAATAATAATAATTTTATGCATTTTAATAATTTGAACAGAAAAGTATTATATATTTTACACTGGTTTGAGAGTTTAGAGAAGGCTTTTGGCAATTATTGCTAAGTATTCTAGGCCTCTTGTTGTAGGGTATAGTCTGACTTGTTGTTGTAGGTATTCAAACATTTGTTTAGTTTGTTTGGATAGTTTAGGCTTTATTTGTGTGACAGATTGCTCCATTCTTAGCTGTTGGTAGCTCTGTTCTTTTTGGAGGGAGAGTAGGAGTTTGTGTAGAGTAGGTGTACCTCGTCCTGTTGTTGCTTGGAAGGCATTATGCCAACCTTCAACAGCATTGTTTGTTCTTGCCTCTTGATTTAGTGTGCTAAGGTAGACATTCCACCATGGAATTTGGTATTTTGGTTGTCTCCTATGTCCTGATCTATGGAGTCTTCCCACCCAGGTAACTTCAAAATAGTCTAGGAGGGGACTACATTTTTGTTCGTGTTGGTGGTAGTAAGGACTTTCTATTAAATGATTGTAATGTTCGGCCACGTCAGTATCTGGGACAAAGGCCAGTGCAATAAGTTTTTTTATTTGGTATGCGAATTAACTGTTTGTCGCATATTCAACACTTAGGGCCCGATTTCGATCTCGCTCGGAAGGCCTCCGAATCGGATTTGGTTTTACTGGACCCGATCCGTAGCCCTTGTTTACGACTGAATCGTACACAAGTCCGAACGACCAAGTACGATGCAAAGATCGCGTAAGCGCCGACCGAATCGTTTCCGGACCCGAACCGCTCCGTACGTCTCGTTCGTAGGCGAATCGTGCCGCGCAATGGAGCCGATTTCCGACCGAGCAAGTACGATGCACGATTCGGACAGCCACTTCGCCTTGGTCTCAGCGAGATGAAACGGCTGTTGGAAGAGTACTTTGGGGGGCTGTACCAGGCCCCCCTTCACCCGGGGCCCTCCAAATCAATCACAGGGGGTGCCCATGGGTCTCCCGGATCCAAGCATGCACAGTGCGGCAGGCACCATGGGGTGCCCGCCACAGGGTGTACGCTTTTCCCCACCCACCCCTTTTCTGCTATGGGTGCCTGTGTACGCGTCTGTACACAGGCTCCCGTAGAGTCCAATGGGAGTCCGAGTGAAGCGAGTCCGTAAGCATTCGGCTGCATCGTACTCGCTCGTTCGGACTCCAGGAGCACATCTTGCTCGGAAAGCCCTCCGGATCCGAGTCGTACGGAGAGCTTTCCTAGCGAGATCAGAATCGGGCCCTTAGTGTTGATTTCTGAAGGTGTCTCCCTAGACACTGATTGAAATGATAGTAACAACCCTGAATTGACGTGTGTGGGTAGGACTTTAGAATTGCACTTATCATAGCCTGCTCAAAATCTATTATTATTTTCTGTGGAAAATAATTATTTGTTTCCTGTTTAATTTTACTTAGTACTTCCATATATGTGGAGTTATGTTTATTGGGTAGCAAGGCATAGATAAAGGGGATGTTGGTGTTCTGATATAGGGCATGGACAGTGTATAATTGATAGAATGGTTTGGGACAGATTTTAAAAGTCCCGTCCATCATCCATGTTTCTGATTGTTGTAGCTTTATCAAATTGTTTGCAGTTGCAAACATAATTATTCTTTTCTCTTTGCATTTGTTGTCATGGAGAACAAAGGGTTCTTCATTATGAGTTATAGATAGTTCTGGGGGAATTACCACCTCTTCAAATGTTTTTGGAGCAGGTGTGGTAGTTGTTGTGGCTTTTTTGTGCGAGCTATAGTTCTTTTTAATGAAGAAATAGAGGACATTTGCCAAGTAGCATGTTTGGGCACCGTAGGCAGAAATTCTTTAAGTATTTGAGTCGTAGGTGTCTGTGAGCTAGTGCTAGCTTCTTTAATGTTATCAAGGGCATTCCTAACCTCTATTTCAGTAACATTTGGAGGGTGGTTATGCTGCCTTGTATACAAAACAGTTGTTTCTCTAGTTGTTGCCCGACCATAACACTTATTTTAATAGTACTTGCTTCATTTCCAATTTACTTTTGGTCCAATTTGCTTTTCATGGGTATAGACATACCCCATGTAACATAGCAAAAATGTTCCTTTTTGGGATGAAATAAATTGGGCGCCTTCTGTCATTGTGATGTGTTAAATTCTACAAAAAATGTATATTAACATTATTAAAACGAATATTGTACATGTTTTTTTCTTAATAAATATATATTGTTATTAATATACTTACAATGTTTGTTTTGAGCTGCTTTTCAATAGAGAAGTTTTTTCTTTGTTGGTTGAATTCTGTCAAGTAGTTGATATTTCTGTTGGAAGAGTAAAACATATTTTTACTTATTTTGTAAAGTATGTACATGGGGTGGGGTGGGTGTTTGGGATGGATTTGGGGTTTGGTTGGGTCTTTTACAATTTTTTACAATGCTGTTTGCTGAATACTTACTTTATTAGTTAGATGATTTTAGAAGTGATCTGTAATTTTGTGGATGGTTTGAGAATTATTTGTAGAGGAGATATAAATTGAAAAAAGATATATATTAATTATTTGAGTATGATAAATAGTAGTTTTTTAGGATTAGCATTACAGTTATTTTACAGATGGTAATGTACTTACTTTTTGAAGAATGTAATATATTTTTCTTTGATAAAGTCCTTGTTTCTGGTAGAAATCCGGCAGATTTTTGGCTTATTTATTGTTTTTAGTTTAAGGTGTAAAATAAGAATAAGTTTTCCTTCTTTATATAGTGTTTGTATTAATTGTTTGGTTAACTTATTGGTTTATTTTAATATTGTGTGTTTTTATTGGTTAATCTTTATTGTTTTACTCATTTTGGTAGTTGTTTTCCATATATGGAAAACGCTAATTAAGAGTCAGTTCTTTTTCTTTTTCTTTTTTTTTCACATGTTGAATTATTTAAATGTGTATCATCTTATATGTGATGTTAAATAATGTGTGTACATAATCTAAATATAAAATTAAATTTGTATTAATAGTGTATTTATCATTTTATGTTTTAAAATATGTTTTAGTATTTGCTAAAATTATTAACTAGGGGGCGTGGCCAACCAACATGGCCGATCGGACGTGACTCCGATCGGCTCCTTCCCAGGCCCTGCTGATTAAGTGGTAATAAGGCAGCTTACCGGCTTGGCAGGCTCAGCTCCGGGTTGCAGAGGTAGCGCTGACCTCGGGGGAATGCCCTGACACGCTTGGGGTCCCAGTGTGCGCTCAGAAGAGATCCAGGGAGGAGAAGGCGGCACAGCGGCGCCGGAGAGAAAATGGCGGTTGCCCTGGCTCTGAGATCGAGAGCGCTGGGTTGCTGAGTTCCTGCAACTACCTGCAGCGGCTTTGTCCCGAGAAACCTTGCCGCCGGCGCTCGCGGGGGAGCGCGCCTGCTTGCCTTGGCTCCCCCGACATCTCCGCTGACTGGCTGCGGGAGAACGCGGGACCGACCTGAGCCAGACGCGGCGCTCCACAAAATGGCCGGCGGCTGCCACGAGAAGGTCGTGATCAGCCAGCTCTGATGGCCCTGCCTGTGACGGCCGCTTTACACACAGATTAAGTGCCCCTCCAGCCTCGAGTCAACCTGGCTGCCGATCAGTGCTGAGTCCAGTGACGCCGGCCCAATTTAAGCTGAGTGAGTCTGTGACCCCTTTTGTTTCTGGCGGTGCCCCGGGGGTATCTTTGGAGGAGCTACATGCCTCTCTCCTTATGGGACTGAACTTTGGTTGGAACATCGTTGGGGCAAGGAATTTATAGGCGGGGGATAGGAGACCCGCGCTGAAGATGCACAGAAGTGGGACGCCTGACCCCAACATGGCTGCCAAGAAGTCTCCCCTTGCCGGCTTGCGGCCCCCGCGAGGCGCCTGAAAGGAAGGATACCTACCCCGCTGGGAGAGTTAAAGGAGTGCGCCGAGGCGGACGCTGGGTGGCATCTTCTCTGAGCCTGCTGTCTCTCGTGGGCTGTCAGGTGGGGTGCAAGAGTTTGACCTGGCATGCCGCCTGGAGGAGAGGAGTACTGTGGTCCCATGAGCGGAGGAGCGAGCGAAGGGGTCCCTGCTAGCAGCTACCGGGGGCGCGTACATTACACGCATTTGAGGGGCGGCCGAGCGCTGACCGTGCGGAGGGCCCCCTATGCCACCCAAGAAGAACCTCAATAACAGGGTTTCCAACTACTTCACATCGGCTGGTAAGGGGCGACGGAGGAGGGGGCGACCATGGCGCTGACCCGAGAAGATCTCTTATCCTCCCTGCGCGAGTTTAAACAAGAGTTGCGCACTGAGCTACGGGCGGACATCAAGGCAGACATGGAAGCCTCCTTTGAAACTAGTAACTGTCCAAGCGGATGTGGACTCAGTGGGTACGCGTACACTTGATCTTGAAGCGCAACAACAGGAGGTGACTGGTAAGATTAAATCCCTGGAAGAAAGCACAGCTGACTTACGCAGACAACTACGCAATTCATTACTCGTCGTGACAATATAAGAGTCCGTGGCCTGGTGGAGGATTGGGAGGCCCAGACTTGGAGGCATTCATGGTGGGACTCTTCTCTTCAGCCCTCGGAGAGGATGGCCCGGAAGTCCGGTTGGAGAGAGTACATAGAGTTGGCCCGCGCCTGCCAGGGGAGAACAGTCGCCCGCGGGATGTCCTGGCTAAGTTCAGCTCATTCAAGATAAAAGAATCGGTCCTGCAAAAGGCTAGGGCCTCCGACACACTAACCTTCCAAAATACCACGTGTACGCTCTATCAGGATGTAGCTCAAACCACTCTTTTGCGTCGCCAACAGTTCTGACCTGTAACTGAACATCTGCGAGAGAAGATCATCAGGTACCGATGGACATACCCCTTTGGGATTTCCTTCCAGTGGCAAAACAGGCAGCACCATTGCGTGGAACTTTCGAAGGCGGCGGATTTGCTAGGCTTGGAACTCTCCAAAACCTCATCGGATCCCGACGGGGAAGGCCGACCGGATCGATGCAACGGAGGACAATGGCGCAAAATTGGCAGGAAAAACACGAAAGCTCCAGTATGAGGCCTCTGCTTGTGAGGGTCGCGAGGTTCCCATCGCCTTGTATTGTTGGAGGGGCGGCCGCCCGGGCATCCCTTTGAAGGAAGTTACGGCAGTCCTGAAGGGGCTGTTCTCCCTCTCCCCTCTTCTATGCCCAAGAGTAGGACATGTCAGAGATTTTGGAGATCTGGATGGGGCGGAGGACTTGCATCTTCCGTATTTGGTTGGGGCCTGGGTGCCCGGCCACCACTTGAGGCTTTATTCCCGGCGCCTGACACGAACAGCATGTGAGATAACTGTAATTGTGATGTCAGGATGGGGGTCTTTAACAACTACACGGCGGTGGGAGGTACTGGGGGTGGATGGTGGAAGCCGAGGGTTTGCTCAACACTACATGCTGGAGGTGATCCCAAGGGACTTCGTCGAGTTTACTCACTGCGAGGTTCTAAGTGTCTTTGTTAAAGATTATTCAGTTGGGGGGAAATGTTTCTCTGTGCAACGAATGCCTTGATCTTTGCTATGACAAGGGCTGGGGGATGGGAAATGGTAATGTTCCTCAAGTGTATTTTGGTTCTGGGATTCCCCTCTAGGAGGGGGACTCCACACACTCATTTTAAGTATTTGTTTAGTTTTTTTAATTTAGTTAGATGTCATGGTGCCTTTGTTTTTATTGGTTATGGGCGGGAACGGTGGGGGGGGTTTCAAGAAGTGCTTGTAAGCGGGGGCCTCTGCCACTAGGGCAGTACTCTCCTTTAAGTACACATGGCGGTTAGAGTGGTTTCTTGGAATGCGCGGGGGCTGAATTCCCCCAACAAGCGCCAGTGATTCTGGAAGTACATGCTTGATCACAATGTCCAAATAGTAGCGCTTCAGGAAACACACATCAAAAAGTCCGAGGACCAGCGACTGCGCCATAAGGCTTATCCCCTCATATTTCGAACTTCACATCCTTCGAAACAAAACGGGGTGGCACTGTTGTTTCATGCAGGGGTTCCCTTTCAAGCTCAGGACAATAAAACAGACAAAAGCGGGAGGTTCATTATGGTTAGGGGGGATTTTCGAGGCCGCCCATGTACGTTTGCAGCACTCTATGCTCCTAACACAGGTCAACAGGATTTCATCCTTTCCTTCCTTATGACTTTAGAGAACTTTGCCCAGGGGGACATATTGCTTTTGGGGGACTTCAATTTAGTCTGGGATCTGGACAGGGACATGTCACACTCACACTGGGGGGGCGTTTGGAAAGGCGCTGCGCTCACAACTTCAGCGCATGGGGATGGTGGACGTATGGAGGGAGGCCAATCCCACGGCGCGGGATTACTCGTTCTTCTCGCACTCCCATAGAACGTATTCCCGTATCGACCACATTTTCTTGAGTCAATCCCTACTCCCATCTGTACTACAATCTCAGTTTCACCCAATCTGCCTGTCGGACCATGCCCCCCTAGAGATGACGATCACTTGGCCAAACCAGCGCCCCAAACATGCACGTTGGTACTTCCCCAACTTTTTATGCAGGGACAGACTCCTCCGAGACGAACTTCGGAAGACTATTAAAGAATTCCTCGAGCTGAATGACCCTGAGGATACCTCACATTCCACTACTTGGGACGCTCTTAAGGCTGTAATCCGAGGCAAGTGCATTGAAATGGCCACTACTTTACACTCTCAACAATGTGCAGAGCGCCTCCAACTAGAACGAGAACTTACGTCCGCAGAACAGGCCCATAAGGCCCAACCCTCAGTTCTGACTCTTCGGAAAGTCACAGCCCTAAAGGGGAAATTACAGGCCATTTACACTAATAGAGCTGAAAAATCCATCTTCCATTTACACTCTAGGGGTTATGAGAGTGGGAATAAAGTGGGTTCCTTGTTGGCGCGCCAATTACGGGTCAAACAGGAATGAGAGTACATCAAACACATAGTAGATGAGAAAGGCGGTTCTCATAAGTCAGAGGAGGGGAAGGCTAGGACCTTTGAGGACTTTTATAGATCCCTTTATACCTCAGAGCTTCCGGGGACTCACGACCCTTCGGGCTACTTGGACCCCCTAGACCTCTCTCAGGTAGGGGCGTGCGCCAATGAGGAACTGACACAACCTATCTCCGCCGAAGAAGTGGAAAAGGCGATTGATTCCCTTAAACTCCAGAAAGCTCCTGGGCCGGATGGCTTTTCTGCGCACTTCTATCGTACTTTCGCACCGGAGCTCGTCCCCTTCCTAACTATACTATTTAATTTCATCGCTTCCTCGCACAAAGTCACTCCTTCCATGGGAGAAGCAATAGTGGCAGTACTTCCTAAACCTGGCAAGGATCCAACCCTCTGCTCTTCTTACCGCCCGATTGCTCTTCTGAACCTTGATGCCAAAATCTACTCCAAAATCCTGACTACTCGTCTTGAAAATATTCTCCCCGCTCTCATAGACCCGGATCAATCTGGTTTTATTAAGGGGCGGCAAACCCACGATAACTTGAGGCGCATCATCCATATTATTGAAAAGACCCGCAAGAAAAATATTCCCACAGCGCTTCTCTCACTAGACGCAGAGAAAGCTTTCGATCGCGTGGAATGGACCTTCTTATTTAAAGTGCTTCAGCGCTTTGGCTTCAGCGAAGACTTAATTGGGATGATTTGCGCTAACTATCACTCTCCTAGTTCTCGGGTCCTTGTTAATGGATTAGCTTCATCCCCTTTTCACCTGACTCGCGGGACGAGACAGGGCTGTCCTTTATCTCCCCTCCTTTTTGCCTTGAGCATCGAACCACTGGCACACAGGATCAGAGGTAATAAGGAGATCCGGGGGATGCGCTTTGGCACAGATGATCATAAGATCTCGTTGTTCGCTGATGACGTGCTTCTCCCGGTGTCAGATCCCCTGGTCTCTCTCCCGGCCATCCAGACTGAGCTGAAATCGTTCGATGGGGTGGCAGGTTTTAAGGTTAACCTGACAAAGTCCTTCCTATTGAACCTGACAATACCCAAAAACGAATGGCGGAAGATCGAAGGGGTGTCTCCTTTCCACTGCACTTCTAAGGAGATTACCTATTTGGGAGTTAAGCTTACCCCTCAGGTGCAGGATTTGTATCAGTCTAATTTTTCTCCCCTCCTGCGACAACTTAAGAACGATCTGGGCAAATGGAGTGCGGCTTACATCACCTGGTCAGGCAGGATTAATGTCATTAAGATGAATGTTCTCCCCCGCTTACTTGATCTTTTCCAGGGGCTTCCTATTCCAGTGGAGAGAGGATTATTTAGGGAATTGCGGCTCATGCTGACCAAATTCATCTGGCAGGGGAAAAGGGCACGACTTCCCTATAAATTGCTCATTAGACCACGTAAGGAGGGAGGCCTAGCACTACCGGACTTTCAATCCTACTATCGAGCGGCACAAATGCGAGTGATTACAGAATGGTCGCTGCGGGTCTCAGAGAAGCATTGGCTTCACATAGACAGACAGATAACTGGGCACACTATATGGGATCTTCTCTGGAAACCTAAGCGAGACAGGCCACTCAATGCCTATATTAGCACACCTACTTCCACCACACTCACGTCTGGGACATCCTCACCTCCAGACTACAGCTTACAACCTTTCCCTCCCCCACACGCCTATACATTTTAACGCTGCGTTCCCCCCTGCTTTACAGGAAGGTCCCTTTGAGGCTTGGCGGGAGGGTGGTTGCCTCATGATCTCTCACCTGTTTGACAGGGGAGAACTCCTCACTTTCCAGGAGTGCAAGAAACAATTTGCATTAACTAACAAAGAAGAATACCACTACTTACAACTGAAACACTGGGTGCAGCAGCCCTTGGTGCGGCGGGCCGCTACCAGGGAGTTGCTCCCTAGTGAAAAGTTTGCACAGTCTGGGTCCTCCTCCAAGGGGTGTATCTCCTTTCTGTATGCTCCTATTCAATCGTTGAGTCCCTGGGCAACGCCGCGCTTCAAGCATTTTTGGAACACTCTGATGGATGCCCCTTTGGAGGACAAGCATTGGGAGCATTTGGGTAGGGATATAGTGAAATTCAATCGCTCCATGTATCTTAGGGAGGCACACTATAAAATGATGTACGATTGGTACTTGTACCCTCAGAAACTACACACGATTTTTCCGGGTTCATCTGATAGGTGCTGGAGGGGATGTGGGTTATTAGGCGATTTCAGACATATTTGGTGGGACTGCCCCGTCATCAAGCCTTTTTGGAAGGAGATCCTGTCCCAAATCAAACTTATCTTATGTTATCCCATTCCCAGCTCCATGGAACGGGTTCTGCTGGGGGTTCGGGACCCGCTCTTGAAAAGACAGTCACAGGGTGATAAATCCGTGTTGTGGCTCTGCTTGGGGGCTGCCAAAATGACAGTTGCCGCAGCTTGGAAGAAACAAGAGGCCCCATCCTTAACCCAGTGGCATGCGAGATTGTGGAGGGCTTTGGCTCTGGAGCGTATGACTGATATTGTTGAAGATACCAGGAAGGGTTTTCATTACATTTGCTCTCCATTGGTCAGATACTTATCAGAGGGGCTTCCTTTGACGGCTTGCAATCAAAGGCTTGGGGCCCTCAACTTGTTCCTTACCTAATCACCTCCCATCGTCAGGAGCTGTGAAACTTGCGCCGAACATCGGGCGGAGGCTCCGATTCTCCAATCCTCACGCTCATTTCTTTTTTCTCTTCATTGCACCATGACATCTTAGTTCGATTAATTTCCCTTTTTTCCTTAGGTATAATTAAGTTTCCTTTTCATGTTACTCTCTAGGGAGGGTAGAATGTTATTTGAACGCATTGTCGGGATTGCGACATGTTATGATGAAACTGTGCTATATATCAAAGTTCATTCGCCTTGGACTTGGTGGGCAAACTGTAACTTTCCTGAGCGAACTGTATAGCTGGGCGGATGATATTTTTGATAAATGTTGCATATGTAATGCTTTTGTCACACTCTCTGAGAAAATTTCAATAAAAACATTTTGAAACAAAATTATTAACTATATTATATTTTATATGCAGTGTATGTTTATTTATTTGAATATATTTATGGTGTTTAATTTTGTTTGTTTTATCTATTTTTAAATTGTCGATATTTTTACAAAAACAATAATATTGTTGTCTATATTATTGTGATCGATATTTTGGACATGTATTTTTTTAAAGGATGTTCAATATTTTGAATCACGATATTTATGTGTTCGATATTACTGTAATCGATAATTATGTAATCGATAATTATGTTTGACGATATTTTGGGGTCGATATTAGTGTATTTTGTTAATTAAGTATAGGGTATCGATATTAGTGTCGTCTATATTTTTGTGTCAATAAAAATGTAGGTCGATATTATGTCAGTGATTCCATTTGGAGTTTGTATTCTGCCTTGGTTTTGCTTGCCATTCTTTTTAAGGGTAGAACCAGGAGGGCGTGTGGGGATAGACATCAAGGGAACTATGGGTTTTATATTGGTAGCTGACTGTTTCTGACTTAGAATGGGTAGATGAAGGAATGTTTCTCTCTTGGAGGAGCTTAACTTGGTCAATAAGTGCTGCTACAAGTGTCTTAAGTGTAGTAACTTCAGTCCTTAGCCCTAACACAATTGAAGCCAAATCCTGATCCCCTTCAGACAATACATCTAAAGTGCCCTTATCCCTATGATCACTTGTTCTTTGACTCGAAGCACTTCCTATAAAGGAGATGCTTCCAAACTCAGTTACTCCATTTTGTATATCATGGGCCATATTCTGTAAAGGGAGAAACCTATTTGACAAAGCGATATTGGAGTCAATTATTGGATCAATATTATCAGTCCTATCTATGGTACCTATAATTTTATCTGTAGAGTTAGAAGTGTTAGTGTCAGTGGATGGTCCTCTATTCTCTGGTGCTTTAGATACTACTGTAATGGCACTAACATTAAGATTAGCTTGGGTGCCTAGTGAAGGGTTTCTATTGCTACGAGTATTCTGCTTTGCAAACATAGCCGGTACACGTCCCGCACGAATAGGAGAGGAAATAGGGGAAGGGTTGGGATCCAGGAGGGGAGTGGCAGAGGAAGATGCATTGTTAGAATTTAAGACCTCCACACAGGGATATAGAGTACCTAGAGTATCTGGAGGAGTAACAGAGGTCAAAATTTCCTCACATTCCACTAGAAGGTGGTCAATACGATCTAAAACACCATTAGTTGCCACTGATTTATGGGCCAGTTTACGTCTAGTGGCCTTCGGGTAATGACCACCAGTACCTCCCCCCCCCATTCATAGCTGATTTCCTTTTACCCATTAATTTGAAAGTTAATGTTACAAACAGTGCACACTTAGGCACACGTGTGTTGCGAACAGGCAGCGGACGGAGCACTGACCGCCCTACGCATTAATGGGAGTGTGGCTTGCTTATAAATCTCACGTGCTTGCAGGATGTTGGAGGCATGGCATTGTGCAGGTGTGCAGAGCAGCATACAAGCAGAAGCAGCCACCCCATCGGCATCTGCTGCACAGCAATCTTCCCCCCTCGCCCCACCCCTTCAGCTCTGCTCCCTGCTGAAACGATCCTCGCACACCTGGGGGAGGTCACCTCCATCTCAGAGTGAAGATTTAAATCTCCCGCCTGAAGCAGGGGCCTGAAACCTGAGGGGTTGGGGTGCATTTATTTACGCCACCTTTGTCTGGCCGTCTAATTGATGCTGGTAATTTCTCGCTCATCTCCATGAGAAAGGCCAGAAGAAACCCAAAATATCATTAGCATTGGCGGCTAGGCAGGCCATCTGGGCCCTGTGGGGTGGCACAGGGGAGAGGGGCCAGGCACTGGGGGCTTGCAGACAGATTGGGATCAAGTTGCAGACAAGGTCACCCCCACCTTGCTTTCACAAGAAGGCATGGCAAGGTGTCCCCCTTCCAACAGGACACAGCCCACCCCCACGCCATAGGATACAGCCCCTCCTTTCCATACTGTACAGTGCCTCTATTTCCACAGTGCCCCTCATCCGCAGGACACATTCTCACTCTATTCTCCACTGCATAGCGCCTTCTTCCAAAGGACAATGTGCCCCAGCCCCCCCATCCTCCCCAAGTGTCACTGGATGCACGCCTCCCATTCCTCAGAGCAGTGCTTTCAGATCTAGTGCCTCCACCATACCCGAGGGTACAGTGCCTCCGGGCCAGTGCTTCGAGGGCTAGTGCCTCAATTGCACAGGGCATAGTGCCTTTCCATCTGCCTGGTCAGTGTTTCTATTCCGCAGGCCGCGGTGCCTCCAACAGATTTACTCCCAACCCCCAAAAACGGGCGTGCGAGGGAGGAGGGGTGTGCTCTGAGGTGTGCGGTGCTGATACAGAGGAGGTGGACACTTAGGTCTGCGTCTGCACGGGGACGGACAGCCATTTATTGGTGCAGCCGCCCTCCCCCTCAGCCCCCCATTCCTCCCTGGTATTTACGATGCTTATTCTGCACGAGATATACAGAGTGTTCTCGTGCCAGAACTCAAAGCTCAGCAGAGAGCCCGACCACCTTAAATGCAGTATGTCTTTGTGTCATTTTAATACTACAGATAAAAAGAGTAACAATGCCGGCCACAAAGCAGCGCTTAATAAGGCACTACCACTGAAGGCAATATTTGCACCATTGCTAATGATAATATTAATCGTAACGCACAATAAACACAGAGAGATCTTTGTATTCGTGCTTCTTGTTGACTTCTCAACAAGAAGTGGTCCAGTGTTCCCGAACGGTGTGCCTTCTTTTACGAGTCATCGTAATTAAACAAACCTAAATGACAGTGGGATGGCACAGCATGCACACAACACCTTCCTTGTGTATAGTTAGATGCAAACACCCTTCTAGTGCCCGTTTGCAATGCAATTTTTGTGCTGTAAATGGTTTTAGTCCAGTCTCACATTAAACATCACGTTCACTTAATTTAAAAACTGAAAGCTCGTAAACGCAAACACCCTATTCACGGTTCAGTGCAATGTCCATGCTTCTGAGATGTAAGTACATTGAAAACAAAGTACACGATCAGCACAACAAATAGGTGCGCTGTGATGAATAACTTTGGTGTTTGATAAACTTGGCGGCCTGCGCATCTATCTTGTTCGTGCGCTGGCGAGCCCATGTCCTTGTGGTACTGACACCGGCCCAATAATTAAGCAAAGCCCTGGGGAGGTGGCGGTCCCCGGGGCTGCGGGGGGCCGTGTGCCCCCACACATTATTAATGAAGCCCCGGGGAGGTGGAGGTCCCCGGGGCTGCAGGGGCCCACGTGGCCCCCGCATATATTTAGCATATTGCCTCTGGGACCTGGCCCACCCGGGGGCTCATTAAAATGAAGCGCGGGAGACCGCGCTTCGTTTTTTAAAAACATTTTCAGCGGGATTCGCACACTCAGCGTGAATTCCGCCTAATTTTTTTAAAACTTTTTTGGGCCCTGGGGCTCACTGTGGGACCCCCTGGCCAGGCCTAGGGGGTCAGGGTGTTTCTACCCTGCCCCCTTTTCTTGTTTTTTATCCTTTTTTTTACTGTTTTCTTGTGACTCGGTTTTACCGAGTCACAAGATGGCTGCCAACACTTCCTGGTTTGGAGTGTTGACAGCCAATCAGAATGAAGCTCGTGCTCGGGAGGGTTCGCAAATCCTCCTCGGCCCTCAGATATCAATATTTTAATTTTTTTAATTTCTCAGGAACTCCTGAACGATTTACACCATTTAAAAAAAAGGTCGCTTTCTGAACCAAGAGCTACCTTTTTGCCAAATTTGGTGTAATTCCGTTCAGCAGTTCGGGCTGTAGCCATGTCTAAATTTCCTATGGAAATTAACATGGAGAAAACGCGTTTTGGGAGCCCCCTTTTTTCTCGGCCCCGCTTGACGAATCACCCCAAAACTTTCAAGATAGGAGCTGACCTGAGTGAACCATTAGTTTTGAAAATTTTCGTCAAACGGCGCCAAGATATTGCCAAAAGAAAATACGCTTTTTGAATAGAAACAAGGTCATAACTATAACTACCTACTGGCGACCGTCATATATATATATATATATATATATATATATATATATATATATATATATATATATATATATATATATATATAAAACTAGATTTCACTCAGCGTCTGGGACTTTGAAGGAACTCCACTGGTTACAGTGAAGGAAAGATGCCTCTTCAAGGCCATGTGCATAATGCACAGAGCCTTGAACGGTAGCGGACCCAGGTCTCTACAAAACAAATTAAATTACTGCAAACCTGTTAGGTCCCTAAGATCATCCTCAACCTGTTTGGTGTGTGTGCCCTCTTTTAAAAAGACAAGAATAGGTGGGAGATCCTTACGAGTGAAAGTGGTACAAATTTGTAACACACTACTTATTACCCTGAGAGAAGATTCAAACCCGCTGAGTTTTAGGAAAAGTCTTAAAACCTGGTTGTTTCCTAGTTAATGATGACACAACTACAGCCCCTCCTGTTGCAATGTTGCCTGAAGACTCTTTTATGTAGACTGACTTGATACTAGGGCCAAGATGCCCGCTGGGTGACAACTATGCTTTCTAAATGGTTACTAATAATAATATATCCTTCAACGATGTCTCCAGTAGACGCGTTTCAGCACAACTGCCTTTCTCAAAACCAGTATTGAGAAAGGCAGTTGTGCTGAAACGCATCTACTGGAGACATCGATGATTAAATGATACCTTCTGTAATCCGCTGAGTGCTCCATGTTCCTTTTTGGAATGTTGTTGATGAATTTAAAGACGTGTGGCCATTCTCGCGTTTCAGAGGCACCTGTTCTACGGTGTTCGGCAGCTAGAATGGCATTTGGTGGTAAATATATATATATCAGTAAAAAAACAAAGGGTAAAGCTTAGTTATAGGTTATAGTTGGTAAACTTTATTTATTCTGTCTTACAAACCTAACATAAACTACACAAACATTAGTAATTCTAAAGTCATACTTATACCTTACATTTATAAATTACGCATCACCTTCAAATTACTATAAGTAGTGCACAGGAGTGGAGTGGTGTGGCATACAGGGTTGTAGAGTGGAGTACAGTGGGGTAGAGGGTAGGGGCATAGAGTGGATTACAGTGTTCAACAGTAGAGTAGAGTGGTGTACTCTACGTTGTCATAGAGTGGAGTATATTTACGTACAGTGGAGGGGCATACGGTGGAGTAGAGTGGAGGGGCATGGAGTGGAGAGGCATCTCATGGAAGAGTTGAGTGGTGTGCCAGAGTGGGTTGTTCTACAGTGTGCTAGAGTGGAGTACTGGAGTAAAGTGGAGTAGAGTCAAGTATTGTGTCAGAGAATATAGTGGAGTAAAGTGTCATGGAGTGGCATAGAGGGTACAATGGCATACAGTGGAGTGCAGGGCCATTGAGTGGCATAGAGTGGAGTAGAGTGTCAGAGAGTGGAGGGGCTTAGAGTGGAGTAGAGTAGAGTGGCACAGAGTGGAGTGGAGTAGCGTGGAGTGGAGTGGCATTTAGTACAGTAGAGTGGAGTAGTGTGTCATACAGTGGCATGTCATTCAGTGTCATAGAGTGGAGTAGATTGGCATAGAGTGGCATGACATTGAGTGGAGTAGAGTGCAGTAGAGTGGTGTGGCATAGAGTGGAGTGGTGTGGCATAGTGTGGAGTAGTGTAAAGTAGAGTGAAGTGGTGTGCCATAGAGTGACATGTTGTACAGTGTGTTAGAGTTGCGTATAGTTGAGTAATGGAGTACAGTGAAGTAGAGAGGGGTAGTGTGTCAGAATACAGTGGAGTAAAGTGGTGTGGAGGGAGTTGTGTAGTGTCGTAAACTGGAGTAGATTGGTGTAGATTGGCATAGAGTGTAGTAGAGTGTCCTAGAGTGGAGGAGCATAGAGGGAAGTAGAGTGGAGTGGCATAGCGTGATAGAGTGGAAGGTTCTAAAGTGTTGTGTCTTAGAGAGTTGCAGCAGGCAGTGTTGTCATATAGAGTGTCGTTGCTTTGAGTGTCGTGGTGTACAGTGCAATAACATACAGTGGAGAGGTGTACAGTGGAGTGGCATAGAGTGGGGTGATATGTCGTAGAGTAGATTTTAGTGGCGTAGAGTGCAGTGATGTGTCATAGAGTAGAGTGGAGTGGCAAGTCATAGAGTGGCGTGTCTTGAGTGTCTTCAAGTGCAGGGGCATAAATTGGAGTGGAGTGGCGTTGAGTAGAGTGGAGTGGCATAGTGTAGACTGGAGTAAAGTGTCACAGAGTGGAGTGGCATGGAATGTCTTAGAGAGGAGTGTTGTGCAGTGAGTTGTGTGTCGTAGAGTGGAGTGGCATGTCATACAGTAGAGTGGAGTGGTGTAGATTGAAGTGGCATGTCATAGAGTGTCGTAGAGTTGAGTAGAGTGTAGGAGCATAGACTGGAGTGGAGTGTTGTAGAGTGGTGTGCCAGAGTTGTGTCACCTACAGTACTGTAGAGTAGATTCGATTTCTGTAGAGTGGAGGCGCATAGAGTGGAGGGGCATAGAGCGGAGTAGAGTGTTGTAGAGTAGAGTAGAGTGGCATAGAGTGAAGTAGAGTGGAATGGCGTGTCATGGAATGGTATGTTGTGCAGTGTATTAGAGTGATGTGGTGTAGAGTGGAGTGGCATAGAATGGAGTTGCAGATTTGAATGGAGTACAGTTGAGTAGTGTCTCATAGAAGACCATGGAGTAAAATGGTGAGTAGTGGCATAGAGGGAGTTGCGTAGAGTGTCGTACAGTGCAGTACAGTGTTGCAGAGTGGCATGGCGTGGGGTACAGGGTCAAAGAGTGGAGCAGTGGAGAGTGGAGTAGAATAGAGTGCCATTCTGTAGAGGGGTGTGGCCTAGAGTGGAGTGGCATGTCGTAGAGTGGTGTGTGATACATGCTCTTACAGTTTGAGGGTCGTAGAGTGGAGTGGCATTCAGTGTAGCTGCATGATGTAGAGTGAAGTGGCATGTCATGGAGTAGAGTGGCGTGTTATACAGTGAAGTGGAATTGTGTGTCGTACAGTGTCGTACACTGGAGTAGAATTACAAAGAGTGTAGGAGCATGGAGTGTAATAAAATGTTATAGAGTGCAGTGGCGTAGAGTGGAGTGGCCTGTTGTACAGTGTATTAGTACTCTGAAGCGAATGCCGACATGCACGGACGTTCTTGCCAGGATTGAAATGGCACATGAGCCTGTATATTATAACTGACCCTGGATTCAGGAGGGTGCAGTTCGCCAGCATAACAGTACAGACCCCACGTACTATTTTTTGATCTTTGACACTGGTCTAAGGGTCTACAGCTACATTATTAAAGCTTGAATACCTAAGCCCTGATGAAGTCCATATTGTATGGACGAAACGCGTCGGCTGTCCCCTTTTTGTATTGAAGGAATAAAGGAATCACTCACACTATTGGATGGACATAATTATTCCGACCTCTTTGGTGGTGCACTCCACATTTGTGTAATTACAAACATTAGTCTTGGAGACTGCTCCTTGGGAACGGCAGGAGCGGTGGATGGGCACACTTTTGGAGCAAAGAAAAGGCTCATAATCAATCGGGACTCTTTTTTTTTGGGTATTCACAGGGTGAGGACGTGCGTCACGAGTATACATAGGTATACTTGTTATGGTTTGCTGTTTCGAACTTTTGAAAAATACAGTGTATTAGAGTGGAGTGTCATACAGTGGAGTGGAGTAGCATACAGTTGTGTACAGTGGCATTGCATAGAGAAGGGCTAGTGGAGTACAGTGGAGTATAGTGCTGTAGTGTGCCAGAATAGAGTGGAGTGGCAGAGAGGGAGTTGCGTAGAGTGTTGTAGAGTGGAGTAGAGTGCTGTACAGTGGCATATAGTGGAGAGGCGTATAGTGTAGTGGCATGTAATAGAGTGAAGTAGAGTGGAGTAGAGTGGAGTAGCTTGTTGTAGAGCTGAGTGGCATGTCAAAAAATGGAGTGTTGTAGAGTGGCGTGGAATGTTATAGATTGGAGTGGTGTGTCATAGAGTGGAGTGGCATGGCATAGAGTGGAGTAGTGTCATACAGTCGAGTATAGTGCAGTAGTGTGTCAGAATAGAGTGGAGTAAAGTGGCATTGAGTGGAGTGGCAAGTCGTAGAGTGCAGTGGCATGTAGAAGAGTGGAATAACATGCCGTGGAGTGGAGTGGCATGTTGTAGAGTGGAGTGGCATTGAGTATCATAGAGTGGAGTTGCGTGTTCAGAAAGTAGAGTGGCATGTCATAGAATGGAGTGGTGTGTGTTAGAGTGAAGTGTTCAGTGGAGGGGTATAGGGTGGAGTAGATTGTTGTGTAGTATAATAGAATGTAGTGGAGTGTCGTACAGTATAAGTGGAGTGGTATGTCATAGAGTGGAGGAGTATAGAGTGGAGTAGACTGTTGTGCAGTGGAGTAGAATGTAGTGGAGTGTCGTACAGTAGAGTGGAGTGGTATGTCATAGAGTGGCATGTTGTACAGTGTTTTAAAGTGGCGGGGCAGAGACTGGAGTGGCTTAGAATGAGATGGTATGTCATAAAGTGGAGTGGCATACAGTGGAGTGGCATGTTGTAGAGTGGCGTGTGGTGTGGTAGACTGGAGTACCATGTCGTAGAGTGTCGTGGCATGTCATGGCATGGAGTGTCATACAGTGAAGTAGACTGTCCAAGAGTGGAGAGGCAGGTTGTAAAATATTCATGCATTTGTAAGATCTTTAAAAGTCACAATGTGCAATTATTAAAGTGCTGTCATATTCAAGTTCTCCAAATCACATCATTATGAAAGTTACATTTAGTGGAGTAGAGTACAGCAGAGTGTCGTAAAATTCAATGGGGTTAATTATAGAAGTGTAGAGTGTCCTGAGGTATACTGCAGTGTTGTTTAGTAGAGTGGCGCAGAATGTACTTTTGTAAACTGAAATAGCAGACAGTTGATTGTGGTACAGTGCAGTGTTGTAAACTGCATTTTAGTAGAATTTGGTGCTGTAGAGTGGAGCAGCGTACACTCCAGTAGTGTAGCATAAAGTATAGCATGGTGCAATAGCGTAATCTGGAGTTGCGTACAGTGGAATAGCGTACAGTTGTGAGCAGTGTGCTGTAGCATCATCCAGTAAACTGGCATGCATGAAAGTGTAATACAATACAGTGGTGAACAGTGTAATAGAGTAGAGTATAGTGGTGTACAGTGGAGCTCCGAACAGTGGAGTTGGGTAGAGTAGAGTTGAGTAACGTTCAGTGGATTAGTGTATAATTTAATGGTGTCTAGTACAGTGCCGTTCAATGGACTGGCATACTGTAAACAGCATAGAGTGCAGTGGGGTAAAGTGAACTGTTATACAGCGGAGTGGTGTAAATTGGAGTGTGTAAGTAAAATAAAAGGCACCATAAAATGATGTGAAAACATGTCAATGTCATGTCTAAAAAAAAAATATATAATATC
The DNA here is from genome assembly GCA_963921515.1 of Calotriton arnoldi. Taxonomy (NCBI): domain Eukaryota; kingdom Metazoa; phylum Chordata; class Amphibia; order Caudata; family Salamandridae; genus Calotriton; species Calotriton arnoldi. The sequence goes on from CAWUFW010002233.1 coordinate 1,139,486, forward strand.
TACATAATAATTTTCTGGCTGTATATATACATGGTGTAAGTAATTGCAAAGTTATACGTTGCAAAGTTCACGGTATACAACAGTACACTGGGCTTATAACTGGTGATGTGATTGGCTGATATCTGTGTTTACCAATGGTAAAAATCAACCATGTAGTTCTTATGACAATTTTGCATTATTGTACATTCAGCGTTTCACAGACTTGTGGTTTAGGGTGTTACATATAGTTAAATATAAAGTTTATTATTGTTAACAACCTATCACCACTTTAATGAAGTAGTAATAGGTTACATTTTTTGTTTTGAAAATTGCATATATTATTGAACCATACATTTTTTACATTTTAAAACTCAATAAGTTTGCACACGTTTGAGGAATGTCTACACAGTTCAGCAGACTACTTCCACGGGTATAGTTGTGGAAGGAATAAAAGTTTTGCGAGGTTGGCCAAAGGGGTGTAAAGAAAAAATGGTGCTCCCAAAACATGCTTAAATTGAAAATATTTAATATACACTTTTGAATTTTGTGTTGCGCAAAAACCGTGAGTCCGTTTTTGTTTAAATTTGGCAGGATTACATATTATTGTGTGCACATGTTTATTTTGTGTAGTGAAGGTAATTATTTTATAAGTTTTAATGTATTGAAAGTTACTAAAATTTGTTATTGCAGTATTTTTTTACGAAATGTGGGGGTATTTTGCGGTAGTGCAATGATACATAGCTATCACAAGTCGTTAGCTGATTAGGTAATTATTGGTTTTACAAAATATAAAGGCAGACATGTAGTTTTTAGTAAGCCTGGGAGGAGCTCGCGTAGCAGCGCTACGCGAACTCCGTGAAGCCGCAAAAAAAGTCTGCAGCGCTACGCGGAGTTCCGTGAACATGCGGAGTTGCTTGTTCCGCATGTTCGCAAGACATTTCTGATGTTTTGCAATGTGGACTGCGTGTTCGGGGGGAAATATCGCGCAAATGTAACCATCCGGATGCACATGGGCGCGGCCATCTTGTTTTTCTTGTCTGGTTATGGTTCTGGGCCTGTTTTCAACCCTCCCTAAATCTTTTCAATCCTTTGTTCCTAAAACTTTTTTCTCATCTTTTTTATTTAATATCTATCCCTCTCTCTTCGCAAGTGTATATTTTGTGGGTTTTTTTCTATGTTTTGTCTGTTTTACTGCTTTTTTGAACTGTTTTTCTATTACTTGCTTTTTATTTCATTTACTTCCCTTCATTTTCTCCTGACTTCATTTTTTACTTCCTACATTTTCTTTTCTGCCCCCATCCCCCAGAACCATAGCCAAGCATTGTACTACGCAGAGTGCAACCCGGGGAAACAGGAGCCGCCTTTAAGGGGTACAGCCCAGGGCCTTATTTTCAGAGGTGGAGGTGGCTGCACTAGTTTTTTTTGTGCAGCACCACCTCCCCTTAACCCTGGCAGCAGGTGGCAGGCCTGTGTCCGGGATCCAGGATCGTCACCACCGGTGGGTGAGGGTGTGCCAGGCAGTGTTTCGCTGCTCTGAGGTCCGGCGCACCCAGAACCAACAGACGCGCCGGTGGTCCGACATCCTGGACCGGGAGGAGGACCTGCTGGACCTGCTAGGTGTTGAGGGCGTGGGGCTTGGTGAGTAGCTAATTATATTGCTATTGAGTGTTAGGTTCTGTGTTATTGCGAATATTATTATTTTCCCAAATAGCAAGAATGCTGCTGCTGCTTACATGCAGGTAAGTTACGTTTAAAAATCTTATATTATGTGATTGATTCTTCTAGACAGGTACTCGGCGCTACTAATCTTACTTGTTTGCAACTTTGCGCTTGCTTGGGCTGATTATGTAAGAGAGGTTAGAGAACTTAAGTTAGGTAATGCAGACTAGAGAGACTCTTTCCTTTGTCCTGTCACTAAGATAGTGGTAGATAGTTAGTTAGTTACTTAGTATTAGTTGGTAATTTTTAGCGGCCCACGTGACATGTCCTCCTCTCTCATGCTGCTGACTCCTTAGTCCTTAGTAGAACCTTTTGTAGTTTGTTAGTGAGTGAATAATATAGCAACTCAGCAACCAACAAATTTGGTGTATGCAATATGCATGCGTCCATCTCTGCATTTTAGAAGACTAAAATAAATGCAGACTTAGTGAATTGGCCCATCAAAGGAGGTTGAGATTATTGCGAATGAGATTGGAACTTAGAAGCAAATATAATTTTTTTGCAATTCATTCCAAAGTCTTTGGAATAGGCAGGCTAGGTACTTAGGTTTAGGATTCTGGAATCGGAATGGAACTGTGGAATAATAAAAATAGGACGGTCCACAACCGTGATACTAGTCTACTACAAGTCGATATGATTAGATAGGTCAATTTTATTGCAATTGCCGTTTCCTGTCAAAAAATCTTTTTGGAGCGATTTTTTAATATTTATTTCACACCAATCAATTTTTGTCTCTTTAATTATATCTTACATGATCAGCATCCAGGGGCAAGAAGAAGATGGGGTCTGCCGAGGCGGGAGCTGGAGGAGGTGCCTCCCAGCAGGGTCGCTCCTCTGCAGATGGCTCTGCTGGCCCCAGTAAGTCCTTCTGTTGTTAATATTAATATATATTTCCCTAACTTTTACTGCACCTTAATTTTTTTTAGAACGATTATTTCCGTTTCCTAATTCTATTTTTTACTAAATCTTCTTTGATCTATCTGTTTCTAAATTCCTGTTATCCGTGCATTACCTACCAACTTAGTTATTTATATTTCTAGAGTCTATTTTTTTTTTTACATTGAATCAAACTGCCTCTGACTCTGTACTATTAGTCCGTCTGTAGCTTGCTTTATTCTGGTTTTTCAGTCAGCTTTCCCTCCCCCCTTATATAGTTTGTGGACTGCCTAGTGGTGGTACTGTATGACTCAGAGAACACATTGGTCCTTCCTACTACTAGTACTACTACTCTGCTGTGCAGATTACAAGGTATTCTACTCATGTTTGTTGAGATGAGAAGGCTTTCTTTTACTTTCTCATGCTAAATCAGTAAATAAAATGATGGTCACGTTGGACACCCCAAAGTGGCGTATTTTACTTTTTCTCATCTAGGCCTAGTACTATTTTTATTAGCAGCAGTTGATGGTGAACAACTGATTACCGTGCACCATGGCTGGAAGGAAGTATGAGGAGGAGGGCACCATTATATTTTCCAACCAAGAGAGACCTCATGTCCGATTGTCCGCCCAGTTGGCCACTCTCTTTCTTTTTCAAAACTCAGATTCACCAATAGCTCTAGCCTCTGAGTCCAGTCCTTTGGGTTGTCCTCTTCTTGAGAGGCTTTTTGAATATTGCCACCAACAAAATGCCAAACTTGATATTTTATTATTTTTGATAGGACATACTGTCTATTCTACTCTAGTACTCAAATTGTACTAGTGATGTGTGTGGGGTATGTATGTGTTGTGTTTTCAATCTTGATAGTGAAAAGAAAATAGGGGGAGGCTTATATGGCATCTAAAAAATGTGAAATGTTTTTTCTAGGCATAACGACCACCAGTGCCGGGGCCAGCGGCAAATGCAAAAAGAACAATTGATGGACAGAATGCAGAATAATATCATACATTCACCCCAGTACAGAGATCTGGGCCTCAATCCATCGTTTTTTTGCTCCCCATGCCATTCCAGTTTGGACCCAGCCATATGCAAATCAGTCTTGACCCTGCACCCAATGAGAACAGTCCAGCCCGAACTGCCAGGACAGGTTCTCCCTGGACTGGAAACAAGCATCTTAGGACCAATTTCGGGGTTTCACCCCTCATCAGCCAGGATAGCTTGACTCCAGTGGCGTGGAGAGCACGGGACCCACGTCTGGGCATACCCGTCCCACTCGGGGTGACAAATGCAAAAAGAACAATTGATTGACAGAATGCAGAATAATATCATACATTCACCCCAGTACAGAGATCTGGTCGTAAATCCATCGTTTTTTTGCTCCCCATGCCATTCCAGTTTGGACCCAGCCATATGCAAATCAGTCTTGACCATGCGCCCAATGGGAACAGTACAGCCCGAACTGCCAAGCCAGGTTCATCCTGGACTGGAAACAAGCATCCTAGGACCGGTTTCGGGGTTTCACCCCTCATCAGCCAGGATAGCTTGACTCCAGTGGCATGGAGAGCACAGGACCCACGTCTGGGCATACCCGTCCTACTCGGGGTGACAAATGCAAAAAGAACAATTGATGGACAGAATGCAGAAAAATATCATACATTTACCCCAGTACAGAGATCTGGGCCTAAATCCATTGTTTTTTTGCTCCCCATGCAATTCCAGTTTGGACCCAGCCATATGCAAATCAGTCTTGACCCTGCGCCCAATGGGAACAGTCCAGCCCGAACTGCCAGGCCAGGTTCTCCCTGGACTGGAAACAATCATCCTAGGACCGGTTTCGGGGGTTTACCCCGCATCAGCCAGGATAGCTTGACTCCAGTGGCATGGAGAGCACAGGACCCACGTCTGGGCATACCCGTCCCACTAAGGGTGACAAATGCAAAAAGAACAATTGATGGAAAGAATGCAGAACAATGTCATACATTCACCCCAGTACAGAGATCTGGGCCTAAATCCATCGTTTCTTTGCTCACCATGCCATTCCAGTTTGAACCCAGCCATATGCAAATCAGTCTTGACCCTGTGCCCAATGGGAACAGTCCAGCCCGAATTGCCAGGCCAGGTCCTCCCTGGACTGGAAACAAGAATCCTAGGACCGGTTTCGGGGTTCCACCCCTCATCAGCCAGGATCGCTTGACTCCTGTGGCATGGAGAGCATGGGACCCACGTCTGGGCATACCCGTCCCACTCAGGGTGACAAATGCAAAAAGAACAATTGATGGACAGAATGCAGAACAATGTCATACATTCACCCCAGTACAGAGATCTGGGCCTAAATCCATCAGTTTCTTGCTCACCATGCCATTCCAGTTTGAACCCAGCCATATGCAAATCAGTCTTGACCCTGTGCCCAATGGGAACAGTCCAGCCCTAACTGCCAGACCAGGTCCTTCCTGGACTGGAAACAAGCATCCTAGGACCAGTTTCGGGGTTTCACCTCTCATCAGCCAGGATAGCTTGACGCCAGCGGCAAAGGCGACGCCAGTAAGGAGGGAGCAGTGGTGCCAGCAGCAGTGGTGGGCGGTGGTAAGTTATATTCCTTATTGATAATACACTCGCTGCAAGGGTGTATACTGTACTGTTGAGATAGACTAAGTTGTTGTCAACAACAGTTGAAGAAGACACCCTTTACTTGGCATTAGCGGCGTGAGTTAAGTAACAAATGGCCTCTTCTATCTGACTTCAACTCAGCAGAGAAAGTTTTATGAAGAAGACTAAGAGTCAGACGACCTTGATTGATGGGTTGATGGAAAAGGGAAAGAAGGATGGAAGGAGGAAGGACGGGTGACATGTAATATATGACTGGCAGAGAAGGATGCGTGGGCGAAGGAAGGGGGCCTGGGATGCATAGGTGGCTGATAGGATGCATGGGTGGTTGAAGGTTGGGTGAAAGGTGAAAGAAAGGATGCCTGCCTTGGTGGGTGAAACTGTATGGGTGAAAGGAATCTTCCGGGGGGGGGGTTTGATGGGTCAAACTCAAAGGCAAGCAAGGACGCATGAGTGGTGGTTAAAAATAAAATGACAAATGTATGTTGTTGGTGAAAGGTTTGTTGAGATTAAGAATGATATGATAGCCATGTTTACTTTGAATGGATGGATGCCTGGAAGTTATTCAATCATAGCATAGGTGGAGACTGGATGAAGAGAATGTAAAAGAAAAATAAACCGTACCAGAGTAGCAAAGCTAATAGTGAAGATTAGAATAAAAAAATAATTCTAGAAGAGCAATGCAATGATAAATGGAAACATTGCTGGGAAGAAGAATAAACAAGGACTGTTTTTTTTCAAGGTTTTTGATTCAAGGTTGTATTTCAGAATACTCCCTTGACTCACAGTAGTTTGCAAGCACAACATATATATTGTGTATGTACCCACCCATTATCAATCGCCTCCCTACCCATGTCATTTCGACCGTGTCAGCCATGGGTGGCCTATCGGCTGCATAGTTACAATCAAACAATAGTAGTACCTCACGTTGTGCTGTATAGCATCATTCAGATTAGTAATCAGATATCATCTGCCTTGTTGTAGTAGTCATAGTGAAAGTGAAGTTGAGCAGTGGCCATTGATTTAACAGAGTATGGCCATAATAGAAAAATTGATAATTGTGTAGTACAGCTGCCCCACCTGCAGACAGTAGTAACGTACGGTAGTAAAGGGACAGGGCTGCTTTGTGTACCAGAGAAAATGTCTCCCTCTTCCACCGTAATCGGATCTTCTTCATCCCCTCCACCAACAACACTTGCAGTTTTTTGGCCACTAAGCTGCGCCTCCCACTGGATCAAGTGATGTTTTCTCAGATTCGTTGTTTGGCCTCTAGTACCATAGTTTGTACCAAGCTTACCCCGACTAACACCTACTCCACAAATGGAGCATATAGCAATGTTCACCTCCTTCCTGCTAACTGAAAAGAAGTCCCAAACTGGGGAGGTCAACTTTCTGACGCTGCTGGTGCCACTTGCAATGTCGGATAAACTTGTAGGTGGGCGTGACGTTTGACTCTCTGCAGTACCTACTTCTACTGAATTGGATGTTGTGGTAAATGTAGGTCGCTGTCGGGACTTTGTAAATATGGCAGCTGTAGGTGGTGTTGGTGGTATCTGTGTAGGTGGTAACCGTGCCACATCCCTCACAGCAATTTGGGATGGGGTAATGTCGGTCTCCACTGGCGCTGGGCTAATGTCCATGATGACTAGCTCGTCATCATTCTCCTCTTCTACATCTACCTCCATAACTCTAAGGCTTTCTGGGACCTTCCTTTTCCCTAGCCTCGCGTGGCGTGTCTCACTCTCAGACTGAGGTGGGTTTCAAGTGGCATCTATATCATCAGAAGGGGGGCTTGCTGAAGAAGTTGATGGACTAACCCTCCTTTTCCTTGCTGGGGATCTGGAAGAAAATGGATCTTCTGAAAGAGTGGCTTGCTCTTCTTCTTCCTCAGCAGGAAGCTCGATCTCCTGAACTGCCCCTACTTTGGGAGGAACAACTACTATTAGGTGTGGTTCCGGCTGTTGTTGCCCACTTATCTGAGTTTTCTGCAAATTTGATTGGGTACTACTTTGCGATAACGATAAGTCAATTTCAACATCACTGCTTGTCGGCGTTGTCGTGATTAGACTGGCTGCCTCTACGACAGACATGGGCTTGGGCCTAGGTTGATGGGGTGGGTCCACTTATGCGGGGGTGCTGCTCCCAGCTTGCTCCCTGGACACCGCTGCTGCAGGCTCAATTTTCTGTTTCCCAAAAAAAGGTCTTGGGCGACAAACCGGTGGTGGTAAGTGGCAGTGCCTTCTTCTCACTGGCAACTTTCTTGGTACTGGACCTGGTACCTTTCTTTGGGGCCATCTTGAAAATGTCAGTTTGCACACAGTGGCACAAGTTGAAGAGATGCCTGTCTGTGGTCACACGTCACGTGACGTCGTGCGCAGGGCGCAGGCCTTCTGTCTGAGAGTACAATGGGTGATGTTGTCTCTTCCTCTTTTGTGCACCTAAAAGCAAAGAGGCAAGAAGAACATCAGTGAAACGTGGCATTGTAGTGGTTCAATTACTACTAGTACAAACAAATATAATATAATTTAGTGTGTGTGGTCACACTTGTTAGTGTTATTATTACCTCAGTTATTAAAACAATTAACAATACAGAGTAACCATTTGTGAGACTTTGACAAAACAAGGTCTTTCATGGTGTACTGTGTCACTGTGTACACTACAGAAGTACACTCATGAAGGATAGGAAAGAAGAAGAGCAACAAAAATACAAATGTAACGGTTTGGCATTGTGCATCACGTGGAATGCAGCACTCAGGGAGCTGCAGCTGACAAATGACAGTGGAAGCAATAAGCCAAGGGGAACAAAGGGAAGACAGACATGCCGACCTATATGGCAAAAGCACTCTAACTGCCTCCACAAAATGGCTGCCAGCCACAGGTCACACAACAACAAGAAGCAGGAGGCCAGGAAAACAATTAACTCAAGCACGCCTATATGGAGTATGGATACAGGCTTTACAAAATGGCCACTGGCCACATGCGAAGGCTCAGCCAAGGCAAATGATGGCCCAGTATTACAAACCCACTCACACACTGGCCAGACAAAGGTGGCATGCTAAACAACACATCTTTAATGCAACAATGCCAAAAACGAAAATCCACAGGGCTAAAATGGTTTGCAAGTTAAAACCACACCTCCAACAAAGGCATTTAATTTAAGAACACACATGAAAAAAAAAACTTGGTGAAATAAATACCACAAAAAGTCCATTTTGTATTTGTAATTCAATGCCATCCATGCCCTAAATGATGTTTAAATTCAACATACACCACAGAAACAGTTGTTTCATGCACCCATGAGTAGCTCTGGGCCTATTGTTGGAAAACCCATTGGCAGACTAGGCCACATAGTGAATCAATTCAGATCAATATTGCAAATGTATTAAAAACATGGAGAAAGTGTAGTGAACTGTGCTAATCTTTTTGCTGAATAGAAGAAGAAAAGATTTCATGCAAAACAACAACCAGCAAGAAGACATGGCCACCACAAAGAAGGCATGCAAGCCTATGGCAGAAGCACACTGGCTGCCTTCACAAAATGGCCACCAGCCACATGGCCAAGCCACAACATCAAGCAATAATAACTACAAAGGGAAGACAATGCAGGCCTATGGCAAAAGCACACTGACTGCCCTCACAAAATGGCCGCCAGCCACATGGCCAGGCCACAAGAACAAGCAATAAGCCTACAAAGGGAAGAGAGACAATGCAGGCCTATGGCAAAAGCACACTGGCTGCCTTCACAAAATGACCGTCAGTCACATGGCCAGGCTACCACAACAAGAAGCAATCAGCCAAGAGGAACAAAGGAAAGACATGCAGGCCTATGGCAAAAGCACACTAACTGCCTCGACAAAATGGCCACCAGCCACATGGTCACAACGCAACAACAAACAAGCAGGAGGCCTGGAAAACAATGAACTCAAGCAGGCCTATATGGTAGGACACAGACTTTACAAAATGGCCCCTGGCCACAAGTTTGATGCTCAGCCAAGGCAAATGATGGCCCACTATTACAAACACACTCACACACTGGCCAGACAAAGGAGGCATGCTAAACAACACATCTTTATGCAACAATGTCAAAAACAAAAATCCACAGGGCTAAAAAAAAGTTTGCAAGTTACAACCACACACATCCAACAAAGGCATTTGATTTAACACGCATGAAAAATATTAAAAAGTGAAACACCCAAAAAAAAAAACATTTTGTATTTCAATCCAATGCCATCCATGCCCTAAATGATGTTTAATTCAACAGACACCACAGACTGGCTGAAAGGCCTATTGGCAGACTACTGGGCTACATAGTGAATTAAATACATTTTGCAAATTGATTTCAAAAGTTGGAGAAAATGTAGGGAACTGTGCAACATGTTTCCTTTATAAAAGAAAAAAATTACTTTCAAAGAAACAACTAGGCCCCTACTGAAACTACAGGCCACCCACAACAATGCATTTTAAAAAACCGATGACAAGTACAAATAAATCTAGGTGCATGGCCCCATCAAACAAACACTAATTTTCCAACTTACCTGTGAAATCTCAAATTCAAAAGTCTTCAATTAAATCCAATGATATATGATGCAGCACACACAAAGAGTGATCCTTCCAGCTCCAAATTCAAATGAAAAGTGACCAGGATATGGACAAAGCACTGGGAGGAGCCTGCTGAACAGGAACAGGAAGTTGGAGAGTCTGGGGCACTTTCTTCCTCTTAAAAAAAAAAGTTAAAAAAGTAAAAGGACTCCTTATACAAAAAATGTCAATTTGAGGAGTTTTTTTAATCCAAATCGTCATTTCGAGAAGGTTTTAATGCTGCTCGGGAGAGAACCTACTCCATATTGCAGTCGCTGTAGATTCTGCGTGTTCGGCATTGTGTTCTTCACAAAACTTTCACCGGAAGTCCGATGGCGCGTCCGAATGACGTGTTCGCGATTGCAAAATCTCGTGGGATCATGCGGCCATCTAGCAAATCTCATGGCGCTCACGAACGGCTTGGGAAATCTCGTCAGCGATCGCAAGAACCCAATAAGTCGCTCACGCATGCGCAAAAATACATTTCGGGCACGCGATCAAAAAAAAACTCCACTCCGTTGCGGAGTGTGGAGTTTTTGGGCAACTCCGCGTTCTACGTGGAACATGGAGTTGCCAAAACTCCGCAAACTCCGCGAGCGGAGCGGAGTTTTACGCCCAGGGTTCGTTTTTAGTTACACCATCCTTGTGTTGTGCATCACAGGTTCCGATGTAGTTAAGTATTAGGTTTGATATTTTTGACCAAACTATTACCACTTTAGTATTGTGGTAATTGGTAGAGCAAAACAGTTATAACTTTCTATATGTTTTTTATAAAACTACAGAGTAGTGCTGGAGTACTGCGGTACCCTAAATCTTTTCGAAGGTACACATTTTTGTTTATAAATGTTTCCACATTTTTATAAAAACTGCACAGGGAAATGCGTTTTGTTTTAAAGTAGCATAGTAATTTGTTGTAATTACTGCGCTACCCCGTACACTTTTATGCCCATATTTAAATAGGTAAAAATTTAGAAAAATACTTTAGCACATTATATTATTAAAATGCAATGTCCTATAGTGTATTTCCAATTTTTATTTTTTTCGGTACTGTGGTACTCCAGATTTCCTTTTTTCATCAAAGATCTTTTTATTATTTTCAAAGATATAACAGTACACAGGAAAGGTAGACAACATACCGGGGAAGGAGACCCCAATGCGACGTGTACGCTGACTGTTACAGTGAGCTATAGTATCATATACAGTTTGTGAACAAGGCATCGGCAAATTATTTAATATTCTCAATGTGCAGCTCCCAGGTTTCCCCCAGGTCCCTCAATTACAATCAACATCTTGATCCCCAGGGGAGATCCACATAACTTTTGCGATCTGTCTTCCCCCACCACCCCCTCCCCCCCCTCATCTATAACAAAAAGAAAACACAAAAATTTAAACTAGGGTGTCACGGTCAAAGAAAATTCAAGAAGAGTTGCTGTTGAAGGCCGGGCCCCAAGGGGAGGGGAACCCCTTCGTCCTCGAAGCCTCCTCCACGTTTCGGGGGAGTCAATGGGAGTTCTAGATATGAAAAAGATGGAGAGCTCACAGCCTCGGACCACAAGCAAACAGGGGCAACCCCTCCGAGAGGTACTTGACCAGAGGGGCCCACACATAGTCAAACCGCTTGCGGGAGTCCTCCACGATGTCAGCCATTCTCTCCATCGCCAATGCCCGCCATAGCCTGGAGTGCCACTAAGTGAGGGAGGGGGCCTCTGTTTTCTTCCATGTGGCCCCTACAGCCATTTTAGCTGCCCCAAGGCAGAGCCACATTACAGACCGGTCCCCATGCGTCTGGCGCTTCAGGGTGGAATCCCGGATCCCCAAGAGTGTATGTTCTAGTGTATCCAGAATTGGGTAGCCCAAGATCAGTTTGATTTGTGTGAGTACCTCCTTCCAAAAGGGGTTAATAAGAGGACAGTCCCACCAGATGTGCCTAAAGTCTCCCAGCAGCCCACAGCCTCGCCAACACCTATCCGAGAAGTAAGGGAAGATAGTGCGAAGCCTCTGGGGGTGTAGGTACCAGTCATACATAATTTTGTAATGTGCCTCCCTTAAAAACATGGAGCGATTGAACTTGGGTATGTCCCTATATAGTGAGGCCCATTGTTTCTTCTGTAGTGGGGTGTCCAAGAGAGCATCCCAGAACCTTTGGTGTCTAGGAACGTGATGGGAGCCCAGCGACCGTACGAGTGAGTATAGGAAGGAGATGGTCCCCCTTGAAGAGGCCCCGGACTGGGCAAATTTTTCAATGGGGAGTAAAGTCCTGGTGGCAGCCTGCCGTATCTGCGGTTGGTGGACCCAATGCTTAAGCTGCACATAGCGGAATTCCTCTGCTGGCTGGAGATGAAAGGCTTGGGCGCACTCCGTGAAGGTTAACATCTTACTCCCCTCACACAGGTGCGAAAGCATGAGACAGTCCCCTTCCCCTTCGAGCATCAAAGGGGCCCTCCTGTAGAGCCGGAGGAAACTCGGGGTTGAAATGTATGGGCGTGTATGGGGAAGGAAGGTAGTGAGAGGCATGGATCTGTACAGTGCATCCCAAACCCCCAGGGTGGTCGCCGCAGGAGTGCTGATATAGGCATTGCTTGGTCGATGTTGTCTGTGCCTCCACAGGAGATCCCAGATCGTTCTCCCTGTTATTTGGTGGTCCATATGGAGCCAGAGCTTTTCCGACTCTCGAAGGGACCACTCCGTAATCACCCTCAATTGGGCTGCCCTATAGTATCCCATGAAGTCGGGCAAGGCCAGCCCTCCCTCTTCCCTCGCCCGCGCTAACACATGATTAGAGAGTCGTGCTCTCTGCCCCTACCAAATGAACTTAGTGATCATTGTTTTCAGTTCTGAGAAAAGCGCCCGATCCACGGTGATCGGGCGGCCCTGGAAGAGATATAGGGACCATATGTATCATTCCAAATTGCAATCACAAACACCAAAATTCGCAGAATTTTGGCGTTTGCGATCGCAATTGGGCTTAGTGGTATGTATTAATGAAAAACTGCCTCGCAAAATAAGGAATCGCAAAATTTGCAATTCCTATTTTGTGATTGCATTTAAGGAATCGCAAATTGGGATTCCTTAAATGCAATGTAGAAGCCAAAAAAGTGCAATTTGGCCTTAAGGAATCGCAAATTACCACCAACTTCAAGTTGGTGGTAATTTGCGATTTCTCTGAACAATGCACTTTTTTGCATTTTTCAAAGTGCAATGTGGAGCACATACATGCCCTTAGGGCATGTATGTGCGCCACATGTGCACCCATGGTTATTTCAGGGGGGCAACAGGGTGTCCTTTTGACACCCTTGCAACCTTGAAATTGCATTCTCAATTTGAGATTCTCTAATTGCTAATCGCAAATTGAGAATGTCTTCTCATTCATTCCTATGGGCCTCTAGACGCGTTTCGGGCACACGCCCTTTCTCAAAGGTAAGCTGCAACATAGTAGCACCAAACGACAACTTCCAGTATTTTCCCCTTTTATTTGATTGATTTTCATCAGGTGAGTAAAGTTCAAAGCATTATGGGACTAGAAGTTCATTGTCACAAACCGCAGTGGGCTGCTGTTACCTTGCAGTGATTTCTCCTTGCCCGAAACGCATCAGCGAAAGCTGAGGCGCGTTCACTGCTGAGAACCTTCCTGATCACAATGGTGTCCCATGCGGGTGCGCTTCAACTAGGGGTTCCTCCTTTTCTTCTCACATTTGCAGCCAGCCCGGTCACGAGGCAGCACCACCGCGTCATCGCGGATCCGCCGGTGTTTTGGAGACAGCGGGTGTCGGAGCAGGGGGCGATTCAAGGAACACTGGGAAGGGCTGCCTTGGTGGTGGACTTGATGCAAGGAGAAATCACTGCAAGGTAACAGCAGCCCACTGGGGTTTGGGACAATGAACTTCCAGTCCCATAATGCTTTGAACTTTACTCACCTGATGAAAATCAATCAAATAAAAGGGGAAAATACTGGAAGTTGTCGTTTGGTGCTACTATGTTGCAGCTTACCTTTGAGAAAGGGCGTGTGCCCGAAACGCGTCAGGAAAAGCTGAGGCGCGTTCACTGCTGAGACCCTTCCTGATCACAATGGTGTCCCATGCGGGTGCGCTTCAACTAGGGGTTCCTCCTTTTCTTCTCACATTTGCAGCCAGCCCGGTCGCGAGGCAGCACCACCGCGTCATCGTGGATCCGCCGCTGTTTTGGAGACAGCGGGTGTCGGAGCAGGGGGCGATTCAAGGAACACTGGGAAGGGCTGCCTTGGTGGTGGACTTGATGCAAGGAGAAATCACTGCAAGGTAACAGCAGCCCACTGGGGTTTGTGACAATGAACTTCCAGTCCCATAATGCTTTGAACTTTACTCACCTGATGAAAATCAATCAAATAAAAGGGGAAAATACTGGAAGTTGTCGTTTGGTGCTACTATGTTGCAGCTTACCTTTGAGAAAGGGCGTGTGCCCGAAACGCGTCAGGGAAAGCTGAGGCGTGTTCACTGCTGAGACCCTTCCTGATCACAATGGTGTCCCCTGCGGGTGCGCTTCAACTAGGTGTTCCTCCTTTTCTTCTCACATTTGCGGCCAGCCCGGTCGCGAGGCAGCACCACTGCGTCATCGCGGATCCGCCGCTGTTTTGGAGACAGCGGGTGATGGAGCAGGGGGCGATTCAAGGAACACTGGGAAGGGCTGCCTTGGTGGTGGACTTGATGCAAGGAGAAATCACGGCAAGGTAACAGCAGCCCACTGGGGTTTGTAACAATGAACTTCCAGTCCCATAATGCTTTGAACTTTACTCACCTGATGAAAATCAATCAAATAAAAGGGGAAAATACTGGAAGTTGTCGTTTGGTGCTACTATGTTGCAGCTTACCTTTGAGAAAGGGCGTGTGCCCGAAACGCGTCAGGGAAAGCTGAGGCGCGTTCACTGCTGAGACCCTTCCTGATCACAATGGTGTTCCCTGCGGGTGCGCTTCAACTAGGGGTTCCTCCTTTTCTTCTCACATTTGCGGCCAGCCCGGTCGCGAGACAGCACCACCGCGTCATCGCGGATCCGCCGCTGTTTTGGAGACAGCGGGTGTCGGAGCAAGGGGCGATTCAAGGAACACTGGGAAGGGCTGCCTTGGTGGTGGACTTGATGCAAGGAGAAATCACTGCAAGGTAACAGCAGCCCACTGGGGTTTGTGACAATGAACTTCCAGTCCCATAATGCTTTGAACTTTACTCACATGATTAAAATCAATCAAATAAAAGGGGAAAATACTGGAAGTTGTCGTTTGGTGCTACTACATTGCAGCTTACCTTTGAGAAAGGGCGTGTGCCCGAAACGCGTCAGGGAAAGCTGAGTGGTGTTCACTGCTGAGACCCTTCCTGATCACAATGATGTCCCCTGCGGGTGTGCTTCAACTAGGGATTCCTCCTTTTCTTCTCATATTTGCGGCCAGCCCGGTCGCGAGGCAGCACCACTGCGTCATCGGGGATCCGCCGCTGTTTTGGAGACAGTGGGTATCGGAGCAGGGGGCGATTCAAGGAACACTGGGAAGGGCTGCCTTGGTGGTGGACTTGATGTAAGGAGAAATCACTGCAAGGTAACAGCAGCCCACTGGGGTTTGTGACAATGAACTTCCAGTCCCATAATGCTTTGAACTTTACTCACCTGATGAAAATCAATCAAATAAAAGGGGAAAATATTGGAAGTTGTCGTTTGGTGCTACGATGTTGCAGCTTACCTTTGAGAAAGGGCGTGTGCCCGAAACGCGTCAGGGAAAGCTGAGGCGCGTTCACTGCTGAGACCCTTCCTGATCACAATGGTGTCCCCTGCGGGTGCGCTTCAACAAGGGGTTCCTCCTTTTCTTCTCATATATATTTATATATATATATATTTTTAACCAAGATGTCCAAATGCATGAGGACGCACTCGACTGCAGACGAAAACCATGCAGTTTGATTTCAAGGCAACCAGCTTCTGCATTCTGATTTCGAATTTCTTTAGCCTGACGCGTTTCGAGGCTCCAGCCTCTTACTCGTAGGCAGCTTGTGAATGCTCCACAGAAAGCTCTAATTTGCTAATTGTCTTCATGCTGGTGATTTAAATACTGGCCCCCAGTGGGCTTCTCAGGTGAGTGTTGCATTGGTGCATGCTGGGACTTGTGGCCCACATCCACATGCAAAAAAGGAAGCAGAGAACTCTGGGTAGTTCTTAAATTTAGGTGGAAAGCAGCTCCAATATAGAGCACTCTCAAAACCAGAGACACTCTAAATTTGCTCAGCTCCAATGTCTGCTTTTCTATCAAAATCTTTAAGCGTAGGATTAGCACAGTGCCATCCACGCCGAGATAGAAAGGGACAAAGTCTTTTGCCATGATTTCCACAGAAAAGTCTTTAAGCATAGGATTAGCACAGTGCTAGCCATGCTCAGCTGTAAAATGGCCAAAGCCTTTTACCATTCAAGGCACAGTATTACAGCTTTGGATGGGTAAAATACCGTCCAAGCCGACCTGAAATGAGTAAAAGCAACCCCTGAGACGTGTCCCTTTTTTGCATAATTTATGCGTCATTCTATGCCTGAAAGGGTTTTGTTTTGATATATTTATATATATATATATATATATATATATCTATATATCTATAAATATATATATATATATATATATATTCAAGTATGCTGCTAGCAGATGTTTACCATTTTCGGTACAGAAAGCAGGCACGGACCACGGTTCAGTGCTTATTCGTTAGTTTATTTTCTGTCGGCCATGACGCATTTCGGTCCTCCTGGACCTTGATCACATACATACACACACACAGACACACACACACACATGTATATATATAATACACATATATATAATACACACACATATATATATATATATATATATATATATATATATATATATTCACTGAAAAAACCATAGGTTTCAGGCACGTTATAGTTAGAATAACTGTATAGGTGAGGAAATGGGAGTGTGATTAATACTTTGCATGACTGACTAGGTGTATCAGTAACTCCATGGATGAGTGGCGGTGTGTGAGTGTCTGTATAGGTGTATGAGTGCATATGATAGTGTTGTATTGATGAGTGACTGTATGTATGAGTGATTGTATGGGTGAATGAGTGGATGTGTGTGTAGACCTAGGAATCAGTGAGTGCGTATGTAGTAACTGGTATTGGTGTGTCGATGGTTTCGATAATGGTAGTCTGTATTTTACAGTGGGTGTATCAAAGATTATATTAGAGTGTGAGGAGGTGCATCAGATTTTGACGTGGATGATGTCATCAGTGATGTCATCAGTGATGTCATTTGAGATGTCATCAGTGATGTCATCAGTGATGTCACTGACCATGTCATGAATGATGTAATATGTGACGTCATCAGCAGTGTATTGCGGGGGCGTGAGTTATAGTTAGCTGAACTAACTATAACGGGGGAATTTCTATGGTTTTGTTCGAGTGAAATGTCCAACTAACTATAACGTCCCTGAAACCTATGGATTTTTCTGTGAATTTCTAAGGTTTTTTAAATGCTAATTTCTAACTATAACGTGCCTGAAACCTATGTTTTTTTCAGTGAATTTCAATGGTTTTTTAAATGCTAATTTCTAACTATAACATGCCTGAAACCTATGGTTTTTTCAGTGAATTTCAAAGTTTTTTTTAACTATGCCTACAAAGGTAGGACATGTGAAGAAAGAAGAAGAAAAGCGCAGAAAGAAGCAAGACAAATGCAGAAAGAGGCAACAGAAGTCCAGAAAGACGAAGAAAAGTGCAGGAAGAAGCAAGAGATGTGCAGAAAGAACCAACAGAGGAGCAGAAAGTCCTCCTGTGCCCCCCAACTTTTTACTGGCGGGTACTGGTGGTAACTGACTCTGACTAACCAGGACCAGAGCCAGTGCTATGCTAAAAGACACTTAGAATACAGTGAAAACACCTACATACACTAGGGAACACTATGCGTTGGGGTACCCCTGTGATTAGCATGACCTCCTCTGTATTTGTCATGAATTAGTGCCTGGGTCATTGCATGAGTACATGGGTAGTGACTGGATGATTAGAGTGCTGCAAGGACAGTGCATGGTTATTTTATAAGTGCTCGGGTTTTGGCGCAGTGATTGGATAAGCACATAGGATTGTCTGGGTGATTGGAGGACTGCAAAGATAGTACCAGGGAGATTACTGGACTGCATAGGTAGTCCTCAAGGTATTGCAGCTGTGCATGTGTTAGTGACTGGGTCATTCCATGAGTACATGGGTACTGACTGGATAATTAGATTACTGCAAGGAGAGTGCGTGGTGAACTTATAAGTGCTTGGCTATTGGAGGAGTGTATGGATTAGTACATGGTAGTGGCTGGGTGACTGGAGCAGTGCACAGGGAGTGACAGTGTGATTGCGGGACTGTATGTGTATTACCTGGGGAATTGAAGGAGCAAATGAGAAGTGCGTAACTGGGTACAGGACTGTATGGGTAGGGCCTATGGGATTGTAACAGTGATCAGGTAGTGCCTGGAGCATTGCATGAGTACATAGCTACTAACTGAAAGATTAGAATACTGCAAGGAGAGTGTCTGTGTGAATTTATAAGTGCTTGGGTATTGGCGGAGTGATTAGTACATGGTAGTGGCTGGGTGACTGGAGGACTGCACAGGGAGTGACTGGGTAATTGCTGGACTGCATGGGTACTACCAGGGGAATTGAAGGAGCGAATGAGAAGTGTGTAGGTGGTTAAAGGACTGCATGGGTAGTACACAGAGATTGTAGCAGTCAATGTGTTAGTGCCTGGATCATTGCATGACGTATTGGGTAGTGACTGGATGATTAGAGTACTGCGAGGAGAGTGCATGGTGAATTTATAAGTGCTTGGGTTTTGGCATAGTGATTGGATAAGGACATAGGACTGGCTGGGTGATTGGAGGACTGCATAGGTAGTACCAGGGAGATTACTGGACTGCATAGGTAGTCCTCAATGGATTGCAACAGTGCATGTGTTAGTGACTGGATCATTGCATAAGTACATGGGTAGTGACTGGATGATTAGAGTGCTGCAAGGACAGTGCATTGTGATTTTATAACTGCTTGGGTTTTGGCGGAGTGATTGGATAAGTACATAGTGCTGGCTGGGTGATAGGAGGAGTGCAGGGGTAGTGACAGAGGGATTTCTGGAGTGCATGGGTACTACCTGGGTAATTGGAGGAGTGAATCAGTAGTGTGTAGGTGGTTAGAGGTCTGCATGGGAAGTGCTAAGGGGATTGTAGCAGTGCATGTGTTAGTGCCTGGGCCATTCCATGAGTACATGGGTACTGACTGGAAGACTAGAGTACTGCAAGGAGAGTGCATGGTGAATTTATAAGTGCTTGGGTTTTGGTGGAGTGATTGGATAAGTACATGGTGCTGGCTGGGTGATTGAAGGAGTGCATGGCTACTGACAGGGCGATGGCTGGACTGCATGGGTAGTGCTCAGGGTATTGTAGCAGTGCATGTGTTAGTGCATGGGTCATTGCATGAGTGCATGGGTACTGACTGGATGATTAGAGTATTGCAAGGAGAGTGCATGGTGAATTTATAAGTGCTTGGGTTTTGGTGGAGTGATTGGATAAGTACACACATGTCACATCAGTCCCGCCCCTCCCTTCACCACTCTGCAAACGCACCCCTGGCAGGTTTTAAGTTGGGGAATTCATTCCCTTGAATCCTGAGGGTCCCTTGGGTCCAACTAGCCCACCAGGTACCTCCAGTAGCGCCACAGAGCTGCGTTGCAGAGAG
The DNA here is from genome assembly GCA_963921515.1 of Calotriton arnoldi. Classification (NCBI taxonomy): domain Eukaryota; kingdom Metazoa; phylum Chordata; class Amphibia; order Caudata; family Salamandridae; genus Calotriton; species Calotriton arnoldi. The sequence continues at coordinate 1,158,971 of CAWUFW010002233.1, forward strand.
GTGGTCCAAGGCCACGCCCCTTTTTACACCTCTCTGCAACGCAGCTCTGTGGCCCTTACTGGAGGTACCTGGTGTACTAGTTGGACCCAAGGGACCCTCAGGATTCAAGGGGACTTAATCCCCTAACCTACAACGCACCAGAGGGCCCGTTTGCACAGTGGTGAAGGGAGGGGGTGGGCCTGATGTGACAAGTGTGCAAAGGCGCCCCGTGGCGCATTTTAAGTTGGGGGATTAAGTCCCCTTGAATCCTGAGGGTCCCTGGGGCCCAACTAGCCCACCAGGTACCTACAGATAGCACCACAGAGCTGCGTTGCAGAGAGGTGGTCCGAGGCCACGCCCCTTTTTTCACCTCTCTGCAACGCAACTCTGTTGTGCTTACTGAAGGTACCTGGTGGGCTAGTTGCCCCCAGGGACCCCCAGGATACAAAGGGATTTAATCCCCCAACTTAAAAAGTGCCACGGAGCGCGTTTGCACACTTGTCACATCAGCCCCACTCCCTGCCTTCACCACTGTGCAAACGCGCCACGTGGCTCGTTTTAAGTTGGGGGACTAAGTCCCCTTGAATGCTGAAGGTCCCTGGGGTCCAACTAGCCCACCAGGTACCTCCAGTAAGCACCACAGAGCTGCGTTGCAGAGAGGTATAAAAAGGGGTGTGGTCTGGCCTCGGACCACCTCTCTGCAACGCAGCCCTGTGGTGCTTACTGGAGGTACCTGGTGTGCTAGTTGGCCCCAGGGACCCTCAGGATTGAAGGGGAATTAATTCCCCAACTTAAAACGCACCACAGGGCATGTTTGCATACATGTCACATCAGGCCCCGCCCCCTCCCTTCACCACTGTGCAAAGGCACCACATGACTCGTTTTAAGTTGAGGATTAAGTCCCCTTAAATCCTGAGGGTCCCTGGGGTCCAACTAGCCCACCAGGTACCTCCAGTAAGCGCCACAGAGCTGCTTTGCAGAGAGGTGTAAAAGGGGCATGGCCTCGGACCACCTCTCTGCAACGCAGCCCTGTGGCGCTTACTGGAGGTACCTGGTGGGCTAGTTGGCTCCCAGGGACCCTCAGGATGAAGGGAATTAATCCCCAACTTAAAATGCGCCACGGGGCACGTTTGCACAGTGGTGCAGGGAGGGGGCGGGCCTGATGTGACAAGTGTGCAAACGTGCCCTGTGGTGCATTTTAAGTTAGGGGATTAAGTCCCCTTGAATCCTGAGGGTCCCTGGGGGCCAACTAGCCCACCAGATACCTCCAGTATGCGCCAGGGAGCTGCGTTGCAGAGAGGTCTTTAGAAGCCACGCCCCTTTTTACACCTCTCTGCAACGCAGCTCTTTGGTGCTTACTGGAGGTACCTGGTGGGCTAGTTGCCCTCCAGGGACCCTCAGGATTGAAGGGGACTTAATCCCCCAATTTACAATGTGCCAGGGGGTGCATTTGCACACTTGGTATGTCAGGCCCCGCCCCCTCCCTGCACCACTGTGCAAACGTGCCCCCTGGCGCGTTGTAAATTGGGGGATTAATTCCCCTTGAGTCCTGAGGGTCCCTGGGGGCCAACTAGCCCACCAGGTACCTCCAGTAAGCGCCACAGAGCTGCGTTGCAGTGAGGTGTAAAAGGGCGTGGCGTCTTAACACCTCTCTGCAACGCAGCTCCCTGGCACATACTGGAGGTACCTGGTGGGCTAGTTGCCTCAGAGACCCTCAGTATTCAAGGAAATTAATTCCCCACTTACAACGCGCCAGGGGGCGCGTTTGCTGAGTGCTGCAGTTAGGGGGCGGGGCCTCCGTCGCGATGCAGCTTTTTAATTTAATTTTCCAAGGGGGGCTGTGTGGCCCCCCTCCTTTTACATTAATTAGGGCCCTGGGGACCCCATCCCCCAGGGCCTGCTTTTTTTACAATTTTTTTTTTTAAACAAACGGGAAGGGGGCCGCGCGGCCCCCCTCCCAAGGCCAATTTCGGCCCCGGGGACCCCATCCCCCAGGGCATGGCCACATTTTGATTTTTTGTAAATTATTTTTAAAGGAGAGGGGCTGGGTGGCCCCCCTCCTTAGGCCTCAAGTGGCCCCGGGGACCCCATCCCCCGGGGCTGTGCCACAGTTTTTAAAACTTTTTTTTATTGATTTAAGGAGGGGGGCCACGCAGCCCCCCTCCTGGGCCACTTCTGGCCCCGGGGACCCCATCCCCCATCCCCCGGGGCCTGGCCTCTCTGTTGGGGACCGTGGGGGGAGCCCCAATGCTCCTGCGGGAGCCGGCATTGCTTTTCCACACGGAGAGCTGCTAACATGCAGCTCCCTGTGTGGAAAAGCAATCTGGTTTGGATTTTGGAAGCGAGAACAGGAAACCTTCTCTCGCTTCCAAAATCCAAACCAGTGTTTGCTATGGCAGGACGGGAGCCGCACGGCTCCCGCCCTGCCATAGCAAACAGCAGTGTCCCGGGATGGGCACCCCGGGACACTGCAGGAGCCGGCCCTGGGGGGTGGCGGTCCCCAGGGCCATCGAGGGCTCCAGGAGGGAGGCCGTGCGGCCCCCCTCCCAACTAGTATACAGCCCCGGGGAGGTGGTGGTCCCCTGGGCTTGGGGGTCCGTAACGGACCCCCCGCATTTGCACTTTAGTGCCCCGGGGAGGTGGCGGTCCACGGGGCGTGTAGGGGGCTCGAGCCCCCCACACAGGTTTATTAATTTTTTTTTAAAAAGCCCCGCGGGTGGCGGTCCCCGGGGCAGCGGGGCGCTGTGTGCCCCCGCGAATAATTAATAAAATCCCCGGGGGTGGCGGTCCCCGGGGCTTAGGGGGGGCCTTGGAGGCCCCCCCACACATTAAAAAAGAAGCCCCGGGGGTGGCGGTCCCCGGGGCTGCGGGAGGGCCCCGCGGGCCACCGCATATATTTGGTACAAATGCCCCCGGGACCTGGCCCACCCGGGGGCCTCAATTAAATGAAGCGCGGGAGCCGGCGCTTCATTTTCTTTTAATTTTTTGGGTTATCTTTTTCCAGATTTTGTCCAGATTCGCGCACCCAGCGCAAATTCGGCCGATTTTCTTTTTTGGCCTGGGGTCCTTGTGGGACCCCCTGAGCAGGCCTAGGGGGTCAGGGTGTTTCTACCCTGCCCCCTTTTCTTGTTTTTTTATCTTTTTCCTCACCTTTTCTTTCTCCCTCGGTCCGAGCACAAGATGGCTGCCAACACTTCCTGGTTTGAAGTGTTGGCAGCCAATCAGATCCAAGCTCGTGCTCGGGGATTAGTCTCTGCCCACATATATATATTTTTTTTCTTTAATATCTCAAAAACTACTGAACGGATTTACACCATTTAAAAAAAAGGTCGCTTTCTGAACTAAGCACTACCTTTTTGCCAAATTTGGTGTAATTCCGTTCAGCAGTTCGGGCTGTAGCCTTGCCTAAAGTTTCCTATGGGAATTTGATTTTTTGACTCTTATTGTTTTAATTTCTCAGCAACTACTGAACGGATTTACACCATTTAAAAAAAAGGTAGCTTTCCGAACCAAGAGCTACTTTTCTACCAAACTTGGTGTAATTCCGTTCAGCAGTTCGGGCTGTAGCCTGTCTCAAAATTTCCTATGGAAATTAACACTCGAAAAACACTTTTTGGGACCCCCGTTTTTTCTCCGCCCCCGCTTGACGAATCACCCCCAAACTTTCAGGATAGGGGCTGACCTGGATAGACCTTTTTTTGGGAGAATTTCACAAAGATTCGTTAAACGACGCCAAAGATATTAGCAAATCAAAAAATGCTTTTCCTATGGAAACTAGGTTCTAACTATAACTACCTACTGGCGACCGCCAGTAGGTAATATATATATATATATATATATATATATATATATATATATATATATATATATATATATATATATATATATATATATATATATTCCAAACGAAAGCATGTACAATTCCAGTCACATGCAAACAGGCCCACCAGACGTGCTTCTTTGAGGAGTTCTTTATTTCCGACAAGTATTGCAGCATTACGCGTTTCGACTCTAAAGAGTCTTAATCATATGCGACACATCAGTGAGCAGCCATCTGATCTTGTTTCCGGTCAGCTTTAAAACAGTGATGAAGGACTCCGCCGCATAGGCCCCCGCATTCATTTACATATGGCCCAGGGAGTCGGAGGTCCCCGGGGCTATGGGTGGGCCATGTGGGCTCTCCCGCACACATATTTAAAAGTGCCCCGGGGAGGTGGCAATCCCCGGGGCTGTAGGGGGCCATGCAGGCCCCTCACATTCTTTTAATCACTTTTTCCAGGAAGAAAGAGGCCCCCGGGGCTTTCATGAGCCCCCCTCCTATTTTTATGATATACTCGCGGCCCACCCAGGGGTTATATAACAGCAAGTGTGGAAGCCTATTCCTACCCTGCCCCCTTTGCCTTTTTTTAAAACTTTTTTTTATGGGACTCAGCTGACAGCTGAGGTCCTGGCTGAAGTCTTGGCAGTCTATCAAAGTTCTGCATTTCCTTGCATGAGCTCGTTATTGTTCGTGAAATGATCGCAACCACAGATATCGTTAACTTTTTTTTTTATTATTCTCAACAACTACTGAACGGATTTACACCAAACACCTGAAAGCATGATCTGCATAACAAAATCTATCTTTCTGCTAAATGTGGTGTAATTCGTTCAGTAATTCGGGCTGTAGGCGTGTTGACATGTCCTATGGGAATTAACTTTGCAAATGCGCCCTTTTTTTAACCCCATTTTTCACAGCCCCGCATATATATATATATATATATATATGTATGTATATATAAAACCTATCGACGGTCACCAGTAAGTTGTAATAGTTATGACCTAATTCCAGTAGATGAAGTGTTTTTTGTTTTGCTAATAACTTTGGCGCCGTTTGACGAATCTTCACAAAATGTTCAAAACTAGTTTGCCACTCTTATCAGCTGCTGTGTTTGAAGTTTTGGGGTGATTCATCAAGAGGGGGCCAAGAAAAAGGGTGGGTCCCACAATGTGTTTTCCCCATGTAATTTCCCGTAGGGATTTTGAACAAAACACCAGCTCGAACAGCTGATTGGAATTACACCAAATTTGGTTGAAAGCTAGATCTTGGTCCAGAAAGATCTCTTTTTATTATTTGGTGTGACTCCCTTCAGTAGTTTTTGAGTTATGAAAGGTAAAAGAAATATAGATTTCTAGGGAAGTGGATCTTTCGCGGATCCAATCGCGAAGGATTCGCGAATCCAGAGGAAGGGCAAGGCCCTTATTGGCCGACCGTAACCTGAGAGGAAAGTTGCGGATGACATTTTCTTTCTCGCATCAGGCCGGGGGCATGAAAAAACTAGGCCTGGGTGGTAAATTCCGTTCCGCTCGCGGAATTTGCAGAATTTGGGTAATTTCGCGTTCCGCGGAGAACGCGGAATTGCCAAAAATTCCGCGATCCGCTGCTTCGCGGAATTTTTTGCTTGTTCGCGATTTCAAAGTGCGTGTTCGCGAGATATTTCCCCCCGAGCATGCAAACAGCGTTCGCGAACAGGAAAAAAGCATTGCGAACAGGCGGAACAAGCAATTCCGCGTGTTTGTGGAACTTTTGCGTGCTCGCAGAGATTTTTTACCGTTTCGCGGAGCTTTGCGTAGCGCGACTACGCAAATTCCGCCCACCCCTAGAAAAAACAATGAAAAACTGACATAAGGGGTCAGGATACAGGTATCCTGACCCCACAGGAGACATGGAGTGGTCCCTGGGGGACCCCTCATGGGCAAACATTGCCCAAATTTAAATTTTTTTCAGCCCATCTGCGGATCCACCGCTTCACTCAGGGCGGGCCCCTGTGTAAACTCAGGAAGGATCCAAAAAACAATGGAAAAAAAACATACTCACACACCAAAACCCACTTCACAAGGCCAAAGGGGTTGGTCGTGCACGGCGGTGGTTGTATTAAGGTGCTGCAATTAGAAATGACTTTATGTTAAAAACAAAACATAGAAATTCACTGCAGAAAACAAAGGTTACAGGGACATTATAGTTAGCTTAATGTTTTACCAATACAAAACCATAGAAATTCCGCAGTTAAAGGTATACGTATAGTTATACTTCTCTGAAGATACTATAACTTGTGCTGTTAAGTAACTTTAGGCAATGAGTTATAGTTTCTTAACTCACACACCCACTCACAAATACACTCAGGTGCTCACAGACCCACTCACAGACCCACACAGGCACTCACACACCTACTCACAGACCCACACATATACTCACAGACCCACACAGACACTCACACACCCACTCACAGACCCACAAAAATATTTACACACCCACTCATAGGCCCATACAGCCACTCACACACCCACTCAGACCCATACAGCCACTCACTCACCCACTCACTGACCTATACAGCCACTTACACATCCACTCTCAAAGGTTACAGGTTACAGTTAGGAAATACAATTTAAACAAGCATTTGCAATGCAATAAGTCTTGCATTTGCAAAACTTAGAGCTACTGGAGTTGTAAACATAAAAGCGGGTGCCATACTGAAACATAATGCGTGGCGCCCGTGTTGCAAAGATGAAAGACAGCGGCATGCTGAAACATAATGAGCGGCGCCTGTGCACATAAAAGTTATGCACGAGGTGGCCTGTGAAGCGTGCCATGCGGTGATAAAATATCACTAGCAGGAAATAAAAGAAGTAGTCCTTAAAGGAACACAAACTGTTACAGTGTAAGTAAACTGTAGGTGGCCGGTGCTCCTCAACATTAAACGGAAGTCATGTATCCGTAGCACCAACCAATAAGGAGCCAGGAAGGAAGAGCAACGCAGGAGTGAATCAATGGCAATCAGCAGGTGGGATTACACTCCGTATAGTGATTACAGCAGGTCTTGCAGATAAAGGATATGCCCTGCCTAGGCTCGACATAAAAATCTCGGGTACACAGCAAAACCTTCACAGCACCTAGAACTGACATTTTTTATTGCAAAAGGGTTCAAAGCAACACCAAAGATTAAAAATTATGAAAGTAAAGCACTCCATTGTATAAAGTGGACATTATAGAAACATGTGAAACCTATTTTTCTAACAGAACAATAGCCCATGCAGGGGAGCCCCCAGAAATCAATTCAATAGAATTTATGAAAGGTTAACTTGTAGCGCCTGCTAACACTGCTTGGATTTAGGTTTGCCCCCTCCTGTACGTACCTGGAAAATGAAGCCTTAACTAATTTGTTTCATTCCCAGAAAAGAAAACCTGCTCCACAGTGACAAATGCTATTTAAGAGCAGGATACATTTTTGTTCCGCTCAGAAAGAATACCTGCCTCCTTATGGCGTATAGTATATTTGGGAGAGAGATAGATATAAGTTTATTATTAGGGGACTGCTTGGCTCTCTCCTTAGGTAATGTTCTGATGTGATTTAATAGCTTAACGAGTTAAGCATTTCATGAAGAAAATGTATGCATAACTTGTAGAGATTACACATTTAATTCATCCGCAGTTTAATTAATTGGTTAAAACATCTGTTATTTCCTCCACGTTGCTATGAACAATGTTGAATCAAGCTTAATGTAAAACACAAATTATGTGAGAATAAATCAATGGGGAAATAAGAAAAAAAGGAAACTAATTACCTCTTCCCACAGAAACTAAATATGTCATACAGGTAGAAAACACTCCAATAGTATCAGGAGCCATACAAATTTGGGAAAGCAAACCAAAGCGGATAGGATGTTCAGTAATTTTGTGATCTCGATTCTTGAGCAACACCAGATTGTTTTTATGGTAAAACCTAGCCCTTCAGTCAAAAGCCCCCGCCAATCGATGTGGAAATAAGAAAAAAAGTAAACGTATTACCTCTTCCCACAGAAGCTAAACATGTTGTACATGTAGAAAACACTCCAATAGTATTAGGTGCCATACAAATTAAGGAACGAGAACCAAAGTAGACAGGATGTTCAGTAATTTAGTGATCTTGACACTGGAGCAACACCAGATTGAATTTATGGTAAAACCCGGCCCTTAAGTCGAATGCCCTATGCCAATCAATGTGGAAATTGAAAAAAAAGTAAACTCTTTACCTCATCCCATACAAGGTAAACCGGTCATACAGGTAGAAAACCCTCAAATAGTATCAGCTGCCATACAAATTTGGGAACGCCAACCTAAGCGGATGGGATAATTAGTGATTTTCTGATCTTGATTCTTGAGCAACACCAGATTGAATTTATGATAAAACCCAGTTGAATGCCCCCTGCCCCAAAGAGTGAAACTCTATAATAAAATTAAGTTGGTATTAAATTGTCAACTTGGCTAAGTAACTACTTCAATGACATTAAACAATTACACAGATATCATAAAAGCACTGGTTGCATAAGCAAGGATACGGTTGATGTAATTCTCCAAAGCTGACGTCATCGTCTCCCAGGTAAAAAGATAACCCAAATAAAACCCCCGAACGTTTGAACTGCAACTAAAATCACAACAACAAATGTGCACACAAGAAAACATAGAAACAAACATCCAAAAAAAGACCTGCGTGTTCCGGTCTAAAACCAAGGGAGTGACCACATCCCCAGGGGTGGCCATGGCAGGGTCAGGCAAAACCCAGCCTCATGCTGATGACAGCATTGAAATAGAAAGGAGCGTAGTATAGTATTAAAAAATTAACATTACGAATAGCTACAGGAATAGCTAACCAGTGTTAACACATACCAATCCCCGAGGCGCTTCCTCTCGCCAAGGCACATGCACCTTCGGTATGTGCTTGGGTATGTCCGGTACCCATTTATTGTCTAGAATAAACAGTGCTTGGGAAGTTGACTCATCACAACAGTGGGCCCTGGTGAGGGGAGCACACACCCCACCCAGAGCAGTGGATCTTCTACGGGGAACTCTGAAAACAACCCAGCTAGGACAATCACGGTGCAAGGTGCGACTCCGGTGTACAGCAGGACACCATAGGGTACCTGGAGCACGTGCACTGCATGAAAGTGTCCTTACCACTGCTCGTACTCCCACCAAGGCATGTAATAGACCATAGAGCGCTCTGAAGCCATTCGCCTGGGAAAATGCACTGTTGTCTATTAAAAGACCAAGGACCAGGTCTGGTGAGGGCGTATTGGGGGCGTCAGGTCTACACGTGTGCATTGTTATGTTGATTTGAAAGACACTTTCTCGGTTTAAAGTGAGCGAGTGGAGTGCAACCCATTATAAACAAGTCAGCATGTTCGTGATTCACTCACCTTATGTTCGCAAGCTTCCGCACTTTTCCTTTCTTGAAGTAGTGCCCACAGGAACACATAAACCCTTACAGCGTAAGGAAACTGTGGTTGGCCGGTGCTCATGAGCAAAAACGAAAGTGATGTATTGGGAGCACCAACCAATGAGGAGCCACCAAAGAAGACCGACGCAGGAGTAAACCAATGGTAAGTAGCAGGTGACTTTACACTCAGTATAGTGATTACAGCAGGTCTTGCAGACCGCTCATGTACATTGCCTAGGCTCGACCTAAAAACGGTAGCAATTCAATGAAAAAACAAAGGTTACAGGTACGTTATACTTATGGTCAGATTTCACAAGCACAAAACAATAGAAATTCAGCAGTTATAGTTACCTGAGCTTACTATAACTCACGCCCCCATTTTACATCACTCACAACATGGTCAGTGACATCACTGATGATATCACTGATGACATCTCAAATGACATCACTGATGATATCACTGATGACTTCATCCACAGAACCGCTCACACACCCACTCAACTACTCAGACACACACTTACACACCCATACAACCACTTACAGACCCACCCATATAACCACTCACACACCTACTCACAGATCCATACAACCACACACACCCAGTCACACACCCATACAACCACTCGCACACCCATTTACAGACCCATACAACCACTCACACACCAACTCACATACCCAAACAACCACTCAAACACCCACACACCTGCTCACACACCCACACAATCACTCACACACCCACTCACAGACCCATGAAACCAGTCACAGACCCGTACAACCAGTCACACACCCATTCAACCATGCACACACCCACTCATACACCCACACAACCACTCACTCACCCACTCACATACCCATACAAGCACTCACACACCCACTCACACACCCATACAACCACTCATACAACAATTCACACACACATACAACCACTCACACATCCAGACAACCTCTCACACGCCACTAACGGACCCAGAAAACCACTGCTAAACCCATTCATAAACCCATACAGACACTCACACACTGAAACAGACAGTCACACAGCCACTCAGATGACATATGTTAGAAATAGTATCACTCATTAGTACAAAAAGAATAGTAATTTAACTTATGTAGTAGTTTATTATATATCTTTACGTCTCAGAAACGTTTACGAAACACACTCACTGGATGATGTCATCATTTATGTCATGCGAGATGTCAACAGTGATGTCATCAGTGATGTCACTGACCATGTCATGAGTGCTGTAATATGTAAGGTCATACAAGTGTATTGTGGAGGCATAACCGCTGAATTTCTATGGGTTTGTGCATCTAAAATCTGAACCTAACTATAATGTCCCTCTAACCTTTAGTTTTTTCAGTGAATATATACATATATATAGGACCTGACAGCCTTAGGATGGTCTTCCCCTCAACCGTTTGCCTTCCTTCTCCACTTTCCTGACCTTGTTTTTGCTGGTATTAAGACTCTGCATATTTTACCACTGCTAACCAGTGCTAAAGTGCTTGTGCTCTCTCCCCTAAACATGGTAATATTAGTTAATTTCACAACTGACATTTTAATTTACTTATAAGTACCTTGTAAAATGGTAATATGTGTACCCAGGGCCTGTAAATTAAATGCTACTAGTGTGCCTGCAGCACTGATTGTGCCACCCACTTAAGCAGCCCTTTAAACATGTCTCAGGCCTGTTATTGCAGCTCCTGTGTGTTCAGTTTACACTGCCATGTCGAGCTGGCAAAATTAACCTTTTGCCAGGCCCAAACCTTCCCTTTTTATTCATATAATTCACCCCTAAGGCAGGCCCAGAACAGCCCAGAGGGCGGGGTGCAATATATTTAAAAGCCAGGACATGTACTTTAAGTTTTACATGTCCTGGTAGTGAAAAACTCTCCAAGTTGTTTTTCACTACTGCAAGGCCTGTCTCTCCCATAGCATAACATTGGGATTACCCTATTACATTTTATAAGCATAATTTCTAAATGGGAAGATATAACTGGTTCAAGTTTGGTATCTGTGGAATCCTAATTTAAAATCCTAACTTATGGTGAAGTCGGATTTTAAATTACTATTCTGGAAATGCCACTTTTAGAACAGTGGCATTTTCTTGCTTTAGGAATTTGGGGCCATATGTAGGTAATTTCTATTTACCGATTCCTAAATACCGAATTTTACCGATTCGGTATTTAAGAATCGGTAAATAGAATGTAGGTAAACATTCGGTAAATTTTACCGATTCGGTAATATTCGTTATTACTGATTCGGTATTTACCGAATCGGTAATAAGGAATACCTTCCCATTCATTCCTATGGGCCTGGAGGCCCATAGGAATGAATGGGAAGCCATTCACTATTACCGATTCGGTAATTACCGAATCGGTAATAGGGGGAGCATATTCAAGGGTGGCAGGGTGTCAAATTGACACCCTGTTGCACCCCTGAATCGTGCATGTGTGCACATGTGGCGCACATACCTAAGGGCATGTATGTCTGCCACATGGCACTTTTAAAAAAGCACAAAATTGCTTTTTAAAAGGTATTCGGTATTTACCACCAACTTGTAGTTGGTGGTAAATAACGAATCCTTAAACCAAAAATGCACTCACTTGAGTGCTCCCTACATAGGATTTAAGGAATCGGTAATTTACCGATTCCTTAAAATAACGAATTGGTAAATTACCGACTCCTTATATCCGGCCTCCTACATCGCAAAGGGCTAAATACCGGTCGGTAATGGGAAATTTACCAATTTTTGGCCGTTACCGACCGGTATTAGCCCACCTACATATGGCCCTTGGTGCCTGTAGTCTGTCTCTGATCACATGACAGGATGTAGTTGGTAGTTGGACTTTGGATATTCTCAATGGGCCATCTCTGACAGGATGGAAGTGAGTAGCTGGCACAGCCTCACTTATACTTGAATAGGCTGTGTCCTGTCCCACACAAAGGGCTGCATGCCCCCCTGTAGTGAGTCTGGAGCCAGGGCAGGAAGGTATGTCTTTGAAGTCTCGCCTACTCCAAAGGCACCACAAGGTGTAAGTACTGGATCTCAGACACCACCACTTCAGTACACTTCTGGACCTGTGGATTTTCAGCCAGGAAGAAGAACTGTTGTGCTGCTGAAAGGACTGCCACTCTGCTGGACTGCCGCTCTGAAGGAGCTGTCGCCTTGCTGTGCTGATATACTGCCTGCTACCCTCTTGCCTGAAGAGGAAGGACTGTGCCTGAAACCCATCTTGATTCCAAGATCACAGAGTGACTCAAAGGGCCAGTCTACTGGCCTCCTGATCTCAGTTTCAGGGACACTACAGGCTCCCAACTTCTTTGACTACCTGACCCTCAAGATGTGCCTCTCAGGTCCTGGGCCCTTGGAGTGGTTCTGGAGCTCTTAAAGTCAAGCTTTTGGGCTCTTTGCAATCCCAAACTGACCCATTTGCTCCGGAAACCATGCTGCTTGCACCAGAAATCAGTGCAAGCCACCGCAAGTTTGTCTCTTTGCGCAACAAGCAACATCCGCCCATGTGGATCGACACAGTGAGGCTCCAGACCATTGCTAGTGATGCTCTCCTTGCTCCTGGTGAACTTCTTTCCCACGAACGGGACTCTTGGCACAAAACTTGAGAAGGTAAAACTTCAATGGGATTTATCTGGGATAGTATCTGACCTGCGTTCCATAGCGGTTGGCCTGAAATGTTGACTTTGACCCGGTCTAGCGTGACCAGATTTCTGCGGTTGGCACTTTCTGTTTCTAGGCACTATCTCACTGTTTATTCTTTAAAAATGTATAACTCTGGTTCTACTGATTGGAGTTTTGCCTTTTTGTCTTGTTTTATTTATTAAAGTTTGCTCTATTCTTCTAAACTGGTGTAGGATCTTTTTGTGTGGTGTTTGTACTGTTTGAAGTGTAGCATAAATACTTTACACATTGCCTATAAGTTAAGCCTGACTACTCTGTGCCAAGCTACCAGAGGGTAAGCACAGGTTAATTTGGGGTTTGCTTGTAACTTACCCTGGCTAAGTTTGTGGTTATTGCTTAAACAGGGTTTACACCCCAGACAACCAGTAACCCAATTTCTAACATTGGTGATCAGCAGTGAGATTAGGCCTTGTGTTTGTGCAGTGCAATACAGTGATTTGGTATACACTACAATACCATACCTAAGACCATTTTGAGTTTTAAATTATCCCTGATTGGCATTTTTGATTTTCCAAAATCACATCTCTGTCAGATCTGCAACTACGCTGTTGCCCAGCTCAAGGACTTCTGCAAGGAGTCTGAACTTCCTGCCAAGATCACCACCAGGAAGGTGGAGTTGCAAAAGGCGCTGAGGACCTGGGCAGAAGCTCACTCTATACCGGGTGAGACCACAGGAGAGGATGAGTAGATGCAGCAGTTGGCCCCTGGAACAGAGCTCCCTGCCAGGACAGGAAGCAATGTTTCATCACATGGCCTGTCCCCAGAGGAGCTGGCAGACAGGAAGGCAGAGAGGGAGTTTGAACTGCAATTGGCCAAATTAAAAATGGAAGAGAAACTTGCTTTGGAGCAGTTGGCTCATGAAAGGAGCCTGAAATAGCTAGAACTGAGGGCAAAGCAAGCAGATTCCAGCAACTGTATCAGCAATTCTACAGTGGCTGGAGGAGCCAGAAAGGTTTGCATCCCAAAGGATCTGGTACCCAGTTATGTGGTGGGAGATGACATAGACAAATATTTTTTGCCTACAAGGTAGCCCAAAGGGTCCACAAGGCCCCAGAAGAGCATTATGGGGCTGGTCTGTGGAAACCCATGCCTACCGTGGGGCGGGACATACTTCTAACACTAGAGGTTGGGGACCAAAGCAAGTACACTCCCATGAAAACCATTTGACTTGCCAGTTTTGTTGCCCACTTTTATTGGCCCCTGATAAAGACAGCCTCAGATGCAGTTGGACTGACCCCTGAAAAGTACCGCCAAGTGTTGAGGGTCAGCCAGAAGCTCCCCAACCAGTCCTTGGTAGATTTTGAGGATTACTCCAGTAAGGCACCGGATAGTTGGGTCCGTGGCAACAAAGTTTCTGATTACATTGGGTTGTACAATTTAATCATGAGCGAGCACATGCTCAATGTTTGTTTTGCAGAGATGCACCAGCACCTAGTTGACAGTAAGCTGACTGACACCAAAAAGCTTGATGAGGATGCAGACCGCTGGGCCAGTACCATAAAAGTCAAAAAAGGTATCGGGTGGGGGGGGGGGGACACCCACAGAGGTGGTCAGGTTTCCAACTGGAGGAAAGAGGGGGGAGAAAAACTTAAAAATAAGGAGTTCTCTAAAGGCCCCCAAAATAATTCTCAAGGGAGTAGTGGAAACCAGTCCCATTCTGACCCTAAGAAGGAGGGGTGCTTTGATAAGCAGAAAAGGAGGTTTGTACCCCAATGTACTGAGCGCTACAAGTATGGGCACTCCAAGGGCAACTCCAAATGTCCCACAAGGGCACAGTCCCCCACCGGTGGGCAGACACCTGGGTTGGCGAGTGTAGCACTCAAGGAGGAGGTAGTCCCAGTTAGCATTGGGGAGCATATAGATGTAGCCCTAGTTTACCTGGGGGAAAAAGAGCTGGTGCCAAAAGCCCAAATGGCTGCCAATACTTCCAAGTACAGGCGGTGGGTAACCATCAATGGGCAATGGGTATAGGCTCTGAGAGACACAGGAGCCAGCATGACTACTGTGAAGTGTCAGCTGGTGTCCTCAGAGCAGATCCTCCTGAACACATTCCACAAAGTTGTAGTCGCCGACAATCGTGAGAGCCATTTACTGGTGGGTCTGGTTCCCTTTAAGTGGGGGTGGTCTCAGGTTCTCTGAAAGTAGCTGTGATCCCTGCCATGCCTGTAGATTGATTGTTAGCAATGACCTGGAGCACACTACCTGGAGAGAGGAAGACCTCAGGTCAGACTAGGAGATTTTGGAATTACCAGAGTGGGTCTGTATGGCCACATGGTCCATGGCTGCCATGGGAAGAGAGTCAAGGGTGACTGGAGCCTGGAACAATGGCCCAGACTACTGCCCAAAAAGAGAGGGGCAAGGAGTGGGGAAAACCATCTTCTGAAGTATCCACAGTTGAGGTTGATGGGGCACCTAAGGAGGCGGCCCACCAGCTAACTGGGGAGGACATTACCACCCTGGGAGACCTGCCTGAGCTTGCTGGTTGGCAAGTTGAGGGTGGGCCCAACAGGGAGGAATTCTGCAAGATACAGAAAGAGTGCCCTACTCTAGAGGGCATGAGATGGCAAGCTGAAGCCCAGGCAGCAAGTGACACCTCTGGGGATCACCTGATCTATTGGGAGACTGACTTCCTATATAGTGAGCCTAAGGCTCCTGGTTCTGGGGGAGCCTGTGTGCTGGTGGTCACCCAGTGTTACAGGACCTTCCTACTAGTTTTGGCTGATGACATACCCCTGGCAGGACATGTAGGGCAAGGCAAGACATTTGCCAGTCTTGTTACCCACTTTTATTGGCCCCAGATAAGGACGGCCTCAGATGCATTCTGTAGGGCCTGTCCCACCTGCCAGGCCAGTGGGAAGTCAGGGAAAAAGCACAAAGCTCCCCTGACCAAATTACCTGCCGTTGGCACTCCCTTTGAAAAGGTAGGCATCAACATCTTTGGACCCTTGGATCCCAAGACAGCCTTAGGCAACAGGTTTGTCCTAGTCTTGGTGGACAGTGCCACCAGCTACCCGGAGGCCATTCCTCTGAGGTCAGTGACTTACCTGTGGTGGCCAGAGCTCTGATGGGGATTTTTACCTTGTGAGGTTCCCCAAGGAGGTAGTGTCAGACCAAGGCACTAACTTCATGTCAGCGTACATGAAGTCCATGTCGGATGAGTGTGGGGTAACCTACAAGTACACCACATCCCATCACCCTCAAACCAATGGTCTTGTGAAGAGAGTTCAACAAGACCTTGAAAGGCATGATAATGGGCCTATCTGAGCCCATGAGGCATAAGTGGGACTTCTTCCTTCCAAGCCTTCTATTTGCCTACAGAGGGGTGCCACAGAAAGGAGTAGGGTTTAGCCCTTTTGAACTCTTCCATGAACACCCTGTTAGGGGATCTCTGTGCTTCATGAAGGAGGGGTGCAAGCAAGCTCCCAGGAAACCTCCCCAGGATGTGGTCAGCTAAATGCTGGCACTCTGCAACCAGATGTACCGCTTCTGGAAGGCAAAAAGCAACCTTGAGGTCAGCCAAGAGGTTTTGAAGCTTTAGTATGACTAGAAGGCCACTCTTGTGGAGTTTCAGCCTGGCCAGAAAATATTGTTCATGGAGTCTGTGGAGCCCAGAGCTCTCCAGACGTTCTGGACAGGACCATACGAGGTGAAAGAGCAAAAGGGCGAGTCCACCTACCTTCTGAATCTCCACTTAAGGATGCTTCACGTCAATCGCCTCAAGCCCCACTTCGAGAGGCCCAAAGTGAGAAGGTTCCTGGTGACAGATGAGGAAGTGGAAGAGGAGAGCGAGCCTCTCCCTAAACTCTCATCTTCCCAGGAACACGATGGGTCAGTGGAAGGTGTCAACCTCTATTTTACCCTGACCCCAGAGCAGCTAAGCGACTGCCACCAGTTATTGGGGCAGTTTAACTCTTTGTTCTCCCTCACCGCTGGACTCATACACTTGTGCATCCATGAGATGGACACTGGAGACAGCCTACCTGTGAAGAACAAAATTTACAGGTTGTCGGATAAGGTGAGGGCCAGTACCATGATGCAGACATTAAGAATGATTGAGCCCTCCAACAGTGCCTGGTCCAACCCTGTGGTGCTGGTACTGAAGGCTGCCCCACCGGGCACAACTCTAGAACTTAGGTTCTGCATGGACTGCCTAGGTCTCAACTCCATCATCAGGACTGACGCACCCCCCATACCCAAGCTGATGAGCTCATCGACAGGCTGAGCGCTGCCAAATTCCTCAGCACATTTAACTTGGCATCAGTGTACTGGCAGATTGCTCTGTTGAAGGGGGCAAAAGGGAGGTCAGCATTCTGAACTTCAGAGGGCCACTTCCAATTTCAGGTGATGCCCTTTGACTTGAAGAATGCCCATGCTATTCTCCAGAGGTTGGTTAACAGGATACTAGCTAGAAAGTAGGCCTTCTGTGCCACCTATCTGGACAACATCAATGTCTACAGCTCCAGCGGGGAGGATCACCTGTCGCACCTCCAGGAGGTGCTTCAGGCCCTGCAGCAGGCAGGCCTGACTATCAAGACCAGTAAGTGCCAGATAGGGCAGGGTTCTGTGGTGTACCTGGGCCACCTGGTGGGCGGGGGCAAGGACGGCCTCTCCAGGCCAAGATTGAGACTATATTGGCCTGGCAACCACCTAAAACACAGCCTGAGGTGAGAGCCTTACTGGGCCTCTCAGGATACTATAGGAGGTTTGTTAAGGGACATGGCACAATTGTTGCCCCATTAACAGAGCTGACTTTGAAGAAGCAGCTCAGATTGGTGATCTGGACAGAAGTCTGTCAGAATGTCTTTGATACCCTCAAGGAGGCCATGTGTACAGCACCCTTACTCAATGCTCCTGACATCTTCAAGTAATTCATAGTGCAGACAGATGCTTCAGAGCATGGCATGGGGCAGTCTTAGCACAGTTGAATGTGGAGGGCCTTAATTAGCAGGAGGTTACTTCCACAGGAACAGAGGTGGAGTACGATTGAAAGAGAAGCTTTTGCTGTGGTCCAGGCACTAAAGAAGTTGAGACCATACCTATTTGGGATTCACTTCCTGGTTCAGACAGACCACAGGCCCCTTAGATGGCTCATGCAGATGAGGGGTGAAAATGTCAAACTGTTAAGGTGGTTCGTCTACAGGGAATGGACTTTACAGTGGATCACCATTCGGGGTCAGACCACACCAATGCTGATGGTTTCTCCAGGTTCTTCACCTTAGTGACGAGAACTCCCAAAGGGGTTGGGTACTTCTTCCCACTATCAGCTGGGATAACACGTGTTAGACCCGGAAGCCCTAGGGTGGTCCGCCCCCAACTTTTTGCCTTCCTCCTCTACTTTTCTGACCTCGTTTTTGCTGGTATTACGACTCTGTGCACTTTACCACTGCTAACAAGTGCTAAAGTGTGTGCTCTCTCCCCTAAACATAGTAATATTCGTTCATTCCCAACCTAGGGCCTGTAAATTAAATGCTACTGGTGGGCCTGCAGCACTGATTGTGCCACCCACTTAAGTGGCCCTTTACCATGTCTCAGGCCTTCCATTGCAGAGCCTGTGTATGCAGTTTACACTGCCATGTCGACCTGGCAAAATAAACCTTTTTCCTGGTCCAAACCATCCCCTTCTCCCTTTCTCAGATGGATCTTTGCAATGTATCTTCCTAAACCACTGCAATTACAATGCATGAACCAGAGAATTATTAAGTGTTCATTCTCTGTTTTGTTAGTTGTACTGTGTCAGAATGAAGGTGGAGCTTCTACTCTGAAAACATGGTGATTGAGTACATATTTGTTAGCATTACCATTCAAACAGCTAATCCGCTTTTCTAGGACTCAAACACACATTTTCTTTTGTTAAAGGCAGTCATGCTCGCATGTTAAAGGCAGTCATGCTCGCATGAAATCAAACCTGACTTGAATGTAGCATGCACTGTTATGATACATAAGCCGCGCCACATACGAGAGAGCACAGTAAATTCAGACAATTGCAAAGCTCTAGAGATAAAAGGTGAAGACAAGTGACCGATTTGAAGATCACCTCAATGGTCTGAGTTTGTGGTTTTCTTTGCTTTTACTAAAGTTTATTTCTGTTATTGTTCGTGGCTTTAGCCAAAGCATTGCAATTTATCACTGTTAGTAGATGTGCTGGATTTACCGCCTTTTCTATGGTAAGTGGGGGGGGGGGGTCGTTGAACTCAACAATGATCTCCAAATTAAACAGAAATTATACATTCAGTATTTGATTGGTCGGATGCACAGGACCTGGAGAAAATCAATAAATGTTATCAGAAGCTTAATTTAATGAAACCCCTGCACACACCGTCAGTTTGAGATTAAGTTGTTCGAGAATGATAATGCTATCATGTATAAGTGGTTCAACTAATGCAATATATATTCTTAAAGCACACGATGATTAAATACCCTTATTAGATTCTCTGACGACTGGTCATTTCTGTTTCAACGAAGATGATAGAAAATGTCAAATGCATGCATCCACCTCATCTTCGAGTTGATCACCCTGTTTGATAAGAAGGGTGCAAATCGAAGGCCTCTTATGCAAAGGAGAATAAATGACCACGAGTGTTCGACCCCAGTGAGATGGTCTAAGTTAGGCTTGTGCAAATCACACCGTACTTGCAAGTGTTCAAGAATGGCATAAGTCGGTGATATATGTGCAGCGTATGTGCATAACGTAAGCATTTTAACATTTTCTCTCATTTAGAGGGGCATATTAACAACGAGGCGATAGACAATTATCGCCGCTTTAGCGTCCGTTTTCGGACGGAAAGCGGCGATAATTCTATCGCCTAATCAGCAAGGTCACGCTATCGCGTGAATCCCTGCACTATCGCCCTTTCCCCCAACGCCCATCCTTGCATCTCTAATGAGATGCAAAGTGGGCGTTACTGGCGTACCCCAGATGGGCTACGTTGTAAATATCGCCGATGTGCACATCGCGATATTTACAAGGCAGCCCACAGGATTATAGCAGACGTTAGATTTTGGCGAAAACGGCCGTTTTCGCCAAAATCTAACGTCTGCTATAATCCCGACTTACCTATGTTAGCCATAGGAGGTGGATTCTGCTGATACGACCCTGTGGGTCGTATCCAGCAAGGTTATCGCCCTTTTGCAGGAACATCGCTGGAAAACCAGCGATGTTCCCTGCAAAAGGGCGATAACTATCGCTATCTCTGGTATTTTATCGCCCTGGAGTAACGCGTTGTTAATAACACGCTACCAGGGCGATAAATGCCAGAGATAGCCAGCGATAATATAATTATCGCTAAGCACGGCCAGCGATAATTATTGCTGGCCGTTGTTAATATGCCCCTTAGTTTTTTACTTGTCAGCAGAGATGTGTGGGCGAAGTGTTCAGGCAAGCCCCATGCAGATATGATATTCATGTATGCTGCTGCAATGTGTTCAGCGTTTGCACATGTTTGTAAATGCAATTTCTACAGTACATTTAGAAGTCCAAACAAAGAAGTAAAGACATTCAGTTAATAGTTTCAAACATTTAAATTACGAACAGACCTCCTAAGGAAGTAAAGACAGTCTTCAGTTATGCAACTTCAGCCATTCGGGCCATGTGTGGAGTTTGAATCAGTGACTTCGGGGCATATCTACAAGGGCAGGCGATATAATTATCGCCGCTTTAGCGTCCGTTTTCGGACGAAAAGCGGCGATAATTTTAACGCCCTATTAGCAAGGACACGCTAACGCGTGAATCCATGCTTTTCGCCCATTCTCATATCGCCCAGCTTTGCATCTCTAATGAGATGCAAAGTGGGCATTCCTCCCAGAATAACGGGAGAAATGTCGCTAAGCGACATTTCTCCTATTATCAAGCCCCACGCTAAGAAGCATAGCGACAAGAAAAGTAGCGATAACCTCTGTTATCGCTACTTTCCTTACGCCTGCTTTGAAACCGACTTAGCCATGATATCCTATGGAAGGTGGATATCATGGCTAAGTATGTGTAGCCCTATCAGCAAGCTATCGCCAGAGTTGTGCGATTATCGCTGGATTTCCAGCGATAATCGCACAGTTGGCAGCTTGCGCTCTGAATTTTATCGCTTTGGAGATAAGCGTTGCTGATAGCACGCTATCTCCGCGATAAAATTCAGAGATGGCCGTCGATAATTATCCTCACACTAAGAGCGCTGAGCGATAATTATCGCCTGCCCTTGTAGATATGCCCCTTCATAGGCAAATAGAATGTTGCAACTGATTTATTGCAAGCAAAAATCTGAATAGATACAAAAATGGAAACTGTTTGGAAAGTACTACATATATGCTCATACACAAAATGCTCATATATGCCCTTATATAGACTCCAAGAAGAAGACATTTCAAAGCATTTGTGCCTGTCAACAGCTTTGTGTCGTCTTGGTACAGATTGTATGGATTCCTAAACATGTGTCAACTGAAACACTAGGGATAAAGCATCGAACTGGGTGAGCACTCTTTGATAATTCATTATTCCATCTGTGGTGACATCAGGAGGAAGTGGGAACAGCAGTGGTTGACTTGAACTTGAGTGTGTAGTAGTAATGGTGTTCGAAATTTGCATAATTTACTTTTGCTCCATTACGCAAAATTTCAGAAAATACGCATAGTTATGCGAAATGCAGAACTTGCATTTGACGCTATATTTGAGCAGGAAATGCATGTTATTGTCCACTTTGGATGCACGGATGCATTGCGCGTTTAAAAAAAGTGAAAAAAAAACAAAACAAAAGCACAGCAAACAACAGACTCTTTTATTCTGCCATTTGTGTTGTTCCTGGGCGTTCCGGTACATTTTTATAGCGAACTGTGCATTTGCTGTACATTTTTACCAAGAAACGGCACATAATTATGGTATGAGGTGCAATAACATAATTTAAGGAATTATGCATAGCACGTATAACGTGAAATTACGCTGATTACCACAGCGTAATGCACATTTCATCCAGGCCTAGTATATATGCACACTAGCATTGCATGTATTTCTGTGTATGGTATTTTTATAGCACAAACCTCCCCAAAAGGTAGCAGAGCATTGTATATGGTCCAATATTGTAGGATGAATGTTATTGTGTCTAGCCCTGTTCAGGTATAATAGCATCCTATGACACTAGAGAGAGTTGTCACATTAATCTGATCATTCACTTGGCGCCATGGTCAGAAATGCATGTCTTCGATTGGTCCAGCTCTTCTCTGTGGCGCTCACAGTCAATCTGGCAACTAAGGGCCTCACGTCTCAGACAGTGAAGCAGGAATGAAGGAAAATTGCAAAACAATCTTGCTTGAATATGAAACTACGATCTGCGCATGTCAGGTTCTGCGCACAGCTCTCTAAGGGGGCATATTATCAACGGCCAGCGATAATTATCGCTGGCCGTTCACAGCGTGAGAATAGTTATCGCCGGCTACCGCAGATAATTATCGCCATGCTAGCGCTGTATTAACAACGCATAGCGCAATGGCGATAATTATTCCTGCGATAGCTTGTTTTCCATGGAACATCGCTGGTTTTCCAGCGATGTTCCATGGAAAACGGCGATAACCTTGCTGATACGACCCTGTTGTCGTATCAGCAGAATCCATCTCCCATGTAAAGTATGCTTAAGTCAGGAATTTAACAGACGTTAAATTCCTGAGTTAAAGCTGAGGTAGCGCGATTTCTTTTATCGCTGCACCTCCTTGTTAATATCGCGAAGCTGCCTTCGCGATATTAACTTGTGTTGTTTTCACAGCCACGCCTTCTTTGCATCTCATTAGCGATGCAAGGCGAGGCTGTGAAAAATCGGGCTCTACATCAAGGAAACACGCGCTAGCGTGTCCTTGATGATATTGCGATATAATTATCGCCGCTCTTCGCCCGAAAACGGACGCTAAAGCGGCGATAATTATATCGCCAGCCCTTGATAATATGCCCCTAAGGTCTTTTATAATCCTCAGGCAGTTGATGTCACTAAGGCTCGTTTTTTGACCAAGACAATAAATTCTACCTCGTGTGCTCTGTTTCAAATCCGACTCAGTCATTGTTTCATTTTTGTAAAATATGGCTGAAACTTAAAGCTCTTCAGCAGATGCACAAAATAGACAATAAGTTCACCTCACCTTTACAGTCACCAAACTCGCAAGTCAGTAATTTTATTCTTTTTTATTGGCTAGTCTGTCTTCCAGTCCTAGGTTAACCGCCTATTTTATCTTTAGGCTTCCATTGCAGAGTACTGGCTATGAGAGGAAAATACTCAGGAAGACAAATGCTCATATTGCTCTCTGGGACAAAAAAATGGGCCTTCAAGGAAAGAGGGATTTCAAATATGTTCTCTACACAGTGAAATGCTGTTGCAGACAAAAAATACGTGTAAAACCGAAAATGAAATTGTTTAATGCAAAAGAAAACCGTGACATTTATTTAAACTGCAAGTATTCACAATGTTTTGTTTTACTTTTACAAATGGATGTTGTGGTATGTTTCAACATATGCAATAAAACAGCCACGTTTAACGGCTTTTAGATACATTTTTTTAGCACTTTTCCATTGCAGTATACTATAGGGTTGGCTTGATTTGTTGCTTTTTGTATTGTACTAATATACTCCATTCCACCAAAAGACCGACATAATATAATATTAAAATTTATCTTTTATTATACATTTTAAACTTTCCAACAAAATGGTCAAAGAGGCGCACTTTAGGTACATCTCTTCTTGAGTCACTGTAAGTGGTGTACATACACTTTGTCAAATCTTCACCAAGGTTTGTGTACATGCTCTGGAGGAGCACGGGTCTGTAGAGTGTAACGTAGTGGGGCCCTAGGCCCCCATGCATTAATAACCATGACACAGACACTGGCATGTGGTAGGTAGAACTGGCCCAGGGCACGTGCGCCTGGACCCTTTTATTAACAGGGTCACATGTCCTCTGACACCTGTGTTGGATGGTTGTGGGGTGGGGTGTAAGCCAGCCCTCGGGGAGTGGCTGGCACAGCAACAACTAGAACAGTCTTCTTCACTGACCTCTCCTCGGTCCTCTTCTCCGACCTCTTGCAGATCATCTCTTCTCCCTCACAGGTCATCTTCACTGACCTCACTGGTCATTTAACTGACCTCACTGGTTATTCTCACTGACCTCTCGCTCTCAGGCTCCAGCCCATACTGTCAGTGTCTAGGGTACAATCTTCGGCACACCTCTATCCTTGCACTCTCCTTTCTTCATCTGAGGGTACTCCTGCTTCGGGCGGCTTGCGCACCAGGTCATTCCTCTTGCGGTGCCGTCCTAGCATCACTGGACGCACTTGCAGCGTACTTTTTAGTCTTGTGCGGATTAGCTGCCTGGGGCTGTTGCCCTGCACACCGTATGCCATCTTAGTGCATTAACCACCTGTGTCCTTAGCCCTGCAGTGAGTACCCATGGCCAGTAGGCGTCACTGCAAATCTCCTCACCAGCCCTGGCAGCCTTTGTCCTCAAGGTAGAATGAGAGAACAAGGGTACCCCAATATGCGAACCTGGGGTGATCAAATATTTTAGGAAAGACAGTGGTTCAAGTGGTGGCCACAAAGGGTCCGGAGCAAAAAGTGTGAACCCCAAAAGGGGCACTAGGAATCTCAATTAAACTAGAGCATTAATCATGCTGGGAGCACAGAAGTAGGGGAACATATTATGTGTAAAATAGACAGTTTATTTTACACACGTAGAACTTAGTACTCTAAGTAATATTCAGGTGCTCACAAAGGTGAAAAGTGGGCGTGATGCGACAAGGTGATAGTGGATTAAAAGACATAACATCGCATTGACAACAAGACAAATGGAACTCCACGTAAATGTAAACAATGGAAGGAGTTCCTGTTGTAAGGGTCGACGGCGTTTCGATCTTATAAACTTAAGATCATCTTCAGGACATATAGTGAGCAATCTGAAACTTGGGGTGTTGCAGCAGCTGTTCCTGTGCTGCAGTCCCCTTCTCTCATGTGGCATGCCACGCTGCTTCTCTTGACCGGCAATGTACAAATGTTTAAAGGGTACACTCTTCATGAAGGCAGTTGGGGTCAAATCCAGTCCTCTCCGCCATTAACTATGCTCCACAGCGCCATTCCTGTACTGCTGTTCACTTCAACTTGCACTATTGAGGTTTTTTTTCACCTTGCTACCGCTGAGTGCGGTACTCTATTCACAGGCTGCCCATTCATAACATATTGGCACACCGTCACTTTCCTTCACATTCGTTTTCAAATTGCCTTTATTGCAGTCTTCTATTCATCGCGCCAGTGTTTATCTATACTCTTTGTACCAGTGCTTATCTACTCTTGTTTCCTTTTTTTTTCTGGAGAGGCACGGATTTAGCTGCCTCTCTCCCTGCATTGATGGTAGGCCACACAGTCAATAATCCCTATGCGGCAGGCCTGTCCGTGATAACCATTGCCTTTATTCAAATCGCGGTACCACAAAATGGCCACTAGGTGGCTCTGCAGAGCATATTAATGCAGTCCGCGGCCGTTTTCTTTCCTGGAACCTGGATGGGTTCCCTGGTGCTGCAAATTCTGCCTTCGCGGGCATCATTGGGGCAGAGGAAGGGAATGTTCTCCATCGGTTTCCACATGCGCGGCCAAAGCCAGTGACAGCTGTGCCTCCCTCTCACCTGCTGCCACCATCACTGGTTGAGTGCCGGTTCACTGTGCCTCAGACCTCCCGCAGGGCGGAGGCCATTCCTCATTTGCCCGGTAAGATTTTGTTTAATTTTTCAGTTCATGCACGAGGGCACACCAGGCCTCGGAGTGGGGGATAGTAATTCTCTTACCTCCTGGCCTTGCATACGCTGCAGTGCTGTGCAGGCCGAGCTCTGCTCTGTCCTGTCCCTCTTTTATGGGCCGCGCCGGAGGGCACACCAGGCCTCACTAGCGTCTAAGGGAGGGACACCGCATTCACCTCCCGACTTCTCCTCTGTTTATTTGTTGGTGGTGCCGGCCGCCCACAGTCTCTTTAACTGCTCCCTTCCTTGACATGCAGCCCTGCCCTTATCTCCATGCACTGCAGGGCTTCAGGGACAACCTCCACTCTCGCCGCAGGCTCTTGTGACGGCCCTGCCTGGCACTTGTCAGGGTCTAGGGCTCACCTCACACCCTCCGGCTCATGGGGCACTCCTCCTCCTTGTGCCACAAATCCAGCAGCGGGCCGGCACCTCGGCCGTCCGGCACCACACTCGCTGGGGTCTATGCAGGCCGTCGGCTGGGTCACTTCCACCGACTCCCGCACTCGCCATGTGGGGCTCTCTGCTGTCAGGTGGCGTCACAATCTTGTGGGCCCTTCAGATGCAGGGTGGGCTCCCGATCATCTCTGCCCTAGGGGTCTATGCACCCGACTTGGCGTGGCACTCCACCCCTTTTTCACGGGGCAATGCCACCACCCTGCTGCGCTTCTACCACCCTGCAGGCTCACCTTCCACCTCGGTGTTGGCAGGGTTGCCCTCGACACGGGCAATGCTTACCCCGTTATCCACCAATAAGGCGGCAGCAAACGCGGGTCCAACCAGCTTGTCGCCAATGTAACATAGTGGGGCCCTAGGCCCCCGAGCATTAATAACCATGACACAGACACTGGCATGTGGTAGGTAGAACTGGCCCAGGGCACGTGCGTCCAGCCCCTTTTATTAACAGGGTCACATGTCCTGTGACACTTGTGTTGGATGGGTGTGGGGTGGTGTGTAAGCCAGCTCTCGAGAAGTGGCTGGCGCAGCAACAACTAGAACAGTGACCAGCAGGTGACTACATCAAGGAATGAGAGAGTCTGGGCATATTAAGGTCGAACATACACGGTGAGAGCAGACAAGCGGTCAACAGGAGGACTACCTACCTTGATGTAAGTGTGACTACAGGGGGTCTCTCCTTGTCTCTCGCCAGTTTTAACAATGTTTAAGGGTAAACTCGTACAACAGTAGTGTACTTTCTAGGGGAAACCTCGGTGCAAGAACTACTGGTTCTGACACCCCCTCATTTCGGGAAACGAGGTGACTTCTATCCTGGGACCGGTAGAGTCCTGAAGAAGGCCGACGTGACCCTGCACTAGGGGCACAAACTTACGGCTGAAACATGTCGACGAATTGGCAGTAAGGATGGGTGTAAGGAGCCCATAACATCTCCCAATCACCACCATCCTTCACGCTTTTAATCCTGGCCGGAGGGTCCAGGAATAAATTGTATGCACGGCGACACCTCCGAGCTAGTTTTAATTTACACTGCACTTTCACTTCCGGTGATCCCAGTCACTTTATACATTAATTTTTTTCTCTTATGTGTTGTGTTTTGTCTTCCCCTACCCTTTTGCTCCACCCCAGGCATTGGGTGCGCGGGGGTGTTTTGAAGCAGCCCTATGATGAAGCATGTCACACAACTGTGTGAGTGAGGGCAGTATTAGGACACACAGCACATGCCACCACATATAGAGATATTTTACCACTCCCTACTCCTTTTGGTGTATGAACATATTAAGGTCAATCAGTCTACCAGACAGATGCACAAGCAGCTTGCCCCTGCCTACCACCATATGTTAATCGACTCCAACCTTCAGTTTTTATAGTATATAGTTCAATCACATTCTTTGTTACCAGTCTAGACAATACAACAGCGACAATTCTGTGCCTTGGCTCATGTGTGCATCAGTTTTCTGCCATACATTGAGTGCTGCTTCCTGAAGTGCCTAGTCTGTGTATGTATAAAATGTCAGTGCTAGAAGGCTCAAAAGGAGCTCCCAGCCTCAAGATGGAGCCCAATACCAGCAGGTGAGGACTACACCCTCGCCGGCTGGCGTTAATTCAACCCACACCAATAGTTGTGGGTTGAAGAAGCAGGTAAGTGACACCACTCATCCCTCTGTGTCATCCCTGGCCATGCTGCTGCGTGTGCTACACTGTTTTGTGACTGTTAGGGTTATGAGCATAAGCAAGGTCTTTTGCTGCACTGTGCTGGCCCCGGCAAAGAAGATATTGTAGTTGCACTCTTGGGCAAAGACACACACACAGACACTTATGGCTGTTCCAAGTACAATAAAAGTTACAACCTCACAAGAATGTGAGCTATGAGAGATGCACGTTTCATTCCATGCGTAAGAAGAGTGGTGAACTTATGGGTGCTTTTGAAACGGATGTGAAAGCTTGTGTCAAAGATTGAGATTTTAACAAGTTCAATTCAAATGAAGTTCAAACATCACAAGCCTATACATGTTTATGTGCAGGTCTTTCTTAAAAAAGGTGCTATGATGACTTTAAAATTCGTGAGGTGGAAGGCTATGTGGATACCGGATGTCTGCTGAGTATTCAGACAGCCATTGTATTTGATTTGCTGCATGTGCTCTCTAGACTGATGGCCAGAATGGAGAGGTTTGAAAAAGGGGAAGTGGTAAGCCTGTTTCAAAAGCTCTTTTTGAGGCTAGGTAAGAGCAAAAAGAGATATTTACGTCTTCATATTGATGAATAAGTAAACCCTGTGGAAAAACACTTCAGAATTCCATTCAACAAAAAGAAGCAAGTCAAGTCCAAGACTTAAAGTCTTCTACAGAAAGATGTCATTGAGTGTGTAGTGGGTACACTTCCTGGGTCTCTCCGATTGCCAAACAATCAAAGGGTGGTGGCTAGGTACATAGGTGCACACGTCAATTACAGTGTAAACAGTAGTATTGTGTAAAAGTCCATATTTCAAATGTCCATAAGTTGTATGGTGCTCTGGAGGAGGAGGAGCCACCCGATCCTTCTCTTTATGGAAAAGAGATATTTTGCAGATTCAATTTCAAACAGATCTCTGAGCACTCAATAAATCAATGTCGAGGTCGTGGTATCAACTGTACTTTTATTGCAGTATCCGGTTTTAGTCCACACTTTCGGACTTGCATGTAGCCCAATGGGGCTTGTAGGTTCTCCAAGAACCCGAGGTACCCAGAGCCATTAATTTAGCTTGTATTGGATTTTCTTTGTGTACATCGTATACAGCAATTCATTTGGTAAAATATAAAGAGTGCAAAATAGGTATCAAGGTAGCCTATGTATTTCCCAAATGGACACAAAATATGGCGTTTAGAAGGAGTGGTAGTTTGCACATCTCTGAATTTGTGGGTACCCGTACTAGCATGTGAATTAGAGGGCATTTCTCAAAATGACTTCTTTCTTACACACTGCCTTACATTTAGAAGGCAGAAATGCATAGAAAGACATTTAGTAATAACACTTGTTCTTCTATTCTGTGCTCCCCTTAGTCTCTCAATAAAATTGTTCCTCACTAGTGTGGGTAGGCCTAATGCCCGCAACAGGGAAACGCAATGTGGACAGATCACATTTTTCCACTGAAAACTGATTCTTTTTTTGCAATGCTCAGCCGGCACCTAGGGCAAACCTGAAAATGTTTTAAATCTAGACTCCAAGGGGAATCCAGGATGGAGTGACTTGTGTGGCCCTCACCAGGTTGTGTTACCCAAAATCCCTTGCAAACCTCAAACGTTGACTAAAAAAACACATTTTCCTCACATTTGTGTGATGGCAAGTTCTAGAATCTGAGGGGAGCCAGAAACTTCCTTCCACACAGCATTTACCCAAGTGTTTTGATAAAAATGGTACCTCACTTGTTTGGGTAGGCTTAGTGGCCGCAACAGGAAACGGCCCAAAACATAATGTGAACACATCACATTTTTCCACTGAAAACAACCTTTTTTGGGAATGTGCCTAGCTGTGGATTTTGGGCCCTAGCTCAGCCGGCACCTAGGGAAACCTAGCAAACCTGTGCATTTTTAAAAACAATGCACCTAGGGGTATCCAGGGTGGGCTGACTTGCGTGGCTTTCACCACATTTTGTTTTACTCAAAATCCCTTGCAAATCTCAAACTTTGACTCAAGAAAACACATTTTTTTCTCACATTTCTGTGAGGGATAGTTCTGGGATCTGTGGGGAGCCACAAACTTCCATCCACCCGGCATTCCCCCAAGTCTCCCGATAAAAACGGTACCTCACTTGCGTGGGTAGTCCTAGTGTTCATGACAGGAAATGGCCCTAAACGCAATGTGGACACATCACTTTTTTCCATTTAAAATGGACCCTTTTTGCAATGTGGCTAGCTGTGGATTTTGGGCACTAGCTCAGCTGGCACCTAAGGAAACGTAGCAAACCTGTACATTTTTGAAAACTAGACACCTAGGGAAATCCAGGATGGGGTGATGTGTGCATTTCACCAGGTTGTGTTACCCAAAATCCCTTGCAAACCTCAAAATTGGACTAAAAAAACATATTTCTGTGATGGAAAGTTCTGGAATCTCAATCCACAAACTTACTTCCACCCAGTATTCCCCCAAGCCTTCCAAAATAAATGGAACCTCACCTCTCTGGGTAGACCTAGTGCCCGCGACAGGAAACAGCCCAAAATGCAACATGAACGCAGCACATTTTTCTTCCGAAAACGGACTCTTTTTTGCCAATGTGGTTTGCTCTAGATTTTGGACCCTTGCTCACCTGGCACCTAGAGAAACCTCGCCAACGTGTACATTTTTGAAAACTATACACCTAGGGGTATCCAGGATGGGCTGACTTGTGTGGCTCGCACCACGTTTTTTTACCTAAATTCCCTGCAAACCTCAAACTTTCACAAAAATTAAAAAATGTCCTCACATTTCTGTGATGGAAAGTTCTGGAATCTGCGGGAAGCCACAAACTTCCTTCCACCCAGCATTCCCCCAAGTCTCCCAATAAAAATGAGTCCTCACTTGTGTGAGAAGGCCTAGTGCCCACGACAGAAATGGCCCAAAACACAACATGAATGCATCGCATTTTCCTACCGAAAACAGACCCTTTTTTCTGAATGTAGGTAGCTCTAGAATTTGGACCCTAGCTCAGCTGGCACCTAGAGAAAACCTAGCCAACTTGTATATTTTTGAAAACGAGAGACGGGGGGAGTCCAGGGAGGTGTGGCTTGCATGGATCCCCTAACGTTTTCTTACCCAGAATCCCCTGCAAACCCTTAAATTTAGCTAACAAATCACATTTTCCTCACATTTCTGTGTGGGATCACTGCATCGGTACAGGTCTCCCGATAAAAATGCTACCTCACTTGTGTGGGTGGGCCAACTGCCAGCGACAGGGAAACGCCCAAAACATATTGTGGAAACATCAAAATTATCTATCACAAAATGCCCTGATTTTGCAAGGGGGCTCCTGCGTTTTTTGTCCCGGGCTTGGCAGCCATCTAGAGAAAACTACAAAACCCAGAAATTTCTGAAAACTAGACACTCAGGGGTGTCCAGGGAGGTGTGGCTTGCATGAATCCCCCAACGGTTTCTTGCCCAGAATCCCCTGCAAACCTCAAATTTAGCTAAACAATCCCATTTCTGTGTGGGATCACTGCAACAGCACAAATTTCCTACCACGCCGCATTCCCCTCGGTCTCCCAATAAAAATGATACCTCACTTGCGTGGGTGCCCAAAGAGAGTCAACCTAAAATAAAACTGCCTATTTGGACCCACCTTGGTTCCCCCTCTATCTCTACACATTTTGGCCCTTCCCTGATGCAGACACTTAGCCCACCCACACAAGTGAGGTATCATTTTTATTAGCAGACCAAGGAGAATGCTGGGTGGTAGGAAATCCTGCATCATCGTTAAGAATGCTGTCGACAAGGAGGGCGTGTGATGTGAAGTCGTGCGTCATGGATGCATCACACACCAGCTAGTTCCAAAAAGCTGAGGGCTTCGAATGTGAAGTCTGCGTCATCGTCAAAGCTGCCATTGATAAAAGGGTTGCAATGTACGGGCCTGCACTGAAGATGCATATGCAGCGGCGGTTCTGATGAGGCTGTCAGCTGAGAAGCGAAGTCCTTGCGCTGGGAAAGTCCATGCAGCAGAAGCAATGTGCCAGTTCTGTTCAGGGTTGCACCGTGTAGCAGAAGAGAAGCATCAGTTCTGCTGGGTACACAGTTACACTGGCAGATCACCTTCAGGCCCACTACCAAGGGGTCCAGGACTGGGGTGGCACCACTTGGCAAGGTAGCACTCACAGATGGCAGAGTCCAGGTGCTGGGATCAAGGTTGTTGGAGCCTTCTGTTTCTGAGGCTCTAGTCTGGAGCCCAGCTAACTAGCCCTTGGAGTCACTCTGGGATCCCAGGTTCAACAGGCCAATCTTTCTCCCTCAGGCAAGAGGGCAGCAAGTCATCAGGGCAGCAGTCCTGCAGAGCACCAGTCCAGGAGAGTGGCAGTCCATTCAGTTGCACAACAGTCCTTCTTCCTGGCAGAGTTACAGGTCCAGAAGTGTACTGAAGAGATGGGGTTCTGAGGTTCAATATTCGTACCTGGTGCCCACCCTTGAAGTAGAGGAAGCTTCTAGAGGTGGGGGCAGCCCATTCTGCATAATACAAAACTCTTTCCCAGTTTGTGCCCGGCACACCTTTTGAAAGGTGCCCCATGGCACAAACAGGGACAGTGCGCCCTATATTTAAGATGGTCCCCTGGTACCCACTTTTTTTTTTGTAAACATCTTTTTTTATTAAATAAACACACCTGGCAGTACATCTGACAATAAGTACATTCTGGGCAAATGCTTCACTACCAATTCCACTTGTCAACATCCTTGTACCCACTTTTAAGCAGAGGGAGTTTCTAGAAAGCTCCATCCTCCTGAGGTGTCAGGCATCCCCTTCCTCTCTGCCCTGGCCCAGCTTGTCTGGGGTCACAATAGAACAGTGCCAGCAGTTTGTGAGAGTGCTCAGGCAGAGCCTTTGTAATGTGCAAGTGTGGTAGGTGACAGCTCCTCATCCTCGTTAACTCAGAGTGGCCCATCCTATCAACACCTATCTTCCCTTTGTTTCACTGTCTGAGAGGAATACACAAAGACAAACTGCCAGCTACAGGTAGTCATGTGACCCAGGATCAGGGTGCAGGCACCAAATGGTTAGGACAAGAAAATGCCAACTTTCTTAGAGTGGTATTTTCAGACTTATGATTAAAAATCCAACTTTACCACTTAAGAGGGATTTTAATTACAATTCTTTAGATATCAAACTCGATCTGTGTACCTGTTCCCAATTGGAACTTACAGTCCATTAAATGTAATAAGGAACTCCAATGTTAACTTTTTGAGAGGTATGCCTTGCAGTAGTGAAAAACAAATTTAGGAGTTTTTCACTACCAGGACACATAAATCTTAGAAGTACATGTCCAACTTTTTAAATATACTGCACCCTGCTCTCTGGGCTGTTCAGGTCCTACCCTAGGGGTGACATATATGTATTAAAAAAGAAGGTTTGCGCATGGCAAAAGATGTATTTTGCCAGGTCGAAATGGCAGTTTAAAACTGCATCAGAACACACAAGGTAGAGATTGAGGTAGGCCAATGCACACCCTCCACATTTAATCAGAAAATCACAATAGGGTGCAAACGCAGAGCGGGACAGACCTACTAAAGTCTATGCTAAGATTTTTGCCCAAATTGGTTGCTGGGAATTTCCCTTCCAAGATACAAATTCTATTGGAAAAGGAAGCCTCTGCCACTGTTTTGTGGCATGCTTCATCATTGGCGACCTCGCCCACCCTGCTAAGAGGATACCACCAGGGCGGACTCGACATTGCGGTAGAGGGAGTTCTTAGGTAAAACTTTACTGGACACATAGGGAAGCAGGTTACTATAAAAATACCTAGAGATAATTCCCCAGGTTGTCACCTTTTTAGTGGGCATCTCTCGTACAACTAAAAACAATACTAGAATGGGATGTAGGCAAAATGGCCCCATCATCTGTTGTATGCCAACATGTTTCTGCCCTACTCCTAGCCAATAAAGGTCATGGGCAGTATTCAGGGCTGAGGGATCCCTAACAAACTGACCTTCTTAACATCAGTGAGTGCAATGTAAAGTCGTAGTGTCAAAGAGAGTCCTACCTTGGCACTGAGTCTTTTTCCCAAAGTTAGGGGATACCAAGCTTTATAGTCTAGGAGGAGACGATACCCTCTGTAGTCACACATTCGTCAACATTGAGTATAGTGCTGTCCGCCTAGATGTGCTGCGTGTCCCAGCTGTTGGTTTAAAAATGCACATACAGGCTCCAATTGCAGACCTGAGACATGTTTAAGGGTCTACTTAGGTGGGTGGTACAATCAGTGCTGTAGGGGCACTAGTAGCATTTAATTTACAGGCCCTGGGTACATGTAGTACCACTTTACTAGGGACTTAGAAGTAAATTAAATAGGTCAATTGGGTGTAAGCCAGTTCTACCATGTTTTAAGGAGGGAGCACAAGAACTTTAGCACTGGTTAGCATTCGTAAATTGCACAGAGTCCTAAAGCCAGCAAAAACCAAGTCGGCAAAATAAGAGGGTTGAAGGCAAAAAGTTAGAGGAGAACCAAGCCAAGGATGCCAGGCCTAACAGTGAAGCATTACTTATGGCTTTTTATAGCACTAAAATGCATGGGATGTCCAATTGCAAGTATACCTTCATTGGGTAAATAAATGTGGAAATATACTGGTTTGGGGTTAATCATTTCACACAACACAAAATAAATATGGAAAAATACATATAAAAAGAGCAGAAAATAAATATTGATAATTACAGAAGGAAATGTCTAAAAAATAGATACCATCAAACTGACAGCCCTAATTATATCCTGTAGAACAGGAAATAAGGTGGATGGGATATCCTGTCATGTTTTTGGCATTGTAACCTATCCACCAAACTCTAAATCAATTCCTTAGTGCCTTTCAGCACATCCACTGGAGGACTGACCAAGAAAGGAAAGGAATTCAGATGGTCACACCAATATCAACCTAGTTTTGAAGTCATTTGTACTTGAATTGCAGATGCCAGTTATCTGGATTATTTTGACTCATTGCCATGCACAGAGATTGTTGTTAAGCCTGGACAAACTTTTAATTATGCTGGAGTCATCGGGGTAATTTCATGTCAATCTTTTGACGCAAAATTAGCAAAAATTACATGATTACGCTTGTTTGCCTAATTATGAGTAATTTGCCATAAAAATCCTAACACAGGAGCCTAGGATCAACAAACGTATTGAGCGTCTCATGCTGTTCGTATTGTTGTTGCATTTAGCGCTATTGTCTTAGTGCACAATGCATCCTCGGTCCATTTTGGATGCGAGGGTGCACTCTGCGCTAGGGAAATAATACTGAGTGCTGTTTTACGCTCCTTGTGTAATGCTGAGTAAACGCATGTGATTTTGTGTAATTACACTACTGCAATTTCTGCAGGTCACGCCCACCTCTAGTCACCAAATCAGTATCTTTGTGTCACTGTCTGTATCTCCCCTCACCTTTGTACCAGAACCCCATCCTTAGTGCACAATCTCCTGACCCCTGTCTCTGCACCTGAGTGTTTTATCGTCCTGACCCATAGATCACCCCCCTGAGCCTGTAGATGAAGCAGTAAGAAACATGGCTCTGCTCAACTTCAGATGAAGTTTACTCTGTGCAATCTCACAGTAAAGCATCACAAAACAATTGTGTAGGCACGAACGTGCAGTAATAATTGAACAGCTTGTATAAAGCAAATGTAAGCTGAACTATAGATTTGTTCTTTTCCTGTTTCCTGTGGGCTTCACCAAAAGAAGTAAATGAACCTTCAAAATAATCTAGCACTTGCAGGTGTCACAGTTTAATTAACACACCGTGGGAAGGAGAATGTCGATGCTGTGTCAGTTTGAACACTGAAGCCCTAGGTTATGCAACAAATTATCGAATGCTTGGGAGACTGCTGGCAAACCGCATCCGCTGCTGCCCAGGATGACAGCAGAGGCCAGCACAACAGCTGTTACTGCAAGTTTGTTTTTCTGCAGATTGTAGAGGTAAATGAAAACTTAGAAAGAACAATATTTGCACGCAGAGTGCCCCAGACTATATTTATAGCCTCCACAGCCTTCTTTTATGAGTGTGCGAAGTTGCAAAGCTTTTCTCCCGTGAATTTGACTTAGTTCTTGTGAATACCGAAATTAATAATCAACTTTGCAAAGCTCTAGCATGTGGGTTCTCGTGTTAAAATGGTGCGCTTTTCCACTTTTAAATTGTAGCAAGAGAAAAAAAATGGTCCTGCCTCAAAGTCGGGAGGTTAACGACCTTAAATTTAACTCAAATGAAAATACGACATCCATTGTTAGCGTCACATAGCGCGGGGTGGGGGAGGGGTGGTTGCCTGTTTGAGGGGGACACAAGGAGTGTGCTGGGGAAACTGCCATTCACAGGTAGGCCAAACATTGGGATCTGGGCGAGGCTTTGCTTGTCTAACATAAACTTTGCACATCCCTACTACTGACTCCTGGAGACAATACTGACTTTAGCTGCTCACATAGCACTAAAACTCAACAACCAATCCCTTCTTCCGCCTCTAGACTTTAGGGTCGAAGGATCACAATTTGTGGCAGGTTTTATTTTGTTGTATTTACATGTAACGTTTTTATTGGAGCAATTTTAGCCATTGCAATAAGTCTTCTGACATGACATCTGGAAATATAGGCAGGTATCATTCCAGTCTCATATTGTGTTAAACATAACCGGTAGTCCCTCATTGTGTTTAGCACAGAACAGAGTGAGCTATTTACTGCGCTTTTTAAATATCCTCTGCTCCAAATGTTACACTGGGAATGAGGCATAACATGCAGAATCAGTGTTTACCATACCAAATACATGTTACTCTTTTTTTTCAGACTCCTGATAAATTTAAGCAGGTTTCACCTGATGAAGACTGACTGGAGAAAACTGTAAGAATGTGATAATTATCACACAACTCGACATTACAAGCCTTGTACAAATCCTGTTTGCACTGGGATCATAATTCAAGCCCCAGCTAAAAATCTATAATCTTGGCCTAAACATGCAATAAATGGACAACTCACTATGTAGCATCTATCCATGCAGAGATCAAAACTACAGGCATACCGATTCAGTGAGCTATAAATGCTTCAGCCGAGGAAAGGATTCATGCTGGGGGAAGGGGTGCCAGAACTAGCAGCGTTGGAGGTGGTGCGGCGCCCCTAAATAATCATAAGGTTCCGATTTAGTTTTTTGCAGTTTTATATACCACAAACTCGACCCGAAGGTATCAGAGTGCTTTACATGAGCACCAGTTACATTACAGACACATTCATTTTTAGGCACGGGGAGATTAGGTGATTTGTGCAGAATCACAGGATTTTTAAGCCTCCTGCCAGACTTGAACCTAGTTCCTTCGCTTCAAAGTTAGCCGCTCTAGCCGTTAAGCCACATCCTCTGGAGAATGAAATGGAAATGGGAACTAATTTATAAATTACACTCTTTACACAAAAGACCATATTGACACTAAGAAAATACAAGTAAAAGTCAGCAAACCAAAGTCTGGAGAATAAGACTAGACCTCAATAGTAAAATAGAAAGGTCTTTAATGTCTCTCTAAATTAAAAATGAGAGCTGACTGCTTTAATGCCAAAGGGCAAAACGTTGCAGAACTGCGATCCAGGGGTCGAGCGATACCTTCCTCTGCCCTAGTTCATTTGAATCTGGGCATATTCAAAAGGAGATGATTGCTTAAGCATCGTTTCCTCAGACTGGCATAATCAAGACCGGCTTTAGCTCTTTGGAGTCCAAACCAACAATCTATTGTGGTGCCCCCCCTCAATGACTTCCTTCTCCACGGATTCCCTCATTACGACCCTCTAACAGTCTACCTCATTTTTCCATACCCACTCTCTCACGTGCATTTGTTTTATAGCGCTACTCATACCAGTGTTGGGTGTCAAAGCACTTTTCATCACACACACATTATACAGAGACAATGAATGATACATGTGTAAATTTGTCTATAGGAAATGTTACATAAAACAATTAGGATTAGAAGGTGTAAGAATCATATATCCTTTATACCAGTAGGCAGTATATTTTAGGAGTGTCTGTTCTGGAGAAGCACAAACCCAAGATTTAAAATGTAACACAGTGTTTGTGTTTGGCTTTACTAATCAGAATGTATTTCTACTCAAACGAACCCTTTTGAGCAACATAAGGATAATGAAAGTTTTGGGAAAAACATAACATTCTAATCTATACAATGCAGTTTGCATGCAGCTCTTTGATGACAGTTCATAGGCCACTGCGCTATATTTGGGTTGTTACTTAGGAACTGCAAGTCAAAAATGTATCTCTGTGACAAAAACAGTCACCCACTGAGCTATCCATATAAAATACCGTTCTGTGGTTTGCAGCAGGCATATTAACCCTATGTGCTAATTTATGATGAGTCAAAAGTGCTACTAGACAAAACTTCAATCTATCTCCAGCAGAAACATCAATTACCAGAGTTATCATGATATTTTTATTGCTGCCTGAAAACTGCTGGACACACAAGGAATTCTGCAGCAGGTGCTTTTAAACCCTTAGGTTATTTCGAAGCACAGCACCCCTGAGCAAAGTGCCAGGTGCTGCTGTACCTGTCAAACTGCCCTAAAGCCAGACTTGGGTATAATACTTAAACCGAAAGGCTAAAGGGGAGTTCTCCACTCCATAGAGCGCCTTGTGAATAAGACAAGCAGCCTTTTATTTATAAGAAGGAAGTGTACATCCCAGTGTGGCAGGATAACGTGATCTCTTTTTTTCAATCACAGATCAGGTGAATGACAGAATGTTGTATTCTTTGTATTATGTAGGTTAAAGTATTAGAAAAAAGCAAGATATAGTAGATTTTACTACTCCAATCTTGACAGAAAACAAGCCTCAATCACATGACCATAGAATCTTTTAGGAGCACCTATTTCATAACCTTTAGCTGAAAGAAACAAGAAGATACTACAGCCTTATCTGATCTATCATGAAAAGTTTGGGGTCTAAATATGATTGTAGCGTAGGTGGATGGAATCGGAAGTTTACAAAGTGAGGGGGAGAAGGGTATTTCACCATCTCTCTGTATTTCTGCTGCTACTAGGAGTTCCATTTTTTTTTATTGCACTGGGTTGTAAAAAGATGTGAAGACAATCAGGCATGAACCGCATAGAGAGAGGCGAGGTCCACAGCAGAATGAGGAGTATTCCGATGTAGAGAAATGATAATCTGCATGCTATCTGCATAAGAGATAAACTAACCAGATAGAATCAGCAATGAGCAATTAAAATGACCCATAAATGTCTTTCTGCTGGCAGCTGTTAGCTGTACTTTAAAGACTGCTTGAGAACCATTATTCAACTGCCTTTGATAACGTCTGCCCATTTTAACACAAAGATGTATGATTGTTCCTGTCTGAGAAGGTATGGGATTTATTTTTTACTTAAACCTAGTGACAGTTCCCTGGTATACATTATTATGTGAAAGAAGGCTAGAACATGTCACAGAATGTCTGACATGACATACATATAAATACAAATATGTGTTTGCTATTCAAACTAAGCTATAAGATATTTCAAACTATACCACCAGCTGCAAAGTACATCTGATTCACTTTGAATCTTAACTCTAGAGTTTTAATTATATCATTTGTAATTTTAATTTAGAACTATGGCAAATTCAAATCCAACAAGCATTTACAAAGCCATGGTACTGCATTTTTAGTTTGAGTGCTAAGTTATTGGCTATGACAATGCTTCTTTGTAAAGCACTGATAAAAAAGAAAAAAAGAAAATATATAAAAAATACAGGGGAAAAAGCAAACAAATATCTTAAGGTACCTCAAAACAGAGCATTGAATTCAATAATTTAAATCTTTATAAATGGCGTGGTTTATTTTTCAACTTTCATGCAGCAAACAGCAGAGAATTCAACAAGTCAGTTCCATATGATCCAGTTTAATACTAACAAAGAGGCTTATCAGAACATAAAAGCTGCACCTGCCCTCAGTGAGTGGTACAGACACCTGGGAAGACTTTGGGCAGCATTTCCAGCACCCCCAAAGCAATGCGTTATCCTCTACTGAAAAAGGACAACTATCCTGAAACACATGTCTATAGATACACAGCACTGGTTGCACCAACAAGGGTGAAAAACTAAAGGCTGTCACTGAAGTAAGTGAATCATGCACTGCATTTGTCATGATGCATTGGGGCGAGCTGAGTGCTGGGATGTGAGGCAGTGTGCTGCCACCCTCTATTTGTAACATAAAAGCTGTCTGAGGCTGTGAATAAGGAAGTTTCAGAATTTAAAGAAAATCACATGCAATTTACTTTCTTCACGATTGGGAAATGAAACAGGTGCTACAGTCATTTGGTGCTCTGCAGCAGCACAGGGAAACACTGGGGCATATTTACAAGCCCCTTGCGCCACTTTTGCGCCGCCGTTGCGTCATGCATGTGACGCAGTGGCGATGCAAACCATGCGCCGCGTTGCGCTATATTTACAACGTGACGCATCTAGGGAGATACGTCACGTAGTAAACCCCTGCGCCACATGAAACCTGCATCAGGTTTCATGTGGGCGTACCGGCACAGGGGGGGGCGTTCCGGCGCAGGAACGCCTCGGAAAAGTGACGTAGTGAAATCTACAAGATTTCACGCAGTCACTTTTCCGACGCTGGTGCGTCAAAGCCTTACGCCTGCTTCAAGCAGGCGTAAGGATTGACGCACCATGTTAGGGATAGGGAAGGTTGGAACAGTGCTGGCGTTGCGTCGCTCTTGCGACACAACTTCAGCACTGCGCCAACCTTCCGCCGGCAGATGCGTCACGCATTTGCTTATCCTTGCGCCACGATGCGCCGCATTGTAAATGCGGCGCATCGGACGTGGCGCAAGGGTAAACTTGCGTGACGCATTTTCCCTGGCGCATCCCTGCTGATATGCAGGGATGCGCCAGGGAACGTAAATATGCCCCACTGTGTCTAGGAATGAAGCAAGAAGAAGAAAAAGAAAATCACTGGAGGGAACATGGAGGAGTTAAGACCATGAAGCACAAGCCCCCAAAACACAAAAGATGCTTGTGGTCTACAGTCACTGTGAGGGTGCTAAGTATGGAGACAAGCTAAAGTGCTGTGCCTTTGTAGCTGGGTTATTCTGTTTAAAAGATGAAGGCCCTCATGCACCCTAGAGTGGCATGCTTCATCATAGGGCCCTCTTTACACCACTATCTGAGAAAACAGTGGTATGGGCTACAACCCTCTGAGAAACGGCTGGAGCCACTTAGGGAGATGGTATCATTAGGAGGAGATCATATCAGGTCT